>JAFIRS010000628.1:0-616691 GCA_018342105.1 Gonioctena quinquepunctata | reverse complement strand
TTGCTTCTAAGGCCGCGGTCATTCATCTGTCCCGGCTACTATTATTAGTTATGAATGTCTGAACATAGGATTGGAATTTCGATTGAGGTGCCGACATAAATGATAGGGGAAGTGTCATATTAATTTTACTATTAATGCGTCCGCCTTTGAAATCGAACGAAAATTGATTTATTATTTTGGCATTCTTCAGTTTCAGTTTACATATGGCTATATTTAAAATACTTGATAGGGAGTGCTCACAACACTAACCAGCCATGGTTCGTTTAGATCCTTTACACACAGAATAGGGAAAACCATTGACGATCGGTGCATCTACTGCCAGGGCGTGGACGACGTGGAGCACACCATCTTCATCTGTGCAAGATGAAATAGAGAAAGGCTACAACATCAGGCAAACTCAGGTCTGAAAATAACCCCTGACACTATGATAACACATATGTTAACAAGCAGCGAGAACTGGGAAATGACCTTGCTCTTCCTGAGGGACATCATGTGTGAAAAAGAGAAACAAAAGAGGGAACACCAGTGAAGAGAAAGGGCAAATTTAGGAAACTAAATATTCACTACAGTCACCAGTCGCCGTTTGTACCTGAAGAATATCCTCCGGACAGTCCCAGGTACAAAATAAGGGCAAAGGGGGTTTCAGTCGAGCAGCGCCTGACACTACCAGGGGCTGATAGACTTCAAACGCCAGAGGCTCTGGTGCCAAGCGTTCTCCCCAACCAAAAAAGGCAGTGTCAAGCAACTTTTCCGTCGCGGTCGTATGTTATCTTGTTTGGGGTGAGTCGATCGGTTCATGTTGAGTAAATTACCTGTGTTGTCTGTCGGTCGCTTTGTCGATGGAGCTTTCGTCAACAGTAAATTCGGATCCTATGCGTTATAGCTCTTTCGTTGTTTTGTCTTGATTATATTTTCATTTCTTTCTATAGGGATTTATATGATGCACGTTTCCACTGTTTTTACGAGCACTGAATGAGTCTGACTAGAATATTTACACTAGTATCAGACTGATTGAAATTCGGACTGGACTGTATTTAGTTTCGAACCAGTGTGAATCTCTCAACTAAATAAAGTACTGGTACATACATGATAACTGAAACTGGAGCGTGTACTGGCACTGACATGAGCGCTGAAACTAGAATGTCTAATCATGTTTTCTGCTGGTGGTTTTATACCAATTCGTTTGTTAACTACGATTTCTGATGTGTAACGGCGAGATCAGATGTCTTGGTTTCGGTGTTCTTGACCCAGAGGATCTGATGCCAATCGCTAAAATTAGGTGTCGTTTTATTGTCGGCTTGTTTGAGATGAAAGGCCCGAATGATAATTGATTATTTTGATTGCTGGTTACTGGAATCGTGGATTATTCATGTCGGGTCAAGAAGGTCAATTTTTATCAAGGATGATACATCTGTTGACAGGGTTTTTGTGATTGGTTTGCTAGTCGTAGGTAGTTGAGCAATTTCTTGGATACGTGGAGCACACAAACCGTTATCAGTGGCCAAGCTGAAAAATGGTGTTACGTTGTACGGTCATATTATTTGAGAACGATAAACTCCGCTTCGCCTACGATCGTTGCGCTCAATCTATTCTCTAGGATCAATAAAAATCACTGGTCATGTATTATACAATCGCATAATAGGAGTCAGTAGGCTTGCTTGGGCATTCGCTAAGCAAACGCCATAGCATTTCACTAAATAATTTTTTCAATTTGGGGGTGCCAAAACATCTCTTCTTTAGATTTTCATTGTTTTTAGAGAGTGGAGTGAGCGTGGGCGAAACGAGCGAATTGAGCATGAGCAATGTTCAATGATAACAAGTTGGGTAGGTTACCCAAGTTATGTTAGGTTGTGTTCCATTGATTTACGTTGGAAAGTAGATGGATTGGTTACACTGGTGGGGCAGATCATCGCGGAAGTGAATTGAATAGAATTCCAGAGCCGATCGGAGACCACTCGATCCATTCAGTCTCGCTGAGTTAGTATTGATAAGAATGATTTCAAGGTGGATTTTGCTTGTTAATCCAAAATAATAAATAGGTTGATACGTGAGTGAGAATTATTAAAATGCATTAATTTGTATATGGATCATCCCATTTTGATGAGTTTGAATATCATTAAAAGGTTATGAACTCTGAAGGCCCTTTCAATCTTAAAAATAATTTGATTCCGTTATAGTCCTACTTAGGTATCAAGTGGCCTCAAAATGTCCAACATCATCTTTCAACTCATTCATATGAATTGATTGCTTGATTACTATAATATTGATTTGATTCTTTCCAAGATATGTGTATACATTAGATTCATATCAACTTGGTATAGAAACTAGTCAATAAAAAGCACTTCATGACAGTTTCCTACCATTGATTGATCATTCTGACCGAAATTACCATAATTTCTTATTGTTGGATAAATTCATCATTATACTTTTTTCTCCGTTTTCTGTACTATATATAATCCAACCACCTGTTTACTCTCTTACAGAAAAGTCGTTCACTACGCGAAGTGAAAACCAATCCTGCTGGAAACCGGATCATTAATTTGTATTTCCTCTTCATCTAGAACAACGGCATTTCCTTCATTAAAGCTGTGTTTCCCAAGAGCATTCCCCAAATAGTAGTTAATTCGAACAATGTGTTTTCACAAAGGTTTTATGGTGAAAGTCGAGTAATGGTATTCTCTGTATCACATAGAAAATAATTGGATTTCATTTCGGCTGAAAATCCTCTATTGGGTTCATTTTATTATTGTACTTGCCGAATGACCTTGGTGAATACTGTGCTCAAAAGGAAAGTGGGTATATCTTTCTCTCTTCTGTTTCAATTGAATCCATCCTCTGGGATGGATAAAAACACTGGTCCTATATCATGCAATCACATAATAGAAGTTGGTGGGCTTACTGTACTGATTATTGTAAGTGCACTTACACCTCACAAAAACAACATAAAAATGTACTGTGACAACTAAATCAATCAATCATAGTTCACTACCAAAATATTATACACGACACTGTACCTGGATAACGTATTTAACTCCACTTGATCAAACGAATAACTGTTTTGCCGCTCGCGTCATAAGCTACGCTGCAGAAAATAATGTCGCCACCATTATTTGAATGATCGTTGTGCGTTTTTTCACATAGGAAATTCCGATAAAACGCCAGCAGCGTGCGATTAAAGGTAGTGTCGTTATATTAATTTTCGCAACATGTAAAGCTTTTTTCTAAGGTCGGGAATTCTATAGCTGAAACGGTCCCAAGAAAGGGTACGTTACTCATGACGACGCTAAAGTACGATACAGGAAATATGTTCCTATCTCAACTTTAAATCTCGGGAGCCAGATTTCATAGTGATTTACTCCACCCACGAAGCAACAGATGGAGATACGGTATGTATAAGGGTCTGGTATTTTGACCCTTTTTAACCGACGAAACCAAAAAGGAGGAGGTTCTCTATTCGACGCCTATATTTTTTGTTTTATGTATGATCACGCACAACTTTCCACAGAGCAGTTCGATTCCGATTATTTTTTCTTCATTGGATAGGGTGTACTTGCAAGTTGGTCCCATTTCAATTTGAACAACAAAATTCATCCCTAAGGGTAGCAAAATGAAGGATATTGATCGTTCACCCTCTGAATTTTGGTCCGTTAACCGATTCTATCAGGCATAACTTTGTAGTGGATTTTCCGATTTGGATGATTCTTTTTTTATTAGAGAGGGTATACCTCATAGTTTATCACTTTCCAATTGGGAAGCAAATGATCCACCCCTATGGGTAGAAAAATGGGGAATGATTGATTTTTCACTTGTGAACTTTGGCACACATATGTAGTTGACATTGACAGACCCTCCTAGCGTCAAAATGATTACATTCTATGAAGGGATGGAATTAAATACAAAGTGATGAAATCAGCTAACCAAAACCTTCAAAATTAATTTTTATTATATAACAATAAATATTTATGAATGAAAATTGAAAGTACAATTGGTGTTATTTGATATATTAATATTTCGATTTTGTAAATCGGAGGAAATGGAATTCAAATTGATACTGTTAACATTCTCAGAACGCAATGAGGTTGAACGTCCATCAATGGCATTTCCAATAATATTTGAAACATTCTTATCGCTAATGCTCTCTTCAACGTAACCAGTGGCCACAACTGTCGATTTCCATCCTACTTGTCGTTGGATTTGATCTATTGTCATGCCACTATTTGCCATAATGGTAGCGGACGTACGTCGAAAAGCATGTCCCGTGTATTTCTCAGGTTCATCCAATTTAAGATAACGTGCAATTTGCAAGGGACATGATCCACTTGATTGATACATTTCCCCTTATCATATCGTAAGAAAAATCGGTCTGTGCTTACATTTTGGGGGCGCAATGATAAATACTGCTTCACCAAACGCACATAACTAATTGCTTCACTGTCGGCTACAGCAAAACGTCGAGCCTTCATTGTCTTAGACCTCAGATCAATAAGTAAACCCCTGAGTCTTAGACGGTCGGATAGTAATAACCAATACGCTTCCTTCTTCTTTGATGTCATGTGAGCGCAAATCGCATAATTCACATGTTTATCAAGACCTAAAGATACCGCGAATGGCTACCACCTTCAAAAATAAATACGTAATGTCCGGTGCATCTATGCTACGTCATTCTTACTAATTGCCTTCATGAATTCATGCACTTTCGCAAAGGATTTCATATCGAATGGATAGCCCACATAGTCGAGGCCTTGTACTGCTCCGACATTTTCTGAAGGTAAGCAAGCACAACTTGTTCATTTATATGTGATACCTTTTGCTCCTTCATCCATTTGATGAACTTTTCATATTCTTTTTTATATATATCACTGGATTTTTGCGGTATTAACCGCGATTCTGCCTCACTATTAAAAAAATCGATATTAGATTAATTCATTCTTGAG
Source organism: Gonioctena quinquepunctata (assembly GCA_018342105.1). Taxonomy (NCBI): domain Eukaryota; kingdom Metazoa; phylum Arthropoda; class Insecta; order Coleoptera; family Chrysomelidae; genus Gonioctena; species Gonioctena quinquepunctata. The sequence goes on along the minus strand of JAFIRS010000628.1, from coordinate 611,757 downwards.
CTCTGGTGACAACAAATATTGATCTTTGATAACGTTTTGCAAATTAATATCTGTTTTTCCCATTTCCATGACAACGAAAGGTATACTGATGTCACATCACGAATTCAACCATTTTGCATTATTAGTTCTTATTCCTATTTTTGTAGTAATAATACCAGTATATATGATTTCAAAGTACACCAATAAAAAAAAAATGCGTAAAGTATTCGTGGATAACTAGCCTTAAAAACACTTACTCTATTTCGAACACTCCGGCTGCGCCGTCGTTTATCCACTTATACTTTAATATACTATTTTTTTTATGTATGATCATGCACAACTTTTCACAGAGCGGTTCCATTCCGATGATTCTTTTTTTATTGGATAGGGTGTACTTCGAAGTTGATCCCATTTCAATTTGAACAACAAATTCCATCCCTAGGGGTAGCAAAATAAAGGATATTGATCGTTCACCGTTACAAGGTACTCCTGTCAGATCAATTATCAAACATTTGTCGAATCAAATCTGCTGAGGCGTGCTTTAATTGGGTAAAATGGGGCACCAATAAAAACAATATACGCGTTGAATAGAGAACCTCCTCCTTTTTGGTTTCGTCGGTGGAAAAATCAATTAAAAAGCAAAAAATAAAATAAACCTTCTCAGTCTGAATGATAATTGAGCTCCTAAACTGATGTGAGTAACTGATTTTGAGTCGGCGCCAAACGAACTAGCAATTGAATTAGGTAAAGCGTAAATTGATGGCAGCGAAATGCACGCCTCGTTTTTATTACTTCTTTCAAAGTAATATAATGATCTTCGATAATTGTTTGTTTGGCACCGACTCAAAATTAGTTACTCACATTAGTTTATAGTCGGCGCGCCGAACCGATAGAGCATTTTATGTATGGTATGCACGTGAATCACTATATCTGTTCGGCGCGCCGACTATAGGAGCTAATTATCATTTAGACTAAGAAGGTTTATTTTATTTTTTGCATTTCAGTTGATTTTTTCAGTCGGTTCAATTTTGTGTTATTGTACTCTTCAGTAGACTGTAGGCTTCAATATTCTCCAATATATGAGTTCACACGTTTACGTGAGTTTTCTCACTTGTACAACACTATAGTTCATTATACAAATTGTAACATTTTTTATTGAAATCGAAAATTGAAATTTTTGGGTGGTAGGTGTTAAGTTGTTAATGAAAAAATCACATGTGGTGTCCAGATCCCCTGCTAGCAATAAATAAAGGGTGCATATCAAACTTTTACATTACTATTCAAGGATTTCTCGCTTCTCCGACCGCCAGGACAGCTCAGGGTTCTCCAAGGGGAAGGACAGTGGTTGCGTTGCCCTTGCCCGGTTCTCAAGGGCTTGTCCCCTATCGTCCAGGTTCCAACCGGGAACGCGCGAGGGAAGCTGCAGCAGTATGCTTCCTCCTCAGACTGACTTCTCCGAAATCAGACAGGCACTTCTGAGATTTTCCTAGCCTCGTTTTTCAGATTTTTTTGAAAGTTCAAAAACAGTGGGATTACAGGAAGGTGTAGTCACTTGCCAGTGCCAATGGCGTCCAAACCCCGCGCCACAAGCGTGCTGAAAGAGGCCAGCAAATCTGTAATACCAGATTGCTGTTAAATCAATCTCTATTAAAACGAATGCTCTTTCCTTCCGCCGGGAATGGCCTTTTAGCTTCCACCAGGAATGTGTTATTAGGGTGCTGAATACCCACGCAATGAACGAATGAAGTTCTTATTTTCCTCCTACAACCATAAGGCTTTTTTCGTATTTTTTCTGAGCCACAGTCGCATAGATTCTTTTAAAAAAACAATTAAAGTCGCCGGTCGTGGTGAGTGAGTTCGATTACTCTTGCCCTGGGACGGTTTTTCTGGACATCCCAGACCTAACTCGAACCACGAACGACTCACTATTAATTTTAGTGTCGAGCACTCCGAGTTGCTAATCTCATTATTAAAGTAGTTCCGCCACGAGACAGTTGAATTAGGAAATGATTGAAATTAGGCATACGTATTGTTCAACATGTGAACAACACCTCTTTAAAACTTTAACAAGTTTCACCATCCCGAACCCGAGATATATATAATTGAAGTTGACTCAATCAACACGTAACATATGGACCATGCATAGGCAAACAGCACATTATTGATTCTACCTTTGGTACTAAAATTGAGAAATTCATGAAAAACGAGGAGGAGCTAGAGCAGGATATCACAGATATTGTGAAAAAAAATCAAAGTGATTGACCATCTAGTTTGACATTTATAATCTCGAGAAGTACTAAGGTTCAGGCTGCATACGATATATTTTGCCAGCGAACGAGCGAATGGTGGGGAACGGAACGGAGAGACGGCAACAGTGTACGCACGGCCAGGCGCTCAGTTTGAATATATATATATATATATATATATATATATATATATATATATATATATATATATATATATATATATATGTGTATATATTAATAATAACTTGTTTTTTAACAATTTTTTTTTGTCACTAGACGATTGCTAGCTTTGGTTGGTTTAGAAGAATACAAGAATCTTTTCCAAGATTTTCTTGTCTTTCGTGACACGAGGTTTTTTGTCTGATTGGTTGGTTGACAATAATTGTAGATTTTAGTTAATGCTTTCCTATTTTTAAGTAACTCTAGATTTTCCATTCCTCAAATTTTCAGTTAGGTGAATCTTCTCCTTCATCGTGATAAATTTGTTTCAGAAAATCGTATGTTATATTATGTTGTGCAATTTTTTCCAATAAATCCCGTGATATAACATTTTTTAAGGCACTTAAATTAGGTAAATTACAAGACATTCTGTCGTTCTCAAGTTGCTCTGAAATACATTCTCCATATGATTTCATGCATGTTAATAATTCTGACTCTTTACCAATGAAACGAACTAATGAAATCACACAATCGCTTCGTGGATTTCGCACTTATCACAGCGGATACGTACTTAAAATTGATGCAACTCCTAAATGTTTTTCTTTCAGCACATTCTCCAAACTCAAAACTTGGTGGCAGTTCCCACACTTCAAAATTTTCCCAAGTTCTTTGACATCAACAATGCGATTTCCTTCACGCACATCATTTTCATAAGAGTGTTTTTTGTTCGTATTTCGAGCCTTACACAGTTCAGACAATGTATTTTTCCTTTTTTCAACTTTTACTTTATAGCAAACCATTTTTTGCGCGAAATCAATCCATAGCTGACTGCTTGTTCATAAGAGTATCTTGAACTATTAAATGCAAGCGATCGTTGGATTGCGACGTTGCCAACAGTCCAGGCATGCCTTATTTGCTGTATCACGCTTGCTAGTTGCGATTCTGGGTGTACAGTTCCCTTAAAAAAGAACCCTCTAATTCAGCGTTTGCACATGCATCGCGTCGCGCTACAATCGAGCCTAATTTTTGACACTGTTTGTAGCAGCCGAACTACCTTAAGTTGAGCTAATACTAAGAATACTCTGTAAATTCCACTAAACATACTCACGGAACCTTCTTGCGCTCCGAATAACAACTCCTCATCAGAAAACGGATACATACCCACTTGAACTGTTTGTTCTGGTTAACCCCTTCAATTCTCGTACCTCCTACACTGTGGCGCAGCGGGAAACATTTATGAGCGATATATGCCAGGGCTGATGAAAAGAACACATCTTGAAAAGGTTTCTGTTTTATCGACTGAATTCCTTTGACATGAATTATCACAAGTGGAGTGAAATTCAACAATAACAAATGGAATTTACCGTGCAATATGTAGAATACCGAAGAATTCCGACAGAAATACAAACGTGAATGATCATAGGAAGTGAGCGGAGACCGCTATTCGTCTAAATTGATTTGCTTGCACTGAAAACGTTTGAATCTGGAAACACAACCTGCTAGAACTGCCTGTATTAGTAATTCATGAATAACATTCGCACTTGGATAGATTTGTCAGTTAATATCAGAATTGTCATTCAAGAACTGAATATATATTTTATTAGTTATTGACTCCTCATTCAATATATCACAGGAGATAACACAACCCATGCATGAACCTATGGAACTCATTAACTCCCCAGCTTGAAATCATTAGGGCTATCAGTCTACAAATATATGGTACTGAAAGTTGTTTTTGATGTATAAATGATTATAACACTACTTACCTGCTCTTCATATTGAAAACGTATTATTGCATTTGTATTCAATAAAGAGTTTCACCAATATTTCTACTGGTATCTATTTTGAATTTTGAACATTATCATGGTTCATGCACATCCTATCGAAGAGAAAACTGAAGCAAACTACATTTTTCGGTGAGGCCCGTGGAAACTACCATGCAGCAGAGAGAATAACTCGGAAGTATTTGAGGGAACTGGTTCAAACATTCAATACAACTGGCAGTGTTCATAGGGTCAGTGGAGCTGGCCGGAAATCAATTTCGGAGGAGACGGAAGTTTCGGTTATTGCTGAAATGGTTAATCCCCAACAAAGTACCTCACATATAGCAAATACGATTGACTTCCCAACATAGACCGTAAAAAAGCATTCGAATAAACACAAATTCCATTTATACAAGTTGGTAATGTTACACCAAGTCACAGAAGACGACCCAGACCGAAGGATGGAATTCTGTGAAATTATCATGGAAGAGATGGCTGAGAACCGCAATTACATTAAAAATATTTGTTTTTTTTTTTCTAATTATTTTTTGGGGTAAGACACGGTTTCCACAGAAAATGAATATGTGGTTAGGAATTCTAGGAAACCATATTGTAGTTACTTCATTTCTGGATATGCTACAAGAAACAATCGATCCAATCATACTTCAAATACTAGAAGAAAATGAAGGCAAATTCCAGGAATACATCACTTTCCAGCAAGTTCGATAGTATCCGGAGAGATGGATTGGACGTCGTGTACTAATAGAATGGCCGGCACGATCACCAGAACTCACACCCTGTGACTTTTTTTCTGAGGATTTACGAAACAAATTTGGAAGTACATGAGCTACAATCCGACTCTTTGGAAGAACTGAAACAACGAATAACACGGATGCGTGCTGGTGTACCTGCAGATATGTTACATAATGTTAGGGAAGAATTTTCGAATCGAATATTACATCGTCAAGAAGCATTAGGTGGACATTTTCTAATCCGTTAATTGACAACAATTTTGCTTCCTTTTCTCAATGAATAAAAATCCTACATAATATTTTTGTTTTTTGTTATACTCGATATTTCAGATGCATATTATGAAAAAACGTATTGACGAAATTCAAAAATCCTTAGATGATTGAGAAAAGAATTGAATTATTTTTTCAACTATGTGCGACTTGACTATTTGAAATTTTGGAATTGATGTGCCCCCGCCCCATCTATCGAGCAATCACAATGTCTTTAATTTCAAAAAGTAATATCGGTGATATCATTCAAAACGGTTTTCGTCCCATTATTCTACGTCGAACCGTACGAAAGTTAACATGCGTGGGACTATAAAGAGCCGCACTCTATAGAGGTTTATGGCGTGAGACGAATGATTTTTTAAATTCAACAATTGCTTCAGATGACGTGAATTGTTCTGTTTGTGCACGATCTTTATATTTCATAAGAACAGAATAACTCACGTCATACACCTGAAAAAATATTTATGTCTTTTAGTGCATTCAAATGAAATTATGTCTTTATTTATACTATTCATTTTATTACTAGAGATTGAATAGCCACTCATAAATAAATCAGACATCGAAGAAGGTGAAAACCTTGAACTCTATACTCGTATGAAATAAAAGTATGAATAGGTAGGTGCTGTGTTCATAAACATAAAACATTGATTATATTGGCTTCAAAGCAGGAACTTTCGAATTGTTTGACTGGTTTTGTCAAATAGAGAAATAAATTCAATTGATTTATGTTCCATGATAACCTCAAATTAGTTTAATACCAAAAATCAAGGCAATACACTGGGAAAATGATCAAATCCATATTGAATCTTCTGATGATCGATATATATCAAGGTAGATACTTTCATGCAAATTCTGAAATGCAAACTATCTAAGACATCTGAAATTTACAACTTAACAAAATAATTTAAATAGTTTATGGTCTCCAGAATACGAAAATGTAAAATCACTCCAGTTGGAATATATAGATCCGACAATACTGACTGAATCTCGAGGCATTATAAAATGCCATGTTTCAAGTTTCCAAGTCCAAATTATATTGGCAAAACTAATAGGCAATTAACCAGAAGAATGACGAACATGAACTTGCAGTCCAAAAGCAGACTCTTTCTTCGCACTCTTTAAAGATCATGGGGAAACATTTCACGTGATAGATTTCAAAAACACCAAAACTGTCGCCACCGAGAAAACTCTGCAAACCAGAATAATCCGTAATGCCCTCAAGGTATTTCTGCAGTTTTGGTCAAATTTCGGGAATCACCTGAAATTTTAGTGTGGTGTGAACATAACCTACATGAACCGACACACAAATTTTTGAATCGATCCATCATTCAGTTTGTCAGATATTTTTAATTGAAAAGAGGTCCTTATACCTAACACGTGAATGGATAGGATTTTGTTCACATTTTTCATTATAGACGCTGAACGGGTCCTGAGATTTTTCCGAAAAACCACTCGCGTATGCATTATTATTGTGGGATTAATTGAAAATAAAATAATTAAAAGAAACATTTTCAAAGTCAAACTTTCATTCAAATGTTCTGAAAAGTTAAAAATATTTGCTTTGGATGTGTGACCTAGGTTATTCCGTGAGTTACAGATTCAAGAGCTCGTCGTGTAAAGTTTTCGGTTCGGATACAAAAGCGACAAGCGACAATCACACATCCAAAGCAATTATTTCAACTTTTGAGGGAATTAGAAATATAATATTTTCTTTAAAAAGGATTTTTAATAAATATTTTATTTTGCTTTTAGTAAGTACGCTTTGATCTATGCATATTGGTTGAGGCATCGTTATTATGAGGCTATTTTCCTGTGAGTTCCTAGCTATCTAGTTCTTCAATGAGGAGACCAATCTAAAGAATAATTAGTCCGCCATCCTGGAGCTGCTATCTTCAATTTATGAATTTTGATGAAAAATCTAAAATCTTCGACTGAATTCATAATCTCCGACCCCAAAAACCCCGACATACCAATTTCGAATAGAAACGGTCCATTAATCACAAAACTCGTCCACCATCTTGGAGCCGCTATTTGAATTCATGAATTTTGGTAATAAATTCATAATCTCTGACACCAAAAACCCCCATATACCAATTTTGAAGCGAATCGGGCAATAATTACAGAACTCATCCGCCATCTTAAATTTGTGAATTATGACAAAAAATTCATAATCTTCAACCCCGAACCCCCACATACCAATTTTGAATCGAATCGGACTATAAACACAAATATCGTTTGCTATCTTGGAACCGCCATTCTGTTTTTGTCTCTAACAATAATGCCATAATGCCACCTGCCAATTTTCACGTTACGACTACTAGAAGTGGGTCTAGTTCAATTTGTAAGACTTGATTACACACATCGGGACAGGTGGAAGTAAATGAAAGCTTGTAATGAAATAACTAATAGAAAACCTTTTCAAAGAAAAGCTCTCATTCAAGCTATGTATTCAAACGTACAGAATAAGTTTAAGTCATCAGTGACAATGCTTGAATTATTTTTTGTTGAATCATTTATTTTCAAAAACCTTGTCGCGCAAAGTGTTCTTAAAAGTAGATACCAATTAATTTCATTTTACAATGATTGACTTGTCGAAGTATTGATTTTATTACAATTCGTGCGACAAAATTCAAGAAACAAATAAGTCAACAAAAAATTATTAAATTATTGTCAGCGATGACTCAAACTAATTTTATACGTTTAAGTACACGGCTTGAATGAAAGTTTGTCTTTGAAAAGGTTTTTTATATTTTGCTTTTTAGTTAGTTCCTCTTGATCTGTTCATTTCTAATAGAGCATTTGGATTTAGAAATTTATGGAAATAAAATAGATATAGTAACAGAACTCAAATATCTCGGTGTTATTGTTGATTTCAAATCTCATTTCAACTATATATACAAAAAAATTGGTAAACAACTATGTTTTTTTCTAGAGTCAGAACGCATTTATCCTTTCAATCTTCCTCCACAGTTTACAGAACTATTATACAGCTATTAATGCCCCAGTGTGCTTCTCTACTGATAATAATACATCTCTTCATTATAAAAACTGCAAAACCATGGTATGAGAATCTTACTTCAATGCAACATATATACCCCTTATTAACTCTATGTTAGCTGTTCTTGAGTGGATGTCAGTAAAAACGATGATTATATACTTCTTCATGAGTTTCATTTACAAAGTGGTAAATTATGAATTCACAACTTATTTCAATGAATTTATCACACTTAACAATCAAATGCACAATTATGAGACTAGAGGGAGGTTTGATTTTCATGTTAATCGCATCAAAATGAAAAGAACTGTGAATTCATTATTCCACAAAGGTTTAGTTGATTACAATAAACTTTCCATGGAAATCAAAATGAGTCCGTCTATTCAAATATTCAAATTCAAAATAAAAGAGTTTGTTTCTGATTATTCATCAAGGCCTACACTTCCATTATTACATCTACTGTTGTATCATATAGGTTATAGTTGAGTACCATGTTTATTATAGTTAAGTACCATGTTTATTATTATTATGTTATTTACTTATATGTATAGTTTTGTTGATGATTTTAGGTTATTCTATTTTTCAAATTAGGAATTCCTATTTGAATAAAGATTATTATATTATCGTTATTACAAGGTCTCTTCCCTGTAAGTTTTGAGCTGAAAGAAATCATGATCTCCGACCCCAAAAACTACACACACCAATTTTGAAAACAATCAGACAATCCGCCATCCTGAAGTTTCATCTTGAATTTATAGATTTCGACGAAAAATTCATAATATCCGAACCTGAAAACCCCCACATAATCAGAAAACTCGCCCTCCATGTGATACCGCCATTTTGAATTAATGAATTTTGTCAAAAAGTTCAAAATCTTCGACCGCGAAAACGCCGCATACCAATTTTGAATCGATTCGGACCATAATCACAAATTTTGTCCTCCATCTTGGGGTCGCCATCTTGAATTTATGAATTTCGACTAAAAATTCATAATTTCCGACCCCAAAAACCCTCGCATACCAATTTGGAATCGAATTGGACCATAATCACAAATCTCGTCCTCCATCTGGGTCGCCATTTTGAATTTATGAATTTTGCCAAAAAATTTCATAATCTTCGACCCTGAAAATTCCCACATTCCAATTTTGAATCGAATCGGACCATAATCACAAAACCCCTTACAGTATTTGTTCCGTTTAGATTTATAAATTATAATTACTCATTATTTTCTTATGCACTTTTTGCATTCTTCTTATATTCCTGGGTGAAGCAATATAACTTTTTGGCAGATAAATGGTGAAAATGATGATGATTCTTCAGTATGTTGTTGAGGAAATGAAAAATTGAATTTTTGATTAGCATTCCATATCATATTTAAAAATTGACAATCGACAAATGAATTCGACTGTTACTACTCGTGATGCCTCTATGGAGATGAAAGCCTCGCCTCGACAAGTCAAGATAATATTATTCTTGTGTGGATGGAAACATTATCCTGTACGCATTACCGAAAACAGAAATTTTATATAAAACAATTATGAAGTGCACTGGAATATCAAAAAATCTTCAGGTCTTCCTGGGAGAAATATGCCAACAGGATCATTGAACTTCATCCGACAAATATTGTGAAAGAATCCTTACTTGGAGAAAACATCTGAAATGGAATTTTGCAGTTTGCCTCATTAATTTTTATGAGTTCTCAATTAAGACTAGATGAAACATGGAAAAAACAATAATCAGTTACAATATCTATCAGATTTATATCAACGTCCAACGCTGATATAGTGTCGAAAAAAAAAAGTAGTTTTTCTCTTAAATATTACGAAAAATTGCTTTATTTTATCGTAGATTTTTCCATTATATCCTATCATATTTTTGATTTATAAAATGTTCCTTGTGCACTAGCAAAAAAAACTTTTTCTGCAAAAAACTATGAAATTGATGATAAGTGAGAGAAAAAAATGTGTGTCCTCGAAACTATAAGGTTAGCTATTGCTCGACTATGAATTGAATGCAAACGCTGATAGACTGTTGATTGTAGGAGGGTCGATATGGCTCTTCAGCCTCTCCGTACTTCGACCTATCAGACCTTGTATAGATTACCCTTCATCTACTCGTGACCCGGGATTCCGAGACTCATTGCAAAGCGTATCAGTTTCCAAGACGCTAAGTTCCTGATTTCGGAGGGCGTTGATGAAACAGCGCTTGGCAGTCGCAAAGCAGGTATCCTGCAGTTTCAGCAAAGTTTTCGCAGTAACGGCACAGTTCACTGTCTGATCTATCCATTTTGTTGAGGTGATACCTCAAAGGACAATCTCCCGTGAGCAGTCCCGTTACCAGTTTCAAGTATTTCTTGTCCAACTCGAGAAGCTGTTAAGCTTCCTTTGGCGATGGGCTCAGAAGCCTCTTGCTTGTCTTTGCCCTGGAATGTCCTTTGGAAAGCCGGGCGACGGATTGAGTGTTTGCTCCTTCCTTGGCGAGGTAGTCCGCTTTCTCAGCGCCTTTGATTCCTTTGTGACCTGGCACCCACATCAGTTAATCTAATTTTTTATAGCTAGTTATCTTAGGGGGAGTAGTATCCAAGTCAGTCTAGACTCACAAGATGGTTGACTTCAGAGCTTCAATTGCTGATTGGCTGTCTGATAGGATATAGATTTTTGACCCACTGTAGCCTCTTTTAGGGCATCCTTAGCCGGAAATCTCTCAAACATACAGTGCTTCTCAAATTCCCTCCCCCCCTTATTTTTGGAATGACTATACATAAACAAGTGAAATTTGGAAACTGAATATTAAAGGTTGTAAACTTCCCTACTAGTGATGATAGATGACAAAGTCATCAGAGATGACGTCACAAGGCCATTGTGACCAATAATTTTAAATGGAATCTTACGGCAAGCGACACCTCTTTTAAAAGATATCGAAAAAACCTATTCAATGATACTAATTTTGTTCGTGTTTATGCCAGTTTTGGCAACTCGCTTTTGAAAAGCGCAAAGCTGTGATGAGTTAAATCAGTTAATACTAAAATTCCAAGTTCAAGCTCCGCCTCTGGATAGTTGTCAAATAAGCTGACGTTTTTGTTAGTCTCCCTAATTCGACGTTTTTGTACATTTAATAATTTGTGTATTGTCGAATGAACGTTTAACTGTTTTAGCAGCTTTTGGTACTTTCAATATTTTTGTACAGTTTAATAATTTATTGAACTATTGTGAGCCGAATGTTTGAGTGCTTCAAGAAGCGAAATGGTTCGTGCTTTAGGTGATAAAGTAGCAGCGATCCTAACTCTTGGTGAAACTGGACAAAATATTCATGCAGCAGAACATATTTTTAATGAGAGGTTTCCCGATCGCCCCGTTTCGAGGACTCATTCAAAGGAGCTTCTTCGTTCGTTTGAAACAACGGGTAGTATTAACGATCTGGCAGACCACAAATTTCTGATGAGAAAAAAAATAGATATACTGGCAGAAGTAATAGTTGATCCTACTTTTTCAACAACTCACGTTGCATCTACCTGTGAAGTCAGTCGAAGTACAGTACACAGGGTGTTGGAAAAAAAAACAAACAAAACAAACATCCATACAAATAAAAAATGGTTCATCAACTCTCAGACGACGACCTAGACCGAAGACTAGAATTTTGTGAAAATATGGAAACTAAAATTAACCAACAGCCAGACTATATCAAAACAATTTGTTCTAGTGACCAAAGTACTTTCTATCTAAATGGAAATGTGAATACACAGAATGTGAGGTATTGGAGTGACGCAAATCCTATCTGTTTCGTGAAACACATACCCAATTTCCCCAGAAGGTGAATGTTTGGGCAGGTATCCTGGGAAACACATCGTTTGGGCCTCTTTTTCAAATACTAATTTAACTGGTGGGTTTATCTGGAGCTGTTGTAAAACGCAATAGAACCGTTAATCCTTGAAATTTTGGAAGATAATCCAGATGAATTCGGCAATTTGGAAATAACATTCCAACAGGATGGTGCTCCTCCACACTATTACGGTGCAGTAAGATGGTATTTGGATGAGGAGTATCGTGGTAGATGGATTGGACGACGAGATTCAACGGAATGGCTAGCTCGATCACCGGACGTCACACCTCTGAATTTTTTTCTGTGGGGTACCTCAAATCGAAGGTTTACGCCACTGAACCTGACAATATTGACGTTTTGAAACAACGTATTGTTGCAGAATGTGAGACTGTTTCCGCAGACACATTTGCGAAAGTACGAGAAGAGTTTAAAAATAGGATATTTCACTGTCAGGAAGTGAATAAAGGTCACTTTGAGCAATTTCTTCAAGTAGATAATGATTCTCAAATCTGTCATTGATATCATACTGAATGGAATTTAAATTTTTATGTTTACTAATGAGCCATTAAAACTGCCATAAACACAAACACAATTAGTATCATTGAATAGGTTTTTTCGATGCGTTTCAAAAGAGGTGTCGCTTGCCGTAGGGTTCCATTTAAAATTATTGGTCACAATGGCCTTGTGAGGTCATCTTTGACGATTTCGTCATCAAGTTTACAACCTTTAATATTCAGTTTCCAAATTTCACTTGTTTATGTATAATCGTTCCAAAAATAAGAGGGGGGGAAGGGACTTTTGAGAAGCACTGTGGATTTCTGCTTGAAAAATTGTTGGGGCTTTGATTAGGGGTTTCTAAGAGCCTGAAACTAGGACCCATTACTCCCACTTCCCAGCCCCTTTTGTCCATCTTCGAACCATCAGTATACCATACTGATGCATTCTTTTCTTGTTGAGGCCCGTTACGTGGTGCTACGGCCCTGAATATCATTACAAATATCATTCATTTCATAACTTGACATTCATTACTACTACATTCTTGTAGATAAATGAAACGACGTTGATCGATACTTATCTCTACTGAAGGTTTGCATAACAAGTTAAATAGGCTTCATATTTTTACCATATTGCGCGATGCAAAAGAGGGTAATGTGTTTATCATGTTGAATGTTTGTTTCTTTGTGGCGCTCTAGAGACCAAACGCGTAGGCTGATTTTGATTATTCTTATTCCAATCGAATTGTCTCAATTTTGCGAGTGTCACTAAATCACTGACATATTGTGAATAAAGACCTGCCAGTATTATTCAAAATTCAATATGGCCATAACCAGACGCCACATTGTGAGAAAAGACATGACAGTTACTCAAAATTAAATATGGCAACAACCAGACGCCATATCGTGACAAAATTCCATATGGTGAAAACCATATTGTGGAAATGGTTTAACAGCGTACAGTTTATTTCGGTTTCAGTTACTATTTCGTTTCTGTTACATTTTTAATACACTATCACTTGAATATTTCAATAGAAACTTGATTAAGTACAGTCTAACTCGGCTCTTACGAACGGCTCCATGACTAGAAAGAGTTCGTTATAAAGGGTGTTCGCTAGGAAGAGAATATGTAGTTCATGAATCCTGGTAGATTTTTTTTTGCGTGAATTGATGACACTGTTAATTTTTTGAGATCATAATCCCGGCAAATTTTCGCATTTGTGCACCCACTGTGGAAATTTCTAATTATTTTCAGCTCAATCGACAATGTAATAGCCTTTTTGTATGCTTTCATAGTGGGGGTATTGGTACAATGCAGTTGATCACGTACTAACACTATGCCATGTATCTAACAAATCCTTAACAGAGAAATAGGGGAATCCCACCAATTGACTGCGGTCGTTAAATTTCGCAAATTATCGCATTTGATTGAACAATCTTTCCTCGGTAGTTGTTATAACCAAGTTGACTGTATCTTGTTAGTGACTGAAATTATCCATCTACTTTGTTGTTGTAGTATATTCATTTGTTAGTAGTGAAATCGTTTATGTACTTTGCTAGGGTATGATTTAGTACACATGGTGAGCGTTGATATCTATTTGTTTACGTGAGTATTATATAACTCACAATTCTACGAGCTTGAAATAGTCGTCGGTTGTGTGCAAATCATTCCCGTAAAACCAAAAAAGCCCCACAAGAAAGTGCACGTCGCGAAAGTCAGTCTCCGGCATCGCGACAGAAACGATTGCAACACGTTAGAGATGAATTCGTCTAAGTTATAATAGCCAATCACCCACAAAAATGCACCGTCCTATAATCCTAACTAAAAAGTGTAAAATGAAAAAAGTTAATTTAAAAGATGACTCTAGATTATCACCGTCTTATAATCCCAACTACAAAGTGTGAAAATAAAAAAAGTTTGTTTAAAAAATAAAAAAATTCGACTGCGTAAAAAGTGTATCTTAAAAAGATGAAACAAGATGACCAGAAAATATTGCATAAAATTATGTTTAGAGGTTAATATTAAACTTAATACTGTAAACAATATCACGCAGTCGGAAGCAATAATATATCTTCATTGTTAAATCAAAGAAGATGTCCCCGACTGGGTGAGGTTGTCTACAGTATTAAGTTCAATAGTTAACCTCTCAAAACATAATTTTCTGACAATATTTTCTGGTCATCTTGTTTCCACCTTTTTAAAGTACACTCTTTACGCAGTCCGGTTTATTGATTTTTTAAATCAACTTTTTTTATTCATCAATTAATTGTCGCTACATAGTTTCGATTCGGAATATCATAAGTTTTCGTTGGGAATGATAATTCGACCCCATAACTGCTTTTTTGTGAGGCGAGCAGCGTACACTTTTCGAAAGGGATATATTCTTGATAGTGAATAATTGAAGCGCTAGAGACTCATATTCAAGGCGCTATAGGGAAATGAGTAATCAACCACTGTATAAGGCAAGTTAATGTTCGTTATCATGTTTGTGTTCTGACATTTCAGTAAGTTATGGAAGTAATTTCCCTCCATGCTTTGACATCGCTGGTAATGAAGATTGGGTGGCGGTCGTTTCCGCATATCAGATAGTAAGGCATTGAGAAATGGGAATGGAATAATAAGACCTATACTGTATATACCAAAAATCACGTGAATATGTTCATAACATAATAAACAAAAGTAACTACTTGAAAAATGTCATGGGTCATACTGTGTGTTCTTTATTTCCATTATTTTTCACATCCCCACTGAAATACAGTCACACATCAATGTGCAAACTTCAATTATTATTTTTTTTGGGTGGGGGAAATATTTCATGGACATCTTATGATAGTGCGAGAGTCCCTGAATTCTGGAATCTTTGTACCCGCTGTACCTCCAATTTACCCATTGAAAACTCCACCCACTCGGCTCGTCTAGTCATGACTTTCGATGACACTTGGGTCTGCTGGCCCATTGTATTTCGCCTGTGGTTCACGGTCACAGCACCCATTTTAGTAATTTTGTGCCTTCCACAAATTTTTACAAGTCCTTCACTGAGTCTATGCTGTACAGTTTCTCTTCTCCAACTGCCTTCTGCGATTGAAGGCTCCGCAGTTGCACGGTATATGTGATAAGGTTTCTGGTGTTATTCCAGCATTGTTTATGTTTTTCCGGGGTCCAGTAGTACACATACGCTCGGGCCGTGCGCTCCGATACCGCGAAAGTCTGTCCTGGACCTGGTTCGTTTTTCGATTATCTTCTAGCTAGCAATTCGATTCAACTCCAGTCCTGCCTGGAACTCCAGTCCTGCCTCCAGTCCTGCACATCGCTTCACAGTATTTTTTCGTAAACCCCCTCCATCCATCTCACTGAATACCCCATCCAAATACGAGATCCCAGTAGAATCCGACAAGGCCTCTGGAAAGTGCAATCTGACAGGCAAAGAAGCTGTGTTTGCAGAGATAGGTTCTCTCTCCTGATTACCAACGTGACAATTGAACCACAAACGGAATCGAATCCTCAAACAGTGAAACGACAGAAAGTCCCTCCTATCACTGTTAGAGAAAAAAATAAGTGGGTAACACTCATCTCACTTCTCAAATCTAATAACATTGAATTCGATAAGCCGGCAAAGAATGTCTTTGACTGCATTTGAAATTTCCCAAATTCCCCTGACGATTACCGAAAAATCTCAAGTAGTTTTAGGGATAAAAAAGACTCATGTACACGTACAGTCTTCACAAAGACGACCCTGAATTTTTATCGTGTGATGACATAAAAGCTGAGCTGACTGAGACGGGGTTTGCCCCGGAGTCAGTGGCTCGACTTCACAAATTGAATAGTGAGAAAAAAGCTCTGCCTTTGGTTCTCATGCTAATTAGCAGAGAACAGAGATACATCTACAATGTAAAAGACCTCAATATCCAAGTGACAGCTGAGCCTCAGAGGCCCAGGGCCTCTGTGGGTCAGTGTCACAGATGCGAAAACTTTGGCCACTGGTAGCTGAATAGCTGTGCCGTCCCCGCTTCTGTCAGATGCGGGAAAAATCATGTCACGAAAGATTGCCTAAAGCCTAGGGAAGAGAAAGCTATGTGTGCGAATTGCAATGAGGAGCACCCTGCGAACTATCGAGGCAACGAGCATCACAATCCAAGATATTTTGTCATCCGCATGTTAAGCTAACATTTCCAATGGTGATACCCATGTTATAGAAACATTAGGCATTATTTTCAACGAGGAGTGGTCCTATGCGTTCAATCAGTGCTTACAACCCTCAGAACAATCGAATACTTCCTGAGACGCTTGATACACTCTTGATGGAAACAGATCAACCTGTTTTGGTCATGGGCGATCAGAATGCTAAGCACATACAATGGAATCGTGGTATCAATACGAATGGCGGACGACTGTGGCAACACTGTGACAGGTATGAATACTAGGTGTTGGCTACAGGTGAGCCGACACATTTTGGTCACCTCAGGCCTGATGAACTTGACATTGCCTTGGCTAGAAACATCACCTGGAACTGGGACATCCACGTTCTCTCCGAGCTGGGCTCTAATCACAACTCGGTGGTTTTATTAGTAGGGAGTGATTCACCGCCCCAAACAGATCGTCTGCATATGAAAGTGGATTGGGAGAGATTCAGTTCACTTCTGGGGGATGGGTTCTCAACTTGAGTTGGATGAGGCCGTAGCGCGTTACGAACTCATCATCAAAAATGTTTTGGACCGGCTCCTAATTATCACGACGAATTTCCACAGAGAATGAGAAATCTTATTCGGGATAGAAACCGAGCTAAAATAGTCTATCAAAGAAGTCTGTTTCCTGCGGAAAGAATACGAGCCAATGGACTGAATAGGTCGATTATAGAAAATATATCAGAATTTAGGAATGAGAGATTTGGAATAACACTTAAAAATTTAGAAAATTGTAGTCAACTTTGAAAACTTATTCAAAGTTGAAAAACAAAAAAGTCTGTTTTCCCTCTATTCATGGTGAGATCGATATGTGCTACGACCCTGAGTCCGAAGCTTAAGGCTTTGCAGATTTGATGGAAACGCAATTCAGATTGAACGAGCACCCAGACGATGATCTGAATCGAGAACTTTTGCTGGAAGATCACGTTCGCCGTACTCTCAGATAACCCAATCATGATGTCATCCCTCCAGCTTCGACGGTCAAACTTGAGGCACATATATAAAGATCGCATCCTAAAATGGCACCTGGTAACAACGGAATTACTAATCGTATGATTAAGTATTTCCCGGATAACCAGGTACAGTCACTTTTGTATATAATCAACAACTCTCTACGACTCAAAATATTTCCTCAAAAGTGGAAGCATACCATTGTGGTTATGATTCCAAAGGAGGGAGAAAACCCGACCTTCCTGCAGTTTGGCTGAGTTGACTGAAAAAGTCATTCTTGAAAGGCTTGTCGAAGAAGGGCAGGATAGAAATGTCCTACCTAATGCAGCTTTCGACGTGCTCATTCCACCGAGCTTCAGGTTCTGAGGCTGGTGAAAGACACCATAACATCACCAAATATCAATAACCGTGCCCATATTCTACTTTCAGACATCAGAGTCATTTGACAAAGTTTTACATGAGGCCCTAGTTCCTCAGGGGGCAGTGCTGTCTCCCTTATCATACGCCCTTCACACGTCTGATTTTCCCTGGAGTGAACACGTGAAGATCTCCTCATTTGCTGATGACAATCTCCTTATTCGCTGAGAAACAACCTGGAGAGGGAAGTGTCTGTCTCCGGAAGGAAGATAGAATGGTCGGAACAGGTGAAGTACCTGGGAGTAACGGTGGATCGCGGGTTCAAATGAAGACTACACGTCAAAATAATTAAAAACAAAATTACCAATAAAATCAATACTTCATACCCCCTGAGCAAACTCTCCCTGAAAAACAAAGTTTTGATCTATAAAATGATGTTCAAGCCTGTTATTTTGTATGCCTCAGCCGCCTGTGGCCAAACCTGCAGGACTAGCATTCGCTTCCTGGAATGGGCGCAAATGAAATTCCTTCAGATGATCGGATCCTCGAAGACTTGAACCTGCTTTCCATCAGGAGTATAATCAGAAACCGGAATCAGAAAGTATTCGATTGTGCAATAACCCACGAGAACCCTCTCGTGAGAGAAGCCACTTATTACATTATAGATAACCCCTCGCGCTTTAAACGTCCCAGGCACTCCCTGGAATGATGGGCTTCTTACCAATCCATACTGGGTAGTGAAAGCTGCATCCTCTATAGAAATTACTATTGTTCAAAACTCAGGCTCAAAATTCCTTTTTCGGCCATTATTGGGAACCATCACCATGGCAAGAGCTGAAGACCGGTCTCTAGCCCTTGTTCATTCAAAATTCTAAATTCGTGAATGGCTGTTGCCCACTTATCTGAAGTCCGAAGGGTGAGAGCCTTAGGGTTACACTCGTTTTAAGTAACAGTCATAGGAGACCTTGTTCTTCTAGCGAGTTAGTCAGCTTTCTCAATTCCTGGTGACCATCATGCCATCTATATTTGGAATCCCGAGGCAACTCCGGTAAGTAGACTTTTCGGTTTATGTCTACTTTTTTTATGTTTTCTCCTGTCTTTAACCCTTGATCTTTTTTCACAAACCAGAGAGTGGCGTTATTGGTTTTCAAATGAATTATATAATTGTTCAGATGTCTAACGACTTCCATTTTCTTATCTTTTTTCCATTTGTTCGATTTTTAGGGTGTGATTGAGTCATTGAGCAAAGTTTCATTATGTTTCAATTTTTGGGGCAATAAATCCCGATTCAAGAATATGCGATAACACCATGAGCTTTTCGTAATAGAAATAAGAGATGCGTTTGTTTTTTGGATAACCTTGTGTACCCTCGGCTTCATTCGTAAGTAATTGAATCTTTGTCTTTTCAACCAAAGTTGTTTACACTTTGTTTTTCTAATCCTTAGGTATTTTGTATTGATTTCCCACTGGAGATGATCAACTCCTCCGCCACAGTAGAAGGTATTCCATTCCTGATAATACTATTCGTTATATTATATCAAATTGATGTCCCACATATTCGATCCAAACCATTAATCCAACTTCGGCATACAAAAAACATTAGAAATAATGTCGAAGAAAGGATATAAACATCTAAACACACGTTATATAGAAATATAAAAAAAACAAAAATATCTTCCACGCATTACCACTCAACGATAATATCCGACTTGTATTCGCATAGATATCCTACCGCTCATGTATCATAAATTTCCCGTAAGCAGAACAGCAGTTCGGATGGTTTCGAACACCTTCGGAATCATATGAGCAAGTGCTAGACGCTTGTCACACAGACTTGTATACAATAGAAACAGACAGAGAGAATAGAGAGAGAAAGTCGCATGGAGGAGGCTTTTTTCTTACGTGAACTTGTATCAAAATTATGAAACTATCGTTTATATTTATGAAAACCATGAATTATTGCAATTCAATGATTCAGTTTTATTAAATATGGAAATTGATTTTCTGGGAATTATATAGTCTATGATCTTGACAACATTTTAACGAAAAATTCTTGGCAAAATACTGAAAAGTAAAACATATCGTAACCCGTTCAAACATTACTGATCACTTGACCGTTATTGTCTTAGTAATAACTGAGAAAATTAATCACAAAAATATATGAAAGAAAAACTATGAGCATTTAAATGACAAAAAATTTGGGGAAAACATAAAACATACCAACTGATCAGACAATCTGCTAAGTAATGACCAAGACATAATAACCGAGAAATTTGTACCGATTTTCAGAAAAAAAGTGCATTGCAAAAAGTATATTCCAATGATAGGAAATGAAAAAAGACTGGATATCAGTATCTCCGGTAGACTCGGCAAAAAAAAAAAAAAATTTTTTATAAAAAATAAAAATAAAAAAATGAAAAAAAGTGTAGGTACCAGGTACCAGTCATCACACCACTCTTCTCATCAATATAGGGCATTAATCAGACTAAAACAAAATCGTGAGGCGCTTCGAATTTCTATCATCTATAGTCAACCGCTGATATCAAATAACGCTACGCCCCACGATCTTATTTAGGTCTGATCAATGCCCCAAATTGCTGAGGAGATTAATGTGATGACTGGTACCTGGTACCTACCTAATGAATTTTCAGTTTTCCGTCATGATCTGCATCATTATTACGTTTCCATACAAGAAAACCGTTTAACTTGATTTTTTTCACTTATTTTATTTTCAAGTTCTCAGTTTTTATTTGGTTACTTGACATTTCTATTTTGTTGTCAATCTAACTCCTCAATACATAATCCTTCCAAAGACTTTACTCGACTCAGTGCCACGTGAGCTTGTCCTTTCTCAAATAATTTCGATCCTTAATACACAACTGCGTGGTCTAGAGTGCTGCCTTGCATTTTGTGGACAGTGGAAGCCCATGACAAAATCAAGGGTAAAATCCTTCTTTCAGCCGTGCCATAATTGAACTTTGCTGGAGACTGTATGCCCAAGTCTTGAGGAGAAAACGCTAACGACATATCATTTTTATCCACCCTAATGCCATACAGTCCTCGGCGCGCTTCAACCTTTCACCTTAACTTGGGTGGTGTACCGCTAACGACGTATCATTCCTAGCCACCCTAACGCCACACAGTCCCAACACTATACGAAATATTGACTTGGGTGGGGGATTCATGCTTGAATCACGATTCTAAGTTGTCAAAGTCCTTCGTTCTGATTAGATACCTAGATTTCAGTTTTAATGTATTGGCTTTCTGAACTCTATGATCCACCATTTTGTTTCGGACGCCATTTCGGATTTTGAATGTTCTCATGGTGTACTGTATTCTACTAGTCAAGCCCTTTCTTTGATATCCATGTTGAGGGGGTTGTGAAAATATATGTAATCCGCTATTTTGTAGCGGCGATCATCACAGATTTACAATGATACTGAATACACATAATTGTATTGTCATCAGAAATAAAGGTGCGTACCAAATTTCAGATCAATCGGTCAACAGGAAGAGGGTAAAATCACTAGATTTGACCCACACAACACACAAATAAGGCTAGCTATATAAAACCGCTTGAAAAAAATAGGTCCATACTACCCTTCATCCTCTATAAATACAATTTCATTAAGGTTTCAACTTCGTTGTTTTTATACATATGATTCTATTTTACCATGTCGTTGTACCCATATGTATGTTGACTTCATATGATCATCATATATCATTTTATATATTATATAATCAACTCCTCTTGCTTCTGTGGTTTCAACAATGTTTATTTGAATAATGTAATGTAAATTTTATACATAGTTCGTCGGTTATGTTATAAACACTTCCTGCGATTTCAGTCGTTTGATCCCTCTGCCACTCCAGTCTAATATGTATTGGAATCATATTCATACTGGCTTCATGACCTGATATTTTTTCGATGATTACGAACTTTCATTCAACTTGCTTCGTTCGTTCTGTCATTCCTTCGTTCTGTCATTCTTTCCGGTTCAAAATTTGTAATAAATTTTGGAGAACTTCCGACATCCGATTGATCTGAAATTTGGCAGGTGTTCATAATTCCGGTGACGATGCAACATGGAATTTTTGTTAGAGAAATAAACAGAATGGCGGCTCCAATATTCATAAATTCAAGATAGCGAATCCAAGATGGCAAACGAGTTTTATGCTATAGCTCGATTCGATTCAAAATTGGTATGTGAAGGTTTTCGGGGTCGGAGATTATGAATTTTTTTGTCAAAATTCATAAATTCAAGATGGCGGACAAGTTTCGTGATTATGGTACGATTCGATTCAAAATTGGTATGTGTGGGTTCTCAGGGTTGAAGATTATGAATTTGTTATCAAAATTCATAAATTTAGGATGGCGGCTCCAAGATGGTGGACGAGTTTTATGATTATGGTCCAATTCGATTCAAAACTGGTATGTGGGGGTTTTGGGGGGTTTTTTTTGTAAAATCATAAATTCGAGATGGCAGCTCCAAAATGGTGGACAAGTTTTTCAATTATGGTTCGATTCGATTATAAATTGCTATGTGGGGGTTTTCGGGGTCGGAGATTATGAATTTTTCGTCAAAATTTATGAAATTAAATGGCGGCTCATGGAATTTTGTAAGAAAACCAAGCGGACGAGTTTATTTATGGTCCGATTCGATTCAAAACTTGTATGTGGGGGTTTTCAGGGTTGGAGATTATGAATTTTTCTCAAATATTCATAAAATCAAAATGACGCCTACAAGATGGCCGATGACCTCTGTGTTTATGGTCCGATTCTATTCAAAATGGGTATGTGGGGATTTTCGGGGTCGGGGATTATGAATTTTCTATCAAACTTCACAAATTCAAGATAGTGGATGAGTTTTGTAATTATGGCCCGATTCGATTCAAAATTGGTATGTCGGTGTTTTTGGGGTTGGAGATTATGAATTTAGTCGAAGATCATTGATTTCAGTTGTACTTCACAAATTGAAAATGGCAACTGCAAGATGGCGGATGAGATAATCTTTAGATGGTCTCCACATTGAATGACTAACATGACCTCAGAACTAACAGGGAAAAAACCCTCATAATAACTATGCTTTGACGAACATGCATAGATTATCAAATTGCAGAAGCTGTTTTATAGGGAGCGTATATGCGAAGAAACGGAACAAAAATAATCTGTACTACTCGTAAACATTCTCCTTCGGCAACCGAAGATCAAAGAGCCGATAGTCAACTGGACTTGAGTGACGGCTGTCTGTTGTACAACCGATTCGTCTGGACCAATCAAGTCGGACATCAATGCTGTCTATACGATGGGAGGTCATAAATCACGCGTTATATTTGTGTTTTGATAGCTCTGAAAGATTAAAACCAGTAGCGTCTATGGTCTTGGTGTGTGCCGATCGAAATACGTTCTAGGATATAATAATAGCCTACATCAAACAATGAAAGAAAATATTTTTCTTTCTTAATGTATTGTATAAATAAAAGCGTCTTTGATTTTTTTCATTTTTCATTATTTATGAAGTATTTATAAAATCTTGAAATAACTAAATATGATTAGTTATCTCCGCCACTGCTGCTCACAGGATTTCGCCGCAAGACTTTTTTATGCTTCTGCAATTGATATTGGGAGAACTATACTTGAGTATAGTCCATCCAATATCAATTGCAGAAGCTGTTTCTATAGGGAGCAAATGAAAACTCACTTCAATAACACGAGCGTATATGCGAAGAAACGGAACGAAAAATAATCTGTACTACTCGTAAACATTCGCCGTCGGCAAACGGTAGTTCAAAAGAGCTGATAGTCAACGTGGACTTGAGTGACGGCTGTCTGTTCTACAACCGATTCGTCTGGGCCAATTAAGTCGGACATCAATGCTGGCAGGTGTGTCTATACGACGAGAGGTCATAAATCACGCGTTATATTTGTGTTTTAATAGCTCTGGAAGATTAAAAACCAGTAGCGTCTATGGTCTTGGTGTGTGCCGATCGAAATAGGTTTTAGGATATAATAATAACCTACATCAAACAATGAAAGAAATTATTATTTTTTTTTGTATTTGTATCAATAAAAGCTTGTCTTTAATTTTTTTTCATTTTTTATTATTTATGAAGTATTTTTAAAATCTTAAAATATCTAAATGAAATAAGTTATCTCCGCCACTGCTGCTCACAGGATTTCGCCGCAAGACTTTCTTATGCTTCTGCAATTGATATTGGGAAAACTATACTGAAAAGCACAAAAAAAAATAAAAAAAAACTGTTTAAAGACAAGCTTTTATTCAAATGCACTTAAAAGGTAAAAATATTTGCTTTGGACGTGTGACGTAGGTATAGTCCATCCAATATCAATTGCAGAAGCTATTTCTATAGGGAGCAACTAAAAACTCACTTCGCTAACACGAGCGTATATGCGAAGAAACGGAACGAAAAATAATATGTACTGCTTGTATACAGTCTCCGTCGACACAAAGAGCCCGCTGGTCCACGTGGACTTGAGTGACAGTTGTCTGTTCTACAACCGATTCGTCTGGGCCAATCAAGTCGGACATCAATGCTTGGGGGTGTGTCTATACGATGTGAGGTCATAAATCACGCGTTATATTTGTGTTTTAATAGCTCTGAAAGATTACAAACCAGTAGCGTCTGTGGTCTTGGTATGTGCTGATCGAAATACGTTTTAGGATATAATAATAACCTACATCAAACAATGAAAGAAATTATTTTTCTTCCTTAATGTATTAGTATAAATAAAAGCTTGTCTAAATTTTTTTTTCATTTTTCATTATTCATGAAGTATTTTTAAAATCTTAAAATATCTAAATAAAATTAGTTATCTCCGCCACTGCTGTTCACAGGATTTCGCAGCAAGACTTTTTTATGCTTCTGCAATTGTTATTGGGAAAACTATAATACCGTGAATTATACATTCAAAAGCTTGTCGCTTTTGTATTCAAACTGGAAACTTTGGGCAGCAAGCTTTTTAATCTATAATTCACGTCACACAAAAAGCGATTATTTTAAACCTTTTAGTGCATTTGAATGAAAGCTTGTCTTTAAGAAGTGTTTTTTTCTATTGTAAATTATATTTAATTTTTACTGGATGTTGCTTGTAAAGAGCTTTCGTTTAGAGGTATGTGCGCGTATAGAAATCAGGCGTTATCGTAATATCCCGGAACAACGTGTGAATTCTCACCTATAAATGACACACATGTTGCCATAACGATGAGGAGTGAAGGACATTTACATATGCAATAGCGGCCGTATCCTCTCTGGCCTCTGACCGGAATGAAATTTCCGTGCCCGTAGTGGAACAGATGTGTTCAGTACCGGATGTAACAGATGCAAATCGTCCAGAAACTTTCACAACCCACAACTTCGTGAGGTTGTTTATTCCAAACGGAAATGTGTATATTTTTCAGGTGAAGTTTGCAACTTGTGGTTCAACAGGAAGTTATTGCATTTAGGAAAATAAATGGGAATTATTCTACTTCCAAAAGAACGAGTTCAAACCGACACAACCGACAAGTTAACTATGTGTTGTGTGAAGTAAAAGAATCACTTATCATATGACAGTGATTATGAATAACAAATACAGTTATCATTATCACATTGAATAAGTAAACTATCATGGTTGTTAAATGTTGATTATGAAATCCCTTCTTAAAAATATTCAATGACTGGATGATTTTATAGTGTCATCATGAATCTGGTTTTATCCGTTTATGACCGCCTATTTCTGAAATGAAAAAAGTGGAAATCACATTTTTCCCCATATTTTCTTGTGATATATTTTACCTCATATTTTCTTGTGATAAATTACGCCATTGCACGATGTTGAGTCTGGCCGACGCATTATTTCACGAATGTAGCGTGGATGACGTCGAGGCGAACTTCCCAACAGAAAGATCGTGAGTTTTCCAGGAATCTAGAAGCAGTCGACAAGACTTTTCTGGGTGCTGATGACCTTATATAAGTGACAGCGGATACGGCTGAGAGTTCATTATGTTAAGAATGAGTACGGTACAGTTTTTACGGTACAGCAATGGCGTGGAGGTATTTTAACAGTGGATTGTGATTGATTTATTTGTTTGTCATAGTGCCCAATTGTGTTGTTTTTGTGAAGTTTAAATGAACGGACAATGAATGGTTCAGTATTTTGAGAGCCAGCAACCCAAATATGTATCAGTTGGTGTCAGAAGTGATATTGGTGACTTTCTGATAACGATTGATGCGAAAAACACCCTTCGAAGGCCATAATGAAATTATCAAGCAGCAGTATGCCTAGCAAGAGAGACGACTGCTGAAAGTAACACTTATTGAGAGAAAACGACGAGAGATGGAAAAACAAAAGGAGGAGGCTGCGGCAACAGCAAATGAACGAAATGACGAAGAGAAGGCTACCGCACTCATAGTGGCCTTGAGAGGATCTGTTTCAGGAATGTTACAGACTGATTATGAAGACCTGATTGCTGCTCTAAAATTAAGCTACGGTAACCAACATCGAGAACAGCTGTATCAGGTACAATTGAAAATACGAGTGCACACATCGGATTGAAAGTTTACAAGAGTTTCGAAGCAGATATGCAGAGCCTGACTCAGTTTGCCTATTCAGATGCCCTAGAGGATTGGCAGTTCAGATATTCACTGACAGATTAAAATATGTTGAAATGTGAGGGACCCTGACAATAGCACACTTTGTGAAATGTAGTGAAGCTTAGGTGTGTTCCTTGAAAGTGGAAGCAGCTTTCAACACCTCAAGGCCAAAAATGAGAGCTTTATCGATCAAAAAGCCATCTCAGGATGAGACAGCCTAAAGCAGATGTTCAGTACCATACTAGAAAAATTTGAACCCCTGAATAAAATTACCACCAGCCAATAGAAAACTCTTGTTCAAAAGTGGACATTTCCAAAGAGTTTGCTGGATGAGGTTGTCATCACGTTCGTCATCACATTGGACGACACTTTCACGTTCCATCTCACCAACGAGCACAAGATCGTCCGGACAGTCAAGAGAAAACTGTTCCAGATGTGGTAGGAGTGAATATTCCCAGGAATATTGCAGGGTGTGGTAGCCACGTTCTTCTGGTGAGTTTTCGGACAGATACCAAGAAACTGGATCAGCCAATACATCGGAGAGCATGTTGGCTAGTCATATCGCTTCCAGAGTCATCAAGTTAACAGGATCAGAAGAAAGAACAGGATCATGAGAAAGAGGATGAATCTTTACAGAACATCGCATAGAACGATCAAATAGAAATGCAAATGCTTCATCTAGAAGACCGTGTCCAGAAGCCTGTGAGCATTGTCAAAGTATTGAATTCTATGGAGGAGTATTTGACATCAGATGAACGATAATGTTAACTGGGGACAAATTAACTACGACACACATGAGGCAGGATCAAGGAACCGATCCAAACATTGAGGACTTTTTGCATTGAAAAAGAAACGAAATTGGGTATGACAATAAGCCTGAAGTCTAAATGTATGGACATTAAGTTCAGTATTATAGTAGCCACAAACTCCAGATTCCTGACAAAACCTTCAACGAAATCTATTGAAATTTCCTACAGAAGGGCATCAAAGTATGTATATTGGTTGATTTATATCAATCAGTCTAAGACCTATGATTGGGTGCCTTCTTGCTCATAGAAAAGGACGAATGCTTCTCCATTTATAAGGGATTTTGGGAATCCATTGTACTTGTTGTATTAATGCCTATAGAAAAAACAGTTAATTGTGAAAGTTGTATGGTTGTGACTGAATTTTGATAAAATGCTATCAAAAATACACTAGCTTGCAGATTTCGGGCGATATTTTTTTTATGGGATAGCCTATATATTATTGAATTTTTTGAATGATTTTTTTCCTAATTTCAAAAATGACCATATGTATACCGTTTTTGGGTTATTTAACGTCGAATATATATTATAAAAATGACAACTATATTATGTTTATATGGTGACATTTCTTTAATGGAATAATCAAAATGGTTTACAGTGAGGAAGAAGTTATATAATATATACTTGTTATATACAAAACAACAAAAATTAACGAACAGAAAAAAGTGCATATATGGTGTTGTATCCAAACACCGTCAGAAAATTCATCCAAAAATATTTATCAAAAGGTGAATCATACCTTTAATTTCAGTTGAAAAAAGCGAAAAAACCAGGAAGAACAGCTATATACTGCTTCATATTGAAGGTAAGCCTATACATATCCATTCGCATATAGACTTTTTTGAAACATTGTATGATTTTTTTTCAATACTGAATGCATTTTTAAAAAATGTAGCCAATCAATTAGGTAGAAATTTTTCCAAAAGAACAACTACAAACCATATAAAAAAATTCCCGTACAAGTTTTAACAGAAACTCGTACGAGGAAAATGCTTGAATTTTGTCAACAGATTATTCAAAATTTGAATGAAGATCCCGATTATCCAACTATAATATTATGGACTGATAAGTCATCCTTTTCTGTGGCAGAAGTTTTCAATAGGAAAAATCGAAGGTCATGAAAAAAAAAGGACAACAGATAACGATTGTTAAGACAATAAAAAACAGGAATTTTTTAGAAATAAAATTGTTGGCCCTATATTTTGTGATTATATATTAACAGGAGTTACCTATCAAGGAATATTCATCCCAGAAGTAGACAATATTCTTTTGTAAAATTTTTGGGAAGTCGAGCTTGACAGTATGATTTGGATGCGAAATAGTGTCCTACCCGTTCAAGAACATTTGAATAAAGTATTCCCAATATGGATAAGAGATAATGGAAGTATCAAATGGCCACCTAACAGTCCGAACTTTACCCCTATGGATTTATTTTTCTAGGGATTTCTGAAAGACATTGTTAATAATAATAATATTCAACTCATTAAAGACACGATTCGATTCGAAATAGATAATCTGAATGTCAATAATGAAGCAATTTCCAATGCACTTAAGAAGACGTCATTAATTATGCATTGACAATAATGGTGGACACGTTGAACATCTTTTAAGAGTTATCATATTATTTAAATTTCCTAAATAAATCTTTGTTATCTATTTTTGTATATTTTCTTCCTCACTGTAAACTATTTTGATTATTCCATTGAAGAAATGTCCCAAACAAACATAATATATTTGTTTTTTTCATTGCTCACTTCAAAACTGTGAACTTTCATAGGATAGGTATTTACAGTAACAACTAGTCTTACTAAGTTATTCGACGTTTAATAACTCAAAAACGGTATGACGTAGGGGTAACATATGATATATTTTGAAATCAGGAAAGAGGATCATTCCAAAAACTCAATGATAAACAGGATTTCCCATAAAAAAAATCCCCTGAAATCTGAAATCTATTTCTCAAAGCATTTCATCGAAATTCAGTCGTAACCAAACAACTTTCACATTTAACTTTTTTTCTATAAAGTGGGTAATTTATACTGAATAACAATACAATAACAATGACTCCAGAGTATCAGCGATATTCCCAAAATACCTCATGAGTGGAGAAGCATTCGTCCTCCTCTATGATCAAGAGGGCACCCAATCACAGCTCTTAGCTCTTAGATTAACTCATTTGATGGATGCCCTTCTGTAGAAGATTTCTGGAGATTTCGACGGAGGTATTCTCAGGAATCTGGCTATTATAATACTGCGGTTTGTCCGTACATATAGACTCCACAGAAACAACACTTGGAAAATTAATGAGTCCCCCTTCAGCTTATTGCCATATCCAATTACGTTTTCTTCTCAATGCAATAAGTCTCCAATGTTTGGATCAGTTTCTTCATCCTGTCTCATGGTAGTCGTAGTCCATTCGTCATTAGTTAACACTATCTTTCGTCTGATGTCAGAGACTCCTTAATGGAATTCAATACGCTGACAACACTGGACACGGTATTCTAGATGAGGCATTTGCATTACTATTTGATCATTCTATGCGATGTTCTGTGAAGGTCATCATCTCTTGATGGGCAAATCATCGGGTTGATTCGATGACTCTGGAAGCTTCGATATCACTAGTCAGCATGCTCTACGATGTATTGGCTGATCCAGTTTCTTGGTATTTGTCCGAAAACTCAACAGATGGACGTGGCTACCGTATCCTGTAATTCCTCTGAAAATGTTCGCTCCTACCACATCTGAAACAGTTTTCACTTGACTGTCAAGAGGGTGATGGTGATGACGAACGTGATGACAACCTCATCCAGCAATCTCTCTGGAAATGTCCACTTTTACACAACAGTTTTTTCTTGATTGGTGGTCATTATATTCCTGGGTTCCAATCCTTCCAGTATGGTACTGAACATCTGTTTTAGGTTGTCTCATTCTAAGGTGGCTTTTTGATCGATGCAGCTCTCATTTTTGGCTTCGTGGTGTTGAAAGCTGCTTCCACTTTCAAGGAACGAACCTTAGCTTCAACAAATTTCTCAAAGTGTGCTAATTTCCGGATTCTTCGTATTTCAAAATATTTCAATCTGTCAGTGAATATCTGAACTGCCAATTATTCTTCAAAATAATCTAGGGCATCTGGGTAGGCAAACTGAGTCTGCCTCTGCATGTCTGCTCCAAACTCTTGTAGACTTTCAATCCGATTTGGGCATCCGTGTTTTCAATTGTGGCTGATACAGCTGTTTTCGATGTTGGTTTCAGAGCAACAATCAGGTCTCCATATTGCGCTGCTGGTCTTCTGGGATAGTCTGTATTATTCCTAAAACATATCCTCTCAAGGCCACTATCAGTGAGGTAGCCTTCTCTTCGTCATTCCATTCATTTGCTGTTGACGCAGCCTTGATTTTCCGGAATTGTGCGATATGGAAACCCTATCATGATGGTCTTGGATCTTCAGTGAAGCAACTTCCTTTCCTAGTTCTTCCAAGTGCTGCATTGTTTCCTCATTCACTATCCACACTGTATTTCTCTTCTCGGCTGCCCTGACTTCTTTTATTGCTTTTTCTCGTACCACAGTAACTTATTTCTTCAGTTCTGCGATTTGCTCCTTGGTTTTCTGTTCAATCTGCCCAAAAAATACTTTCCGTTATTTTCGTTTCATTCTTGCAGAATTTGCCGAAAATTTTCCTTCAACCAATTATTTTCCATTTGTCTCTGTTTATTCTTCGCCTATTTCCCTCTGTCAACGTTTCTCCTCTTCTTGTTTCACTATCTGCGGTCGTTCTCCTCCTTCTGTCTACGTTTCTCCTCCTTCTGTCGACATTCCCCCTCCTCTTGTTCTGCTTTCTATAAGATCTCTTTCCTCCTCCTTTTGTTTTTCCATCTCCCGTCATTTTCCTTCAATTAGTGTTTTTTCCAGCAGTCTCTTGCTAGGCAAACTGCTGCTTGGTAATTTCCATTATGGCTTTTGTAGAGTGTTTTTCTCATCAATCGTTTTCAGAAAGTGACTATTATCCTCACTTCTGACACCAACTGCTACATATTGGGGGTTTATGGCTTTCAAAATACTGAACCATTTATTGTACGTTCATTTACACTCCACAACATCCACACAATTGGGCACCATGACAAGCAAATAAATCAATCACAATTCACTGTTGGAATACCTTGCGCGATACTGCTACTAATCTATATTCGTCACCCTTGAAAAACTGTACCGTACCCATATCTAACACAATTAACTCTCTGCCGCATCCGCTGTTACGGTCATTAAGATCATTAGCACCCAGAATAGTCTCGTCGACTGCTCCTAGAATCTTGGAAAACTCTCTTCAAAGAAATGCCACTGAACAAACATAGTGTATTTGTCATTTTCATAGCTTACTTTAGAAAGGTTAACTTTCATAGGATAGGTATTTACAGTCACAACTAGTCTAACTAAGTTATTTAATGTTCAATTATTCAAAAACGGTATAAGATAGGGGTAACATATGGTATACTTTTCAAATCGGGAAAAAAGGTCATTAAAAAAATATCTCCTGAAATCTGCACGCTACTGTATTTTTGATAGCATTTTATTAAAATCCAGTCATAACCACACAACTTTTACATTCAACTTTTCTTTATGGGCAATAATAACGATGATAAGGGGTGGTAATTCATAGTGAATAACCCGGTACCATAAGGGTGCCTACAAAGGACCGTGTAGTGTCCGCTTTAGGCTGTTTCATTATTATTGAACACAGCATATAAGTTGTAACGACACGGGGCTTTATCTGCTGCATCATTACTCATATCCAAACCTTCGAGAGGAAAGTCAATGGTGTAATTTGGTTCTCCCATGAATTTTTCCATCGGCGAGAATCGTTTCAAGTGAATAACTAATATTTTGAGGAATTCATGTATAGATAATGACTTTGTACATTTTATCATTTTCTTTCATTTACAACAAATTGGTTTCTCTTCGCCGTCCAATTTTTTTTTAGTGAACGATTCTAAACATTGTGTAAAACTGAGCTGGCTACTATTCTGTGGAATATGAAGAGAAAGGTCCCAGAAGGGATCAAAACAGAACAATAGCCGCATGAAGTACAATTCAACGATGATTTTAGTTGACCAACAAAATTATCAACAATTTTCGAGTTGTCCATTCTGAGAAATTTTGACCAAGACTCCAGTGCCTTTCAATTTTATATCAATTTCTATTAAGATAGGTTTGGGTTTTTCTGTCACTCTGTTTACATCCTCATGAAGACCTTCCAAAAAATATCTGAGAAATTTCTGAGCATCCTGTTAAGTGTACCCCATGAAATGAGGTTCAAATATTAGAATCTGGCTTTTCAAAGAAACAGTATCCACCACCCTATCAGACGAATCTTCCGACCAAAGTTCTTTAATCACTAACGCAAATTGTTTTATCGAAGCATCCTTCATACTTGATATACTTATGTTGATTCATAGACTCGTCTTTTCTCAAATACTTGAGCAACCAATTGGTGTTTGATAAACATTGTATAATGCTGTTCATGAAACAGGTATTTCCAATGTTTTTCAGACCATTCAGACCAGGAATTTTTACGTTTCCGTGTACTAGAGACTTCATGGTCTTGAAACTATTAGAGCTGTGCTCTGTAATTAGACGATTTTTACTAGCACTGGATCGGTGTGAAAGGGAGTTAGGGCTATTTGAGAAGGAATTAGATGGAGACATTGAAGATCGTGTTGATTTTGACGAGTGATTTAAGCAATGCAAATAGGAAAACACTGCACCCAACTTGAATGTCAAATACATTGTTCAAATGATCCACCATTACATTATCTGCCCTAAAGGTATAGAATATCTTCATCAACTGCAACGGGACAATTCTTTGCTTATTAGCTGTGGCAAAAATTGGTGTCAGGAAGCCGGTGGACCCCACCCAAAATCATTCTTCCATTTGACAAGAGCTTACTAGGAATTTTTTTCGCGTATTCTGGTACACACTCTGCGAAACACTCATTCTCGAACCATATGTGCTAATCATATCACAGTATTTCTACGACGTAAACTCTGGCATATGATCTCTATGAAATTTTCGAGTTACTCAAATATTTTTCCATGTTTCCCTTATAATTTTTTTCTTTATTCGTGCTTCCACTCTGTTTTCACCTATTCTCTTGTCTTTCATATGACTATATTCGCTGTGAATTCATTGTATGATTTCGAAGACAACCATGTATTTCAATCTCATCTCACGGTTCGAACGCTTGTTTCACCTATCCGGTAAACTGAATAAAAGCTCAAACTTCCTCAGGAAATTTCAATTATTTCTCTTTTTCTGGAATCATTGCTACCCTCTCAATCCATGGAAGAAGCTCCCCTTCAATGAAAATCCTAACGGTGAACTTTCTGTTAGCAACGCCCTTACGCAGAAATGAAAACCAAACTTTCGTCCAAATTACCAAAGTTATCCTTTCGCACTGTCATTCTTCCAAATGATATATTATCCCATGAAAGCAAGACAACTGTTGAAAAAACCTAGCCATCCCTGTCCCTTTTTCCTGCGAGTTTGTTCTGTACGTTTGTTCTATTAACACTTCAAAGGAAACGAAAGCACACAGCAGGGTGTGAATATAATTAAAAGATGGGATATTGTTTTTTATTTGTCGTACGAAAGAGAATGTACGTTTTCGTGTTAAATGAGACTAGAGACTCCAGGTGCAGAATGATGAATACTCCAGAAATGTTTTTGGCATTGATGGGTTCATTAATTCGTATGGGAGGCGTTACGCGTAGAAGGGCATTTTAGGGTTTGAACACCGTCATCCACAACAAGTATTATAAGAGTAGAAGTATTGATTTCACTACAATATTGGTAGAACGTCATAAATAAAACAGGAAAAGATTTAAATGTAATGACACAGTTTAAATAAACATAGCATAATAATATAATTGAAATTGAGAATAGCTCCGGTGTAGTGTCCATCACCTACAGTCAAA
The DNA here is from genome assembly GCA_018342105.1 of Gonioctena quinquepunctata. Lineage (NCBI taxonomy): Eukaryota > Metazoa > Arthropoda > Insecta > Coleoptera > Chrysomelidae > Gonioctena > Gonioctena quinquepunctata. The sequence goes on along the minus strand of JAFIRS010000628.1, from coordinate 577,419 downwards.
TTCACTATTGTCTAAAACAAGATACTCATTGACATTATAGAAACAATTTTTCAGTAAAAAAGTTTTGGATTTGGTTTAAAATTGAATGAAGGCCAGACTCTTAATCCTAGAAGGAAGTCTGTTATATGAGTGTAGGTTCAGAGAATTATTAAGCGATAACTCTAGTCTGAATCTAGGAGTTGAGATTAGATCAGAATGGCGAGTGGTGTAATGTGGACCAATCAATAGAGATTTTTTCGTGACAAAAATACTAGCAGGAAAACGACTGTGCCATCATACGGAAGACGGTTAGTAGTTATATCGTGTTATGTTTCCTACTCCCAACTGTCATTGCTTAACTTGTTATAAACATACAAAGGCATTTTTTCTTTTTTATTATTTTTGACTTTCAACTTGAAAACTAATAAAGCAATCTCGATACTCTTATATACGAATTATAGAGAATCAAAATGCAAACGAAATGAGCCTGAGCACGACTCGATCGGATTATTAGTAACGGAGAAAAACCGGAAAAAATCTGCGTTTTTTTTCAATTCATAACACCTCCATTCAGCTTTCCGATTTAAAATAATTCTATTATAAACAAATTTTGGTGCTTGACTTTATGCTGTTTGTGTTTTCCAACGAGAAATATGTCCAATTATATGGCAACTTGATTGATGATAATTTGAGAATTGAATAAATAAATTTCAAAATATTCTTTTTCGACTTGCCGCACCAGGTTTAATTGATAGAGCGCTTTTTCAGTCTCTATTGTGAATAACAGTAATTCATTGTACAAATTACGCAATCTTCTCAAAGCACAATAGAACATATATATTGTGTTTCCGTTCACGTTGAACGAAATTGCAATATCATGGAAATATTAACTTTACGAACATGCTGAAATTCCGCAGCTGAGTCCATAAAAGGTTAGATTTATTCAGCGAAAAATCCGTCCTGCCAAGCCCTACCCGGGGCCGCAGGGCATTTCTCAAACAATATGACATTCACAAAGGGGCAAAAAATATCAAACACGGTTATGGAAGCACGAACGGATACATTTTTAAATATGGTGGCTGTTTGATGGATTTATTATTGCGTCACTCGAAAATTGTAATAAAGTTGACATAATTGTATTTTGTTTATAATTTATATGCATGCCTATCCTGTTAGAAAATTCGAGGGTATTATGGATATCGGTAGACAAACGACCAATAACATTTCAGGAGTAATAATTCCATTTTGCAGCAGTTTGAAATATTGGAGGAATATTGCCGATTTATGTCCAATATACACTGTGCCTCACTCTAGTATCTTCTGTAATTATTGAAGTAGAATTCTGAAACTTGCAAAATCGTTGCAGGTTTCGCAGATGGGTGTAATGCCGGGTCCACATCAAACTATCCAGAACATCCAACAAAACAGAAATACGACAAATGAACAACATTCTGAAAACAATACAAAAAATTTGATTCGACCTCTGACCATGGTAAGGTTAACATGTGGCGTTAACTCGTTGCAGGTCAAGTAAATGTATATTGTGAATGTCTGCCGTTTTATAACGTTCAATACAAAAATAATCTAAAAATTGGGAAAGTAGAAAAAAGTTTTGTGTATGAAATAGTCCCTTTCTTCTCTACGCCAGTAACCAGGCTGGATGACAACGGACTTGTCGGAAGAAGGGGCGCTCGGGCACTCCTGGTATCACTTCGAGTGAGACTTCCAGGGTGCGATATGAAGGGGGGCAAGTGAGGTATTACCGCACGAGACCCTCGGATCTGTGTAGATGGTTATATAACCGAGCACAAAAAAATGAACTAGAAGAAGAAGAAGAAAACAAAAATTTGTGTCCACACTGCCAAGGGAAAGAATGTCAACAAAAGTTTTCAGTTTTAGTTTTGTTTCGTGTCGTCCACAGAAATCTAACAAACGCACAATCGCTCAAAATAACGAAAAAGCGAAATTAATTCATATTTTGGTAAAGTTTTCGAATAACCTCTCAACTCTGTGAAATGGTAAACGAAACTCCAGATAACCCATAGACAAATTAAAAATAAAGAAGCTGTTTGAAATACGAGCAATCTTGACCACCGAGTTTTTGGTACGGCCAGTCGCGCATGGTGGCGCTGCCGCAATCGACAGACGGCTGATGACTGATACTTTTCCAATTTCGAAATTTGTCAGAAAATTGAAGTTTATTGTTTATAATAATAATAATAATGATAATAATAATAATAATAATTTATTGAATCCTTTAAGATCAATTAATGATATAGAATACGTCAAGAACACAAAAAGGTAGACAAATAATCAAAATACCAAAATACAAAATATAAATGTCACATTTACACAGATAGAACTAACATTTTGTATCGAATCTGAAACGAATCGAATGTAAAATATAAATGTCATATATACACAGACAGAACTAACATTTTGTCTCGAGTTTAAAAATTCAGAAATGCTATAAAAACAGTTTTCTTGCAGATATTTCTTCAATTTTGATTTGAACATATTTTTTTTTTAATATTTCTTAGATCAGTTGGAAGATGGTTGACAAATGTAATTCATGTATATGACGGACTGTTCTTAAGGAATGATGTGTTATGAGTCGGGATCCTGATGAGATCTCTGTTTCTAGTGGAATAGTTATGATGTTGGGAAACAGTGTCGTACATATGTTTCTGTTTCAGAAATCATATTATACATTTAAAAATATATATACATGGATATGTTAAGATATTGAATCTTTTAAAATATTCTCTACAGAAATCTCTGATCTTTAGATTGAAAATGAGTCTGATGACTCTTTTCTGTAGAATGAATATTCTGTTGGAGTTGCTGGAACTGCCCCAGATGTTGATATTACAGGAGATGTGGAAGTAGATTATGGCATAATAAATATTGATCAGTTGAGGTATATCAAAAATATTTTTCAGAATGGCATAATAACCACTATTTAACTTTTTACAAACAGCATTTATATTTGCTTCCCATCTCATATCACTATCTACGAAAATTCCGAGAAATTTAGTATTTTCAGAGAGATTAATTACATAATCCATCTCTCTTACTTGAAAATTTGTTACAATTTTGTATCTGCGATAGAACTACATACACACCGTTTTGTCTGAGTTCACAATTAAATAATTTTTTTCACACCAGGTTGTGAATTCCTTTGACAATATATTCAATTAATCCTGGAGATCCTCGGGACTGTCAGCATCAGCGGCCAAAGTTAAATCATCAGCATAGAGAACTATACATTGTGTGCTTATATGAAGTGGTGAATCGTTTATAAATAATAAAAAAATCAGTGGACCTAAGTTGGAACCCTGAGGAACTCCCAGGTCCACAGAATAGAAATCAGACCTATGCTCTTCAATTTTGACAGTAATTTTTCTAAGGCGCATGTATGAAACAAACCACGACAGAAACTTACCACGAAATCCTAAAGAGTAGAGTTTGCTTTCGATAATGTTTGGGTCAATGGTATCGAATGCTTTTGATAGATCAAAAAACAGTGCTCCAACATATTTTCCTTTATCTATGGAATCGTAAATATATTCAAAAAAGTTGTAGGAAGCACTTTTAATTGACTTTTCTGTACAAAAAACATGTTGGTACTATGATAGAATTTCAAATCTGGTTAAGAATGCATACATTTTGTTATAGACACATCTTTCAATAACTTTACCTATCACAGTCGGTACTGTTATTGGTCGGAAATTACTCATGATAGATGTATAACCCTTTTCGAAAATTGGTGTCACTAAACCTGTTTTTAGGTAATTTGGAAATTCTCCTGACTCTATTGATCGATTTATAATATAAGCTAAAGGTTCAGCGATGTACACAGCCGTACTCTTGATGATTTCGGTGGATATACAGTATATTCCAACTGAGTTAGAATTTTTCAATGAACCTATTGCATCTAGGACATCACAGCTCAAACAGGGAAAAATGAATGTGTTAGTTTCATACATTGAAGTATAATCGTTGAATACTTGTATTCTTTATTATGACAGACCACACAATAATTTCAGAATAATTCTTCTACTGTTATTGTATGTCATCGAAAAATTATTGATAGAAATTATAGGTTCTATGGACTTGAATTATGAACCCAACGTCGAAAATGGAATGTTTTGTTATTCGAGTTGACGCTGAAATTCCTCGAAAGCTGAAATATAAGCTGCTCTTCACAAACTGATACTTATTTCCATACATCCAGTTCCAGAATGTTTTTCACATATTGATACTTACTTCCATGCATCAGTTTCCATTTCCTATCACCATTTGAGAAAGTATATGTTCTCCTCGATTATCAAACTGGAGTATTTGTTATACCTACTCGTTCTCCTTTATGCTAATAAATGTAGAGAATTATTGAAGGTTTGTTGTTAATGTAATTTATTTTTATTATTATTTAATTCTTATTGTTACTTGTCCTAGATGGTTGGTTGGTTGGTTTGAGACTGACGAGCCAGAGACAGGGTTGGCACTTAGCTTCCCTTGACACTGCGACCAGCTAGGGTCTATTGTATCACTCTGTCGTCAGTGGTTCCTCATTCAAACAGGTTTGTGCCTTTAATTAGGTTAAGAAGCCTGTTGATAAGGTTCTTCGATTCATGCCTGTTTCGGGCTGATCTCTCAAAGGTTCTGTGTCGCCTACTACTTAGGGCGTCACAGTCGAAGATGATATGAGAGGCTGTTTCCTCCTCTTCATCACACAGCCTACACTCCACGGTTTCCCTGCGTACTCCCATGGTATTTAGGTGTTTTCTTAGGCCGCAGTGTCCAGTCAACAGACCTATTATTATACGAGCCTTCGTTCTGTTCAGGTTCAGAAGGTCAGCCGTCAGGGTCCGGTTTGGATGCCCTACCATGACTTTGCTGTGTATTTGCCTAGATGGAATAGAATGTGTTTTTATAGCGTTTAACATGTTATCCTTGTTATAAGAACTTTGTTTTAGTTCTTGATTTCATGAAATAAAAATGTATCTTGAAACTTCCTTTTAACCACGAACGAACTAACAGGTTCTACGAATCGATCACTGTATATATTTTGTGAGTGATCGATTTGCCATTCCTGTATTTCATATGATACATCCATTCATATGGAATACAGCAACGGCAAATCGATCACTTATAAAATATATACCATATCAACCATATAAAAAGTAACATGATCAAAAAACCTGCCTTATCCCAATCGATAACTGAAGACAAATTTGTTTTACCAACCGTACTAACTCAGTTCGGCCAGTTGCGAGATATGTCGCCACTGTTGTCTCTCTCTAAACGTTTTGCCAACTTTGACTGCAGATTTGACAACTCTCTTTATTTTTAGTTTCTCTATGAGATAATCTCTTCTCAGAATTGCGGGTGACTATTGCGAAACATTTGCGCTCTTCAGCCCTCAAAAACGACCATTATATCGTGTATATCTGAGTCTCTATAAAAACATATCACAAATGTTCTGGCTCATACTAGCACTCTTTCAAAATATTCAATTAATTGTGAGCCTTTGCAAGAGTGTATTAAAAGCGCATCAAATATATAATACTATGACCCACAATGAATTAACACATAATTCATTATTTTGTATAAAAACGACTTTTTTGCTAGAATGTTACTATCTATATTATGAACAATATTTTAAGAATATTTTGGGTACTGATTTTGCTAATTACCGTTAAGAATTCAAAAAGTCATCATTTAAAACATTTGATCTGATACCAAAGTGAGCTTTGAAAACAATTCAGCAAAAAGAAGGCTTGAACCTGATTCAATTTTTTTACCACCTCTTCAAAATACCACCCGCTTGTGAAAAGCAATTCTACGCGCGAAAAAAAACTCGAATCTATTTTTTTTTGAACCACCCCATTTCTACCCCTTCGTGGCAAGATTTTTTAAAATTTTTTTTCCTGATTCTCGTCAGCCTTAAAAGCAGTTCCGCGAAAAAAACGCTTGAATCTGTTTTTGTTGTCCAACCACCCCTTTTAGAAACCACCCATCATGTTGTGATAAGTTTTTTTTTCATTTTTACCACAATTCTCGATATCCTTCAGAGCATTTCTATCATTCTGTCACTTGTCTTCTGTCATTCTGTCTTCTGTCTTGTCGTTCTGTCGTTCTGTCGTTCTGTCGTTCTGTCGTTCTGTCGTTCTGTCGTTCTGTCGTTCTGTCGTTCTGTCTTTCTGTCTTTCTGTCATTCTGTCATTCTGTCATTCTGTCATTCTGTCATTATGTCATTCTGTCATAATGTCATTCTGTCGAAAAGGGAAACATTCTCAATTGATTATTGATAGAAAGATTTTTCTGTGAATTGAAAAATCCACGATTAAAATGAAGTTATTTTTTGTGAATGTCTAACAGAAAACAACTACTTCTGTCATTCTGTCGTTCTGTCATTCTGTCATTCTGTCATTATGTCATTCTGTTCCCCATAAATTTTTGGAGCACTTGCCGACATCCGATTGAACCGAAATTTGGCAGGTGTTGTTAGATAAAACAAAATGGCGGCTCTAAGATGGTGGACTAGTTTTGTGATCACGATACGATTTGTTTCAAAATTGGTGTGTAGGGGTTTTCGAAGGCGAAAATTGTGATTTTTTTGTAAAAATTCAAAATGGCGGCTCCAAGATGACGGACAAGTTTTGTGATTATGGTCCGATTCGATTCAAAATTGGTATGTGGGGGTTGTTGGAATCGGAGATTAGGAATAGATTGTTGAAATTCATAAATTAAAGATGGTGGCTCCAAAATGGCGGAGAAGTTATGTGATTGAAGTCCATTTCTATTGAAAATTTGTATGTGGGGGTTTGCGGGGTCAAAGATTATATTTTTTTTATCAAAATTCACAAACTCAGATGGTTGACAAGTTTTGTAATTATGGCCCGATCCGATTCAAAATTGGTATGTCGTGGTTTTTGGGGTCGGAGATTATGAATTTTGTCGAGAGAACTGTTTTTAGTTGAAATTCAGGAATTTTTCGAAACGGCTCTTACGATTTGAATTAAATTCTGTATTCAGATGAGGCTTTGCTTTTAAAGTTCATCTATAAAGACGTCTTTCCTGAAAATTCGCAATTCCACACAAAAACATATTTATTACGAATTGATATGTATAGCGCCATCTCGTAAACTTTTGAGGTAGTTGCATTGTTGTACTGGTACCTCTAAACTTGGGATGGCGCTATATAACATTATCCAAATCTTATATCTGTTTTTCTTTCCAAAATCTTATTTAAAATGTGTATTTGTAGCCAACCTGTGCACTAGGTAAGATTGCAATGCAATTGTATGTAATAAGTATGTGATTCCTATCTCTGAAAAAACACGATTTCACAGAGAAAAAAACAACGAGCAAAGCTCGGTCGCCCAGGTACTGCGTACTCAAGTACTGAAAAGCACAAAATAAAATAATTAATAAAAACAAATTTTTAAAAACAAGATTTTATTCAAATGCACTAAAAAGGAAAATATAATTGCTTTGGATGTGTGACGTAGGTTATTACGTGAGTAATAGATTCAAAGCTTGTCGCTTTTGTAATCGAACTGAAAACTTTGCGCAACAAGCTTCTGAATCTATAACTCACGGAATAACCTACAATACAAAGCAATTATTCCCAACGTTTTAGTGTATAAAAGCTTGTCTTCAAAAAGTTTTTTATTTTTATTATATTTGGCAATTTCAGAACCAATAAATAAATTATAAAATCTACCTTTCCGACTGGCCGTGCCTTCGCGTTTTTTTTTTCTTTTGATCATAAGTAAATTACAATACTCTCATCCACCTCATGGAATGTCTGCATCTTGCGCGGTAAGATACATCTGCTATACAATTCATCATTGAAAGTACTCCCAGCCTTTTTAAAATGAATTTATCTTCATCTTAGTTCAGGACTAAATTGATTTGACACGTTTCTGGAGTTCACGCTGAAACTCAGAATTGGATTTACAGTTGACTTTGATTCGTTCACGGTAGTGATGGTATCAAGATTTGTTCCGAAAGAATAATCGATTCATCTCTATTACCTGAAAGTGTTGAATTAAAGTAATTTTGTGAATTGTATGTATTTTCAATTTCGAGACTAGAAACGAAAGTAGCCTTATCACAGTTTGACTTTCCCTTATTCATTTTCATAATATTATTTATATTACTTCCTATTAATTCCCGTTATTTATGGGTTAACAAACACCTCTCTCCATATATATATATATATATATATATATATATATATATATATATGTGAAATGCATCAGATTATTGATGGTGACATCTATAATCTGTGCGGTGAAGCATAAACCTAATATCGTGGGATTTTAATAGCACGAAATTTCGTGCACATTAACAGGTCACTAACAATGTGTCAGATAGGCCTACCCACGATATCAATAGTCGTACTCCTCATGCGTTTAACGCAAACAAATATCGAGAATAAGAGAAATCTGATTCGAATCCAAAAGAACCCACCATCCGTCTACAGCCTGTTTCATGGTTTCCCATTCATCAGGACGGCTTGTGGTCTCTTTCAAATTCGTATCAGATTTCTCGTTGGTTCATAGCCTTAGGCCAATACAAACATGTGAAATGCATCAGATTATTGATGGTGACATCTATAATCTGTGCGGTGAAGCATAAACCTAATATCGTGGGATTTTAATAGCACGAAATTTCGTGCACATTAACAGGTCACTAACAATGTGTCAGATAGGCCTACCCACGATATCAATAGTCGTACTCCTCATGCGTTTAACGCAAACAAATATCGAGAATAAGAGAAATCTGTTTCGAATCCAAAAGAACCCACCATTCGTCTACAGCCTGTTTCATGGTTTCCCAATCATCAGGACGGCTTCTGGTCTCTTTCAAATTCGTATCAGATTTCTTGTTGGTTCATAGCCTTAGGCCAATACAAACATGTGAAATGCATCAGATTATTGATGGTGACATCTATAATCTGTGCGATGAAGCATAAACCTAATATCGTGGGATTTTAATAGCACGAAATTTCGTGCACATTAACAGGTCACTAACAATGTGTCAGATAGGCCTACCCACGATATCAATAGTCGTACTCCTCATGCGTTTAACGCAAACAAATATCGAGAATAAGAGAAATCTGTTTCGAATCCAAAAGAGGCCTATCCAAAAGAGGCCTATCTGACACATTGTTAGTGACCTGTTAATGTGCTAATAAAATCCCACGATATTAGGTTTATGCTTCACCGCACAGATTATAGATGTCACCATCAATAATCTGATGCATTTCACATGTTTGTATTGGCCCAAGGCTATGAACCAACGAGAAATCTGATACGAATTTGAAAGAGACCACAAGCCGTCCTGATGATTGGGAAACCATGAAACAGGCTGTAGACGGATGGTGGGTTCTTTTTGATTCGAAACAGATTTCTCTATATACCAATACAAAAAGTATGTTTCAGGTATGATTGAAATATTTTAACCGATTATGTTAATAACTCATCAAACATGAAATATCAGTGACTATATGAATGAAGACAGACAAGCACTTCATCTATACAGGGTGTTTCTCAATAACAGGATAATATCCAAGGAGGTTATTCTTGGGTCTGTTTTGAGAAAAAAACTTTATATGAATATATGTCCCAAATGTGTTAATTTTGAACTACAGAGTGCTGAAGTTTTAAGAAAAAAATCTTTTTTTGATGATAACTTTGGTATGACCCTGGATATTTTTGTGAAAAGTAAAACGTAAAATGCATTTTCTGCTGTACAACATATTTTTCATTCTTGCCAGTGGCTTCCGCGCGGGATTAGCACTGAATAATTTTGAAGAGAAAACTGATACGCCACCGCTTTTTCTTGAAGTAAAAATCAGTTTTGAAATCCTTGTTCCTTTTTGAGCAAATCTGGTCTCCTAATTTTTTTATTCCTTTAAAGTACGGTTTTTGCATAAAAAAACATTCATTTGCATATCGCTAGACCACTTACGGAAAAAAACAATTTATGTAACTTTAAACAAAAATGTATTCAAGAGAATAATTTTTAAACGGTAGTATTATAAAATTAGAGTAATTTAAATACATTTTGCTGACACAAAATTACCCTGAACGCACAAAGGAATAAATTAAATCAGATGCTCAGAATGTGAACCTCCTGCAAATATGCATGCCTCTGCTCTTTTTCTTATGGACTCACGTACTCTTTGGGAAATGCCGGGACTGTTTCTAATAGTTTCACAAGAAACCATGATGCGATTTCTCAACTGCTCTTCAATATGAATTGTTGTGCTGTAAACCAATGTTTTGAGATCACCCCACAGGAAATAATCTATACTATTGAGGTCCGGGGACCTAGGAGGCCATGCCTGCGGTCCTCCGCGACCCATTCAGCGATAATTGTGATTTTGGTTTGAATTTTCGCGCGCCAGAGCACAAGTGCGCTGGCGTCCCGTCGTGAATAAACCATAGTCGATTTCTTGCTGAAATGGAAACATCTTCCATCAAAGCTGGCAATTCTTCTTCGAGAAACTGCCGGTAATTATGTCCATTCAACCTCGCATGAAAAAAATAGGAACCAATTAAATAATCACATATAATCGCATATTCCAGCCCACAAGACAATGGAAAACTGCTCCTGGTGACGGGATTCCAAGATTGCATGTGTGTTTTCTCAAGCCTAGAAATGATTATTGTGAAAGTTTTGGATGGCGTTTCTGGGTAAATTGGCTTCATCGGTGAATAAAATTTCAGTATCAAATAATGGATTTTCATATACTTTTTGAAGAAACCATTGGCAAAAGTTCATCCGTAATGGAAAGTCGCGAGGGTATAGCGCCAGAACCCGTTGAATATGGTGGGGATATAACAAAAAGTCATGGGGAATTTTCCAAAAAAGAATATGGTACACATGTACGATGTGCAAAATACTAGAAAAAATCATCAATGCAAGGCTAGTATACATTTTAGAACGAAACAACCTGATAATACCTGAGCAAAGTGGATTGCGGAAAATAGATCTACGTTAGACAATCTTGTCAACTTAGAATCAGACATACAAGAAGCATTTGCAAAAAAACGAAAACTTATGGCACTATTTTTTTACATTGACCGAGCATATGACAGAGTCTGGAGACATAAAGTTCTGAAACAATTAACCATCTGGAAAATTAACGGCAATCTATACAAAATTTACTGTCGAATAGATCATTCGAAGTGAGAGCAAATGGGATACTATCCAGATCCAAAGCACAAGAAAATGGCACCCCACAGGGATATTCCCTTAGTGTCACCCTGTTTCTAGTTGCCATTAATGATATATTGAAAAACATTAGGGCGCCAATTGAAGCCAAAATCTACGCAGACGACTTAGTTTTATACACAAGTGGCAAAAATATACATTCGTCAGGTAAGCTTCTTCAAGCTGCCATAAAAGAACTTGAGATCTGGTCCAAACAAACCGGATTTCAATTTTCGATCACAAAATCAAAATGTATGCCCTTCTCCAGAAAATCCAGTATTCAACCTCCATCTTTAGGTATCAACAACCATCAGCTGGAATTTGTTAAAAACATAAAATTTATTGGACTCACATTTGATTGAAGACTCCAATGGAAAAAACATATAAAGAATCTGAAACAGTCATGTCAGAACAGTCTCAACTTAATGAAAGCGCTCGCGAGCCATACGTGGGGTGCAGAGAATATATCGTACAATAATAAGATCAAAAATTGGCTAGGGATCTATTGTATACTCCAGCGATCGGAAGTCCGTAATAAAACAGCTAGATAGTGTTCATCATGCTGGTATCAGAATTGCTTCGGCGCGTACCGGACCAGTCCAGTAAAAAGCTTATATGTGGAAGCAGGAGAACCGCCCCTAGAACTCAGAAGAAATCATTTCAGCCTTACATATGCTGCAAGAATCTCATCTAATCACAAAAACCCAACTCACAAACGGATATATCCTAACCGAATTGATGAAAATCTTGATCCACCAAATCTCCTACATACACGGATCCAAAGAATTGTAAAGACAATTGATTTCAACTCCATATACCCTGTCAACCTGGATACTCCACCTCCCTGGACAATAGAGATCCCCCGTGCAACACCGAACTCCTAAAACTCCCGAAAAATTATACTCCTACTATCCTTATACTAAACTATTTCAAAGCGATTTCAACAACATTTATACTGATGCTTCAAAAACCGAAGAAGGCCTGTGTACAGCTGTAAACAGTGAATACACTTGTGAATGCTACCAACTACCACAAACTTCTAAAGTCTACACTGGAGAGGTACATGCGATATCACAAGTAATACTGAAGGCGAGAGAGATGCCTGGAAACACTGAGCTATTCACAGATTCACTGAGTGCAATAGAAGGAATCCGACAACTCTACCCTAGGCATCCTCTCTTGCAACAAATCAAAGTCAACCTGAGTAAATTGTATCAAGAAGGAAAAATAATTGAAATAGTATGGGTCCTATCACACATGGGCATACCCTGGAATGAAAAGGCGGATAATATGGCTCGTAATATCTTTTCAAATCCAGCAGCAAAAAAACACCATAACGAGACTTATACAGCCAAATAGAAAACGATATAAACAATTTACGGGAAGAGAGATGGCAGACAATTACTACAAATGAATGAGATGACAGACAAATAAATTTTACAAAATAACCCCACACAGGAAAAATCCAAACTACTCTGGATGCAGTCGAAAACACCAGACGATCCTAACACCTAAGAATTGGACACACCAGCATATTTTGAAGAGAGAGACGCTGTGAACGATGTAACCCACCACTATCTGTTGAGCACCAATTTGTCTGCCCACAATACCACCAGGAAAGGAACAAACTCAAGCTAACCAGTGACATATCAGTGATTTTAAACAGTGACTCGAAAAGTGTTTTCCAGTATATCCAACAGATCAATGTATTGAACCTGATATAATTGATATAATAAAATTGTATGTCCATGTACTACCGCTAATGACCCTGCGAGGTCGATGCGGGTTGAATTTAAATAAAAAAAAATATGTGAGATATTAAAATTGTTCCCAATTTTTTGTGTATTCAATCCGGGATATTCCTCAATTGAATTCAAAACCGCTACCCCAATTTCTGGTGTTCTTACAGTATGTTGTACTCCATTCAGATGATTGTCTGGTTCAAAACTTCCCTTTTCGCACAACCTTCTATGAATGTTTGAAAATGTTCGTGCATCTGGAATATTTCTATTTGAAAAGAGGTCTTCATGCAACCGCCTGGCTTCCAGTGCGTTACCATCAGCAAGCCCATACATGTAATGCATATCTGCAAACTCAGAATTCGTAAAATGGACCATATTTTTTCAATAATATTGTTAATGTTGATGACTTAAATACGTGACAACCAGACTAGGTACACAACTGTCAAAACTGTTTGTGTCTACAAAACAAAATCTGCTTCTTACCTACTAGATACGTTATTTTTTTTATTTTTTTTTTATTTCAGGTTTATCCGCATCAACCATTTGGGTTATTAGCGGGGTTCAATACATTTTATATATCACAAAATACAGTTATGTATTTCAGAAAGGCAACTAGTCTATCTATGTTCTGTGGGTTGAGAATTGTTCGTAGCTCACTGGGTAGACCGATAACATCTCTTTGTCGTTGGTACAATGGACAGTCCTGAAGTATGTGTTTCACATTGATATTTGTTTGGCAGGTTTCACATTTTTGGTCACATCTTGTTGAAATAGGTGTTGATGTGTTAATTTCGTATGGCCAGTGCGGAGCCTGGTGAGAATCACTTGATATTTTCTACATAGTCCCTGGTATTGTATAGGATTCATATTTGGGTTGATTTCCAGTAATTTACTATTTTCCTGTTCATGCCATCTCTCACGCCAGATATTTTGTATATACGCCTTCATAGTGGGCTTCATATCTGTGTATGGAATTTTTGTAATGATTTCAGAGGATGGGTCTACACTGGCATCTTTTGCAGCCATGTCTGCCTTCTCATTTCCGGGAATGCCTATGTGGGATGGAATCCAGACTAGCTCTATGTTATTTCCTTGGTTCCTCAGCTCGTACGACTGTGTTTTTATATTTTTCAAAAAAGGGTGTTTGGGTTAGAGCTGTTTGATGCCCTTCACAGAGCTCAGGGAATCTGTGAATAATACCGTGTTCATTTCGTTGAGGTTTGTCGAGAGTTTAATGGCTTCCGCTATGGCGTGTAGTTCTCCTGTATAGATTGAGCATTCTGGAGGTATACTGAACTTATGGATATTGGTCCTGAGATAATGCTGCACCTACTCGTGCGCCTTCCGTGTCTTAGACGCATCTGTGTAGAGTGTTTTGAACCCCCTGTACTTAGTTTCTATCTCATGGAATTTTTGAAGGAGTTCGGGATTGGAAGTAGTAGACTTGGGAAATGCTGTGAGGTAGGTGTTACAGGGCGGAATTTCCACCAGCCATGGTGGTGTGTCCTCCTCGTGAGCTGATATGGTATCCTCGAATGTGAAACCATATTTTTTTACTCTCAGGTTGAATGGTTCTCTGGTGCTGCTGTTCTGTTGAAGTGTGCTACTAAGATAGTTTGAGAATGTGTGTTCATAGGTTGGATGTTTTTTATCTGTGGATATTTTAGCGGCATATGTTAGGCTCAGATATTGACGTCTCAATTCCAGAAGTGGTTCGTTTGCTTCGACATAAAGACTCTCCGCAGGGGTAGTTCGGTAGGCATCCATTACAAGTCTCAGGGCTGTATTGTGTAAAACATCCAGTTGTTTCAAGTGCGATTTTGCTGCTGTGGAGTAACCGATTGAGCCATAGTCAATTTTGGATCTTATAAGATATCTATAAATTCTGACTAAGGTGATGCTGTCCGCTCCCCAGGTCTGACTGGATAAAGTCTTCAATAAATTGATTTCGTTCTGGCATTGTTGTTTAAGTTGACGAATATGAGCATCCCATTTCAGTTTCTCATCGAATACTATCCCGAGGAACTTGATTTCTTTCGCGAATTTTAATTGTTCACCATACAATTTCAGGGTCGGATATGTTGTAGTAGGTCGGTTACTAAAGAGCATACATTTCGATTTTGTACTGGAGAAGGTGAATCCAGACTGGTTGGACCATTCTTCTAGCTTTGTGATGGAGTTTTGGAGGAGTTTAGTTGCAGCGAATATGTTGTTGCTGCTGATGTATAACACGAGGTCATCAGCGTATAGACCGCCTTTGATGGGTGCCTCCATTTTATTCCAAATATCGTTAATGGCTATGAGGAATAACGTAACACTTAGTATTGATCCTTGTGGCGTACCATTTTGTTGTATTTTTTCATCTGATAACGTGTTGTTTGCTCTGACACAAAAGGATCGGTTGCTCAGAAAATTTGAAACGAAGGCTAGGAAGTTTCCATCTATTCCCCATACTTTTAATTTCCCAAGATGTTATATCTCCATGAGGAGTCATATGCTCTACATATATAAAAAAAGATTGCGATAACATTACGCTTCGTCGCGAAAGCTTCATGTACACTAGACTCGAGGTTAACTATATTGTCTGTTGTGGAACGGTTTTTACGGAAACCACTCTGTTGGGGTATCAGAAGGCTGTTTGCTTCTAAATGATATTGTAATCTTCGGTTCAGTATTTTCTCAAGTATCTTACACATGAAGTCACACGTGCAAGTTTAAATGAAGATATAAAAAGATATTTTAACAAATGGATGAAATGGAAAACTAAAAAACTAAAGGTGTGATTGGGTGTCCTCTTGCTCATAGAAGAGGACGAATGCTTCTCCACTTATAAGGGATTTTGGGGAGATCGGTGATACTCTGGAGTCATTGTACTAGTACCATGTGCCTGCATAAGGGTGCCTACAGTAAGCCGTGTAGTGTCCGCTATAGATTGTTCCACTATGGTTGGACACAGCATATAAGTTGTAAAGACACGGTGTTACGTTATCTGCTGCAAAATTTCTCAAATCTAATCCTTCGAGAGGAAAGTCAATGGTGGCATTTAGTTTTCCCATAAATCTCCCCATCGGCGAGAATCGTTTCAAGTGAATTACTAATATTTTGGGGAACTTATGTATGGATAATGACTTTGTGCATTTTATCATTTCCTTACAATTACCACAAGTTGGTTTTTCTTCGCCGTCCAAAATTTCTTCCCTGGTAAACGAGTCTAAACATTGTGAAAGACTGAGCTGGCCAGTATTCTGTGGAATATGAAGTGAAAGGTCCCAGAAGGGGTCAAAAGATACAGAACAATAGCCGCATGAAGTACAATTCAACGATGATTTAAGTTGACCAACAAAATTATCAACAATTTTCGAGTTATCCATTCTAAGATATCTTGACCAAGACTCCTGTGCCTTTTCATGGTCACTCAATATTTCATCGATTTCTTTCAAGGTAGGTTTGGGCTTTTCTGTCACTCTGTTCACATCTTCATGAAGACCTTCCAGTAAATATCTGAGAAATTCTTGAGCGTCCTGTTGAGCGTACCCCATGAAACGAGGTGCAAATTTTTGTATCTGGCTTTTAAAGGTAACAGTATTTACCACCTTATCAGATGAATCTTCCGACCAGAGATCTTTTATCACTAACGCGAATTGTTTTATCAAAGCACCCTCCATATTTGATATGCTCGTGTTGATATCCCTCATATACTCGTCTTTTCGCAGATACTCGAGCAACCATTTGGTGTTCGATGAACATTGTATAATGCTGTTCATGAAACAGGTATTTCCAATATTTTTCAGACCATTCAGACCAGGAATTTTGGAATTTCCGTGTACTAGGGAGTTGATGGTGTTATAACTAACAGAGCTGTGCTCTCTGATACGATGATTTTTACTGGCACTGGACCTGTGTGGAAGGGAGATGACGCTGTTCAATGGAGAATTACATGGAGATATGGAAGGTCGTGTTGATTTTGACAAGTCATCATCAAGAACTGAACCAAGGGATTTATATGAACTCTCCATAGGAAAAAGCGTCCTTTGAGGATTTAAAAATAATTCATTCAGTTGACGTGATGAAGGAATAGTTCCCAAAACAGAAGCCGCATTACCCCTCTGGATCGCAATGCTGATTCTTTGGATCAAAAATGAAGTTGCTCTCCTATCATTGGTCACTTCTGTTATTCGTCTTCCTATGTCTCCAATGAATTCAAAAGCATTGGGACCGAATACTCCAAAAGTCTCAACGGCAACAGGATAAAAAATATAAAGTTGTTGTAAATTTTGGTATTTTTTTCTTTTAATTTTCTCCCCATTTACTGCGGCTGCTCCGGGACACTTGGAGGAAGCAACTACGTGTGAAGTGGCAACCGTGTCAACGCAGGTAAAATCCCAAACAGCTGGTTTTCCGAACTTCCATTGTACAAGAGAGATAGGTCGGTATGATTGGGGGTCAGTTCTAGGTTTATTTGGTTTCAAGATTGGGATTATTGTCGCCATTTTCCAATTATCGGGAAAACATCTAGAGGTGAATATGACATTGTAGATCTTTTTGGCCGTTATGGGTAGATGGGTGAGAAGACTATAAGGGATATCATCTGGGCCGGGGGTGGAGTCCCTAATAGAATTAAGTGCATCTTCCAATTCAGTCAGAGTTATTATGGCGTTGATGGGGTTTTCTGGGTATTCTGATATAGTAATTGGTTCTCTTTCTGAAGTTGATTTGTGTTCAAGAAACTGCGGCATATAGTTGTCATCACTAGAAAGATCTTGAAAAACGTTTCCCAGTAAATTGGATATTTCTGCTTCATTATTTATGGAGTTTCCTTCATCTTCAAGCAAAGTTATAGTTCGGTGAGTTTTTCCACCTTCGAGTTTTCTTATTTTAGTCCACACATCAGTCATAGTGGTGGAACTATTTATGGTAGACACAAAGTTCCGCCAGGACTCCTTTTTACTTTTTTTAATAATAAATCTTGATTGTGCTCGTAGTTTTTTGAATTCTAGAAGATTTTCTGATGTATTTTGTTTCTTCAATCTGTTAAAAGCGTGTTTCGTAAGTTTGGTTGCTTCTTCACATTTTCTGTTCCACCAGGGTACTGGTCCGTGTCCTACTACTGGAGATGTTTTACTAATTACTTGTGTGGCTGCTTCAATTATTGTACGAGTGAAATGGTTGACTATTTCGTTTATATGCGCCTCATCTTCGATTTCATATGATGTATTATCTTCCACTAGACGGCAGAAAAGTGCCCAGTAGGCAGTGGTAATTTTCCATTTCTATGGGACTGTTGAGGGTTCGTTAAATCCCTTATTCTGTTCTATAAGGATCGGGAAGTGGTCGCTATCGTATAGGTCTGGCAGAACATCCCAATTCAGTAAGGGAGTTGATGCTGGGTCACACAGAGTTAGATCGATAGCTGAGTGGTTACCTGAGAAGGCGTTGAACCTAGTTTTTGCCCCAGTATTCAGGATTGTCAAGTTTGTAGTGTTGATGACATTTTCCAATGCTCGCCCTCGTGTATTAGTGGTATCACTTCCCCATAACTCGTTGTGACAGTTAAAGTCGCCTAGGATGATACATGGTTTTGAGATCTGTTTGAGTAAATCATTGAGGGTCTGTTCATCTACATTGGTGTTGGGGGAAATATAAACATTGCATATATTGATATTAATTGGGCCTTTGATAGAAACTGCTACAGCTTCCAAGTTCGTATGTAGTTGGATTTCCTCAGCGTGGATAGACTTATCAATGTAGATTGATACTCCTCCACTGGCCCTCAGTTGGTCTTGTCGATTTTTATGGAAAGCAAAGTAGTTTTTGAGATGATAAGTTTTGCTATCCCGGAAATGGGTTTCCTGGAGATATAAAATTAAAGGCTTCAGTTCATTTCTCAGTTTCTGTAGCATTTCCAAATGGGTGTACCGTTATTAATACTTGATAATACCCTATTTCTCAACAACGTGTAAATGAATGAATTTTAATTTTTTTATGCGTAAACCGTACGTCAAACGAAATAAAATTGGGAGACCAGATTTGCTCAGAAAGGAATGGGGATTTCAAACGTAAATTTTTAGTTCAAGAAGGAGCAGTGGGGTATCACTTTGCTCTTTGGAATGATTTAGTGTAAATCCCGCACAAATGCCACTGACAAGAATAAAAAATTATGTTGTACAGCAGAGAATGCTTTCTGATGCGTTTCACAAGAATACCTAGGGTCATGCCAAAGTTATATAATTCCAAATTTAAGACCTTTTGGACATATATTCATATGAACTTTTTTTCTCAAAATGGACCGAAAAATAACCTCGTTGAATATTAGCATATTATTAAGAAACACGCGGGAGCATTCGATACGGCCAGCGATACCCATCTTCCGAAAATGATTAGGGAAACAACTGATAATTAGTTTGTATGAGAATTTTTGTGAATAATTATTCCCTTATTACCAGACTAAGTTTCAACTTACATCACATTCCTAAATTCAATTCTGGCTACGCAATAATGATAATAATAATAATAATTTATTTGCCGTAAGAACAGTACATTCATTATAGATACTACATATATTACATTTTATGCACACTGCAAATAAAAAACGTGATACACTAAAGGCTTAGCCTTGAAAGTGGTTTCACATGGTTACCGCATTGTATAAAGTAAAAAAATAAAAATAAGGTCATAATATACCTTATTGAGTGAATGCCAACGTAGCAGTAGAGTGAATAATTAATGAACTAACAAAAATGGAGAATAACTAACTAACAAAGTACAAGTAACAGTAACAAATTAGTAACAAAATAGAGACAGAATAGAAAAAAACATCGTAGCACAATCGGTTTTATGTATTATAAAAATAAATATTGAAATTTAAAAGTTTGAAAGAGGATTGATTTTCGATTTCTTGATATTAAAATCCATGTGTACAAGCAGTGCGATCAGTTCAGAAATAATATGTACTATTAACATCCACAAATTAATGCACCTGCAGTCGTGGAAGACTTCTAATCCATTTCTTTATTTTTGATTTGAATGTGAATATTGATAGGATTGATTTCATTTCTGATGGTATAACATTGTAGAACCTAGGAGCTAAATATGAAAAACATCTTTGGAACGCGTTTTTCTCCGTTCGGGGAGTAATCGATTTTTGTTTGTTCCTCGTTTCATATTTATGTTCAGAGAAAGAGAGTTCTGATTTGAATTTGTGTTGCCTCGTGACTGTGGTTAAGAAGTATAATTGTCGGGTATCAAAAATATTTGACTCTTGGAATAGTTCGTTAGTTGGGTAGAGGAAAGGTTTTTTCATTAGAACTTTTATTGTCCATTTCTGGATTTTTTGTAGGTGTGCAATGTGATTATTTGTGGCAGCTCCCCATGCTATTAGTCCATATCTGATATGAGTTTCAGCAAGAGCAAAGTATAATATTTTCATTTGTTCAAAGGTAATTATTTGAGACAGGTATTTGAATTTATATAGTGTAAACCTAAGTTTCTTCACTACATGGCTTATTTGTGTGTCCCATTTCAGATGTCTGTCTAAATATATACCTAGGTATTTGCAGTAAGGTTTTGTATAAATTGTTGTGGACTTGTTGCCAATAGAAAAAGTGAGACTTTCGTATCCTGGTAGATGTCTGGAATAGGAAGTAAAGGGTAAAAAAATGGTTTTATTGAAATTAACTGTCAGTAATCGATTATTGAGCCAGTAAATTAATTGAGTGAAATCTCTTTCACATTTTATTTGAAGGGTATCCCAACTACTCGCAGTATATATGATTGCTGTGTCGTCAGCAAAACTCAAGATATCACCTTCACTATTAATATTCAGTAAATCATTTATATATATATATTGAAGAGTATCGGCCCGAGAACTGATCCCTGCGGAACTCCATAGGTAACATTTGCAGCAGAGCTCATTTCATCACCAATTTCAACAAATTGATGTCTGTCTTCCAAATAACTTTTGAATAGTTGGTATGCAGTTCTTCGGAAGCCAACACTCTCCAACACACCTAATAACTGAGTGTGACTGACTGTGTCAAATGCTTTTTTGAGGTCGACAAATACACCGAGTGTTGGTGTCTTGGCATCAACATCTTTAGATATTTCCGATGTTAGGTATGCTATTGCATCTTCAGTAGATTTTTTTTCCGTGAAACCGAACTGTTTGGTTGATAATAGTTTATACTTCCCCAGGAATCCTATCATGCGTTTCTTGATAAGTTTTTCTATTATTTTCGCTAGAGTTGACAGAATTGAAATGGGGCGATAGTTTCCCATATCAAGTTCGTCACCATTTTTATATAGTGGCTTAACTACTGCTGACTTCAGGGCGCCCGGGAAATGTCCCGTTTCAAAGCACTTATTGATAAGGTAAGTGAGTGGTGTAATAATGATGTGTGATACGTTCATTAGAATACTTTTAGTTATACCGTCTAGACCGGGAGATTTTCTATCTTTCAATGACTTGAGAATTTCCATCACTTCATTTTCGTTGGTTCCGGTTAGATAAAATGAATTTTCCAATTTGCTCGAAATTCTTGCTTCTTCCACATTGGTATTATTGATTATTTCATTTGCTAAGTTTTTCCCAATTTCAGAGAAGTATTCATTGAATTTTTCGGGAATCTCTTCTTCTTGGCAAATAATATTTCCTTTTGGTCCTCTGATTTCAGTTATGTTTTTATTTTCCTTTTCAGTTTTTGTTATTACACTTACGCATTTCCATAGGCCTGTTGTATTATTTCCCTAGGGTGTAGATGTCGCTAAAATCACTTTTCTTTAACTCTATGCCAAGCAAATCTTTGAGATCCTGACACAAAATATCAGCAGTGACCTCTTCTTGTTTTTTGTTCAGTCCGAAAATCAAAATACTTTTCTTTTTTTGTGCTCTTTTTAGTTTCTCCACTTCATTTTTCAGTTCACCATTTTCTGTTTCCAGTTTTGTCACTGCGTTTTTTAATTGTTCTATCTTCATAAGCAGCCTTGTTTCACTAGCCTCGATGCAGTTCTTTATTTCCGTCCTATTTTTCAAGATCTCTTCATGAATGTTCATAATTGCCTTTTCCACATCTATCGACATAGTAGTGCCGCCGAAACAACGTATACGGTTCCCTTTATGGTCTGGCTAATCTTCTTCAGAGTCGATGTTTGTTTACTCTTTTTTTGTTGCCTTTGTATTTTTGGGCGTGCAGAAAATGATGCAGATATGTTCAAATTAGGTGTAACGTACATTCGGTTTAGATATTTCATAGGGTGATATCACTGTTCATCTCACTGGTTGCTGATTTTTAAAATTTTTGGTCGTTTTATTCACAGCTACTTTGTAACTTTCCACTCGAGAATAAATCACAATGTACATTCGCTAAAGCTCGCCACATATCAGTGAAGCATATGGCATGTCTATAATGAATAATGGTGTACTGTATACTACAGTACAAAGTTAATAAACCCCAATAACTCTTTAAAACCCACAGAGACTATAAATATTTTGTTTATGACGACTTCTTAGATGATCTTGCCTTTGTATGACATTTATCAAACTGACGATATAAATCAAATAGTATCTTTATTCAACACATACCTACTAAGTGTCTTCAATGTGCATGCTCCTGTTAAAACCGTGAGAATAAGTAAGCCGAAAGCCCCCTGGCTAACGGATACGCTCAAAATAACGATAAAAAGCAAAAATCTAGCTTTGTCCAAATACAAAAAATCTAAGAAACCTGAATACTGGAACACCTACAAAAACCTCAGAAACATGGTGACCGCTGCTACTAGAACTGAAAAAAAACAATATCTTATTTTCATCCAAAATCAGCAAAACAGCAAAAAA
Source organism: Gonioctena quinquepunctata (assembly GCA_018342105.1). Classification (NCBI taxonomy): domain Eukaryota; kingdom Metazoa; phylum Arthropoda; class Insecta; order Coleoptera; family Chrysomelidae; genus Gonioctena; species Gonioctena quinquepunctata. Next base: position 554,634 of record JAFIRS010000628.1, on the reverse strand, counting down.
CTATGGAACACGTTGAATTTATTAGAACTAGTCTCGAAAAAAAATTATAAAAATGAAATCCCAGAAAACCTTAGTGACCCTAATATAATTAATAACCACTTTATTAAGTCAGTCAATGATTTGGCTTCTGCTCCATCTAACGAAATATTGAACCATTATAATTCTCAATGCCCTCCCGAACATAAACTGGAATTCTTCAATATATCATATGAGGACCTGGAGAGAATTATTAATTCAATTAAAAGTAATGCCACTGGTACAGACCAAATTTCCATTAAAATGTTGAAAATATGTATACCTTTCCTAACTCCCATTCTAACTTATATTGTCAATACATGTTTCACGCATGACGTGTTCCCTGAAATATGGAAAAAAGCCATGATTTTTCCGATAACTAAAATCTCTAACCCCTCAACACTAAACGATCTACGTCCAATTAATATTTTACCAGCATTATCAAAGGTAATTGAAAAAGCGGCTCATGAACAAATCTATAGCACATGAAATACTACCAGCTCACCAATCAGGTTTCAGACAGGATCATAGTACCACTACTGCTCTTCTCAAGGTAACAGATGATATTATCCATGCGTATGATAAACACGAGGCTACTATTTTTCTCTCGCTGGACTATAGCAAAGCTTTCGATACTATGAATCACACCCTTTTAATATCTAAGTTGCACCACTACGGGTTTTCAGAAAATGCAAACAATTTAATTACTTCTTTTTTATCAAACAGAAGCCAGTGTGTGCAGGTTAAAAATATGAAATCAAGTTATTTGAACGTATCGCATGGCGCTCCGCAAGGTTCTGTACTATCCCCACTCCTTTTCATTTTATACACTGCTGATTTTCATCGAGTTCTGAACCATTTTCAAATACATACTTATGCCGACGACACAAATCTCTACTACTCGGCCAGACCTGAACATATTCTAGATCAGACATATTTGCTTAATGAAGAGATAAAACACTGTCTCAATATTAACCCCACGAAATCTTCTCTGATTGTATTTGCTAGTGAAAAAGATAGGCAAAAGGTTATAGATAGCGTATCGATTGAGGTAGAAGGGCAAAGGATCGAGTTTTGCGAAAAAATTAGATGCCTTGGTTTAGTTATTGATAATAACCTGAAATTTCATAACCATGTAAGCAATCTCATCAAAAGAGCATATTGTATAATGAAGGGTGTCTATTCCAATAGACATTTTTTGGGAAGAAATTTGAGAATCACCCTGTGTGACACTTTAATTTTATCGATTTTCAACTACTGAGACATTCTATATGGTCCATGTCTTGATAGGATACAATCAGGAAGAATCCAAAAAGTTCAGAATGCATGCGTGAGGTTCATATTTGGCCTAGATTTCAGGGTACACGTCACACCTTACATCAATAAACTTGACTGGTTAAAAATGCACAACAGAAAAAAACTTCATCATGCCACATTTTTACATAAAATTTTCAGGACAAAAACACCTTTCTACCTCCTTGACAAACTCCAATGCAGACAAGAAGTACACAGCAGAGACCTTCGATATATCACTAATTTGTCAATTCCCCATCACAGAACTGTTTTCTTCGAACGATCTTTCTCTTACCGCTCCGTTGTCCTGTATAACTCCATCAGTCAAAACATGAAAAGTTTATCCTTCACAAATTTCCGACGTAACCTTAAACAATATCTCCGGGATGAACAGCGATAGTCCCATTTTGGCAATTCATGTTACCAGATTATCTCCTCTTACTTTTTTTTTCTGTCTTTTTCTCTACTTATTTGTTTTTTAACCTATTTTTATCACAGATTATATATTATTATTATTCATATCATTACTATGATTATTATTTTTTATTATCATTGTTATTATAAATGTACATGACATTATGATTTGAATCACACTTGGTTGAGTGGAAGAATAGCTATGAGCTAAACTCCGCCAAGTAAAATAAAGTCCATTTATTATTATTATTATTATTATATAGTACTCTCACAAAATATTGATTGAAATATTTATATACAATGTCATTGTTTGCAGTTTGTATCAATCATTTCCTTTAATATCTGTTTCGACAAACCACTATGACAAAGTTAACCCGAAATAATAAGCCAGTCGACATACAGAAACAACATATGTATTTAAATGATATTGTACCACAATATTGCTGTAGATCTTTTCGAATAATTGAACATTATGATTGTGGATTGGCCAACTTTTTCTCCTATGAGTGTAACTCTTAAAGCCCCGAAAAAACTTGATTGAGAAGTTGATGACAAAGAATTCGATCAACTACAGAGTGGTTTATTAAAAAAGTTGTGTTTTGATCGGTACATTCCTTCAATTCATCCTGGTTGATAATTCTGATAAAATATACGTATGTTTTAATACGAGTTGTGAATGATACCTCCCCTCCATACTGAAAAATTATTTATTTTCGAAGTAAAATACTCTTGAAGGGGGTAAATAGATGCTTAGTAGGTTGGACTTCTGGGAAAATTGGTAAAAAATATCTCGATTTTTCGCATAATATCATATTATACTTCCGAAATAATCCTGAGAGTTCAAGTTCCTAAAAAAAACATTGTTTTCTAGAAAAAAAACATTGAATTCCAACTGCATTTTTTTATCACAGGATTGAGATGAAATCTCCATCCAGATTATTTTTAGAAACCCCGAAAGAAGTAATTCTAGTCACTCTACATTTTTCGATATTTCGAATAATTTAAGAAAAATAAAAAATTTTATAGTTTTTTCTTGATATCAATCACTTAGGTTCAGACAACATCGATAGTCTTTCTAAGTATGGTGCGGTTAAACGTGCGGTTAAATATTTCTATGAATATTGAATTTAAAGAAAGTTTTTTTGTAGGGAACACCAGAAAAAAAAAATATTACATTACATCTTCCGGTTTTTGGCATACTTATTTGTTGAAACTATTTTATTGAGAAAATCTTTTTTGATTTTTTTCAAAGGAACTATTAAGTAGAATTATTTCGATAACATTTCTTGCTATTTCAAATAATTCTTAAAAAATCTATGAATTTAGAATCAGAAACATATTATTCTATTTTTCTATCTTCCAAAATACGATTCAATTTTGTTTCCTTCCTAATATTTCATGGACAACTGAATTCGTAAAGAATTTTAAAAAAAATTATAATTTGATATAGAAATTTTTGGGATCCATCAATTGCAGTTTCGGTATATTATTTAATTTTTATAGTGTTTTTCTTTCTATCCATTTGCATTATTTCCTGTACTACATATGCGGCCAAGTATCTCCAATATTTGCTCAATATGTTGTGAATGATCTGATACAAATCAACCTGAAAAAGTTTTCTTTCAAATGCCCTCCAAAAAGATGATATAATTCCAAGTATACCAAAAAACAAAGATGAAAAATTAATCAAGTTTTTAAACTAATGAAAAAAGAAGATGGCACCTTTAGTGCCCCCTCCTTTGAAAACAATATAATTAGAAGAAAAGGAAACACCATGATCACTAGCTGGAATACAAAGCTGGACAACTCAGACATACTCCTATATTATGAATCAACAACAAAAAATCAAGCTCATAACAATAGACAGAACATCAACTATCAATAACACCTATTACGAAAGATCACCCATTAGTAACGCTAGGTACTATTTTCCATAAAAAAAATTCCAATAGAAAATACCCAACAACATCTTTCAAAACTCAAAAGGACTAAGATAATACATTGCAACTGTCAACGAGGTTTACTCTATTCCTTGTTCTCAATATAACAAATACATAGGAGAAACGGAAAGATATCTGAAAGACATAATCACCTCACATAGAAGTGAAATCAAATTCACTCAACGCCCTTATCTACTCAACTGATCCTCAGAAAATCACTGGAAACATTGCAAAAACAAATTATACGTCAATCAGACGGTTGACACGGTTGTAGAATTGTAAAATTTGAATCACCAATCAGTTTTTTATATATAAAATTTTTTGCTCTTCACTTAACCCTCAGAATTTATCTTCATTTAAACATTTATATATGAATAATATATGAAAAGTACATGAAAGGAAAAATTGTAGCATATCAGACAAATTATTAAATTAAAGAAAAATACCATCTTCAAGCAGGATTCGAACCCACGACCTCTAAATTTCTAGTCAATCGCTCTACCAACTGAGCTATTGGAGACATATGTAGCGTCTGCATATTTGTGATACCGCTTTTTCCCATAATTTGATGTTAATGTCAGGAAGGTAGGAAAATTTTCACCCTAACATCACCATCGACGTGATGGTTTTAATCGAGGCAGGAAGTCGATCTCCAACCACTGACAAGATTTTGCCAAATATATAATATGAAGTGGAAAAGTTCGTCTGTGAAAAATACATGAAAGGAAAAATTGGGGCATATCAGACAAATTATTGAATTGAAAAAACATCTTCAAGCGGGATTCGAACCCACGACCTCTGAATCTCTAGTCAAACGCTCCACCAATTGAGCTATTGAAGACATGGGCTCCGTCTGCATATTTGTGATACCACTTTTTCCTATAAATTTTTTCCAGGTGAATCAGTGACAGTGCGAGATAACCGGAAACAGAATACAATTGAGTGGATCAAGGCTGTGATTGAAAAAAATGATAAAACAATGTATTTCGTTTCAGTTCCGGAGTTGAACAATGTTCGGTGGAAACGCCATTTGAACCAAATCAAAAGTTCACACAAAGGGAATTTCCACTGATGGAAGCATCGAAGGAAGTTGAAAATAATTGAAATAGTGTTACACCAGAAATGATGAGAAATGCTGAAAAAGTATGTCTTCTAATGGAAATAAAATCAGTACTTCACGGGTTCAAATAATATAGAGAATGTAACTAGACCTAAGTGGGTGGTTAAGCCCCCAGATCGTTTAGTTTACGAATGATATCGTCCTCTATTATTCAATTGATTTTTGGGTTTGTTTTGATTTTTCAAGTGGGGCTATGTAGAATATCGCATTGATTTCAGAACATACTGTATTATGAATTCAAATAAATTCTCGGTATTGACATGGTACCGAGAGCAGTTCTTATAGATGAGTGTTTTTACAGTTTTTTTATCTTGTATCAGGTAGTGAGAATAAACTTTTCGAACTGTTCCCACGAAGTAATTACAACCTCAGATTAGGGCTGAATATATCACACAACTGAACCCTACAATAACATCACAAACTATTCGACACGCCAGAATCAAAATAGCCACGAAGAGGAAACTCAAACTGGCTGCTCACAGTTTAATGAGAACTTTCTCAACTGTGACTGGAAACTTCCATCAACATCTGGATAAACAGGAGGGTTTCATTCTAAACCTGTTCCCTTTCACGGCGAGCCTTTTAAGTGCTGCGTAAAATCCTTGTGCTGTACATGATTCCATTAAACTTTGAACACGAGTCTAAATATAGAAGCAACAGATAGCTAGACGCTAATTAGGTAATCATGATTCGTGTATGGAATTAAAGAACTTCTTTATAAAATAAGGATTTAAACTAAAATCCCATTTCTTGATGTTCCCACCAAATTCAATATTGAATTAGGGTAACCTGTTCTAATCTTTTCACGAGTTGTAGTAGTCGATTTAGTTTTTATATTATTTTTTATTAAAATATTTCTGGTGATTAATTGAAAGAATGTTCGAATGTGGATTTTTGTAATGATCCAACCAATCGCATAGATTCAACAACTTTTGAGATGGGTTCTGAAATAGTTTTTCGAATCTCTACAAATTGTGAGATGTCATAATCGCTTTTGATGCATTTAAAAAAAACAATTACGCTATGCGTCTTTTGGAAACCATTTCACATTTTTACGGTTCGGAATAATGGAAAAATCACCCTCATATTCATTGGTGAATTCCTGTCTCAAAACGAAGGAAGGAGATAGTTTGGTGCACAATTTTGCTTTTATTGTTCATGTGAGGTATCATTTGAATGAATAATAATAATAATAATTTATTGCTCAACTAATTGTAATACATCGATGTCATACATATTCATCTGATGCAAATAAATTGAAGTTACCCACATAAGGAAAACCTTGATCGTGGGTGCTTGAGTTTATGAGTATAAATAAATATACCGGGTGACAATGGGACTAGAGCCATGCCTATATCTCCTCCAGTTATCAACCGATTCGAATGAAATTGTGTACACAATTTCTGATTGGATAGAAATTTATACCAATTCAACGACATACATTATGTAGCATTTTCTCTTTGTTCAAAACGTAGGGAACCATCTAACAAAATGAATTCAATCTGAAAAAATTGGTAGGTAACATGACATCTACTCATTCTTGCTAACTTCACTCAGAATGGTAACAATGAATTACCAAAAATAATCGACTTGACAATATGTAATGATCATAAACCCATTACAGAAAAGATAACTTTAATATAATCAAACTGTTTGAATGAATCTAACGACTGAAACAGTGAAACATTCAACGTACAAATTATTACTCACAATACCATTATCCTGTTTTCAATAGAAGAGTTTCACATTATCGAAAAGTCATTTTTCTATTAATTACCAATGATATGTTCGAAGTTTTGCCCGTTTTCCCTGACACATAGACTAGTTCTATTTATTGTACACCTCATCACATTCACAAGTCCTCCCAAAGAAGTTGGTCTCCTCGAGTATACTTCAGATTTTTTCATAAATAAAAATCAATAGGAGTTCAATCGGGCGATCTGGCTGGTCATCTGATTGGACCACTTGTTCCATTCCATCTCTGCCCATAGGTATCACTAAGATATTGCCGAACAACATTAGCATTATATGGTCCTGCACCATCCTGCTGAAAAAATATATTTTTCCTGATGTTCTCAGGTAAATCGTTGATATTATTTTGAATATCGTTCTCTAAGAATTGTAGATATCTTTGGCCCGTCAGAGGCCCGTCGAAAAGAATTGGTCCAATGATTTTTGTCCCTATGATTCCTACCCAGACGTTGAATCAAAATCTTTCATGAAAATTACCTTCTCTCAGCAACCTAGGATTCTCTTGAGCCCAATGCCTTGTATTATTACCATTGAACATACCATTATTAGTAAACCTAGACTCATCTGTAAGCAGTATTTTCGAGACAAAACCATTATTCAAATCATGATGACGCAAAAGCCAATCACAATGAGTAGGTCTCCGTTCTGGGTCATTTTCATATAGATGCTGATGCAAACAGTATTTATAGGAGCGATATTCATTTTTCTCAATGCTTTTTGGCACTTTCCCTGCTGATCCCAGATTCAATTTCCAATTCTCGCACTGAGGCAGATGGAGAAATATCAACATATGCTGAAACATTAGTTTCCGCTTCTTCACTGACGATGAAGTGGATGTGGTTTTAATCAGCTGGTTCTTTCCTCAGCATTATTTCCAATTTCCAGAAATAGGTCATCGATGGGTGCAGTCTTAACGTTTAACGAACAGCGTATAGCATATTAGCATTGACAGCGACATTCTCCGTATATCAATATCATATCGATGTGTTCGTTTCGAAATAACGATTATTATTTTCATTTCAAAAAAACCTTTCTCAAACGAAACGAGGTGACAAGTAAAATTGGTACATTTCACTTTTGACATGACATTAATCACCTACTGTTTTCCATGATTCCACGGGTACCTTTCATTTCGTCAAACCAAAACGGATAACTCATTGGAATTTGTAGGCATCGTAAAAAATATTTTACAAATTCAATAATTGATCGTTTTCAGTTTTGAACAAAAAGAAAGTGGTACATAATGTATATAGTTGAATTGGTCATTACATTCTCTATATAATGGCCCTCGGTAGGTACCATTTGGAAATTTACCATCATTCACTATGAGTTACTGATGTAAATTAGTATAGATTTTAACCTGATCAAGGCCTCCAGGACTAAAAAAAATAATGAGAATTTATTGTGTTTCAATTGTAATATAAAAATTTGGCAACACAGTCGTATTTAATTTGAGCCGTAGAATCCGAAAAACATCATACATACAAGGTGTTCCATAGGAAAAACCGAAAGTCGGCCATTTTGTTTTCATATGTCTGTCAATCCGAAATTCTGTACATAGATATGAGACACAATTTCGGATTGACAGACATATCCAAATCGGTTTGATAAGTGAAGGAGATATAGGCATGGACCTAGGCCATTGTCACCCGGTATGCTGCCATGCAGCTTTGTTAGCAAGAGAAGAAAAGTTAACAAAATAGGCATATATAAAACACAATTATAAATACATATATATGCGAGACAAAATAATAAATAAGTGGAATAAGTAAAATTACAATGATATTTCTATAGTGTCCTGCTAGAAACAAGAGAAGGAGAGAGAAGAAAAAAAATTAAATTTAGTGTTAATAGTTGGTCAGGTGAGTTTTTCCAAAGTAATTAGTGATCAGTGCAATATTCATATTATAAGTTTGTTTGATAAAATGAAAATTGTGGAAATTTATTGGGATTCTTTCTGCTCATGGTTTCACCGGCAATTTTTCATAAACTTTAGAAATAATGAACATTTTTCAAGTATACGTATTGGTAGACCTGAAGGCGGGGAATTTGGAAAATCCATGATTTCACTTTCCTTCTGAAAAATTTCAAGTTTTGAAATTGTTTTAAATCTCTTGGTATGAGATTGTAAAATTTGAGGCCAAGGCATGCGAAACTTCTCTGCAGGACATTCTTCGAGGGTCTCGTTACATGTTTGAATTCTGACTTGTTTCATACGGGTGGCTAATAGGTTCCAAATTTGCCCAACATTTATGTTGACGAACTACGGCTGTTAAAAAATATAATGGTCTCAAATCCTGGATTTTTGATTCATCACACAGATCTTCGGTTAAGTAAGTATAATATTTGTTGTGAATAAGTTTGAGGATTAACTTCTGTATATTTTCCAGGTTTTTAAGGAATACGTTATTTGCAGCCCCCCAAGGCGACAATTCCATAGCCCGATGAGGGCATAATATATCATCTTTATTTGACTCGTAGTTAGTATTTTGGTGTAATGTTCAATTCGATATAAAATACTTCTCATCCTTCTTACCACATATGCTATTCGAACGTCCCACTTCAAGTTGGAATCAATATAAATTCCAAGATATTTGACTCTATCTTCTCTTCCGAACTCTATGATTTCATTCACTTTTTAAAGTCAAAAGGAGGTTGATTTTTTTAGTATGAGGTGAAGGAAACGAAATGAGTTTTGCTAAGATTACAGTAGTTGCCCATCGAACCACTCAAGGATGGATTTAAAGTCTTGTTCAACTAGTATTTTCAGTTATTTCCAATCGTTGGCTTTACAGAATATTGCTATGCCCTCAGCAGAATTCACGACGTTGCCTTCCACTTGAAGTTTATATAAATCATCAAGTATATATGGAAGAGTATAGGTACTCCAAATTCAACGAGCTTGGTTGGGCTGGAGTTTCTTTGATTTGTACGCATTGTTACTCAAATAGCTCTTAAATAATGCTAGATGTGTTTCTGAAACCCATACCCCCCAACGTACACGAAAGTGATTCGTGACTGACAGTGTCAAATGCTTTCTTCAGATCCACGAAGATACATAATGCAGGTTAGTTGTTTGTCTAGTGCTTGGCTTATCTGGGTTGTTGAATAATTTATAGCATCTTCCGTGGACCTTCCCTCCCTGAACCCAAATTGCATCTCTGACAGGATTTGGTATTTGTTCAGAGAAGTCTCTCGAAAATTTTAGATATATTTGAGATCAGGGAAATGGGGAGGTAGTTGGCATTTTCGTTTTGATCCACACTTGAATAGTGGCTTCACAATAGCTGATATGAGTGCGTTCGGTATATACCTGTGGTCATCAAGAGGTTGATATTTCAGCGGCCTACAGATGTCAATTCCTATACTTTGTAGAATTTCCGAGGTTCTTCCAACCAATACGGGTGCTTTCTTCTTTTTCGAACATTTGATAGTTTCCAATATTTCTTCTTCAGTTATAAACTAGTTATGAAGAATCAAAAACTGCTTCATCCAAAATGTTGTACTTAGTAGTTCTGAAGATATTGCTGAAATATGCGTCAGAATATATGATAATAATGAATGATATTATTTTAATGACAGGATTCGTTGATGAATATACGAATACAAATAAAAATGATAACAATGCACGAGGTAAGGTTTACACTTTGATTATATGGAATATCGAAATTTAAAAAAATTAATGAGTTTTTGATAACCCAATTTTGATTTATGAGAGCGATATGAAGAAAAAATTACAGAATCAACTTGTTATTTCCAGAGGTCACACAACAGAAGTGAGAACTGAGTGTTGTTGCCCCTATATTTCATGCACTGGAGATTTAAATTTGGATTTTTGCAGATGTAAATAGACACGGGGTGGATTATACGATATATTAATATCGAATTGTACATCAACCCACAAGAAAAACATGTATTGAGCAGAATTCTTGACCTGCTAATATGTTGTGGAAACCTGAATATTTCGAGAGTCAAAATAGAAAACTGTACCCTAATTTCAGACCTTTGCATAGTGTCTTGCGAATTCGGTGATAATACCACACTATTTTTGCCATTCATGTATTTGTTCCAGAATTTCAAAGAGGTACATTTCGAACAGAATCTGGCATATATTGATTTTTTCGTGATATTATGGGTCGAAGATGTTGATCAGAAATTACTTGAGAAAGACCATCATAGACTTTCATCACAGAATGTCGGAAAAGGGAAGCACCGTGGCTTACCAAAGGACTGACTGATCTCAGGCAAAATACAAACATTTGAAAAATATTCACAACTGGAACTTTTATAAATTACTGCAAAATGGGGTGAATCATGGTATAAGAAGAGAAAAGTAGAGTTATATGCAGTACAGGAATAATACTAGTAATAACATGTGGAAAAAATTGGAAGAACCACAGAGTTATCTTCAATTACCTACAAATTTCTATTGAATAAAAATTTTTTTTTGTTAGCCACGCAACTACAATCCTCAGCTATTAAGATAGGAACGTTCCGCGAAATGTTTATCGAAAGCAATCTATCAAATTAAATGCCGTTAGAGTTTAACAAATCAACATGACATAAATGCTGCCTTATAGTTGTACTATCATCTTGCTCTATATTTGTCATATATTCAATTATTGAATTGATTATTTCTTTACATTCCTAGAAACCAATGGAGACTCTAAATTCGAATCATTTATGTTCGATTTGGCCAATCAAAACTTTCGTATAGTGGGAATTCTCTACCTAGAAAATTGCCGCGGGAATTCTTCGAAGTAGCTTCTTTGTTTTATTATCTGACAATGTATATTTTTCATTTGACGTCTGTCATCCATTCGTATGAAGAGTGAAAAATGAGTAAGAAACGGTTTATCGTCATTCTAAGAAATCGGTAAGAAAATCAACGAAAATGTATGTAAGAATACCATGATAAGCAACGTGTCAATTTGAAAACAATTTCAGTCATTTTGCGAGGGTAGGGGCTACAAATTGGAAGACAATACACATAATGGAGAAGACTTCAAAGGAGCCGTTATTGAAAGGATGTAGAATAAAATTGCCAAATTAATTCAAGATATGTATTACGACAATTGCAACAGAAGATTCGACCCTTTCGAAAATAATAAATTCAAATTAGCGAGACATGCTGAAAACCCCAGATCAATAAGGAACCATAGATGCTTCATAAACATGATGCTACATAAACAAACCATTCGTTGCTAGACAGATAACTGTGTTTTTATTCATCATATACTGTTCACAAATACAGAATCCTTATTGTCAGGTGGACATCATTCATAGAATGTACACAATCAACTCTGAATAATATTTTTCATTCATTTTCCTAGGTAGAAGAAATACAATTTTCAACAGTTGACACTCCGAAAATTGTGGGAAGCCTCCATAAATTGAACGATTCTTGGCAACTCTGTTTTCTTCGCTGTCGGCGATTTGCTTCGACGTATTTGACGTGAAGTCGTGAAGTGTTATTCAGATATTTCCTATGTTTTTATGTGTTTTAGTGGTTCATTTTCATAAAACAATATTTCCTTAGTTTTACTGACATTTGAAATACTCTGTATACTTGTGAAGTGGTTTAGTGGTGCAAAATGTCGAAATTCTGCTTTGTTTGCAAAACGAACAATAGTTAACAGGTCAGCTAACAGTGGCGTCGAATGCAAAATATTTTTTCGGGTAGAATTTTTTTTGTGATGTTCCTAGCAAGAAATTGTTTTTATTTGGGTAGAGTACTAATACTGATAGATTCCCCACTGATATGGAAAAACTACAAGTCTGGTGTGATGCTCTCAAATTAGACCCATTGAGCATTCTCATTTTTTCATACTATTAAAAAGCCACAAGGGAGAACATGTTCAAGACCTTATGCCATTCCTGATGTACGAGCAGTTGAAAGGTTAGTTAGTAGGAAGTACAGTTGTATCCAATTATTTACAGTTCAATAATGAATGTTGAGTTCGGCAAAATATTTATGATTGAAGTTCATGATATAACGAAGAAATCGGGAAAAATTTTTATTAATTATATTTGGAATTTGTTCCTATAAAGGTTTTTCGGAATCTATTCGAGACCACCAACCGGGATTTTTAGGATATTGTGAATAAGATGAACTAACCTATAACTGAATATTTTGCCACCTCATTGGTTTAACATGTAATAGTTGTATAGAATAGTCCTTGAGAGTCCTTGAGTTATTTTATATTTCACACTGAAATATTGTCAACATTAACAACGAGACTCAAGAAATTTATATTTCAATTGATTCGCCACCACAAAATTCGTCCAACCGAAATCCAGAGCAACTGAAAGCCAGAAAATCATAAAAGATGTAAAAGGAAAAAAATCTGGTGAGATTATTTGGATAAATTATGTAATGTTCAGGGAAGTCAGGGTTTACAAGTTGCATTGAAGATTAGGAAGATACACCTATTGTGGGCAAGAGGAAAAATAAGCATTTCAAAATCTGAGCAAGAGTGTAGCAAAAAAAATCGATTTCTCAAATCTTGATTCGAAAATTGAAGATTTTGAAGGTTCTGAAAGCACTGCCGAATTCTGTTGAATAACACTTGACATTTTCAATTCTGGAAATAAACCATATGAAAAATATATTTCGCCTCCTGTACAAATAAAGTATTTTTAGTTTTTTGACATTGCTGTTGACTACATCTCAGAATTCAAAATAAATGGAAAATTATTGTATCAAGAGTCAGATAACGGGAAAGGAGTAATGTGAAATACATTTTGACTTATAAATTCTCACAGGATCATTTGAAGATATTTTTCATTTGTCTTCGAAGTAAGAGTGGGTTTAATAACAATCCAAGTGCGAAACTATTCATTTATACCATGAAGCGCCTATAATTCGTTATGACCATTATATTTTTATTCATAAATGCATATATGATTTTTCTGCACTGTGATAGGATCATAACTCGTTGAGCTTGGTGAAGTATTGTTCTTAGATCAATTCTGCTTAACCATTTTTATTGTCCATCTCAATTTTTTCTTGATGAATTTTCTTTAAAATAAACTATTGAAAAATATATATTCTTGTTTACTTTGTGGTATGCAAATATGTATCTGCTGTTCTTCAAACTGTAAGAGGTTTAGAGTCACATTCAGTAAATATCATGAGAGTCATACATTTTTCACTGACATAATTACACTGTTTGAGGTAGTTATTATGCATTGGTGTAGTTTTTTGGGTCAACAGATTCTTTGGAATAAATCTCTGTCATTATTTTTGAGCCAATTTTTGACATAATTTTTCAAGCGTTACGTAGTTTTGGTTAGTTTTTATGGTCTTTTCCGCGTAAAAAGTGTTATGCCCTGTAATTACAGAAATGCATTTAAAGATAATTACCAAGACGTAACCATTGTATACCGAATGCTTACATGACTCATCTAGGAGAGCAAAACAAAGTTTTTTATTGCTACCCGTTACAGTCACAGCGAGATAAGAAAATCAGTTTTATTTACTACCATAATTCTAACACCCGTCCAAAGTCGATAAACACTGAGCAGTTGAAAGACGAGATAACGCGATTATCACCACCCCGACGTTATGGAGGAAACAACTTATAAATCACCGGGAATCGAGACACCTCTGAAATTCATAAACACACTTGTGGGTCATTAAATTCAGCGATAACGCGACAGCGATCGTAAATACCTGTCATTCAGTAAAATAGTATCCAATTATAACATAGATAAGCTAGAACGGGTTAGAAAAACAAGACCCTTATCAGTTTTACGACCCACAACAACCTAAGCCCCGCCCCAGCTTCCGTATCGAAGATATTATAAAAGGCAACGGGAGCCAAAAGAGTTAAGTTAGTTCAGAACAGTAGTCCGTGGAATAATCACGTATATCATACGAGAAGAAATATAGTATGCATTCATATTAGTACCATGAAAATGCCACGGAAAAAAATCTTCCACGTGTAAAACCATCTCGAGTAAATCAATAGTAACATGTCATTCTCAAAAGTGCGGTATAAAAGTCAGTCGAATTACAGTATCTTACAATAATAATGAGAGTTTCCCAATCAGTGTAGTTAACTTCAGCAAACATAGAAACTCAGCCGATTCAAATCAAGTATTGAAGCTCCTAGTAAAAACACGAGTGAACAGTATAGTTTCCACAAATTGTCAAAGCTTCCAAAACAGAGATAATATAACGGGATTCCGCAATTTCAATGGTTCACGATCACTTAGAAAAACCTTATCTGTATACGAATATACCGGACGAATTAATTAGAATAACCGATTGACGCTGGAGAAAACGAACTGATAATAATAACTTCTAAGCTAATTGCCGTTTAAAACTACTCCAGTGAATAAGTGTTAAACAGAGTGAGTCTCATGTTTGTTTTTCTGTATTTATGTTTATGGCAAAACCCAACCCATTAAAATGTGTATGTGTCTAAAAAGTATTTCCATAGTTTTCAAGATTACAAAGATCCCAAAAAGAGAATTATTGTTAGTCGTTTGCAGCACTTGATTGCAAGATTTCTTTTAGTAAAATTATTTCTATTGTGAAGCCCATTGCAGAATTATCTGCCAATACGCTACTTTCGTTTTCATTGTACGAATATTGTTGCCTATCATACGTCCATAGACGATTGATGGAATTGTGTCAGTTTTTATTAAATATATATATACATTTTTAACATTTTATGAGTGCATTATTATTTTATCAAATCATTGTTTGGTTCGAATCTTTCTGAACGGTAGTATTTCCTGAATAAACAGCCCATGTTCCAGTATTTGAGAGATATGAACCAGATCTGAGCCGCTCCAGATTTCGTTCAGTATTGACCGTCTTCAGACAGTCGATTGCTCTTAATACTGTTTTTCCAACCTAACGAATAATGTCTGGTATTACAGGTGTGGTGGGTTAATTCACAACACCCCGTAGTCCCAGTCTATTAACATTGGTGGTCAGGTGTGTGGTTTTCACAACACCCTGTATAGACCAGCCTTATAACATTGATGTCAGGTGTGCGAGTAATAATTGAGGAAGTACATTAACGCATATATGATATTTTCCACAGAAAGAAAAAAAGTGTCAAACAAAAATTTAATTTGAATTTTTTTTTTAATAAATATTTTATTTTTTATTTTTACAAATAAGTGTCAGTGGAAAAAAGACTAATTTGAACAGAAGTAAATGAGTAGAAAAATTGTGAAAATAGTTTAGTATAATATCGTTGTTATTTTGCAAGCACGATATTGGGAAAATAAATATATATAGCGTTTATACCGATCAAAAACTCAGGAAGTATTCGAAAAAGCAAGTGGAGTTTTATTTTCAATCAATGGAGATTTTTATCAAAATAATTAAATCATGGAAACTCATAGACAACAGTGCCGAGGGTTAGATATGAACCGCAAATTAGTATCACTTTGGATAATCACCTCCTTGAATGTTTTACACTTATTCAGTTACACCCTGTATATTAGATAATGATTCGGATGTTATTACTTATCTGGTTAGATTCAATTCATGAATTTATTGCAAACATGAATGGTATTTTTAGGCCTATCATCAACGGAGATACGAATTTACATTTTTACACGGAGCTTTTGGTTTCCGAGCATAACGGAAGAATAGTAACTTCGTTACAATGTAACTGACAGTATCTGTTTGACGCGCGAAAATAACGTGCTGAAAAATGGATTGAAAAAGGTTTCTGAAAATATAGTTAGTTCCTACCATAGAGAAACTAAAAATAAAGAGAGTTGTCAAACCTGCAGAAAAAGTTGGCACCACGTTTAGACAGTGGCGACATATCTCGCAACTGGCCGAACTATGTACAGTTGGTAAAACAGATTTCTCTTCCGATTGAGATAAGGCGAGTTTTTTCAATGTATTACTTTTATATGGTTGATATGGTATATATCTTATAAGTGATCGATTTGCCATTCCTGTATTTCATATTGATGGTTTATATGAAATACATGAATGGCAAATCGATCACCAATGAAATATATACAGTAATCGATTCGTAGAATATTAATTCGTGGTTAAAATAAAGTTTAAAAATAAATCTTTGTTTCATGATATCAAGAACAAAATTACAGTTCTTATAAAATAAGAATAATAAGTTAAACACTATAAAAAACATATTTTATTTTATCTAGGACAAGGTACAACTACAGACAAAACAATAATAAAACTCTAAAAGACAACAAAATTGAAAATATTCTTCAGTCATCATGGAATCAACCAAAATAAAAACAAATTAAATTTACCTTCAATAATTTTGTTAATTTATTAGCACAGAGGAGAACGAGTAGGTATAACAAATACTCCAGTTTGATAATAATCATTAAGTAGACCATGTACTTCGTACTTCCTCAAATGGTGTTAGGAAATGGACACTGATGGATGGAAATAAGATCCAGTTTGTGAAAACATGTCTGCAACTGATGGATGGTACCAGTTTGTGAAAAGCAGCTTATATTTTACCTTGTAAAAGAATATTTCCAGGAATTTCAGCGTCAACTCGAATAACAAAACATTCTATTTTCGACGTTGGGTTCCCAATTCAAGTCCATAGTATAATTTCTATCAATAATTTTTCGATGACATATTGCAGAATTATTCTGAAATTATTACGTAGTTTGTCATTTTCTGACAAATGTCGAAATTGGAAAAAGTATCATGTAATCAGTCGATTGCGGGCAGCGCCTCCGTGCGCGACTGGCCGTACCAAAAACTTGGTGGTCATGATCGCCAATGTTTCAAACAGCCTCTTGATTTTTAATTTGTCTATGAATGAATGAATGAATGAAATTTATTGAGAATAGGAAATCCTAATATACACGAAAATTTTTGTAGGTACAAAATATTCTGAACAAAAAAGTTATAAACTAAGTATACAATTCCGATATAAAATATAAAATAAAAAGACCAATCATTTGGTGAAAGGTATTAATAATATATATATATAAAACTAAATCAATTACTACAAATAAATCTTTATATAAATACTGTCAGTTGTATGGAAGGTCTGAACAAAAATGGAGGTTTATCTTCTAATATGCAAAACTACATTTCTTTTGAACTCAACAACAGTTTTAGAATCTTTAATGATTTCATGTAGTTCATTATATTCCTTCAAGCCCTTATAAAATAGGGACTTCATTGTATTACACATATTGACACATGATATATAAAAATTGTCTTTATTTCTCGTATTATAACCATGGATTTGACTGCTGTATTTGAGAAATTCATTTAGATATGTAGGTACTATGTTGTGAGTTATTTTAAAGATATTAATCAGAGCATTTAAGTAGAATCAGTCCGAAACTGGTAGCCACTGTAATGTGTCAAGCATAAGGGAGATGTTAGTGTATCTGTTACATTTTAATATTATTCTCATTCCCCTGTTTTGAAGCTTTTGAAGTGCATTAATTTTGTTCGCAGCAAATGTATACAATAAGCTCGCACAATAGTCGAAATGTGATTGTATGATTGTATTAAATACAGTAATTTTAGAAGAACTCGAGATATTTTGCGAAAGTCTACTGAAGAAGAATAATTTTTTACATATTTTTTTATGAATGTATGAAAAATGAGAGTCAAATGACAGAATGTTGTCAATCATGAATCCGAGATACTTGAATTCTTTCACAAATTATATGGTCTCATTGTCTATGGTAAGAGTACAGTTGTTGATATTGATGTTTGAATATCTAAAGGATGTTGTCAGAATCATTGCTTTAGTTTTGGTAGTGTTCAGCTTGAGCCTGTTATTATTTAGGTACGTACTAACTAGTGCCAATGATTCATTCATTTTTTCTACAGCATGATTTAGGTCGTTACTTGATACTGAAAGAAGTGTATCATCAGCAAATAGGTTTATAAAGTTACACTCATGATGAAAATTGATATCATTAATATATATTAAAAAAGGAGTGGTCCCAAAACACTGCCTTGTGGAACACCAATCTTATTTATAATTGGTTCTGAGAACGTATTGCCTATCTTTGTTATTTGGTTTCTATCCGATAAATAGTTTTGAAGCCACTTAAGTACTGTTCCAACATTACCATAACTCTCAAGTTTCTTCAACAATTTCGAACGATCAATAGTCTCAAAAGCACGTTTGAGATCTAGAAATACCAAAATAACATATTCTCCTCTATCTATGGCTCGTTTCCAATTGGTGATAGTTAATTGCAATGCAGATTCACAAGAGTGGTTTGCTCTGAATCCCGATTGATTTAACATAAGTATGTCGCTTTTATTTAAATATTCCAAAAGTTGTTTATAAACAACAACTTCAAGAATTTTTTCTACACAAGGTAGAGTATTTATTGCTCGAAATTCCCAAGACTTTGTTGAACCCACCACTTTCTGAATAGGCACTACAATGCTAGTTTTTAGCTTCTCTGGAAAAACTCCATAATAAAGTGAAGTATTAATAAAAAGTAGTAATACGTGACCAATCACTTGAAAAGATTATTTTATTACTTTTGTGTTCATCAACTCATTTCCTGACTTATTTTCTATTTCATTGATTAAAATCCTCAGCTCTGTAAGTTCAAGTTGTTTAAATTCACTTATAGTACCGTCAGATTCATATGGATTAATACATTCCCCATCATCATCCTTGATGGAATTTATCACATCACTTATGCTGTCTACAAAGTAATTATTAAACCTTTCTGCCATTTCTTTGTGACAATTTACAGTTTTTACAAAACCATTTATTTCGAATTCAATGCCGTTATTGAAACAGTTGTCAGAGCTCTTTGGATTGATAAGATTTTTCTAGGTTTTCCACATTTTGATTGCATTATTTTTATTCGAATCAATATTGTCGTAGTAATACTGTTGCTTTTTATTTTTCAATAGATTAACAAAGTCATTTCTGATAATTTTGAAGTTTGACCAATTTGCTTCTGTACTATTTATCCTGAACAGTCTATATGCCTCGTCTCTATCCTTAGATTTAATCTTCAATTCATGATCATAGTATGGTAAACTATTGTTGTTGCATTGAAATATTCTTGTTGGTGCTATTTTGTTTATGACAGATTCACATTTATGTGATATATCTTCATACAACTCATTGACATCAACACAATTTAATTTAAAATCACACGTTATCAATTCCAAATTTATTTTGTGTAAATTTATCTCTCCTAAGTTTCTATATGTTTTTAGAACCGTTTCATTTTTTTGAGTATAATTTGAAAATAAGTCGATGGTTATAATAGAGTGATCTGTTATTTTAGGTATATCATGAACAGTTACAGAAATATTTTCAAAGTTAGCTAGAACATAGTCAACGATAGTAGAACTACTTAGTGTACATCTGGTAAAATCTTTAACTAATTGTTGAATTCCATATATATTAAGAATATTTCTCATTTTTGAGCAGTAATATCGCTTAAATAATTTAAATTAAAATCTCCAACTAGGATGCTTTTCACATTTCTCACAAAGAAATCATCACATATCATTTCGAAATCTTTAAGGAATATTGAATGACTAGCATTCGGCGAATGATACAGTGCACCAACCAACAATTTATTTTTCTTATTATTTATTTCTACTGTTTTACACCAGTAATTTCCATCTAAACTATACTTTTTCTTTACTTTATAATTCAAATCATTCCGTATAAAAAGCAGTACACCACCTGTGTGGCGGGATGTGGAATCACATCTCTCCACATTGTAATTTGTGATATTGAGCTCAGAAGAATCGATATCACAAGTAGTTCGACTCTCGCTGAATAACATTAATGCTGGATTATAATAAGAAATGTTTGCAACAACTTCTACCTTATTTGCTAAGAAACTTTGAATATTCACATATATTATATCACAGTTCATTTGTATATCAGGATACTTTACACGTTTTTTTGCACTGATGAGATTTTATCTACAATTGTAGGCTTGTTATTTATATATTTTATAATTTTTGAATTATCCCCATCAGCTATCAGTTCCTCAAGCTGTCTCTTTATAGTGATGTAATAGTCTCTTTGCCTTTTTGTTTGGTCGGAAAATATTTTGAGTCTGGGTACTAAGCTCTCTTATTTTTAAGAATTTTCATTGCTTCATGTGGATTATTTAATATTACTTTCATAATTCTATTCTTGCCTGGAAGAGGTTTCCCAAGACGAAATACTTTTATTTGAGATAAATCCACGTCGCAATCTTTCAAATGTTTTTTACTGTACTCACATCTTCTTCGATTCGTTGTTTCGTCGATTCTGCTGCAGATTCCTTAATACTAGCAATCATGATATTGGACGATCTTCGCTGCCGTTCAAGCATTTCCGAAATGTATTCTTCACAATCCATAGTGTGAATGGTACTATTGACTTTTTCTTCCAAAGACGCAATTTTTACTTCACATTCAACTTTCTCCTTTTTTAAATTTTCCAGCTCATTTTTCAGAGATTTTACTTCATTACTAAGTTCTTTTATCTGGCGAACGAAAAGAGGAACACTCTTGAATGCCTCTCTGCACTCCAGACAAAAGAAAATGATACTGCGGTTCTGTAGCATTGTAGCTCGGTACTCGGTGGCGGAAATGTCTGAGCAATTTTTTTCTTTTGTGGAATTGAAATGAGCATAATCTTTACAGCTGTCACAACAAACTGATTCCTTTGTGTCCTTTATCTGCAGTTTGCAAATTTTACAATTTTCCTCGCCCATTGTATTCACAATATATCCTTAAAATGTTTTTAAAACGCACTCCACTGGTAATACAATTTTTATCGCGAAGATGTAAAAAGATCACTTTTTTACGGGAACCATAGAATGCTGTTTTTTATTCAGCATTTATTTCTGATTTGTGATGATAAGATATCCATAATTTGAAATTTACTAATCAAATTCTAATTGGGGTTCATGATCCGTTTATACAAACTCACAGTACATGTTTTCAGGATCACTTTGATATAAGAATCAGTAATTTTGTTGGTCTAAAACTGCCTAATAACTTATATTTTATGCGGAGCAAAACATTTCACGTGAACCAGGCTCACACACATGTAAATGTGGTTCTTACTTAGTTTCCGTGATGGTGAGTCGTTAAAGCGGTACTTGTTGAATATTATCTCTTGATTTGTTTCAATGATCTCAACCCAATTTCAACTGATTAATTATTGTATAATTGAAAAACCTCTTGATATCTTTGTGATTCCGAATATTGTTTAGTCACTGGGCTGGTGGCCGCGAGCGTAGAGGCGCCTGGCTGATACCCAGATGGTCCGGGTTGGAAATCCCGGCACGGCTACTGAAATCAAAATGTATTTCTGTAGTTTCGTTGAGCGGAAGAAGATAGGTGACCAACCGAACATTATTGGTATCTAGATATCAATCCTTCGGACTGTCCACGGTTACCAGCCGAGTAGTGCTTCGGATGACACTTAAAAAGCCAAAGTCACCGTCTGCTTAACTCACACAAGTCTCTGAATTCTTAGGGTTGTTTTGCTACTGAGTTGGCGGGTAAAAACACTTTGAAAAACACAAACGTTAGTGCAGAACTTCGATTCATAGAGTATTTTCATGCAGAATAGGAGTTCAAGAAAGATTCATTATACATGTTTAGAGCTCAGGAAACTTGTTTTATTTCTTGTTCTCTCAAAGGAAACAAAGAATACATCTTATAGTGTTTTGTGACCTCACTGGTTATTATAGCTTGGAATTTGGTTGGGAAAAGGTCAATTAACTGAAACCACTATGGATCTGTTGCCGACGTTCCAACTTTTATAAAGTCATCCTCAGGGCACTACAATAGGGATTGTGAATATTACAAGGGTGAATAGCTTAGTACATGATAAATTACATGATAAATACCTCAATAGAGTTATAAAGTACAAACAACTTAAGCAGTAAATAGGTCAAATCTTATGAAAATATTTATATATGAAATTGACATGGATAAAGATTATTGTAAAGTTGTAAAACAAATCATGTAGTAAATCAACAGGATTCTTAAGGAAAAATAGGTTCCTTGTCGTGATAAAATGTATATTAAAAAGGACATTCACATATACTTGGATTCCTCTTGTTATAATATAAATGGAATTTTTTTAACATATGTCGAAATCGACGGAGAGTTTGCTTCTGAATGAAGGCATCCAGTGGAGATTGGAAAAGTTTTTGTTTTCTCCTCTTGATTTCTTTCGTTATTTATTGATAAGGTACGTGTATGGTGTGTGATTATTGTGGTGTTTTCAATTTACTTATAGGTATGAATAGGAGTTGGGTAGAAATTGAGTATCTGTTTTCTTATTAGCATTGTTTTTGTATTTTTTTATTTTAGCATTTCTTGTATACCTCTTTTTCTATGGTTTTTTTGCTTTTCAACAGTTTCTGAATTTGCAAAATCGAATTTGTGAAAAAAAAATTTGGTGTGTTCGGCAAGACCTGTTTTATTTGTTGTTCTTATGAGGTTTTCAGGTCTTATGCTCCGTTCATGTTCAGATATTCTAGTTTTGAGATATCGTCCTGTCTGCCCAATATATACTTTGTCACATTCTGCAAAAGGAATTTTGTAGATTATGCTACTTTCGAATCTACAAAATTCCTTCTGCAGAATGTGACAAAGTAAATATTGGGCAGACAGGACGATATCATCACTAGAATATCTGTACATGAACGGAGCATAAGACCTGAAAACCTCATAAGAATACAACGAATAAAAATCTTCACAACTTCGATTTTGTAAATACAGAAATTGTTGGAAAGCAAAAAACTATAGAAGATGAGGTATGAAGAAATGATGAAAATGAAAAATACAAAAACAATGCTAATAAGAAAACAGATACTCAATTTCTACCCAACTCCTATTCATACCTAATAAGTAAATTGAAAACACCACAAGGTATAGGTATGTAAATGTCCTTTTTAATATACATTTTATTACGACAAGGAACCTATTTTTCTTGTAAGTATCCTGTTGTTTTACTACGTGATTTGTTTTACAACTTCACAATAATTTTTATTCTGTCAATTTTATATATATATATATATATATATATATATATATATATATATATATATATATATATATATTATAAATTTGATATTTACAGCTAAGTTGTTTGTACTTCATACCTCTATTGAGGTTTTCATCATGTGATTTGTCATGTACTAAGCTACTCTACTATTCACCCTTGTAATATTCACAATCCCTATTGTAGTGCCCTGAGGATGACTTTATAAAAGTTGAAACGTCGGCAACAGATCCATAGTGGTTCCAGTTGATTGACCTTTTCCCAACCAAACTCCAAGCTATAAAGAATACATTTTGATTACTGAAAGGTATGAGTTTATCAGAAAATATAAAAAGTCTAGAGTCAGTGGAAGAGCTACCAGAATCCAGGTTTCATCCAGTCTTGGGTTGGTCCAGAGACTTCAGAGTCAATCTCCGGTAAGTGAAAACCCACGAAAATTGTATAATTTTTAAAAATATTTTTTTTAGTGGCCACTGCTTGTCTATTAAAAGTGAATTTACATTACATCAACTATATTCTCTCAATTAATCAATTGATTAAAAAGGCCGCTGGCGCCTAAGGTGACGTTTTGGTACAAAAGTAACCTAGTAACACTACGCACGATCTTCTATCTGATGTAATTAAATGATTTCCGTGATATTAGCCAGACAAGTAGTTGTTTTCTGATGGTCATTCGACTCGGCATACATCTATTCGATTTTCTTCAATAATTATCACTATTTCGATATTGTGTTATGTATTCGAGGTTTTCGAATGGTTCAATTTGTTTTAATAATGAATGGTAAGGAATATCACCAGTCTATGTCCTTCCATGGCTGTTTTCACACACAGGATATCTTTGGGCCCCTGAAAAAACACCTCGTGTATGGACAAGTGTACAACCAAGTTGGTTTGTTTCGAACACATTCTCAGAAACCAAACCGAAATGTTGAATTTCTGAATTATTTGCTAATTTGAGAAAAATATTCATCCAATCGGAGTAAGGTCCAACTACTGAAACCACTATCGATTCTCTGTCATCTTCAGGGGAATTAACACTAGATTTCTCTGTCGATAGAAAACCCTAGCGTTAATGACCATGAAGGTGATTTTATGAAAGTTAAATCGTCTGCAAAAAATCCATAGTGGTTTCACTTTTTGAACCTCACCCTGAAATAAATTTCAGTTTGCTGTAATCTTGTCACAAAACTTTCAGGATATACTCATTCAGCTCCAGAAGCATTTAAAGATATTTTATCCTTCCTTTTGTTGCTTGAATCTGCTTATTTGGCAGAAACTCCGTTACGACCGAACAACTGAAGACTGAACTAAACAATCGCATTAATTTCTATCATCCCTCCAGTTTGCCTTTTCGGCATTATTCCGCCATCCACCCCCTCGCAGAAGGTATTAATATACATTGCAAATTGGTTTGTTTGGGAGCAGATATTCAGTGATCTTCGAGAATTGAATATGTATGGAAATGCAAATTGAATCAAAATCGCTTGGGACCCTCAAGTTGCAAAGCGGTTTGTATATATGATTGTGATAATGAGTTTTTGTTTATGTTTATTAATGTATTAATGTATTAATATTCATTATATTCACGAGTACTCTGTATAATTTCCATAAATTTTATCATGAAGATTGGTAATAAAATTTGAAATTATTCGCTTCAGATTGCAGCAATATTTCTTTTTGGAAACTAAAAAATTGTCATACAGCAGACATATGATACATATTTGTTATACAGCAGAACGTATGTATATTTGTTAATAGACTAATATAAGTTTGGTATTTGTTTTATTGTTGTAGTTATTTACAGAAGGTAACATTATTTGATTCGAAATTATTATTGAATAGGAAATTTGAATTTGTATCCTAATTTAACAAAAAATTCTGGCGTCCATTCAAACTTACAATTTTTGCTTGAAACATAAATAAATTCGAAACTAGCAAGGCGGTCCAAAGAACTCCACACTGCTCTTCACTGAATAGTCTGGTAATTCTTTTACAATAATTAACTAGTTTTTTAATTACAGTTTATTGATCAATTCTCACACCAAGAAAATGAATTAATTGCTATGGTTCCAGCTTGACGGAGCATCGTCATAGTACGACATTGATTGAAGGATATCTCGATGACAAATTGGAGAGTAAATGGATTGATAGATACCCAGTATATCCATGGCTAGCAAAGTCTCCCGATCTCACTCCTTAAAAAAAAATGTCAAAAAGGAATTTTGTGCACGAACAATAAAATATTTGGCGATGGAAGGAAGACATGTGTGAATTTAAGGATTCAATGATTTATAATTCAGGTTTCTGAACGTTTATGTAATTTGGTTTTTCTTCATGTTTAATACCCTTTGAGATAACACTATGATCAAAGTGATCGTAAACTTGCAGATTTGTATTATTTATTCAATGTATTTAATAATTTTTTTCCATTAAATCATACTGATAATTATTATGGACATACCTACAGAGTGATATATTAAATTTAGAAAGGCATAGAGGTCGAGTTGTACATCGTTGGAAATGTAATTCAATTTTACTTGCAATAAGAGACAGGAATCTGTAACATTCTTGATAGCCAGAAATAATTTCATTAAAAATGGAAAATGTCTTATTCCTCAAGACAGCTGACTACAAAAACCTATAAAATAGGTGTATGTTGGTCGCATATCCATGAAAAAATTATTACTCCCTGGCTAATGCCTCGTCGGACGTTGAATGACATCCGATGGACAACGTCAAAGTCCTACAGGTACTTTGCAAATGTTTGTTGCGAAATGGATCAATATTAACCACTTCACTCAGGCTGACCACCTGTAGACCGGTTTCGGGGTATTTGCCCCTCATCAGTACAGGGTGGGTCAAGCAGACAATGATTAATGTCTGCGTTACTTGACTGAAATAATTAATATCAATCCAATTTTGAAGCATTTGCTGGAATCGAATTGGCAGAGCGGAGCCAAAGCTATCCATCTTGCCGTGTTTGTTTCTCTGTGATTATCATTTATTTCTCGCTTTGTACGTTCGGGTGAAATTTTGCATATTAATTTTGATCCCTAACTAGTCGTCCGAATAACTTTGGCAGGTGTTCATTATTCCGGTGATGAACTATTATGAAATTTACAGAAAAAAACGTGATTGTGGGGCGTTTCTATTCAAAATTGGTATGTGGGTGTTCTTTGGGTCGAAGATAATTAATTTTTTCTCAAAATTCATTGATTTAAGATGGCAGCTCCAAGATGGCGAACGATTTTTGCGAGTATGGTTCAATTCTATTTAAAATTAGTGTGTCGGAGATTTTGGGGTCAGAGATTATGAATTTTTTGTCAAAATTCATAAATTTGAGATGACGAGCTTTGTGATTATGGTCCGATTCTTTTCAAAATTGGTATGAGGGGGTTGACGATTATCAATTTTTTGTCAGAATTTAATAAGGTGACTGATTTCATGAATGACTAGAGATAATTAACTAAAAGTGATAAAAAAGTGAAGACCAGATTTTATTCAAATGCATTAAAGAAGAAAAATTAATTATAAATAAAAAAATATTGTTGAAGACAAGTTTTTATACAAATGCACTTGAAAAGGAAAAACAGATTTCTTCAATTGTGTGACCTAGGTTATTCTATGAATAACAGATACATAAGGTTGCCGCAAATACAAAATAGATATTCTTGCGCCTTGATATATAGTGTTTTTAGACAAGTGGGTTTTGTTATTCATAGTCTGGGTTTTTGGGGTTGGAGATAATGATTTTGTTGTCAAAATCAAAAACATTCATAATGAGAGCTCCAATGAACTTCTTTAAAAAGGCATTGAAAATCACTATCTGTACAATGCTTGTAACAATCGAACCCCCATATCACAATAGTGAACTGTAAAAATTCGCTTTTGAAGTATTTGAACGGAATATGGTTTCTTGGGAGTTTTGAAGGCGCGTAGTACACATTTTTCCATGGAAGTATTTTTTTCTTCAGGTATGTGACAGGTAAATTATTGTAGTCTTATATTGGTGATTGTATACCACGAAATGAATTCAGCTAATCAAATGCATTTATCTAACCATTCAAATCCCAATATGGGCGAATATACACCATGTTGCTAGTATATCTGCGATTATATACTTCAAAATGAATTCAGCTAATCAAATACATTTATATAACCAATCAAATCCCAATATCAGCGAATATACGCCATGTTGCTAGTATATTCGCGAATATAAAACAATTAGGCATTTACCATTGTTCATACCAAGCCTATCAAAATAATTGAGCTGCAACTTCCAACTCTGAAATCTTTTGTTGTAAGAATTCAACCAGTGAATTATGGCATCCAAAGATTATTCATTGATTTAATGAGAATCGGTTCATTCCCAACGACTTATTCAAACATTCTATCACAAAAGTCGCAATCAAAATAATATGAACCAGGGAGTCAAAACTAATATTTTCCCGGTTGACAATGGATATTTTCAGAACATTCACTAGTAGAATATCAAAATTCAAAATCCAATAACGATTGCTCTGCCGATGGAATAATATATTCTGCCATAAAATCCGTTACGATGATTTCCTTATTTCACCTTCACAGTACAACCCAACTGGCATATTGTCAAAACCGCCAATATAAATACAAATCTCTAGGTTCATTTTACATGCTTCTAACAAACTTTTATATTCAACTTGCTTCGTTCGTATGTCATTCTGTCATTTTTTCCGGTTCAAAATTTGTAATCCCTTTTTGGAGCACTTGCCGACATCCGATTGAGCGGAAATTGGGCAGGTGTTCTTAATTCCGGTTACAACGCATTATGGAATGTTTGATGGATGAAAAAACAAAATGGCGGTTCCAAGATGGCGGACGAGTTTTGTAATTATGGTACGATTCGATTAAAAATTGGTATGTGGGGGTTTTCGTAGACGGAGATTGTGATTTTGTAAAATTCAGAATTGAAAATGGCTGCTTCAAGATGGTGGACAAGTTTTGTGATTGAACTCCGATTCGATTCAAAATTGGTATGTAGAAATTTTGGGTGTCGGAGATTATGAATTTCGTGTCGAAATTTATAAATTTAAAATGGCGTCTCCAAAATGGTGGAGGAGTTTCGTGATTATGGTCCGATTCTATTCAAAATTTGTATGTTATGGTTTACGGAGTCGGAGATTATGAATTTTTTGTCAAAATTAATGAAATTGTTATGGCGACTCATTTTAAAAAAAAAAAGGAAGGGGACGAAATTAGGTTTATGGTATGTTTCGGGGTGGAGATTATAATTTTCTATCAAAATTCAAAATTCAAGATGGCGGATGAGTTTTGTAATTGAGGCACGATTCCATTCAAAATTTTTATGTCGGGGGTTTTGGGATCAGAAATTATGAATTTAGTCAAAGATTATTGATTTTCAGTTAAAATTCATGAATTGAATATGGCAACTCCAAGAAGGCCGGATGAATTAATCTTCAGATGGTCCCCCCATTCAAGTACTAGACAGCTCAGAACTTACAGGAAAAAAAGGCCTCATAATAACGATGCTTTAACAAAAATGCATAGATTAAGGTGTACTCAAGTACTGAAATCCACAAAATAAAATTATTCTATTCAAATGCACTAAAAAGTTAAGAATAATTGCTTTGGATGTGTGAGTTAGAGTTTTAAAAGCTTGTCGCTTTTGTATTCGAACTGAAAACTTTCCGCGACAAGTTTTTGAATCTATAACTCACGAATAACCTACGTACACATCCAAGCAATTATTTTTTACTTTATAGTGCATTCGAGTAAAAGCTTGCCTTTAAAAAGTTTTTTATTAATTATTTTATTTTGTACTTTTTAGTACTTAAGTACGCAGTACCTGGGCGACCGAGCTTTGCTCGGTGGTTTTTTCTGTGAAATCGTGTGATATCTTGTCTTTAAAAAGGTTTTTTATGAATTATTCAACCTTTGATGGACCTCATAACAATGGATATACAACGTTGGATTTTATTTTCAGAGAATTATTACACGAATCATTCCTTCCTGATTGATTTCCAAACCAAATGATGATTGATACTTCAAGACAGATATTACATTGAGTACGTAACGTTGGATGAATGGCGACCGTTGAATATGATTTCAATCGTTGGATTTGCGGGAATTCGGTCGAAATGTTGAAGAAAACCAATTTTTAAATTGTCGACGTTTCGAAACTTTATTGTTCCATTCTCAAGACTATGTAGTACAAAAACAAGAACATACAATTAAAATGAGATTCTAGAATGTGTTTATTTTATTATATTTTTTTTTGGTAAAAACAGAATTAATTAAGTGAAATGACATCGTTAAAAAAACAATATTTAAAAACACTTCGAACACATTACAGAAAACAAAATATGAGTACTTACATTTAGGAAAGCCATCAAAACTGAAATTTCAACAATAAACTGCCATGTTTTAATTGTTAAACCCTTATTACACTATGCCTTTTCGTGCGTGATATCTTGTCTTTATTTTCATGATTATTTGTTGGCTGGAATTCCTCAAACAATGGATATACAAATTGCTTTTTTTGATGATATTGTTTCGCCTAATTTCATGAGTTGATACCAAGGAAAATTACATTTACTACTTGATGAATGGGGCCGTTGAATAATTTCAATCGTTACCTGGGAATTGTTTCAAATTTGGCTTTTAAATTGTCGACTTTCGAATTTTTGTTCATTCTCGACTTGTTACACTGAACAAAACAAAATATGAGATTAATTTCATCTATTTTTGTTTTTTGGTAAAACTTGAATTTAATAACGTTGAAATCATCGATTCAAAAAAAAACCAGTTAAACACGCCGAAACAAATTTCAGAAATACAACATGCATGAGTAGTTTAAATTTACGGGCATCAGGCAACAAATTACAAAATGCCATGTTTTAATTGTTAGTTTGAACGAATCAGAATGTGATTACGTGATAATTATGAACATGGGCACGATTATCGGTTAATTGCACAGTCCAGAGTGCCCCAAAAGTATCAACTTACTATTATTATAGGTACCAATCATTTTTATGAGAAAAGAAATAAGCAAGTCAATGGCCCAATAATAATAAATTGAAAGCTCTAGCCCTTTGTGTTTTTTGTAGTAGATTTCAATGTTTTGATCAATCTCTTCTAGCGTTGCTACTCCACATCGTGACATCTTTTATGAAATTCAAAAAAGACGCTAACATTCAAAATTGATTGTGTTTGTGTTTGTATCGCTGTATCTATTTTCCATGCAGACGTCCAGGACAACGAGAGGTATTACTTATATTAAAAAAAAATTGACACTTTTGTGACACTGACATTTTATACTTACGAGGGTATACAAAAAATTAAAAAAATATATTTATGAAACTCTTTCAAAATACAATTCGTGCAATGGAAATATATCTATATATATTTGACAAATTTGCACTAGCATTTTTAACTGAAAAAGGCACCCTGCTCTTTTTCAACTAAAAATTCATTCCATTGGACTCGTTATATTACTATCAATAATACAAGATTCTTCAAATGAAGTTATTTTCATTCAAGAAAATCGAAAATTGAATTTGGAAAAATGTCAATTTATATGAAATCAGGAGACAAGAGGGAAAAAGATCTCACAATTTCAGTACGAGTGGGTTTTCTATAGATGGAGAATTAAAAAGACAACCATTCGATTTTTTTATCCAAGGTCAAAGTAATTGAGGGCTGCAGGAAATTCAAAAAAGATGAAAACAATCGAGTTCTTCATCATAATCATTGGAAAGTTTAATGCAATCATCAATATATCTGTAGTAAAAAAACAATGTTATCATGAATAATGAAATTAGACAGTTGTTTTATCTTTTGGAGGAATACTGAAGAATAGAATGGTGACCTATCGCACTGCTATCTATTATTTCAAAGGTCATGGAAAAAGCCATCAACATCGAGCTCATGAAATATCTGGAAGACTCAGGAATTGTCAACGATAGGCAATATGGCTTCCGCCAACAGAGATCAACTGGTGACCTGCTCGCTTACGTCTCACATATATGGCAGTTATCTATTGAAAAGTATGGAGAAACTTTAGCTGTGGCATTAGATATCTCCAAGGCGTTCGATCGAGTTTGGCACCAGGGACTCCTCGCCAAGCTTCCGTCTTATGGCTTGCCCCCTCAGCTGTGTTCTCTGCTTGCTAGTTTTCTCTCAAACAGGTCTCTCCATGTAGTGGTCGATGGAGTTTCATCTGATACTCTACTCATAAATGCTGGTGTTCCGCAAGGATCTATTCTCGCACCAACACTATTTCTACTTCACATCAACGACCTGTTGAAAGCAACTTCATGTCCAGTACACAGCTTTGCCGATGATAGTACCCTCCATACCGCTTTCTCTTCCAAGGCCCCTATATCAGCCCGTGAAACCAGAAATGAACGAGGAAAAAATGTTAATAATATAAATATGGACTTAGCAACAATTCTCGAGTGGGGATCTAATAACTTGGTAGAATTCAATGCAAACAAAACACAAGCATGTCTTTTCTCTAGAAAAGCCGATCTCACTGTGCCTAACATAACTTTGTCAGGAGTAACCATACCACTGAAGTCATCCATATCGATGCTTGGTATTACTATCAGCAATAACCTTTCCTGGGAAAATCACGTGAGGTCCATTGCCAAAAGTGCATCCCAAAAACTTGGTTTTTTGTTTCGTGCCAAGAGCTATTTCACCCCCACTCAGCTGCTTATGATCTATAAGGCACAGATCCGACCTGTCCTGGAATACTGTTCCCATATTTGGAGCGCGGCACCTAAACATATCCTGAGGCTATTGGATTCTGTCCAAAAAAGGGCAATTCGTCTCGTCGGTGATGCCTCGCTTACAAACTCGCTCACTTGTCTGGAACACCGTAGAAAAGTTGGCGATTTGTCTCTATTTTATAGATATTTTCATGGGCGATGCTCTTCTGAAATATCAACAATCGTTCCTGCTTTGGCAGTCTCTTCGAGACTAACCCGTCAAGTTCAGTCATCACACCCTTTCATGGTCACTTTGGAGACCTGCAGAACATCACTTTCCAAAGACTCGTTCATCCAACGAACAGCGAGGCTTTGGAACTCATTGCCTAGGGAGGTGTTCCCCGAGGCATACGACCTCCAGAAATTTAAGAAGAACACCAACTCCTACCTTCTTTCCCTTGGTTCCCACGATGTTCTCTGAACATTACAGGATACCCCTTTTCGTGGGAACCAGAACATAAAAAAAAAAAAATACACGAATGGATTTTTCCGGAATTGTTACAATAGAAATTTCTATTGTTTAGATATTTTTTCATACCGAGTAGGTTACAAAATTCCGTCAATTCTCTAATGATAATATTGAGTCAGGAACCTTGTATGGAAGTGGATGAGTTACAATAAGAAAATATCGGTTTATGGATATAATAAATTTTGTGACTCTTGGGTAAATCGCTACTCAATGCTTCTGTTTGATTGATGTTCGATTGATGGTGTTGTCTTATTCTCGTAGAGAATCCATTCTACTTTGATGAATGGACCATTTCATGCAATAATATACAAATTACCTTGACTTCCAAGATCCACCAAATTTTTTAAGATTTTCATTACATTCTCTGCAGTATGTAGAAAACTAATGCAGCAGAAGATAATTGTCTCATTACGGTATAAAATGTTGGTATTTTCACTTATCTTACTTGATTTCCAGAAACAAGTTGCAGAGTCGGTTGAAGATTGGTAGTTGGAACTGAGGAACTTTGCTTCCAAATACCATCATTTGAGAAGTCCACCAGATTTAACATCTACTGGATGTGGCAGAAGGCTCACAACTGCGTTGAACAAGAAACTCATGAAGTGTCATTGGTATCCTTTACAAGAACCTTGGAAATCATTGCTTGTTCCAGAGATTCACCATTGCTCTCCGCAGGTCATGTGAGCGAAGTCGGAGACTGAGGCATCCCTATGACTTATCAGGTTGTTGTCTTCAATACTTGGTCGAAGCGCATGATGGATACAGATATCCTCGATACTAGATGGCTGATGCCTGAAATCCTTGTGCACTTGCTTTCAGCATGCTCGGACTATAGTTATCATCATGACGCGGCATTTCGGGAGTTTCATTACAATCTTCAACAATCGTACATCATGATAAAATGGGATACCAGTGTTGTCTTACATCCCAGGAGACATTGAGTTATGGTAGCTATTAAAGCTATGAAAAACCATAAGCATAACAAGAACTGATTATCTTGTCTTTGACAATATTGCTGGATGAAGTTCAGTTATTCTGGACGACCTCTTGACGGCATTATTTTTGTTTGAAAATAATATTGCAATTTCTCATATATTTCTTTTTATTATTAAATCAGAAAAGTAAAGAAACAAGTACTTCCACTATTGAATCAATTTTTGATTAGGCAGTGAGAGATTTCATCCACGGATCCCTTGAAAGCTCCTCTCGTTGTTATAACTGTAACAACGCGAGTGATATCATCGGCGCCGTGTGAACTCCGATTTCTCTCTCAAGCAGTATTCCTTTTGCAATGCTACATTTTTTTTTACTGAAAATGTAGAAAGAATTTTCAACGATGCAAATGAAAGAAAGTAAAATCAGGAAATGCGTTGAGAGGTTCGAGAGTTAGGAAGTGTCCCAAAGTCAGGCCTTGAAAATCATGAGAAATGGGATTCAAGTGGTATAGGGACCTTGAATCCAAGACAGCTTCGTGTTGCTTCAAAACTATAAAGAGTTTTCCAAAGTGAGGATCTGGGCAATATGTATGAATTTGAGTTTAGCTTCGATGGAAGATACACAATTAGAAGCAACCCCAAAATTGGAACCTTGATTATCGTTAGAGTCCGCGGTAACTCTACGTTTATAAAACAACAAAAAGGCATAAGAAAGGCTTCTGTGGACACCGACTCTATGTGCATGACTTTTTTTGGCATGCAAACAAAAATACCAGAACCATGCATTTCTCCAGTTTCATTAAGAATGTTCTAGGCGTATCAATACCTATGTGCGAGAATGGTTTCACAAACAAATCATCCATAATAGGTTGAGGTTATGCAGCATTGACTCGAAAACACTTATAGCACTTTGACATAACTCTTCCGATGGACCATTTTGAAAAAATTATCCAATACCTTCGAAGGAGTGGTTTTTGTAGATATTGGAACCGGGATGAAGTAGATTATTATAAAAATCTTCAGTTATCAAATATGTGGGCCGATGACAGCTTGGCAACACAAAATGATGTTTATGTTCATATGAGAGGAGTTTCCCAATTTGGTCGTTTTTGGAGAGCATGATATGTGAGGTGTGAGTTTCAACAATTAAGAGAAATCTTAAAATATAGCCAACTATATGCTGAATTCTTGAAATCGAGCTGATGTTATTCAGGAGGTTTGAGATCAAATCGACTCCTAATGATGTATTCGAAATGCTTCTTGTCGTTCGTTCCAGAACTTTCCAAATATGGGTAGAATGGCCATCGGCTACTGGGAAGCCACGAAGGAGCTGTCCACCATAGAGCACAATTGTCTAACTCTATAGTAGTCTAATCAACAAGTTCAAAAACGTGTTAAATAGATATAAAGCTCCTAAAAATATGAACGATAGCTCATTCGGTTCGAAATGACGTCTAGAAAAATGTTTTTTAAGGGTTTATTAGCACGTAAAAAATTGCGATTGTTATTAACAAAATAAGATTAAAAAAAGAAGGTATTTCGTTAATAATTTCTAAAATTATGATATTTAAGGAATTATAAAAAAGATCCTAGAAGAAGAGGAAATTTCCAATAAAAAAGTACGAACTCCCGAAACTCTATCTCTATTATTTATAATTTTTTTTTAACGCTGAAAATGGGGCTCCGCGAGGTCGTTACGGCATAGGCGCACCGTCTAAAAAGCCGTTATATCACCTAAAATAATTTTTTTATAGTATTAAATAACAATTAAAAAATTTGAATAAATTATGGTGTGATCTAGACACTTGAACGAAAAACACCTCGGTAAAAAAAAATTTAATGTCGATTTTTCAAAATGTTACACTATTGTTAGTTAACTAATTTTTTTCCAATCTCTGTTTTTATAAATTACGACATAAAAGTTTAAATAATTGGTCTATAAAATTTTCGCTCTGTGGAGCTCTTTTCATTTGAGTACTCAATAGAGCAATGCAAAAAATTTTCATTGAAGTTTATTATTTTGTTAATTATAATTTTTTTAAATCAACAGAAAATGAAATTTCAAAAAAATTTTATCAAAAAAATGTTTTTTCAGTTATATTTTATTATTGCTGTTTTTGCATCTAATATAGGTATTGATTAACATTGGAAAAAAAATGTTTACGTCATTTGTTAAGAAATTGTTTATAAACAGACTATTTTCCTTTTAAATTTTTTTCTAAATAATTTTTTTATTGTTTTTTTTTTTTAATTTAAATAATTTTTAATTATTTTTTTTTAAAAAAATTTACTTTTTAAATATTTAACAAGATTATAATTTTTTTTATAAATAATTTCATTGTTTATTAACTTAACAATTTGTTATAAACGAATAATATTAACCGTTTTTTCGAAAACTTCAAAGAATAACAAAAACACCTATGTATAACAAAGTATATAATTTTTTATTTTTATTTTTTACAGCATTGTTACATATTATATGATAATGAAATCACAGGACATTCAGGTCATTTTTATGGAAGATTTATTTATCTTCAAAATGAATTGAAAATCGATTCTGTAACCATTGTTTATCAGTTGTTATAAGCATTTCTTTATAAAAAATTCAAGATTTTTTTAATATTTTTTGAAATTTCATAGCTTATAACTTGTTAAATAATATAGATACATGTACGGACTCCAGAACTTTTTTGTTTTATGATAAAATATCTTTCTAATTACGTATAAATTATAGCAATATAGATTTTTGTTTAAATAATATACTAGTTTAAATTTATACTTACTTAATTACATTCTGCTATTGATCATTTTCATTCATTTATCCTAGAATTATCAATATTCTGCTAAAATTGAATTATTCATTCACTAAAATAATATTTACTAAAATAATAATTGAATTTATTTTCTAATTTTTATATTTTTTTCAAGTATATTCAATTGAGAATGTTTCCCTTTTCAACATGAAGTATAATTTCAACTGTCACTAATTCTTGAGTCCGTAGCTGTATCTATATTATTTAACAAGTTATAAGCTATGAAATTTCAAAAAATATAAAAAAATCTAGATTTTTTTCAAACAAATCTCATAACAACTGATTAACAATGGTTACAGAATCGATTTTGAATTCATTTCAAAGATAAATAAATCTTTTATAAAAATGACCTGGCTGTCCATCACCGTATCTCTTATAGTTCAAAAGTTATAACAATTTATATCTTGAGAAATTATGGAACGGCTGTATTTCATTATCATATAATATGTAACAATGCTGTAAAACATACAAAAAGATTTTTTCTATACTTTGTTATACATAATTGTTTTTGTTTTTTTTGAAGTTTTCGAAAAAAAAAATAAAACGGTTAATATTATTTGTTTATAACAAATGGTTAAATTAATAAACAATAAAATTATTAATAAAAAAAAATTATTTCTCTGTTAATTCATTGAAAAAGGTCAATGATGATTTTCAAGAATAAAATAATTTCCTAACTAATTATTTAAACAATTGAAATATAAAAAAAACGATTATAAACAATAAAGAAATGTATTTGAAAAAAGTTTTTTTTTGAAATCGTAATTTTACCTATGCAATAAGATGATAGAAATTGTTTTTTTTTAAATCTCAAAATAGTCTGTTTATAAACAATTTCTTAACAAATGACGTAAAAATTGTTTTTCCAATGTTAATTAATACCTTTATCAGATGCAAAAACAGCAATAATAAGATATTACAAAAAAATAATTTTTTTAATAACATTTTTTAGATATTTCATTTTTTGTTAATTTAAAAAAGTTATAATTAACAAAATAATAAACTTTAATAAAAAAAATTGCATTGCTTTATTGAGTACCCAAATGAAAAGAGTCCACGAAGCAAAACTTTTATAGACCAATTATTTAAACTTTTATGTCGTAATTTATAAAAACAGAGATTGGAAAAAAATTAGTTAATCAACAATGGTGTAACTTTTTGAAAAATCGACATGAAAATTTTTTTTTACCGAGTTTTTTTCGTTCAAGTGTCTAGATTACACCATAGTTTATTGAAATTTTCAAAATTGTTATTTAATACCATAAAAAAATTATTTTAGGTGATATAACGGCTTTTTAGACGGTGCGCCTTGCCGTAACGACCTCGCGGAGCCCTATTTTCAGCGTTAAATTTTTTTCATAAATAATGGAGATAGAGTTCCGGGAGGCAGGACTTTTTCATTGGAAATTTCTCTTTCAGGATCTTTTTTCATAATTCCTTAAAAATCATTATTTTAGAAATTATTAATAAAAAACGAAATACCTTTTTTTTTTATTTTTATTTTGTTAATAACAATCGCAATTTTTTACGTGCTAATAAACCCTCAACAAACATTTTTCTAGACGTCATTCCGAATCGAATGAGCTATTGCTCATATTTTTAGGAGCTTCATTCTATTTAACACGTTTTTGAACTTGTTGATTAGACTATAGGTGGCAATCCTCTGTAAGCCAGGTCGGCTGCTGAGTTGACCGCCAATTTCATGTACTTCCAGTGATCAGAGGCAACTCTTTCTCGGATCATAGTAACCCCATTCGACATGAACGTAGTCCATCGATGAGAAGAGGATTTTATCCAAGCTTACACTACAGTGGAATCTGTCAAGTGAATTGGCTTGAATATCATGATTTTCGAAGATGAGACTATCAACAGAAGTAATCAAATCCGAGAGAACTAGGAAGCACAAATTTCCAATCTAAGTATAGAAATTTCCTTTATATGCGCTCTCTGGACTTGGCACAAACAAGTAAAGAATCTATGAATTTGAGATGAGCTCCAGCGGCATAACAGGTACAGCTATTTTCAAGGAATATTATTCGAGGAATCTGGATTCCCAACAAAATTCGCAGGTCAGTCAAGAATTTTTTCCATACTACCATAATATCAACAGAGGGTATACTATCCCAATCCATACCAGGATTCTATAGTTTTTGTATGTGCTAGTTGAGGCAAGATTGCGCGTTTAGTACATGAATTATCGAGTGAATGAAAATATATAGGAGACTTGATATTGTAACGGATTTCACGGCAAACCAAAAAATTTCAATGTGAATTCGATCCATGAATAAGTGGTTATATTTCAATCTAAGAGCAGGGACATGAGGAAAGTATTTCTCACTCACGGAGCTTCAAACTCACTCTATTCAAGATGGAATTCCACTGAAGTTGAGCTGATGAAGCCTTTTATCGAAGGGCAATTAGAAACTTATTGAACAACGAATTCCAATGTCGAGGACGCTGTAGTAATCCTGAGTTATATTATTCGAAAAAATTTAAAAAACACTTAATTGCAAATCGAAAAACTCAGTTTGAACTGGCTCATACTCCACAAAAACGCCACAAAATGATTTGGAAATGTTGGTGTTCCGATAAGAAAATTACTGTTAACATAGCTAAAATATCTGGAGAAATGCGTTGGAATTTCGATTATGTTGAAAGCATTAGAGAAATACCATCATTTCGAAAAGGGAAACATTCTCAATTGGATATTGATAAAAATATTTTTCTGTGAATTGAAAAATCCACGATAAAAATGAAGTTGTTTTCTGTTAGAGATTCACAAAAAATAACTTCATTTTTATCGTGGATTTTTCAATTCACAGAAAAATCTTTTTATCAATATCCAATTGACAATGTTTCCCTTTCCAACATGAATACCCCACAAGAGGTTATTTCGACGATGGAAGATAGTGTCTGAAGTATATCTTTCAGTCGCAGATGACTCCACATCTGATTTTATGAACATCCTGTTTATATTTTCAACAAATCAACCATCATTACATTTTGTAGAGGCAGATTTTTGTTGTATAGCTCTCGGATAGAACACGAAGGTGATTTAACTCTGATAGGGGACATGCTCCATGCAATTGGAGGGGATATCATCCTGCATAAAGGATTCAAACTGTTCATACAATATAGGGCTGAGAATAAAACATCTTTCTTGAGTAGAATATCTATGCAACCCAGAACTCTCGAATATAGGAGGTTATTCGAAAGATACCTACTTCAAGCCGACCAGATTTGGTTGGTAAAAGTACTTTTGGAATGTTTCTGTCTGATAGAACTCTTCAGGTAACAAGGCGGTGTTGATCGAAAGTCGTTCTCATTCCCCAAAGTTACCCAACATATCTGACATATCTTCTGTCACAATTACAATTGAAATAGTATATCAGTAAACAGTAAAATATAATTTGTTTGTCTCCGATCACTTTTGATTCATTTCGTTTTGAACTTTACGTTTCTACTCATTGAATATGCCTATTTATCACTTTTTGGTTGAACTTGCGTTCGCTATTCATAACGTTACCTTCCTTTTTCTCTCATTTAATTACTCGACGTGTTTATCCTGAAGTTCTGACTTAATCTATTTCCGAATTGTTTTCTGATACACAAAACAAGCAAACAAAATGAAAAACAGAATTCAAGGAAGCCCCCTGGTTTTTGGAGTAGTGGTTTGCCCGAATTACACAAAACTGGAATACCCCTTCGCCCTATTGTCAGCAATATTTAATCTGCCACTTAAAATTTATCAACATTTCTCTCGGAAAAATGATTACTATGTGAAAAACTCTTGAGAATTTGTGGAATTTGTTCGCAATATAACAGTTCTACAAAATCATATAATAATCTCTCTGGATAAAGTTAGTTTATATACAAATATAGATACTAAATCAGCGATAGATATCATGAGAGAAAAATTGCATGATATCCAAAGTCACACAACACTAACCTTGGAAGGGTTTCTGAAAGGAATTGAACTATGTTCAACCTCAACATACTTTCAATATGGAAAATAAATACTACTCACAAATATTCGGAATTGCAATGTGATCTCCAATTGCTGCAACAGTAGCAAATCAGTTATGAAGTATGTTGAAGAAAAATCATCAAATCACTAACTTCAAACCAATATTCTTCAAACGATATGTAGACGATAACTACCCCAGCACTTGCAGAAAAAACAATAAAAACGAATCATGTTCTTCAGTAAAGAAAGAAAACAACAACATACATACCTTTACCATACCTAGACAAACTATCCAATAAAATTAATGAAACAATGGAAATACACAACATAACTATATCACACCGACTACAAAATACGAACAAAACCATTATTCAAAATTAAACCAGAAATACCAAAAACCAAACAAACTCATACAATATATAGAATAATAATAAAATAATATTATTTACCATTCAATTTGAAATATACAATAATTTTAGTTAACGATAAATAAATATATAATTCCACAGAAGGATGAACCTGTGCGTGGGTTGTAACATATTAATGAACCATAGATTATAATAAATAAAATTTGTAAAGATAATTTTTTTTTCAGTATGAGTAAAAGAGCATCAGAAGACTTGTATATAGATATCATATTAAAATCACTTATAGATAATATAGAAAAAGAACATACTCATACAATATATAGAATAATAATAATAATAATATTTATTTACCATTCAATTTGAAATATAAAATAATTTTAGTTAACGATAAATAATATATAATTCCCACAGAAGGATGAACCTGTGCGTGGGTTGTAAAATATTAATGTACCATAGATTATGATAAATAAAATTGTAAAGATATTTTTTTTTTCAGTATGAGTGAAAGAGCATCAGAAGACTTGTATATAGATATCATATTAAAATCACTTATAGATAATATAGAAAAAGAACATACTATTTTAAAAATGAAACAATTCGCAATAGAATTATAATAAATAAATAAAATTGTGAAAATTAAGTTTCTTCAGTGTTGCAGAAAGGCACGAAAATAATTTTATGTAGATATCACATTAAGGATCATTTATAAATAATATAAGAAGAACATCCTATTTTAGAAATAAAACAAATCATAATAGGTATTTGCATCAAACATCAATCACATATCAATAAAACGAACAATGGAGAATTGACTTACAGGTTACACAATTCCAACTAACATGTAAGTAAATCTTCAACTAATATTTATACACTATAGTAATATGTATTTTTCATATCGACATATTGGTGTATTTGTACTCTTGGCAAACCTAAAATCCAAACTTTGAGCTTATTTTGAATAAATTATTACTAATGATAGCTTTGGTATCTGCTGGAATGAGATTATACAGCCGAGGAGCTAAATAAGTATAACACTTTTGTAAAGTGTTCTTCTGTGATTTTGGCACATAGGTTGAATTCATTTTATGGCGAGTTGCATAATGGTGTTAAATTTTTTTAAGTTCATGTTTATTTTTGTGTTGCCTTATAACCGTTTTGAAAAAGTAGAGATGTCTTATGTCTAGAATCAATGTTTCTTTATATAGCGCTTCTGCAGGGTAAGTTCTTTTTTTATTTGTGATTATTTTCAAAGTAAATTTTTGTATTTGTTCTAGATTTTTTATATGACAGGCATTTGCTGCTCCCCAGGCAGCTATCCCATAGAAGAGGTAGGTTTCAAACAAAGTATAGTAGAGTGTGTGCATCTGAGCTATATCTAGATAGGGTATCATGTATTTCAGTCTGTATGTTACACTACGTAATTATTTTTTTACCAATTAATTAATATTCCCCATTTCAAGTGAGCGTCTATATATATATATATATATATATATATATATATATATATATATATATATATTAATAATGCCAAGATACTTTATATTATTTACTGGTGAGATAGTGAGATTTACGTTTTCATATTTTATAAGTAGTGTAAACACTGTAAAAGTACCTATATTGGTCGAACAAAATAATATTTACAGAAACGAGTACAAGACCACAAGTACTCAAAAACTGACATTACAGCCTTATCCAAACACGGAAAAGAAAATCAACACAAGTTTGACACTATCAACATTGAAATTTTGACCAAAGTAAGGAATCCAAGAGTAAGAGCATTCCTTGAAATGATACACATTAAAAAAGACCCCAACAGCATTAACAATAGAAATTATATCAAAAACTTTAGCCACATTTATAACAACCTTTGTAAATTTGAAATGAAATGCATAAAGCACACAAAGTCGTCTTCACAAAAGGTTCAATATAAATTGAAACACAATTGGTAGACCGACAGGCGAAAAACAACTACTTTCCTAGCAAATACCACGCAGAACGTTGAATGATATTCACCTGACAATCCATGCAAACTTCCATATCAATGGATATTGTTCGCGAATGTTTCTTTCTGATAAGCTCGATTATGTTTGAATTCATGTCGTGTCCGCCTAACAATCCGCATACCGGTTTCTTTCTTTTTAAATTTGTTTATAGTAATTATAATGAAAACTGATCTCTCCATGCTGCCAAAAAAATACAGTCCGGCTCATATACTAAAACTCAATCTAAACAATCCAGTCTACTTATGAAGAGGGTGAAACAACATATATATATTTTTATATATATATATATATATATATATATATATATATATATATATATATATATTATATATATATATATATTATATATATATATATATAAATTCAGAAATAACGACTGAAAATTGGTATGAACAGTGGGGAATAACGGGGATCTTCAGTCAGCACAAGTGTTGAACTATGAAAAACTCTTTAATACGATGGACCGAGCTTTCGTTTCAATTTTGAAACTTCTTCAGGGTCCTAAAATATGTAAATGACATTATTGTGAAAAAAATACTTGAAATGAAGGAAGTACTTACAGTAATCTGAGTGGATGATAAATAACATTAACTTTAGGACCCTGAAGAAGTTTCAAAATGAAACGAAAGCTCGGTCCATCGTATTAAAGAGTTTTTCATAGTTCAACACTTGTGCTGACTGAAGATCCCCGTTATTCCCCACTGTTTATATATATATATATATATATATATATATATATATATATATATATATATATATATATATATATATGAACCGGCAAATTTTTCTTTATGATGTGTCTGAGATGAGGAACAGGAATACAGAAACTCCCTAATACTGTATATATCCCTCATATTATGAAATTCGAAATGGAAAATAAATGAATTGAATTGAATTCAAAGCAACATTTTCTTCGAATTCAGATTGGAAAAATTGAAGATTTGTGTTATGTTGATAGTTCGAATAGATAATTATGTTGGGGGTTTTCATTCAGTCTTATCGCGAGTCGGGAAATATTCCCATCAAATAAAGTGTCTGCTCAAACAATTTGCATTTAGGAAATTTAAGTCATGCATATTGGGGCTTCATTAAGGAAGATTAAACCACTCCAGCTACCCTTTCGTGATTCAATGAAATGAATACACCACGATCCACACTCATTATTTTTTGAATTTTATGTGCTATAAAATCCCTAACACCAACAAATACAATTTGATTTTCAAACAAGCGCATAAAAGAGATGCCATTAGCATCGCA
The DNA here is from genome assembly GCA_018342105.1 of Gonioctena quinquepunctata. Taxonomy (NCBI): domain Eukaryota; kingdom Metazoa; phylum Arthropoda; class Insecta; order Coleoptera; family Chrysomelidae; genus Gonioctena; species Gonioctena quinquepunctata. The sequence goes on along the minus strand of JAFIRS010000628.1, from coordinate 510,517 downwards.
ACGCATACCATTTCATTTGGATACGTTCGTTTCCAATTGATTGCATTGCATAGCGTAGGTACTCATATAATATGAAAGATTTGAAAAGTATTTGTTTCCGACCAACCGAATTGGTATTTCGAATGTACCCATTTGAGATAATCATTTCGAGAAACTGTGGAGTACGGAAATGTATGGGATGAAAGAATCTCTGAAAACTATGACGTTATCAAAATTAGTCTTACCGTCATAAGGAAATAATAACGGATATGATATCACCTGGGCTTCATATACAGGTAATTTCAGCAAACTCATCACAAATGAAAGAAAAGTGATCTCAAAAACAGTTTCAGGGTTTTTCAGCAGTGGATTTCATTCGAGAAAACAAAGTAAACTCTACGTGTTTTTTGGCAGTATTTCGTCGCAGTGGAAGTTTTTTTTTCCCAGGTGGAGGATAAAAATGAATGAGATAAAAAATGTTACTTTTGTTGTGATCTTTTAGAGGGGTGAAATCCCCTAATCCACTTTTTACCAGAACTTTTTAACGAAACCTAATTTCTCAATTTAATAATATGTGTTGGATAAAACGACTCATTGCAAAACTTTTTCAACTCATGTGTTGTGTCCTTAAAAGCAATAGATTCCTAATTAAAAAAAAATACAACATTGTGCATGAACGGATCTTCTGTAGATTGGAATCGAAAAAATCTAGTAGGTGGCTCTCACGTTTTGTTTGCCCAACTTGTGACTTCAATCGTAGTATTTCAAAATCGAAAAAATTAGTAGATGGCTGTCATGTCGCTTTGATTTCTATGTGGTGGTTGAAAGTTCAATTGTGTCTTTTGAATCTTCAATATGAATAATTACACTAACGCTGAAATGGCAGATGTGCATTTTATGTATGGTCGTGCCAATGGAAATTATTTGGAAGCTAGACGGCTCTATGCTGCGCGTGATACCTTATCACACAATTTTCGCACATCTTCAAAAACGAACAACTGATTGTGGTCGTCCACGAGTAATAAGAACGGTGGCACTGGAAGAAAAGGTTCTCAATATGATTGAAGATCGTCCGGAATTAAGTACAAGACAAATTGCTAACACCTTTAATTTTAGCAATAAACTAATCTGGAAAATTTCAAAGGATCCCCACTTGTATCCTCACCATATTCAACGATTTCAGGCACTTTTGACGCGAGATTTTCTCCATCGAGTAGTCTTTTGTCAATGGAGTCTTCAAATGATCACCCAAAATGCTAAATTTTTAGATTAGGCAAGGGATTACAAATGTCCATAACAATCATCTATGGACCGAAGAAAACCCACATGCAGTTCAAGAAGGTCTGTATCAATATGAATTTTCACTCAACGCGTGGGTCGGAACTATGGGCGAAAATATTATTGGACCGTATTTTCTACCGTTAAGGCTAACTGGTGCAACCTAGACAAATTTTCTCCAGGAGCAGCTTCCCATTTTACTTGAGAATGTTCCACTAGCTATTCGACCACGAATGTGGTTTATGCACGATGGTGTGCCTGTCTATTTCAGCATAACTGCTCGTCAGTACTTGGACGACGTGTATCCAAATCGTTGGATAGGCCGAGTAGGACCTCAACCTTGGCCTCCCTGATCTCCAGACTCAAACCCGTTGGACTTTTGCATCTGGGGTCACCTGAAGTCCTTGGTTTATACGACCTCCATTGAATGTGTGAATGATTCAAGGAATCGCATCATTGCAGCCTGCGAGACAATCCAAAACACACCAAGAATATTTTAACGGTTGTACCAGTCTATGAGACGAAGACTTGATTCCTGTCTTATGGTTGGAGGTGGTCATTTCGAGCAGTTTTCATAACTCCGTTCCGTTTGATCTTGTTGCCTTTTTCTTTGTCGTAATACATATAATTTTGTTTTGTTTGTATTTTTAATTCGATATTCTATCAAAACAAAACATGCTACTGGTACATACCAACGATAAACGTTGAAGCAAGCGGCATAAATTCAAAATACTACGATTGGAGTCACAAGTTGTGCAAACAAAACGTGACAGCCACCTACTAGATTTTTTCGATTCCATTTACAGAAGATCCGTTCATGCACAATGTATTTTATTTTTTTATTAGGAAACTATTGCTTTTACGGACACAACACAGGAGTTGAAAAAGTTTTGCAACGAATCGTTCTTCTCAACACATATTTTTCAATTGGGAAATTTTGTTTCGTTAAAAATTTCTGGTGAAAAATGGAATAGGGGATGCATGTATAACCCCTTTAAAAGATCACAACAAAACAGAGCCGGATTGAGAGGGGGGCAAACGGGGCTGTAGCCCCGGGGCCTCCACAAGAGAGGGGCCTCCACAATTCAAATTTTTAGGTAAAATTTCCTAACAAATACCGAAGGATATGCAAAATTATATATACAAAATCTGACAACGAAAGAGCAGTTCTCCTACTTTTTCCTCTCATTTTTTCGTTTTAAACATTCAAAAACATAGAAAAATCGAGTTAAACGGTTTTCTTCACATAAAGGATTCAATATAAAATTGAACCAGAAAATGGTAGATCTCAGGTGAAAAACAACTACTTTCCTGGCAAATACCACGCAGAACGTTGAATGATATTCATCTGAAAATCCATGCATACTTCCATATAATATCAATGGACATTGAATGCAAATGTTTCTTTCTGAGCTCGATTATGTTTAATTTATGTCGTGTTCTCCTAACAATCCGCATACCGGTTTCAGGCTTCTTGGCCCTCATCAGTACGGAGTAGTCAATTTTATATTGAATCCTTTATGTGAAGAAAACCGTTTAATTCGATTTTTCTATTCATTCCACTTCACATGGCACTTATCTTTCATTCAAAAACATGTTTCGTATTCTTGTCAAAATCCATGGTTAATATTAATCTTCGATCTGATGAAACATGTGTATATGCGAGAAACAATCACCAAGTAAAACATCATACTATTATACAAAATATTATATCGTATCGAAATTAGCTGTAAAACAGAACAATTGAATTTAAAAAAATATATATTTTTTCAATTAATGAAGGATTTTCTGTCGATGTATTCTTCGAATGACACAAGCGATCTAGATACAATGAAATTCAATAATCTAAGCAAAGAAAATAATATTTCAATTTATGAATATGATTGCATCAAATTATTTATAAGAGCCCTGTGCGCATTCCATAATAGAACAAAAGTTCAAAATCTGATGACTATTTTTCTGCCGAACACTTTGCCCGTCTATACCTGTTTCTCCTATTTATTGGCGTTGACAAGTGTCCGCTGAGTGGCGCGCTTGTAACAGAGAAATCCCCGAAATCTGAAAGTGTGAGTCTAAGAGAAGGATGACATTCGGCAACAAATGTAAATCCTTCTGAAAAGGACTATCTATCTATCTATCTAAGATGTTCTACTATCAAATTCTTGAAAACCAAAATTTCAGAGCTACATTCTCAAACATTGAAATTACAGTTATTATTTTTTGACATTGCTAGAAACCAATGGAAACGTTCAATTCAAATAATTCATATACGTGTTGGCCAATCAATAGTGGGAATATTCTACCTAGAAAATTGTCGGGGAATAATTTGAGGTATTTTGTTTTTATTGTCTGACAACCTATACTTTTAATTTGACGTCTGTCATCAATTCGCATGAAAAGTGTGAAATGAATCAAAACCGGTTCAGTACATTATATAATTTTGCAAGGAAATGTGTTTATGATCGTAACATCAAAAAATAATCTAAAGAATACCATACGAGAGTTCGATATAGTAGACAAAAATTATCAAGATTTCTTTCTTAAACTTGTTGGCAATACCCACTCGAGCCAGTTGGTCTCTCTTGTCTATTGCCTGGCAACAAATTTTCGAAAATCTGTCGAATTATTTTCACTCTCTTGTGATATTACAACTGAGAATGTGATGATGTCAAATTGCACTGGAAAGTGGTCATTTTCCAAAATGAAAAAATAGGCGAATTACGATGAGACAAAGCCACCTATCAAAGTTATCGCTTCTTAGCATTGAGAATGATTTTCTCCGGATGCTGGATTTGACCGAAATCATCAATGATTTTTCGTCGAAAAAAGCTCGCAAGAATCCATTCGTTTACGCTGTAATTTGATTTATTTCTTGTATTTTATTATACCAACATATGCTCGTGTCGAAATAATTTGAATTGTTCCGCAATAAATAAATAAAAATTGTTTTAAAAATAATTAGGGGCCTCCACTCCTTTGTTGCCCCAGGGCCTCCACACCTTTCAATCCGGCCCTGCAACAAAATTAAAAAATATTCATAGGTAGTCTTTTCATTGGTAGAACCTGCCCACAAGATGCCATTTCTTGTACTCTTCAGCAATTTCAAGAAAAAAAATCTATATTTTTTGCTCATTTTTGGAAGCGTGTAACTTTTCAAGGAAAATGGCCTAAGAGCTTTTGTTTACATGAAAGACCCCCTTTAATTTTCCGACAAGAAATCACCCCCGTATAACTTTCGCACTTATTTGATAACACCCTGTATATTTCTCCTTGCTAAATCAAGGAGCAGAGGGTTAAAGATATTCCTCACAACCATATATAGGTACTAGCCTTACCAGTGAAAGGAAACAAACGGAGACCGGTTATATCATCACCTAGCCTTCATACAAAAGCAATTTCAGGATACTCATCACAGAAATATTAGCAGTCATTTCAGAAACGTTTTCAATGTTTTTCACCAGCAGAGTTCATTCAAGAAAACTAAATAAACTCCAAAACGCGCTTGTCGACAGAGTTCCGACGCAATACCGACACATATCAGAAGCAAACTGTTGAAACCGAACTAGGCTACAGGGGAGGCGCTGAAAAACACGCCTGCGTTGTGTTTTCAACCCCGACATTTCAGAGAGTGTTTTCAGTAATGGCATAAATATTTATTGTGGAAATGGCAAACGCAAAAAACTGCAATGGAAATCCATTAAAATCTGTTTATCTCAACGTTTCATATTCGTTCCAGTCGTTTGTGTTATTACATTATTGTGGGGCATAGCCAACTAAATCGATATGGGAATTGAATTTGCCACCTGTAGATTCTTTTGTTGCTTGATGGTATTGTGTGTGGTTCGTTAAATAGCCAGCACGGTTAATATGGGGGTTGTTCACCACATGAATGAGATTCATTTTTATTACTGTATTTTTGTCATGTGGATCAACTAACGAATCTCTTCTCATTCAATTATCAGGACTCAGTGGCCGCAACTGAGGAGTGGACATATACAGGATGTTTCATAACAATGCTGCCAAATTTTAAATTCCCTTAATTTTTTTTATAAAGGACCTCGCAAAATCCTTATGGAAAATGGCTCTCGGCTAAATTCGCTGGAACTCTGCAGAAAGATAGTATTCGATATACTGATCAAAAGTCTCACTGGGCACAACCCTCCATTTTCAACCCCAGACCTCCTACAGCCCCCCAAATTCCCCAAAGTAATATATATTGATTAGACAATAAACCCTTGATAACGTACTTGGCAGATCTATTGAACGAGATGATCTGCCTGAGCTTCTGGAGAATATGCCGCTAAATATCAGACAACGGAAGGGGTTACAATTGGATGGAGCTCCGGCACATTTTAAATTCAATGTCAGACAGTTTTTTAATATGTGCTTTCCGAATAAATGGATTGGTAGGGGAGGACCACGAAATTGGCCAGCGAGATCACCAGATTCGACTTGCCTCGATTTTTTCCTATGGGGATACTTGAAGAATGAGGTTAACGACACTCCTCCAACCACACTGGAAAATATGAAGGAGAGAATAAGGGCTGCTTTTCGAAGAGTGACGCCTCAAATGTTATTGAATGTTAAGAAGTCTTTCATAGAGAGAGTGGCTCTTTGTATTCAACAGAATGGTCATCATTTCGAGCCCCTACTTTGAATTAAATACATGTGTGTTTCATATTTTGTTGTTGTTTCAGTTGAATAAAAAAAAAATGTATAGTCTGTTTAATTAACTACTGTCAGATTATGAATGTAAATGATAACTTCATTTTAGTGAACAGTAAATATTTTTGATGAAGTGAAGTATAACAACTGTCAATGAGAATTCTGTGAGCAAATCAAATAAATGTCGTTTCAAAGCTATCTTGATTCAAAGAATGCATTGAAATAAGAACTACTATGTGAAAAAGCGAATATCTGAAAAACTATTTAGGTTAGGTATAGGAAACTTCAACATGAAATGAAAGATAATTGAATTTTATATTGTTCAGACCGAAAAAATACAGGGTGTTCTATTTGAAATAAGAATTATCTTTGCCGAAATTATAAAAAAGTGACAATGATTTTTGAACATTCTGTATAATATTGAGAAAGAAGTTTTATCGAAATCCATAGCCCAAAACCGCTTTTATGCTTGGTCAGAATTCGGAGGGATGTTTCTATAAGAATTGTAGAAATGAAGTTGTTAATCTTCTCAAAATAAAAAAAAATGAGTATTATAAAACAAAAATTGACAATTGTTCACACAACCCAAAAAAAATGTGGGAAACACTAAAAACTCTAATAAAACCAAAAAATCCCGCTATCCCAAATCAAATAATTTTTGAAACAGGTCAAATGACAACAAAAGCTGTAACAGATCATGATAAAGCTGAAATGTTCAATTCATTTTTCATTGAAAGTATTGTATCAATTAGAGATGGAATTCCACCTTCTCTCCCGTGGTCTCATACCAATTTACCCAGAATTGAATGCAAATTCTCATCATTTAAATCACTGACTTTAAAAGAATTGAAAATCATAATAAGTAACTTAGACAATAAATGCAATTCGGATATTATCAACAACAAAATTTAAAAAAATGTGTTTGATGTTATTGGTCCTGTTATTTTGAACTTTGTTAATACCTCTCTGGAAACCGGAGTTTTCCCGCAACAACTCAAGAATAGCACAGTTGTCCCAGTACCCAAAATTGCAAATACTAGTGAAGCTATTAATTTTCGACCAATTAATACACTACCATGCTTGGAAAAAGTACTTGAACTAACCGCTTACAGCCAACTTTTAGACTATATTAATGAAAATAAACTCCTAATGGAATATCAATCTGGTTTCCGATCTAGTTATTCCTGTGAAACTGCCCTACAAGTAACATTGTCAAAATGGAAAATAGATATTGATTCAAACAAATATGTAGTAGCAGTATTTCTGGATTTCAAGAGAGCCTTTGAAACCATAGATATTTCTATTCTACTTTTGAAACTTCAATATTATGGATTAACCGATTGTACCTACAGCTGGTTCAAAAGCTATTTGGAAAATAGGTCGCAATGTACCAAAATAAATAATACATTTTCAACTAATAAAGTCATCAATACCGGTGTTCCGCAAGGGAGTGTACTGGGACCACTGTTGTTCATTCTATACTTGAATGATATCAATTATATTCAGGAATGTACATTTATTAATCTTTTCGCAGATGACACCCTACTAACAGCAAGTGATGTTGATCTACCAAATGCTATTCAAAAAATGAATAGAACACTTGGCAAAGTCTCAGAATTTCTCACAATTAATAAACTGAAACTCAACATAAAGAAAACAAAATCAATGATTATAACCACTCAACCTAAAAAACACTTTCAATATATTAACAAAAATTGCAAAAAAAATATTTTTTTTCACACGAATCAGCAGATATCTGTCATTTCAAACCTCCTTAACGGTTTACAATACGATAATCAAACCTCACTTTGATTACTGTCCTTCCTTATTATTTCTTCTCAATTCAAACTGTATCTCATCATTGCAGAAACTGCAAAATAGAGGAATGAGAATATTGTTGAAATGTAACAGATACACTCCCATAATATATATGCTGCAGGTTCTTGATTGGCTATCAGTTAAGGACAGAGTGTTTTATTATTCTATGATTTTTATTTTCAAAATAATATCAGGAAAACTACCAACTTACTTCAATCAATTCATCATTTATCAAAATGAAATTCATGATTACCCTACAAGAGGTAACATGAATTTTTATGTGACTAGAACAATTTCATTTGTTTATGACTATAAAATATGTAAAATAATATAATTTTCATTTATTTTCTTTTTTTTCAATATTATTTCATATTCTTGCTTAGCGAATATTTTACTACAATGTTATTATTGTTAAGATGTAACATTTATATTTATATATTGTAACATTTATATTTATATATTGTAACATTTATCTTTATATATTGTATATTAGGATACCTATATTAATAAACTTACTTACTTACTTACTTACTACTTACTTACATTTCGATGTTATTTAGTTTCCAATTGTACCTAGCATTTTCATAAAAAAATCAATAACTCGAGAACGGTTATTGTTAGGTACATAGTACCTTATATGAAATCATTATTTTTTCCTGACCTATTTAAAAGTGTAACGAAATACAGGGTGTTCCATTTAAAAAACACAACTTTGATATGTCACACTTTTTTGAGCCACCCTGTAGACAAAATGATTTCTTTTTGCAGCCTTAATCAATATACATATAATGAAATGGAGAAATTCCCGAAAAATTATTGGTTTGGTTTACAGGGACCGTGTCGTATGGGGTGCCCCACCCTATATATATATATATATATATATATATATATATATATATGTATGTGTATATATATGTATGTGTATATATATATATATGTATTTTTCAATTGGGGTGTCGATCAGGTTATCGGCGCTCTTTTGTAACTCTTCCTTGGGTTCGCGCAACAGTCCTATTGAGGATAGTTGCCGAATATTCTCTTTCTGTGTTTTTGTTTGTCGAAAGCTACTTGAGTGTCGTGACCATACATTTCCTGGTACACCTCGTACATATATGAAATATGATATCTGTCACAATTGACAAATAGTTCCATAGATCTGTCAAGTACGTTATCAAGGGTTTATTGTCTGATCAACATATATTACTTTGGGGGCTTTGGGGGGCTGTAGGAGGTCTGGGGCTGAAAATGGTGAGTTCTTGATTAGCATTCCGAATACTATCTTTTTGCAGAGTTTCAGTGAATTTAGCAGAGAGCCATTTTCCATAAGGATTTTGCGGGGTCCTTTCAATCTCACAGTTTGATTTTTTTTTCGAGGAACGTTTTCTGTTATCGTGTGTTGATAGAGTGCCGTACAAGGAGGATACCATGATGCTTTTCCCCTTTTTACGTCTCTGGGGAAATCATGAAAATTAAAAAACGTTTTAGATTCCCCATTCAATTTTGCCAGGAAATGGTATACTTGTTCATTGCGATCTAAAGAATATCTACGAATAATCGGATAGTGCTCAGCAGCAGGGATTTTTTGCAGGAACTGTAAATTTCCCAGGAACCTTTTCATGGATCCCACATATTCTGTTAGTATTTTACATAAATAACAAAGTGACATATAACGTTAGAATAGATTAGAAGCCAGGAGTACTGGAAAAAGAACCCAAGCGGAAATACCTAAGAAAAGCTACCTGGAAACTTATATTGAGGTAGGGTGGTACAAAATATTTTTCTATATCCATCCAGGCAATCAAGTGGAGGGTGGTAGTGCGGTAATCATGTTGAAAAAGTTATTTTAAATTGGTAGATATTCAAAGTGTTTGAAATTATAAGCACAGAATATATACCCACACAGAAGCGAAAGAATGCGTCGGCACTTTGATGTTCTAGGGTCAAAAATTAGAAACCTTGGATCCCACTTCTAGCCACACTGAGAAAAGTGAAAAGAAAAAACTCAGTGCAACTACACTAAAAAAACGGGTTTCGCTTGTGAATTCCATCAATTTAATGACATCTGCACCTTCTTGCAGAATAATCACAATGGGAATCATTATAAACAGCATAAGGATTCTAGAGTGAAATATTCTTTCGGATATAAAAAAATTGGAATTATTGGAGTCATTGCTTTTCTTATTAGTATAAATATACTATGTTAGGGCATACGTTTGTGAATATTATTTTTTATTGCTCATTTTTATGAATTATTGTTTTCTTCCTTGAGAAAAATAATATGCTGATCCATATTTGTATATATATATATATATATATATATATATATTATGTGAATCTGTGAAAGATGAGATTATTGTAAATTTAGGTTAGGTCTCATACCGTTTCTGAGTTGGAGGCCTTTTTTGGTTTTGGATCCCACATTCTCAAGTACTGTTTTCTCGCCCAAAAGTCACTCAAAATGCTTCCTTCTTTCTATCAGCATAAACTACAAACAATAAATCACCCATTTCCGGCACAATTCCGCACAAAGTATCCGTTTCTATTAAATAAATCATCATACAGAAGGCAAAAGCACGTAAGAAAATTGTAACAGGGTATTGGGGTGCAACAGGGTATTGGGGTGCACTAACTCAATATTTTCCTTCATTTAAACATAGTGTTTGTTACCTTCCAAAAACATCCAGGCAGTAATTATCAAAACACAAATGAAACAAGAAATCATAAACATGTATTTATTTATTTGCTCCTACACAGAATAAAAATAATAACAATCATATATGTAACAAAATTGCAATTTTTCTTGGGTATTTTTTAGTTTTTATTTTCTTTAAATTTCTGTTGGCATATTTGATAGGATGGAATACACGTAATCTTATGAATAACTTGATTACATATGAATGAGGAAATGAGGAACATGGATGAACAAAAGCAACATTTTGAATGGTTTGCAAAAGAGAATTCGAAATTCCTGGAATTTCGCAAAAATCTTTGTGTTTGGATAAAAAAAATTGTTTCTTGTTGAATTTTTACAACATTTTTATCGGAATTAAAATGTTTTTTTTATGGAATAGACTATACATGAGAAGAAAGATGTCAAAACTACTTACCACCATTATTAATCTGTGCCATTACACATATTGGAATTTACCGCATTGATATTTCGTGGCATTCGATTTTTTGAAAATAGGTACATTTTTTATTCGAACTTATATCTTTTCTATTTTTGTCTTTGTCTAATTCACATAATATAAGCGATAGAAAACTGTACTAGAGAGTACTGAAGTCAAATCAGAGTTAGAACAACGAACACCACACCCCCCATTGGTGTCCCACTTAGAGAGGGAGTGGCTTTATAATTTTCTGATATCTGTGAGAGCCCGACATTCGCTTCTGTGTGGGTATATATTCTGTGTTATAAGTACGTAATAATTTATAAACCTCTATTTTCTCTATATTTATTATTTTTTCTGACAGCTACCTGATATATATCATGAATCTCCGGTGTGCCAAATACAACTAACCAAGTACTAGAACATACTGGTTTGCTCAATTATATTTTATAAAACATCTCCCTCTTTGTAGGACTTTCCAAAACATGTTACTCCTTGTGGTTTTATCAATACTAATATTTTATTTTCAACTAGGCATTATTCATATCAGTTGGTACACAGGAATCGTTAGAAACTCTTCGAATATGAATCGTATTGCGCCTTATTAAATTTCTATTTTTTGTTTACACCAGATATGATCTTGGGACAATTTTTTAATAATCATTGCAGGCTCTCAAGTCCTTGTATCAATATTTTTTAATAATATTTTTCCCCACTTTCAAAATGATTCGATTTCAGGCTTCTTTGATCATACATTTTTCCGATTTTCTTGATTTTTCAACATGTCTTCAATAACATCATTTGGAACTAATTCAGCTTTTTATTTGGAATAGATAGAGGGAACTTGGATCTCAAAATTCTGCTATGCAATAAAGGAATGAATATTTTAAATCTGCAACTGGGGCATTTCCATAATTCAATAAAAATAATTCGAGATCTTTTTAGATTCATAACTTTTCTACAACATATTTTGCACAATTTCAACAGCATATTCCGCTAATCCATTTGACTGAGGATGATGAGGACTAGAAGTTATCACAGTAAAATTCCAATCAGAAGCAAATTGCTTCAATTCAAATGAAAGATTATCAGCGATAAATTCTTCAGGTATACCAAAACAAGCGAAAATTTCTTACATCATTTACTTGAGAAACTTCAATCCATTTTGAATAATAATCTATTGAAACAAAATAACTTTCACCGTTCCACTCTGCAATATCTGCATGTAAATTGGTATGTCAGACATTTTATGGATCAGTAAGGTTTCCCGTTTTCTTGATCTCATGAACTCATTACATATAAAACAATTTTATACTAAATTTTTTAAATCACTAGAAATAGCAGGCCAATAAAAGAAATCTCGAACAATTCTAATCATTTTTTTAATTCCGAATGTGTTTCATGTAATAGTTTCAAAACAAATTTTCGTAACTTTTTTGGTACAATTAATCTTGAATTAACTATAACAAGTTTTCACTGATTCCAATGTTATCTTCGATTTAAAAAAAAATGATTGATATCATTGACTGTGTGTGTGTGAGTATTTTCGTCCAACCTGTATTTCATTATGACTTCCAAACATTCATCATCTAGTGTCTCTTTTTTGAAATCATCAATTTTTTTCAGATATTTTTAATTTTTTTGCGCCGATACAATGCACTACATATGGACTCCACATTTCGAAAGGAAATCTGCATTGGTTTCAACTTCAGCCTTTTTGATATTGTTCTGAATCTTACACAAAGGTTTAGAAATCAATGAAAGTAATGGCATTAATTGCAACATTGTTGTAGCCATAAATGTAATTATGAAATTTTTAACATGAAAAGGTAACCGCAAGTAATTCTTCGGATATTCTGATTCAGAATCATTCAAACTTCGAAATGAAAAACACACAGGTCGATTGTTTTGCGAAAAACAATAACCTAAAGCATCCTTGGATGCATCATACTGTATGATTAAGGGTAATTTGGATTCAAAAGGAACTGATACCTCATCACTACATATTATTTTCTTTATTCTGATCAGTGCTTCAGTGTGTACTGAAGTCCATACCCATTCAATATTTGTTTCAAGTAGGTCACGTAAGGGTGACATAATACAAGAAAGATTAGGTATAAACATTCTCAAGTGATTCATCATCCCCATAATTCTCTACAATTCTATTCTATTCTCGGGATATTTTTCTTTTTTTGGTAATCTCAACTTTGGAAGGGTCTGGGAGCATGCCATTTTCATTGAATATGAACCCCAAGTATTTATTTAATTTTAAGTAATATTGAATTTTATCAGGGTTGAATTTATTAAATTTTTGAACTGTTTCGGATGCCATTCTCATGATCTCATCGTTTTCTGCTTCAGTATCAGTCGCTATACAAATATCATCGAAATATACTGTTACGACCTTGATATCTCCAAAATATTCAAAAACCAATTTACGAAATAATTCAAGTAGATTCGATGACCCAAATGGGGCCCTTGAGAATCTATACGTACCTGAAATAGAAGAAAAAGAACACAATTTACTGAAGTCATCGTCTAACTTGATTTGATAAAATCCATCTCTGAGATCAAATTTGGAGACAACTCTTCGATGGTGGGAATTGTATACTTCTCCCTAATATTATATTAATTCAATTGAATGGGGTCAATGCAAATTCTAACAGATCCATTTGGTTTTTTCACTACTACAATATTTTATACCCATTCAACTGGTTCGTTTGAACCTATATTTCAATTTAATAGGAATTCTTCTAGCAGAACTCATTGAGAAATTGCATCTGATCTCAATTTGATTCTGCAAATATCTGGAAGACACCATATCTACTATATTTTTTTAATTTTTTTATTAAATTCAGTTTCACGCATGAATCTAAACCTAGAATAGGACCAAAATCTCTCGAAACAACAACTAAATCAAAATTTTATATATAAGTTTTTCTTTTTCGATTTCCATTGAAACCTGACCCATTGTTTTGATAGGGAAGCCCTCATATGCCTCTATTTTATTCTTTAGATTAGTTATATTTTTGTGCATACCAATTTGTTTTACAAACTTGTGAAGTTAAATATTTACTGTCTAGCTTGAATTCTACTTGAATTCTACTTCCACTAATATTGTTTTTACCCAGGTTCTATTATCTTTCAACCCATTGATATTGTGAATCATGCTGATTGAATAAGTTGAATCACAAGATGTATCAGATCTCAACTCGTCTTATTCTTCACAACCAGTATTAATCAATTCACGTACTACTCTAGTCCTTCTACACATAGTAGCGAAATGATTTGACTTCGAGCAGTAACTGAATGTTCTTCTATAGGATATAGACATATTCCAGTAGGATGTTTTCCTCCACATCTTGAACCCTCAAATTAAAAGAGGAAGAGAAATTTTTTACGAATCGAAGAGAACCCACCATCCGCCAACAGCTGTTTCATAGTTTCCCAATCATCGGGACGGCTTGTGGTCTCTCAAACTCGTATCAAATATCTTAACATTCATTAGACCGGCTTGAATTATAGAATTGGGGTTTCAAATTCTCGCCCAGGCTAGCTCTGCCTCGTGGTTCCATTATTTCAACAACAACAAAAAATTGCGAAGAAGTTCCAAAGGAATTCACTTTGCCGAGTATGAAAACTAGTGATTGAAATTTTTTTATCGAAGTTTCCGAGAGTAATTGAAAAATACTTGTACTTTGTCTAGCACAAATTTCCGTGGTTTGAATCCACTTGAGAAAGACTCTTAACTTGTTTCAAAGTCTAAATCTAATGTTAATGAATAGTTAGAGATTGGTACCAACTTCTAATTCGACTGCAAAAAGTTTAAGTCTCAAAGCTTTTCGAAAAGGGAGAGAAATATTTTATTTCACAAAAATTATCGAAAAACTATTTTTGGGTTTGTATACTAGAAATAGCTAAGGTTAACCGGTCGCGGAAGACTACAATCCACAACCCGACGTTCAGCGCATGGCTGGACAGTGGAAGGTGCCCTATCGATCCCTATCTATCGCCACAATAATTATTTCACGAATTTAATTGGAAAAATCCTATCGTCTCTAACCCCGTCAGAAGACCGACACTTCGTCACGGCAAAGTGAGACGATTTCAAGCCGCTGAATATCAGTGCAATGTCTATCACCTCGTGGATCAAGACGTAGATAATTCAGGTAGGCGTACCGGCCCAATGATCATGTGCCTAGACACTGATCGTTGAAGGCGAGCCCGAGTCGAGCGCACTTCCTCTCCAGCCTCAGAGAAGGATGATGTCCAATGGCTTGGTAAGTGAACCGACAGTGCAGGGAAATTCCTGAAAAGCATGAAAGTTGGGACGATGCGATGCGAAGATCGAGTATTGAGCTCAGAGCGCTGATAAGTGCTACTCAATCTCGTTTTGATGAAGTTTCGAATTCTTTCTGAAGCAGTTTGTTGCTCCAGTAACGCTACGACGAGAAAAGAAACCAAATTTGTAGTAGTAGAAACGAAGTTGGCTGAAGATCCCAATATAAGTTTCGTATTATCGTAATTCCAATATTCCAAATCCAAATATAATAATAATATTCCAATATTTCTGCTAGGCTAGAATAATTCCAGCCGACCACCACTGTGGACGTACAAATGCTTCCGCTGAAGGATTTACTGAAGATTTCCACAAGGTCAGATTGCTGCAACGCTGAATACTGAACAATTGTTCGAATGCTTGAATGCTGCTGGCAGAATACTGCAGAATGCTGAATGCCGAGTGCTTGCTTACTGCTCAATAAGCTAACTTGCAGAATGCTTGCTTGCTGAATGCTGGCGTTTGAGTCAAGTCAAGTCAAAAGTAATTTATTCAGTGTTCCTTTTACATGTTCCTGATTCTATTTTTAAGATTTGTCCTATGTCCCCGCTGTAGAGCTTTCCGCTCTTTTCAGGGACGTCTATGTATTTTATTTGCCTAATGTTTATATTTCTGTTTTCTATCTAAAATTTTATTTGTTTGGGTTTGAGGCGAGCTGCGGCCCTTTTATCCTCCTGATATTCAAGCCATTCGGAGTTCTGAAGGAACTTGCAACGGGAAACCGCAGAAAACCGTTGCACATGAATATTTTGTTTCCTTTCGTATTGTATTTATATTTATAATTTTTCCTTAATCTACTTGTTGTAATTCTGAAATAAATGTTATGGGTTAGTGGGAGTTTTGGGATTTTGTTTCGTCTGTTTGTCTGTCCGTTTGTTATTTTACGTCTGTTTAGAATGCATTTTATTTTGTTTTTCGGAGTGATAAATTTTGGTTTCTATTTGGTTTGCTCTTTATTTTCTCATTTTTTGGCTCGAGATTTTGTTTTAGTTATTTTTGGGTTTTATTTGTTTTTCTGTTAAAGAAAAAAATAGTCGCAATCATAATTGGCAGAGAGTATTTTATAAACCAGAAGAGAACACTGTATGAACGACTTTGATTTGGGAGGCGTCCAAGGGGTGGTTCCACCCTAATGATAACTTAAAAAAATCGATTTTTTTGTGAAGGAAAAAATAGCCTCGTTTACATTTTTTAGAGAGTGTTCAATATATCAGAAAAGTACAATCTATAAACGACATTAGAGTACACTGTATGAACGACTTTGATTTAGGAGGCGTCCAAGGGGTGGTTCCACCCTCACGAAATCTGGAAAAATCGATTTTTTCTGTGAAGGAGAAAAATAGCGGCGTTCTTATTGGCAGAGAATGTTTTATATACCAGAAGAGTACACTGTCCAAGGGGAGTTTCTACCCTCATAAAATCGATTTGTCTGTGAAGGAAAAAATATCAGCGTTCATATTTTGCGGAGAGAGTTTCGTGCATTAGTAGAGTACGACTTCGACTTGGGAGGAGTCCAAGGGGTTCCGCCCTCATGAAAACATAAAAAAATCGATTTTCCTGTGAAGGAAAAATAGCCATGTTCATATTTTGCAGATAGTGTTTTATGCATCAGTAGAGTACACTGTATGAACGACTTCGATTTGGGAAACCCTCATGAAACATAAAAAAGTCGCTTTGTTATACTTTGCAGAGAGTGTTTCTTGCATTAGAAGAGCACACTGTATGAACGACTTCGATTTGGAAAGCGAAATCCTCATTAAACATAAAAAATCGATTTTTTTGTGAAGGAAATAAAAAGCGGCGTTCATTCGTTGCAGAGAGTACACTGTATAAACGACTTCAATTTGGGAGGCGCCAAGGGGTGATTCCACCCTTCTGGAAAATGAAAAAATTGACTCTGTTAGAAATATGTAGAAAAATATGTTTTTGAATTTTCATAGGGGTGGAACCACCCCTTGGACGCCTCCCAAAGCGAAAGCGTTCTCTTCTGGCATATAAAACATTGTCTGCCAATTATGGACGCGCCTTTTTTTTTATTTCACAGAAAAATCGATTATTTTAAGGTTTTATGACGCCTCCCACATCTTCTGTTGTATAAAACACTCCCTCAGAAATATAAACGCGGTTATTTTTCTCCTTCATAGAAAAATCATTTTTTTTTTACTTTTCATGAGGATGGAACCACCCCTTGGATGCTTCCCAAATCGAAGTCGTTCATACAGTGTACTCTTCCGGTATATAAAACACTCTCTTTCAATTATAAACGCGGCTATTTTTTTCTTTCACAGTTTTTTTTTAACTTCCAATATTTTAGAGTATAACTGGAAGATCATCAATAATTCAAATGTCTTTTAAAGCAATGTACAGGGTGATCCAAAATTACTTTGAAAACTTCAGTAGGTGATTCCTCACAATATTCTAATATGAATTGTCCAAATAAATATATGTCCGGGAACGCTTCGTTTCAAGATACAGGGTGTTGAAGTTTTATTTTATTTTCGATTTTTTTAGATAACTTTCGAAATACTGACCTTGAACGAATTGAGAGGTTTTTTGAGATGTCGAATTCAAACCTTATGTTGTTATTGCTCTTAGTGGTGGGGGGCGCCACCTACACGTCTTTTCTCTTTTGAAGATTCATAACGTTTTTGAACGTACTTCTAGCACATTTTTCAGTAAAAAAATTAATTCCCACGTAAAAAAGCTACTCTTGTTACAAGTCGCTACAAGCAACCGTTTTCTAGATATTTGGACTTAAAAATTTCAACATTGATGCGTGTTGAAGTTACTAACATTATTTTGCATTTTTCACAAGAATGCTCAGGTTATGAATTTGACGTTTAAGTAAGTAGTTTTGGTTTTTTGTAGGGGGCGCCACCTTTTCTATTTATTTTTACTCGTTTGTAATAACTATTTCAAGGGTACAAAATATGTATTTGTATCAATAAAATTTGCAAGGAATTTCAACATTTTATTTCAAGAAATTTTGAATATGTATAATAGAATGAAATAAAGGAAACTAAATTGTATTCAAATGGATTGTTCGAAGTGTCCATCTTCAGCGAAGATTCAGGCATTCAGTCTTCTAGTCATTGAATCTCGTACCCGCTCGAAAATTATTGGTATGTTTCTTGTTGTTTCACAGGCGTCTACTATTCGGTTTCTCAGATCTTCCCCGTTCGGTACTGGTGTTTTATAAACTAGTGACTTCAAATGTCCCCAAGAATAAAAATCTAGCGGGCTTAGATCTGGTGACCTTGGTGCCCACGCCTGGTTAGGTTCTTCTTCACCCCTACCGATCCATCGATTTGGAAAGACAGTGTTGAGAAATTTCCTGGCTACAACGCTTAAATGGACCGGAGCCCCATCATGCATAAACCACATGCGGATACGAATTTGTTATGGTACATTCTGAAGTAGTCCCGGCAATTCATTTTCTAGAACGTCTCTGTAACTTGCGCCATTCAGTCGAAACGGAAGAAAGAAAAGACCTATCAAGTAATTATCAATTATTGCCGCCCATACATTTACAGAAAATGTATACTGATAATGTCTCTCACTAACTGCGTGCAGATTTTCAAGAGCCCAAACATGGTTGTTATGAAAGTTTGTGATAGCATTTCGGGAGAAGTTTGCCTCGTCCGTGAAGAGTACATATCTTGAAAATTGAGGATTTCCAGCCAATTATCTCAAGAACCACTGACACATAGTAATGCGTTGGGGAAAGTATCGTTGCAAAAAAGATTGTACCCTTCGAATATGGTATGGATAAAATTTTTGATCGTGGATAATTTTCCAAACTGTTGACTGAGTAGAATTGAGAGCTTTAGCAAATTTTCTTGTACTTGTTTTAGGATTCTCCCCGAGAGCGTTCAAAACAGCTTCTTCCTATTCTGGGGTTCGGACTGCTCGTGGTCTTCCAATAATATCAGCTGCCCTCTTGAAGCTACCTGTTTCTGCCAAACGACGGTGGAGACTGGTAAATGTTGGAGCTGGAGGCAGTACTCGATTAGGAAATCGCTCCTGGTAAATACGTTTTGCTTCACGCGCATTGCCATTCGTAAGGCCATAAACGAAATGCATATCGGCTAAATGAGCATTATTGTTTTAATAATCCATTTTTTTATTAGTGTTTCAAATCTTACAGAAACTTCAACAAAACAACAGAACGTTCAACTGTCACATAATATGTAATTAGCAAAACTACTTACTTGAACGTCAAATTCATATCCTAAGCATTCCTGTGAAAAATGCAAAATAATGGTAATTACTTCAACACGCATCGATTATCAAATAATCGACTTGAAATGTTGTGCAAATATCTAGAAAACGGTTGCTTACAGTGACTTGCAACACGTAACTTTTTTAGTGGAATTGATTTTTTCACAAAAAATGTGCTAGAAGTACGTTCAAAAAAGTTATGAATCTTCAAAAGAGAAAAAGACGTGATGTGGCACCCCCTACGAGTAAGAGCAATAATAACATCAGGTTCGAATTCGACACCTCTCAATACCAATTTTTGTTTAATTAAGGTCGGTATTTCAAAAGATATTAAAAAAAACGAAAATAAAAATAAAACTTCAACACCCTGTATCTTGGAAAAAAAGCGTTTCCGGACATATATTTATTCGGACAATTCATATTAGAACCTGTATATGAACATCATATACAGTGCTTCTCAAAAGTTTTTTTGGAACGATTATACATAAACAAGTGAAATTTGGAAACTGAATATTAAAGGTTGTAAGCTTCCCTACTAGTGATGATAGATGCGAAATCGTCAAAGATGACGTCACAAGGCCATTGTGACCAATAATTTTAAATGGAACCCTACGACAAGCATAAAAGGTATCGAACAAACCTATTCAATGTTACTAATTTTGTATGTGTTTATGGCAGTTTTGGAACCCGCTTTTAAAAAACGCAAAGCTGTGATGAACTTAATCAGTTGATACTAAAATTCCAAATTCAAGCTCCGCCTCTGGATAGTTGTCAAATGAGCTGACGTTTTTGTTAGTCTCCCTAATTCGACGTTTTGGTAATTATCCAAGTTTTTGTACATTTAATAATTTGTTTATTGTTGATCGAACGTTTAAATGTTTTAGCAGCTTTTGGTACTTTTAATATTTTTGTACATTTTATTAATTTGTTAAACTGTTATGAGCCGAACGTTTAAGTGCTTCAAGGAGCAAAATGGTACGTGCTTTAGGTGATAAAGTAGCAGCAATCCTAATTCTTGGTGAAACTGGACAAAATATTCATGCAGCAGAACACATTTTTAATGAAAGGTTTCTCGATCGCCCCGTTCCGAGGACTCATTTGAGGTAGCTTCTTCGTAGGTTTGAAACAACGGGTAGTATTAATGATGCGACACGATCTGGCAGACCACAAATTTCTGATGAGAAAAAAATTTTTATACTGGCAGAAGTAATAGTTAATCCTACTTCTTCAACAACTCACGTTGCATCCACCTGTGAAGTCAGTCGAAGAACAATACACAGGGTGTTGAAAGAAAACCAAATTTCATCCATACAGATTAAAAATGGTTCATCTACTCTCAGACGACGACCCAGACCGAAGACTAGAATTTTGTGAAAATATGGCAACTAAAATTAACTAACAGCCAGACTATGTCAAAACAATTTGTTTAAGTGACGAAAGTACTTTCTATCTAAATGGAAATGTGAATACACAGAATGTGAGGTATTGGAGTGACGCAAATCCTCACCTGTTTCGTGAAACACATACCCAATTTCTTCAGAAGGTGAATGTTTGGGCAGGTATCCTGGGAAACCACATCGTTGGGCCTCTCTTTTTAAATACTAATTTAACTGGTGAGGTTTATCTGGAGCTGTTGCAAAACGCAATAGAACCGTTAATACTTGAAATTTTGGAAGATACTCCAGATAAATTCGGCAATTTGGACATAACATTCCAACAGGATGGTGCTTCTCCACACTATTACGGTGCAGTAAGACGGTATTTGGATGAGGAATATCGTGGTAGATGGATTGGGCGACGAGGTTCAACGGAATGACCAGCTCGATCACCGGACCTCACATCTTTGGATTTTTTCTGTGGAGGTACCTCAAATCGAAGGTTTACGCCACTGAACCTGACAATATTGACGTTTTGAAACAACGTATTGTTGCAGAATGTGAGGCTGTTTCAGCAGACACATTTGCAAAAGTACGAGGAGAGTTTAAAAATAGGATATTTCACTGTCAGGAAGTAAATGGAGGTCACTTCGAGCAATTTCTTTAAGTAGATACTTATTCTTGAATCTGTAATTGATATCATACTGAATGGAATTTAAATTTCAATGTTTACTAATGAGCCATTAAAACTGCCATGAACACAAACAAAATTAGTATTATTGAATAGGTTTTTTCGATACCTTTCAAGAGAGGTGTCGCTTGCCGTAGGGTTCCATTTGAAATTATTGGTCACAATGGCCTTGTGACGTCATCTTTGACGATTTCGTCATCTATCATCACTAGTAGGGAAGTTTACAACCTTTAATATTCAGTTTCAAAATTTTACTTGTTTATGTATAATCGTTTCAAAAATAAGAGGGGGGGGAGGGGACTTTTGAGAAGCACTGTATAAGACGACATGCGTTAGCGGTGAGAAACTCATTCTCAATTGTTCAATACTATATTCAATGTATTTTATTTATCACCGCCGCCACTGGTGGTTTGGCTGCTGGGAAGAAAATGGCTGCTGAAAAGTGGCTGATAACTTCACACTGGTTAATCTGTTGTAGGGTCGAGGAAATATTGGCCAAAATGAACTTAATGAGTAACATACATCACAATGATAATCCAATATAGGATGTTGAACATATGTGTCCAATGTCAAGCGCAAGTGGGGTCAAATCCCAACACATATTGCTTCGACAAAAAAACTTTAAACATGTAACAAAGTATAATTCAATATAGGTAGAGTACACTAGTAGGTATCAAATGGGGGATTTCCATATTTATGGAATATGGTTTTCCACCATGGAATATTATACTGCTCCATATCAGAAGACATCTTTAAAGACAGGCCTAGGTCAAAATAAGTTCCATTTTCCGAATAAGGTTCCCACACCACATCTTCGAAAAGTGGATCGGGATTAGGTATTGGAATCCTTGAACGAAAAAAAAGTTAATGTATTATGTTTCACATTCTTGAAATTAACTTACCCTGTTTTTGCGAAATTTGTCCATAGTTTCACGATTCGCTTTCCTGTCAATTTATCTGAGTCCGTTTTGTTGATATATTCGAAAGAAGAAAATATGAGGGGTAACTCTCCTGCATGCTGTACTCCTGAAATTCATAATAATTTTCAAATGAGTATGACGATAAAAAAACGACCAAAACTGTTGTTTATATCAAGATAAAATGTTTATTCATTTTTAAATTTGAACAATTTTCTGTTTTACTCTACAAATGCACATCTTCCTAATTTTGCTCATGCATGAGGATGAAACGAGATAACAGTGGAATGAAATATCTGAAAAGCAATTGAATTCCAAGAACAACTCAACGAAACAAATTTTACTGTTATCAATGGCAATGAGAAGAGTCGGAAGGGGAAATATAATTCGAATCAATTCTAGATTTCCCATTATCAAAAACTCGGCAATTCGACTATTTCAATGAAATATATTTTGATTGGAACCAGACAGAGACCAAATATTTCAGTTGGGCAATCCAAACCACGTGACCCAATATGGCGGTTGTTGGCACACAAACTGATAATCGCCATAAGAACAGCATTGCCAGTGTGCTCTTTGGCTAGTAAAAGTGTATTTTTGGTTATTCTCGAAGCTTTCGTGTTGTTAATTAATAATATTTAGATAGGGCGTGATTACCTGAAGACACTGGTGTTGAAAAGCAGAGGCGTTGGTGGACGGTATGCTTGAAAATACATCCTGATCTTCTGTTCATATGTTTATCAATGTATTTGTTACAGGTATGAAATGAAGTTGAGATTGATCAGTGATTTAGATCCTTTAACACTGAATAATTCTGAACTCAATTGTTCCATTGATTATGCTCCTCCTATTGGGAATATGGATATTATTTCGTATTTGGTTTTTACTCATAGCTTTCATTCCCAAATGCAGATATGTGAGTGAAGTTAGAAACGAATTTGTCAGCAACATTTCTGAAAAAATCGATGCCAGCAACGATTTGATGGGGCGGATTTCATGCAGTTCAAAATTATTATTTATGGTTTTTGAGGTGAGGAATCTCACGAATAGAGTTTGAAATGAACGTAATATAATGAAAACCATTGTGCCTATGTATCACAATTGAATAAATAGAAAATTTGGAAATGAAACATGAAAATTCGGATATTATCAATGAATCTACATGGTGAAACTCAATTCACGAAGTCTTTTCACCGTATGTTCTATATGTTCTTTCCATCTTAGAAATTGATCAACCATAACTTCCAGATATTTAACTGAACTAACTTTTTCAACTGATGAACAGCCGCATTTATTGTTATTTGAATAGGAGAGTTTATTCTTATGACTGATACTTGGTTGATCTGTTATTGTTGAAGTGAAGGTAATACATTTCGTTTTGTCAACATTGAGGCTCAATAGATTACCGCTCAGCCAGGTGAATAGTTTTTGTAGTCCTTGTTCTGCGTTGAATATAGCGTCTTCCCATGTTTTTCCTGTGAAAACAACTGCAGTATCATCTGCGTGTGAAACTAGGAGTCCATTTAAACCGTCAATATTGGATATATTATCAATATACAGTAGAAACAGAATATGCCCCCAAAACTGTACCTTGTGGTACACCCATGGTTACAGGTAGTGGGGTACTGTAAGAATAATCTATTTTGACCACTTGTTTCCTATTAGTCAATTAATCTCTCATGAGATCGGGTGCGATATTTCTTATACCAATATCATATAAGCGTTGAAAAAAAAAAATATAATAATTGACCGTATCGAACGCCTTGGCTAAATCCAAAAACACTGCCATGCATTTCTGGTTATTTTGGAAATTGGTGAAAACTGAGTTGACCATTTCGAAAACTGCTTGTTCAGTAGATATATTTTATCTGAAGCCACACGTGAATCAGAAATTATATAAAAGGTTTCACCACTCTGTTTCTGATACATTTCTCGAATATCTTAGCTATATTATTTATTACTGTAATCGGCCCGTAGTTGGTTGCTGCGGTCTTGTCCCCTGATTGTGTAGTACAGGACTCCTTAAATTTTAAGGAAATATTTTCAGTCAATAGTATACAATTGAAAATGTGGCACAGGGGATATGGGATCAATGAGGTATTGGTGGTGTTTTTTTCAGCAGATATACAGAGATTTCATCTCGGCCTGGCGCAGTATTATTTTTCAATTTTGAACTAATATTCACGATCTCGTTCTCAGTTACGGGGTTGAAAAATAGGGATTCTTTCCCCTGTATTTTTTTCTGAAACTGGTAGCTGTGGTTTTTCTTACGGTTTGCCATTCTCTTACCTACACTCGTGAAAAATTCATTGCAGTAATTGGCATTTATCTACTCCTATTAAATTATATATTGATTATTCAACTGCTTTTGAGCAATTGATAGTATCTATAAACGAACAACGTGAGTTATAATAACTCACTACTATAACTCACTATAATAAATCGAAAAAGATTCTTGGAATTATTTACTAACTGAATATCAAGGTGGCTCTATTCTTCTGTACAAGCCGTTTGGGAACAGTCCATCATTGTTATTGAGGGGAGTAATGTCACTTGAATAATTTTGACGTTTTCAAATTAAGTTAATATCTGATTATTCTGAATTTTGTGAGGAAAAAGATGAATTCAGATAGTGAAGATGAATTATTATGTACACCTCCAAAAATAAGACAAGTAGCTAATGTTACCATACAGAATTTATTGCCCGAAAAATCCCAAAACAAATATAAAGGTGTATACAAAAATTTTCAAGATTGGTGTAGCAGCAAGAACAATAAGTCATCGTTCACAGAAAATGTACTTTTGGCATATTTTAGAGAACTTAGCACTAAATATAAAGCATCGTCCCTATGGACTTTCTACTCCATGCTAAGAAGCACTCTCAACATGAATAATGGAATCAATATAGAGAATTATTTGAAATTGCGTTTCTTAAACGTCAATCGAAGAAACGTGTAGCTGAAAAGGCAAACACTTTTAGGCCAGAATAACTTAATAATTTCATAAATGAAGCTCCTGATGAGAAATATCCCTCGACAAAGGTAATAGATCTCACAATATTCAATCGTTTTTATCATCTAGTCAATTACACAATTTATTTTAGGTTGCTTCAATAATGGGCATTATGGGCGCTTGTCGTGCAGCAGAATTGCACTCTATGCTAATTACAGATTTAGAAGATCATGGATCTATTTTTATGGTCAGTGTACCAAATACAAAAACAACAATAGCCAGAAAATTCACTGTTACGGGATATTTTCATACCATAGTTGAGAAATATTTAAATCTTTATCCTGCTGATATTTCGCAAACGATATTATTCTTTAAATTTCAAAATGGAAAATATCACTCACAAAGAATTGGCATTAATAAATTTGGAGCAATGGGGAAAGACATTGCTACATTTTTAAATTACCACACTGTAATTTATACACAGGGCATTGTTTTCGCCGCTCGTCGGCAACTTTATTAGTAGATGCTGGAGGGGATATAACGGCACAGAAACGCTATGGCGGTTGGCGATCAACTACTGTGGCTGAGGGGTACGTTAATGATTCCGAAAAGAATAAGACAGATACTGCAAATAAAATACCTATACAGTTCTATAACACCTCAACCAGTTAGTACATCAACAACATATATGCAACAAACCCAAAATGAAACAATAAACTTGCATAATTCAGTCCCACATATTCAGTTTACTGGTTGTTCAAACTTTACAGTTAATTTTATAAATAAAAAAAATGATTAATTACAATTAAAATTTTTATAGCATTGTTATAGGTAAATATTAAGATTTGTGAATAAAGTTATTTCTCTTTACTTGTATCTTAGTATTTATTGTTATAGTCGTAGATAAAGTATAGTATTCAACTTGCGGTAATGGTCATAACTCACTTGATGAATCACAACACTCGCCTGCGGCTCGTGCTGCAAACTTCATCTGCGTGGGTTATGACCTACGCTACCACTCGTTAAATAATATACTATTTCTTCATCCGATTTGAGTACTTATCCATTATATCTGTAACTTTGGCCTTATTAAATTTTTTGTTGTTAGTTATTCCGTTAATACTCTGCCAGATCTTTTTATAATTATTTTGTGCATCTGCAATTTGAGTAGAATAGTATAAATTTTTGGTTGTTTTCATTAGATTGTTGAGAAGGTTTCTGTAATTTTGTAATTATTTCGTATTTCGTCTGAACTCTTGTTTAATTTTGGTTGTAGGCGGTCTCTATATACTATTGAATTGAGAAGACCCTGGGTCATCCATGGTTTTAGTATAGGGTCTATTTGGTTTTTTACTTTTTTCGATGTGGTTACGAAGTGTATCTATGAAGATGTCATATGATGTATTCGGATCATTGTGTTGAAGTACTCGCTCCCATTTTTCTCTCGCTAATAACGAATTAAATTTTTCGTGGTTGCTGAAAGTTTCATGTTCATTCTATGAGCTGATGGTGTTTGTACAAGATTCAAGTTTGAAGTCAATGTTTAATGCTATAGTATTGTCAAGTATGAAAAATAGTACCTAATAGAAATATAGCAATCATTTCTTTTTCAAAATTCAAAACTAATTTACCAAACCTGCAAATGAAATTTAAACATAATTAAGCCGATAGTTCCATAGTTCATTCACTTATTGGTAATTCATCATTTATTTATCTATTGCAATACATCTCCCAAACGGAACAAGTTCTGGTATAACATTTATTGAAATACAGTATTTCCTGCAAAATTAAAGTTCATCGCCGTTCATTTACCAGGTATCGGATTTCAATCCAATTCTTGAGTACTGAATGGCAAGAAAGCTGATTCTGCAATAGGCAGCGCAATAAATTATGACTAAACGATATTTTTAATATAAATTGAAATGATTGGTTTCGACTTTTTTTATTGTGACTCTTTTTGTTGCCAGTCCATGATGGCCCATCTCCTTCCCTGGGTTTTTATAATAATGTAAGTGTTACGTTCATATACTCTTTGGTACATACCCCATTGGTCATTATTCACTTCACTTGTATTTTTGTATCACCATCATGTTATTTTTTGCTCTCTTATAATTTTAATAAAACACAATTGTTTTTATTTCACTCAGTATTTTTATATTCTACATTATGTATAATTTTGTTTCCTGATATTTTTAATAAACCATAATAGTTTTCACTTCACATTTTTATTTCACTATACCAGGGTGGTCACAATCACAAAAGTAAAATGTTTCAACCTCTCGCAAGCCAAGCAAGATAATTAGTGGGCATCCTAAACAGTTAGGGGGCCAGGGTTTCACAGAGGGTCCACCCAAGCAGGGCGTGACAGTCTAGTGGTCAGTGAGATCAGTTTTTAATATGAATGAGCTCAAGTTTAACTTGTTATTTAATTCCCCTGTCATTTCAACATAAATATGGTCAATGAGACTGGAGGAAGTTTTATGTACTCTCGTCGGTTTATTTATGGCAGAGAAGAATCCTGGTTGGGCCATCATACATATGTAGTTATTTACACGGCTATCAGATGTATCCAGTAAATTAATATTGATATCTCCAATGAGTATTTTCATATCGGATTTATCTTGATTTGAGAAACATAACTCGATATCAGTAAGATATATGTCAATATCTGAAGAGGGCGATCTATAGGAAGCCGTTACTATGAAAGAGGTGTTTTTCAAACTGAATGTGATTTCCAACAAGTTTATTTCTGTGAGTTTTTTTATAGAAGAATTGAAGTTGCTTTGGTTTTTTATGTAGACAACAGTCGCATCACTCTGATTAGAAGCTGATTCATTGTGAATTATAACAAACTTTAGAAAAATCGAATTTAAACGGTTTTCTTCACATAAAGGATTCAATATAAAATTGAACCAGAGAAAGGTAGATCTCAGGTGAAAAACAACTACTTTCCTGGCAAATACCACGCAGAACGTTGAATGATATTCACCTGAAAATCAACGTTCTGCGTGGTATTTGCCAGGAAAGTAGTTGTTTTTCACCTGAGATCTACCTTTCTCTGGTTCAATTTTATATTGAATCCTTTATGTGAAGAAAACCGTTTAAATTCGATTTTTCTATTCATTCCACTTCACATGGCACTTATCTCTCATAACAAACTTTGGTTTGTTGAAACTGCTAATATCGTTTATCAATCAAGTTTCAGATAAAATAATTATGTCGATATTTGTTTGTTGTTTGGTTTCAATATATAGAAGAGGTTCATCAAAATGTTTACGTATGCTTCTTATATTCAGATGGAAGATGTTGAAGGATTATTTTCCATTAAAAAGTTCAATATTTTCCCCAATCGTATCGCAACCATTTGTGTCCCTCTCCCCGGAGTTCTCCAGAGTATTAAGAAAGTGTAACATTGTGAGAAGGAAATGAAAGGAGACGGGATATAAGAACTAATAAAAGAGATTACATGATGAGTATTGCAAATATCGTAAAGAAATAAAGAGGTTATGAGCAATACAAAAAAAAAGAAACACAGTATAAATAAAGGAGGGTCAATATAAATTTGCGTTGACATCGCTCAAACCATGAGCGTGTTAAATATATTTCATTAGCATCGCAAAGCATGTTTGGGTAAAAAGGGAAGTTGGAGAGAAAGTTTTGGAAATAACGTGTACTATGAGTGGGTCTTTTGCATTTCTGGATGTCATCAAGGCAGTGCAGCTTGACTCGTTTCCCATCAATTTTTGTGAAAATCTGCCCATTAAATGACCAGACTCCTTTTTCTCCTAGTGTGGACTTGGCTCGTTTCAGTAGCATTCTTTTATTATTCGAGAGGTCTTCAGTTATGAAGATTCCTTCGTCTCTGAGTTATTTTACGTTTCTGAAGATGTCTGACTTGACTTCGGAACTGCGTAGCTTCATAATAATAGGCCAAGATTTATTGGGAGTTGATTGCTTACCAATCCAGTAGCAGGTGATAGTTTCATTATTTATATCCATACTTGTATCAGAGTTACCGATTTGTAGAACTTTTGATTTCAAATTCTCATCAGAATTTTCGGACACCCCGTATATAAATTTTGGTTTTTCAATTCTTTTTCCAGTTGCTTGAGTTTTTGTTCGATCTTATCTGTGATTTTTTGTGTGATGGAGCTAATGAAGTCTTCGTCCCTGAACAGTTCGTTTATAGAATCTTTCACGATTATTGCTATTTCTGCCTTAGTTCTGGTTGACATGATGTAATGAGGGTTGGATATCTGTGTTGCAGGCTTCTTTCGTCACAAGTAGATCCACTGATTATTTTTTTACGACACTTTGAACTGTGTAAAATGCTCAATTTGATGACCAACTACACTGTTTGGCACATCGAACGGAATGAATAATTATTAAATAAACCCAGATAGCCAAGCGGTTTTATGTGTTCAGAGAAAAAAGAGGAGATAACGCGTCTGTGTGATAATTAATAAAAAAAACTTCCGGTAGGATTTACCCCAGCACAGTTGTCGTTTCATGTATACAGCGCGCGGGTAAAGTATGGAAACATGAAGATATTTCTGACACCCGTAAGATACAA
This sequence comes from Gonioctena quinquepunctata, assembly GCA_018342105.1. Classification (NCBI taxonomy): domain Eukaryota; kingdom Metazoa; phylum Arthropoda; class Insecta; order Coleoptera; family Chrysomelidae; genus Gonioctena; species Gonioctena quinquepunctata. Next base: position 480,598 of record JAFIRS010000628.1, on the reverse strand, counting down.
TAACAAAATTTTGATTATGTATATTAGATGGACCAGCAATTTGAAAAAAAAAAATTTTGACGTTGTCAAATGTACTGTTTCTGATATATACGAACAATTGTTTTATTTTTAAATGGGACAATCCGTATATGTTACAATTTTTTATTGCCGATGCAGCATACAAATTGTCAATTATTCACCATTAATTTTAAGAAATTAGGAAAAATATTTTTTGTGCAAAGAGAAAATAAGAAAATAAGGAACTTTGAAGACTTCTTCACAACGAATTCAATACAAATTGAAACGATTGGTAGACCACAAGTGAAAAACAACTACTTTCGTGGCAAATACCACGCAGAACGTTGAATGATATTCACCTGAAAATATATGCAAACTTTCATAGAAAATGAAAATTGATTGCAAATATTTCTTTCTGATAAACTCGATCATGTTTAATTTATGTCAGGTCCGCCTAACAATTCGCATACCGGTTTCAGGCTTTCAGTATGAATGAAAACACCATCAAGCCCACATCACCTAAAGGTACTGATGAGGACCAACATAAATTGAACATAATCGAATTTATCAGAAAGAAACATTTGCAATCAATTTTCATTTTCTATGGAAGTTTGCATAAATTTTCAGGTGAATATCATTCAACGTTCTGCATGGTATTTGCCAGAAAAGTAGTTGTTTTTCGCTTGTGGTCCACCAATCATTTCAATGTATATTGAATTGGTTGTGAAGAAGACTTCACAACTTATTTTCTTATATTACACTTCACATGGCTCTGTTGTTTAAAGAGAAAATAAAATGGGCCACTTGATATTTATTAAAGTTCAAAAAAGTCTTTGCTGTTTTTGTACTGATAAACATGATATGAATATCGGTTTCATTTCGTTTAATCAAGCAGGTTTTACTGTCAGTAGGTACGTCGTGATTTACTGTCAGTAGGTACGTCGGGATAGTTTTTTTAAAATAACTTACCAGCGATAAAAATCAGAGTAAAACACAATGGTTTATTTGATAGAGCGTCAAATAATTTAAATTTCAATAATAAAAGGGTGTGGTGACAGGTAATACCATAATATTATGAAATTTGAGTATGTTTTATTTGCGACATTATTTGTAGGATACGAACACACGAAGAGGTATGTCAAATATTTAATGACAAGTATGAAAACAGAACTCCTATAACACGTGGTACTGTATCTAAAATAATTCATAAATTTGAGGAAAGTGGACATGTACAAAAACTGAAATTTTTTTGTCGATTGTTGAAGACCATCATAACGCTACTAGGAATGTTGCAACCGAAAATCACATCAGTCAAACAACTGTTCATAAATATTAAAAAAAATGGCATCCCTATAAAGTACAATTGGTACATGAACTGAACGAAGACGATCCAGATCGCAGAATGGAGTTCTGTGAAACAATGTTGAATAGATTTGACACTAATTTCTTTAATCAAAACTGCAGGTACTGGTCAGATGAAAATCCTCATTGGATGGTGGAGGCACATATGCAGTATCCACAAAAGATCAATGTGTGGGCAGGAATTATTAATAATACCATTATTGGACCTTATTTTTGGATTAGAACCATGACAGGTGAAGAATACTGGGCATTTTTAGAATGAGAGGTAATTCCAGAATTAGCCAGACTCTTTACTGATGATATAAATCCTCATATCGTGAATAGATCAATTTGGATTCAGCAAGATGGAGCGTCTCCTCATTATCTTCGAAGCGTTCGTGAGTTTCTCGACATTACATTTCCAAATCGTTGGATTGGAAGAAGAAGAGCTATCGAATGGCCAGCAAGATCTCCGGATTTGAAACCTCAGGATCATTTTTTGTGGGGTTATGTAAGAAGCAAAGTGTATGTGAATAGGCCACAGACTAACCAAGGACTGAAAGACAGAATTACAGAGGAGATAGCACTAATTTCTCCGGAAACGATTAGAAAAGTCTTGGATAAATTTTCATTCAGAATGTATTTCTGTTTCCAAAGACAAGGAGGTCATATTGAACATCTCCTTTGATTTTTTCTTTAGGTATTGTTTTCTGTTTATACAGCAATATTAATTATAAAATAAAAATGTTTTTCCTAATTTCTTTGAACCAATGGTGAATATTGGCCAATTACAGTTTATATGCTGCATCGGCAATAGAAAACTGTAACAGAAAATTGTAAAATATATGGGTTGTCCAATTTAAAAATAAACATATTGTTCGTATATCTTAGAAACTGTACATTTGGCAACGTCGAAAATATCAAATTTGAAATCGCTGGTGCATCTAATATACATAACCAGAATTCTGTTATTGAATCTTACTGAGTGTCAAAGATATCTTCATGTTTCCATACTCTACGTGCGCACTGTATGTTTTCATGAGGAACCCTGGAGAAAACTCCAGAATAGTCCGGGGGTTCAAGGTATATAACTCGACCGAGCTCTCCCACTTTAAGAGGAACCGCATTTAATACAACACGCCAAGAGATGCCGAAAATTAAAACATTGTTATAATAGGCTATGTAAAAAAAATATTTTCATAAGTAATGGCATGACGTCAAATTTCGCAATTAAGTACACGTAGTGACTCACGATAATTTAATTATATAATACATACGATATCAGAATTGAAGAAAAATGTGGTGAATTATTATTTTGTTCAGTATAACAAACGCGTTTTTGGTAATAGCGTTGAAGCATAAAAAAGTTCAAAGAGGTTGATAGAAGATTGCGAAAGGGCGGTGCATTCAAAATGATTCATCAAAACTATGGAGGAAACCAGTTAAACGAACTCCTGAAATTGACAGAATTCTAAATAGAAATTGCTGAGAATGTTCGATATGTAGAGTGATACTCCATTAGTTCCTTTATCCATACCATGAACAGTGGGTGCTGTAGAAATTAGATCCTCAATTTAATTCACGATTGAAGCGGGTTTTTTTTGCGAAGTCATAGTACACCTGAGGTAATCAAACAGGATTACTTTCAGAAAATTCTGGATGAACAATATGAAAAATAGGAACAATTTTTGAGCAGAATTGTCAAAAAAATGAAGAAATAAATTATGGTGGCGTGAAAGGAAGCAAAGATAGAAGTTTGGACATGGTCCTGATATCGTTGTTTGAAGCTGCGGCAACGGCCAATGGATGAAAAAACGAATAGAACGCAACTGCACTCAAAGTGGCTTTGAGAGGATCTGCATTGATTTCATACATTTCTCAAGTTTCATTGGAATTCTCATTGATTGTTGAAAACTATGCATTGTTTTTTATGACTCGATATATTCTGATTTCATTGATAACTATTGCAGTTAAATCATGTTTTCAAGGAGAGTATGCTGGATTTGAGCATACATTACATCAAAATTATCCCAACGGTATGTTGCAGAAGTTTCAGCAGAGCTCTGTTCCCTTGGAAACTCAATTGTATACCACTGTGGTAAAAAATATAAAAAAATAATTATTTCTCACTATTCTCCTATTATTTACTCTCTTCACATCTGAACTCACCTTCGTCATCAAAAGAAAATCTGTAATAGTAGGTGGGTACCCATTTTGCCATGAGGTGGGCAGCTTCATTTATTGGTCTCACGAATTGATCGTCTGTGATGAACTGAAAAAAAAAGGAATTGGTGTAGAACATCATTTTCAAATATACAATAGTTTTAATGCAAATATTTATAATGATGGCCTCTCGAATCCACCAGTATGACGCCAAAGACTTGATGAGGTCTGAAATCGGGTAGTAAACTTCTGCTAGTAATATAACTCTTAGTCCCATCGAAATATTCAATCCCCACACATTAAATCATATATTATAAATATGTTATATTACGCAGCATGCATGTCCTTTGAGTTGAATGGTTACGAAATGAGACGATAGATATGCCTTCCTTCGGAAAGCACGTTAAGATGGCGGTCCCGAGTTCATAGATGTTAACCTAATAATTCCCAGAAGGTCGTTAACGACGAATTTACGAATGTCACGTTGCTTACGTCATTCTTGCAATGGTTTCGTGCATTCACGATCCTAGTCGGCATATTTCTTGAGTGAGTTAACGTTATCTGTCAGTGTAAATTGATTTCAACATATCTCCCTTTGTATATTGCTTGTGTTTGCTGTCGTGGAACATATCAACACTTCATGAGTGGTAAGCACCAAAATTCATTTCTTTTCATGTCTTGTTTCGACTAGAATATGCGATATAATGTGTGAGCTACACGGATACATGATAATATTCGAATTATTATTCAATCTAATCACTAGGCATAACTTCAAATCTAGATGGGTCGTTAACGACCCATTGGGCTTCACAAGTGTTGTCACATCAGAATGTTATATTTTTAATGATTTCAGGGAAGGTCCTCTTACCACCGCAGAGTTATTAGAATTAGGTGAAAGAAGATGAGATGATTGGCTTCTGTCAACATTCACAGAGAGGTCTGAGGGAGACTGTGACGTGCATCTGGAAAGAGGGGACCTTGATGCCTTGCCACAAGAATAATTTTTCCGTTCCTTGCCTCCATTGGCGCTTACCTTAGAAAGTAACCCGTAATTATTTTTTTCGTTGCTGCTATCTTCAAAGTTTATAAAAATGATAGTGGATAATACTAATATGTATGCAGCACAAAAAAATAAGCAACATTTTGGCTTGTCATTTGATTAAATACATGTTTTGGTTACGTTCCTTTGCCACGCAGATGCATGTATTGGGAAGAAAGTGAAGATGATCATAATGTATTGGTCTCTAATTCGATAGAAAGAAACCGTTTCGGGGGAATTGCTTTCAATGTACATGTTTGTGATAATCGTAATTTCCCTGAGAATTATACACTGGGTAAGGTCTTCTAATACACTCCGTAAATGAGCAATTTCTTACATTTGCTCCAAAAGAATCAAACGTATCAATGGATGTATATACGAATGCATAAAGTGCTTCTCAAAAATCCACTTCCCCCCTTTTATTTTTGGAACGATTATACATAAACAAGTGAAATTTGGAAACTGGATATTAAAGGTTGTAAACTTCCCTACTAGTGATGATAGATGACGAAATCGTCAAAGATGACGTCACAAGGCCATTGTGACCAATAATTCAAATGGAACCCTACGGCAAGCGACACCTCCTTCAAAAGATATCGAAAAACCTATTCAATGATACTCATTTTGTTTTGTTTATGGCAGTTTTGATGGCTCATTAGTGAACATAAAAATTTAAATTCCATTCAGTTTGATATTAATTACAGATTTGAGAATCAGTATCTACTTAACGAAATTACTCGAAGTGACCTCCATTTACTTCCTGACAGTGAAATATCCTATTTTAAAACTCTTCTCGTACTTTTGCGAATGTGTCTGCGGAAACAGCCTCACATTCTGCAACAATACGTTGTTTTAGAACGTCAATATTGTCGGGTTCAGTGGCGTAAACCTTCGATTCAAGGTACCCCCACGGAAAAAAATCCAAAGGTGTGAGGTCCGGTGATCGAGCTGGCCATTCCGTTGAACCTCGTCATCCAATCCATCTACCACGATACTCCTCATCCAAATACCGTCTTACTGCACCGTAATAGTGTGGAGGAGCACCATCCTGTTGGAATGTTATTTCGAAATTGCCGAATTCATATGGATTATCTTCCAAAATTTCAAGTATTAACGGTTCTATTGCGTTTTGCAACAGCTCCAGAAAAACCTCACCAGTTAAATAAGTATTTAAAAAAAGAGGCTCACCGATGTGGTTTCCCAGGATACCTGCCCAAACATTCACCTTCTGGGGAAATTGGGTATGTGTTTCACGAAACAGGTGGGATTTGCGTCACTCCAATACCTCACATTTGTGTATTTACATTTCCATTTAGATAGAAAGTACTTTCGTCACTAAAACAAATTGTTTTGACATAGTCTGGCTGTTGGTTAATTTAAGTTTCCATATTTTCACAAAATTCTAGTCTTCGGTCTGGGTCGTCGGCTGAGAGTTGATGAACAATTTCCAATTTGTATGGATGAAATTTGTACCCTGTGTACTGTACTTCGACTGACTTCACAGGTAGATGCAACGTGAGTTGTTGAAGAAGTAGGATTAACTATTACTTCTGCCAGTATATAATTTTTTTTCTCATCAGAAATTTGTGTCTGCCAGATCGTTTCGCATCATTAATACTACCCGTTGTTTCAAACTCACGAAGAAGTTCCCTTAAATAAGTCCTCAAAACGGGGCGATCGGGAAACCTCTCATTAAAAATGTGTTCTGCTGCATGAATATTTTGTCCAGTTTCACCAAGAACAAGGCCGCTGCTACTTCATCACCTAAAGCACGTACCATTTCGCTTCTTCAAGCACAACGTTCGACTAACAACAGTTTGACAAATTATTAAAATGTACAAAATATCAAAAGTACCAAAAGCTGCTAAAACAGTTAAACGTTCGATCAACAATACACAAATTATTAAATGTACAAAAACGTGGACAATTACAAAAACGTCGAATTAGGGAGACTAACAAAAACGTCAGCTTATTTGACAACTATCCAGAGGCGGAGCTTGAATTTGGAATTTTAGTATTAACTGATTAAATTCATCACAGCTTTGCGTCTTTTGAAAGCGAGTTGCTAAAACTGCCATAAACACAAACAAAATTAGTATCATTGAATAGGTTTTTTCGATACCTTTTGAAAGAGTTGTCGCTTGCCGTAGGGTTCCATTTAAAATTTATTAAAATTATTGGTCACAATGGCCTTGTGACGTCATCTTTGACGATTTCGTCATCTGTCATCACAGGTAGGGAAGTTTTCAACCTTTAATATTCAGTTTCCAAATTTCACTTGTTTATGTATAATCGTTCCAATAATAAGAGGGGGGGAGCGGACTTTTGAGAAGCACTGTATATTCCTGCTCGTCAATATGCTTGCAAAGTCACTCTCGACCAAATACCAAATTGAGAAGCCAAGACGAAGGAAAACATCAATTAGATATCCACTGCTATCTATGAGAAATGTTTTTCGGACTATCATGCTCTAAAATAATAATTCACTGAATAGTGTATGAATATTCGATGTGTTTTCATAATGAAATTACATTTCGAAAGATTCTATTTCAGTTTCCATGCCCAATTGGTCCATAACGACCCAACCTATATTTTCAGAAAAATGTGACCCAACTTTTTTTTATTCTTTTTTTGACGAATATAAGTACCCAAAGATTCCTTTCTGTGAATAAAAACTTATTACCTAGTCCTTCGCAATTGTGGGCATTAATGGGTTGAAGAACCCTACCTCTGAAACATCAGAAGATTCGGCAAAATTTCCGGTTGGGGGAGTGTGCTCACCGGCGTTGGTGTTTAGCCCTGGTCGCAGAAATGGGCCGACGTTATATAAAGCAATAAAATAAAATGTAATGGATATTGGGATAGCGGGAACAAGTACAATGAAAAGTGGTCTGAATTGAAGCTCTGAGGTGGAGACTCCGAATTAAAAGAGGGGGAAGGACTCTAAGTCACTCTCTACAAATACAATTTTTTTTTCTTCAAACTGGATGCATTTCGAGAATTTGAATTTTCATCTTCAGCAGTAGTCAGTGGCGGATTTACACATTTGCCGCCAGTAGGCCATTCAAATTTTGCCGCCCTTACCAAACTCTACAATTCGATATCTCAGTTCACAATCATATTATTTACAATTTTTTTGCCAATGAAATTGTAACTTTATGATTTGTACACTACCGTCCTAATTACACTACCTTTTTCCCGTAATCAGTATGATTGTGAACTAGGGGATCGATGTGTCAGTTCCTAGATTGAAGAAAAATGTATCTAAGTGGTAAATCATATCACATGTTGAATTTTTTGTGTAAAAATATTTAGGTATATAAATATCAATCTTTTTGAGGGAAAACTTTTTCGTGCGTGATGAAAGTAAAATTTCAAGGTCGCGTCACAATAATCCTAATAATATGCGTCATGATAATAATAATATAAGCGTCACGATTTTGAATTTTGAAGGAAGGATAGAAGTTCGTAGCCAGAGGGGAAGAAAGAAAGAAAAGAAGTACGCTATACTTATTTACTATAGGAATATTATTTTCTTCTCTTTGTGCTACATTGTTGAGAGCGTGAGCGCATGACTGTATTTTAGATGCGGTATTTTTGAATATTTCAAAGAAACTACGTGACATGTTATTGTTATTATAAATATTGACTTGGGATAAATGTCTGTTAGGCAGTAAAAGACATGAATGTTACGCCTAAAAAAGATAGTTAATGAACGCATTAAAAACTTACCCAAAATCCATCAAGAAAAAATCGATAGATCAGAAGAAACATTCCACTTTAAATTCAAAATTTGACTTCAGAATCCAATTTAGAATATGCTCCGCGAAGCGGGTCGAAATCGGCTAGTACCACATATTTTAAGTAGTATTTTTATCGTGAATTTTGCATCCGATGATTCGATGCTATCAATTACTTTTCTACACGAAAAATTTGATCTGCGAATTAAAAAATTATAACTCATATTTTATGAAAACTTTTCTCATTCAAATGTTTTAACTACAAACACAAAAATCTGAAGAAATAAACTATTTCACTCTTTATCTTTCTCTCAGTCTCTGACATATATCTGTTACTATTAATTCTCAAATCTTACAAATTTCAAATTTAGATTGCCAAAGAAGTTTTACTTTTGACACGTGTACTCTGTACACACGCTCTTTTTTTTAATTGCTTTGAGACATACAAAAAATCCTGTCCCCAAATTTGCCGCCCCTAAAATTTGCCGCCATAGGCTTGAGCCTACTCAGCCTACTGGTAAATCCGCCACTGGTAGTAGTACATTGAAAACACTAGAATATTTAAATACAATTTACAAGGTGGTGTTGTAAAAAAAAACACGTACCAATTTAAAAGAAGTGAAATGAGTATTTCAAATTGGAGTGAATAGACTAGGAGGAATCGGCGCATGAGTACCGAAAACTATTCCACCTCGATTTTTCCATACGATCCTCTTTATATTGCCCTACTGATGATATAAATGCATGTTGCCATGGGGCAACCCCGTGCCATATTGTTTAAACCGAAATTGTTTAAACAATTGCAAGGAATTGTTATTTTCCAACCGGACAATTTTTTTTTATATTTTTCATTAAAATACAAATGAAAAAGGTCCCATGACTTTTCACGATGAAGTTAATATTTTTGGAGATATACATTTTTAAAGGTTTGAAAAATCTTAAATTTGGGTACTTTTGACCCATGAAAAATATATATAAAAAAGACTAAAATATAAAAAATATTTTGTTTTTTATTCTTTATACAATAGTTAATAATATCCTTAATTGAGATTTGAAAAAATGTCATTGTTTATACCTGTTTTTTAATTGTTTATTACGCGCGCTCACAAGTATGCGTCCCTTACCTTTAAGTATCGCCGTCTCTCTCTGACTCATACGCTGCATCGGCCTCTCTGAGTCATGAATCATCATTTAATATAATATGAGTACTTCCTGTTCTAATAACAAATAAGTAAGTAATATAAACCGATAAAAAATTAGTTTTAAATACATGTTCCGCATCAAGCTTTGATAACTTTTGTAAAATTGATTTCTGGAAACAACTTATTCAAAACAAATTGTAGTTAGTTTAAGTATTAATAACATTGCTCTCTCTAACAATTTTGATAGCGTTGATAGTTTTTGAGATAAATGGTCAATAATGATTCAGGACACAGAGAGGCCGATGCAGCGTATGAGTTAGAGAGAGACGGCGTTACTTAGAGGTAAGGGACGCATACTTGTGAGCGCGCGTAATAAATAATTGAAAACATGTATAAATGATGACATTTTTTTAAATCTCAATTGAGGATATTATTAACTATTGTATAAAGAATAAAAAACAAAATATGTTTTATATTTTATTCTTTGTTTTTATATAGTTTTCATGGGTCAAAAGCACCCAAATTTGAGATTTTTTTAACCTTTAAAAATTTATATCTCCAAAAATATTAACTTCATCGTGAAAAGTCATGGGACCTTTTTCATTTGTATTTGTCCGGTTGGAAAATAACAATTCCTTGCAATTGTTTAAACAATTTCGGTTTAAACAATATGGCACGGGGTTGCCCCATGGCAACATGCATTTATATCATCAGTAGGGCAATTCAAAGAGGATCGTATAAAAAAAATTGAGGTGGAATAGTTTTCGGTACTCATGCGCCGTTTCCTCCTAGTCTAGAAGTGATCTTCGACATTACAGAAAAGGTAACCAATTGTTTTTTTTCTGCTTTAAGGAACTATTATCGTATCAGAGGCTTCTATCAAATAATTTGACAAACTATCGAACAGACATCTTTCGGACATTGTTTGAGGTCGGTTTGTCACAGATTGAGGATTATGTCGAAACATGATATGCTGGAGTTCTACGCCAGCAAATTCAGTTGATATCTAGAATAATCGAGCTAATGAACGTGAAATTGTGCTATGGGGCAAGACTCAAACCGAATGAACATTTCGACAGCGATCTGAAAAAAAATTGAATATTTTCGGAACAAATTATATTTGATCATTGATGCATTTTAACAGAAAGATTATTTTGCTTTGTGAACTTCGAGGATTTCTGGGATGTTCAGTTTTGAACTTTTTGGGCAGAAGTGAATATGGTTCACATGGTCCTCCATGTCAAAGTTTGAATGGCCAGACTCTATTACATGATTGGCGAAGTGATGCATATATCCTTGATGTGTTCTCTTTATTTTTCTGAGAATTTGCCGCCGGTTTAGCTCAAGCCTTGGTTTCCTCCAAATGTCGCAGTCGCTGACGACTATGACCGGGTAGCCGCGACCTTGTTTTCCTGCAAATGTCGCCTTCGCTACGCCATTATACAGGGTGTTACCGTGCGGAAGTTTTTAGGAGGTGATTCCTTGTCGAAAATTAAAGGGGGTCTTCCATGTAAACAGAAGTTCTTAGGCATTAGGCCTTGAAAAGTAACACGTTTCCTAAAATAAAAATAAAATATTTTTTTCTTGAAATTGCTGAAGAGTTGAAGGAATGGCATTTCGTAGGCATGTTCTATCAATGAATAAGCTACCTATGAATATTTATTCATTTATGTTGTGATCTTCTAAAGGGGTGAAACATGCAATCACTATTCCATTTTTTACCAAAACTTTTTAACAAAATAAAATTTCCTAATAGAAAAATATGTTCCAAAAAGGAAGATTCATTGCAAAACTCTTTTAACTCCTGTGATGTGTCCGTAAAAGCAATAGTTTCCTGATAAAAAAATAAAATACAACATTGTGCATGAACGGATTTGCTGTAAATGGAATCGAAAAAATGTAGTAGGTGGCTGTCACGTTTTGTTTGCACAACATTTGACTTAAATTGTAGTATTTCAAAATCGAAAAAATCTAGTAGGTGGCTGTCAAGTTGCTTTGATTTCTATGTGGTAGTTGGAAGTTCAATAGTGTCTTTCGAATCTTCAATATGAATAATTACACTAACGCTGAAATGGCCAATATGCATTTTATGTATGGTAGTGCCAATGGAAATTCTTTGGAAGCCAGATGGCTCTACGCTGAGAAGTATCCTCAGCGCGTGATACCCCATCACATAATGTTTGCACATCTTCACCAACGTCTCTGTGAAAGAGGGACTTTTCAAAAATGAACAACTGATTATGGTCGTCCACGAGTGATGGTGGTTGGTTGGTTGGTTTAAGGCTGACGAGCCAGAGACAGGGTTGGCACTTAGCTTCCCTTGACACTGCGACCAGCTGGGGTCTATTGTATCACTCTGTCGTCAGTGGTTCCTCATTCAAACAGGTTTGTGCCCCTAACTAGGTCTAGAAGCCCGTTGATAAGGTTCTTCGGACTCATGCCCGTTTCCGGGCCGATCTCTCCAAAGATTCTGTGTCGCCCACCACTTAGGGCGTCACAGTCGAAGATTGAAATACAAGAGTTAGACCCGAGGCCTCCTCTTGTCTCTTGATGACAAGCCATTCTTCAGTATCTATCCCCATGTCCTGGGTTTTGATGAGCTGAAGAATCTTTTTGGTTTCCATTTTACCAAATGGCTTTGGAATCCACTCTGTTTCCGGGAGTTTCTCAGTAGGTGTTCGACCATCTGCTGATCCCTCCTCGGTTGGGTTTACGGTTTCTGGTGCCGAGTGTGATTCAACTGGAATCTCCTCGACTTCCATACCCGCTATCGGTGTTGGGTCTTCTTCAACTGGAAGTTCCCCAAGGTTGTTTGTGTAGGGGAAAGGGTCGTCCACACCTGCGGTGCCCCCTGCGCAGGTGTAAGGCAGATTACTCTGGGAGGTCGCCATGTATCCCAGAGGCTCCGTTTTTTATACCTGACTGGCTCAGGTATCATCCATCCCTCGGCACGGGTCGCTTGACGCCTTGGATTAAGCCATGTTGTGGTGGCATTTGGTTTGAGATTGACTTAGAGATCCGCAGGTTTTGACTATTTCTGGTCATTCCCACTGGATTTTCCTTGTCAACCCCGTTATCCAGCGATACCACTTGGAGGTAGCCACCTAAGTTTCCGCAACCCATCTTCATCTCTCGTAGGAGGTGAACATGTGTTGACGCAAACTACTCGCCCCACGAGTGATAAGAACGGTGTCACTGGAAAAAGAGGTTCTCAATATGATTGAGGATCGTCCGGAATAAGGTACAAGACAAATTGATAACACACTTAATGTTAGCAATAACCTAATCTGGAAAATTTGAAAGGATCACCAATTGTATCCTTACCATATTCAACGAGTCCAGGCACTTTTGCCGCGATATTTTTCCCATCGAGTAGACTTTTGTCAATGGAGTCTTCAAATTATTACCAAAATGCTCAATTTTTAGAAAACGCAATATTCACTGACGAATCCAACTTTCCAATGCAAGGGATTACAAATTTCCATAACAATCATCTATGGGCCGAAGATAACCCACATGTTATTCAAGAAGGTCGTAATCAATATGAATTTTCACTTAACGTGTGGGTCGGAATTATTGGTGAATATATTATTGGACCGTATTCTCTACCGTAAAGGCTGACTGGTGCAACCTATACAAATTTCCACCAGGAGCAGCTTCCCATTTAACTTGAAAATGTTCCACTAGCCATTCGACCACGAATGTGGTTTATGCACGAAGGTGCGCCTGTCAATTTCAGCATAACTGCTCGTCAGTACTTGATCGACGTGTAACCAAATCGTTGGATAGGCAGAGCGGGACCCCAACCTTGGCCTTCCAGATCTCCAGACTTGAAATCCTTGGACTTTTGCATCTGGGGTTACCTGAAGTCCATGGTTTATACGACTTCCATTGAATGTGTGAATGATTTAAGGGATCGCATCAATCCAAAACACACCAGGAATATTTCAACGTTTGTGCCAGTCTATGAAACGAAGACTTGATTCCTGTCTAACGGTTGGAGTGGTCATTTCGAGCAGTTTTTATAACTCCGTTCCGTTTGATCTTGTTGCCTTTTTCTTTGTTGTAATACACATAATTTTGTTTGGTTTGTATTTTGAATTTGATATCCTATTAAAACAAAACATGGTACCTGTAGATGCCTACATTGAAAGTTCAAACAAGCAGAATAATTTCAAATACTATGGTTGGAGTCACAAGTGTGCAAACAAAACGTAACAGCCACCTACTAGATTTTTTCGATTCCATTTACAGAAGATCCGTTCATGCACAATGTTGTATTTATACTTTTTCATTAGGAAACTGTTGCTTTTGCGGACACAACACAGGAGTTGAGGAAGTTTTGCAATGAATCGTACTTTCCAACTCATATTTTTCAATTGGGAAATTTTTTCCGTTAAAATTCTGGTGAAAAATGGAATAGGGTTTGCATGTTTCGCCCCTTCAAAAGATCACAACTAAATTTAAAAAATATTCATATGTAGCGTTTCCATTTGTGGAATATGTCCACTCACTCACAAAATGTCATTCCTTCCACTCTTCAGCAATTTCAAGAATTTTATTTCGCGTTTTTGTAAGCGTGTAACTTTTTAAGGAAAGGCCTAAGAGCTTTTGTTTACATCAAAGACTCCCTTCGATTTTCGACAAGGAATCATCCCCTAGAAAGTTTTGCACGTATTCGGGCACACCCTGTATATCTTCGTATATAATTTTGAGGTATCTCTGTATGTACACGTATAAGCCGAAAGTTTCGGCAGTAAAATCCAATGCTCATATGATGCTGCCGGTCTCGAACTTTTGACAGAGACTGTAAACTCTGAATCACACCGCAGGCATTGGATAGATGCGCTACACGTATAGAGAGCGGTGCTGTAACCGGGGCGACACCGCACATTCAGCGTGTATCTCCATCCTTCCAAACCGATTATTATTGATGCTTCCATTTCACATTCCCGAACTCTGCCACGCTCCCATCAGTTCGCTGCAACATACACTGTTGCCAATTCGTCACAGTTGGGGTCGTGCTTTCGTTCTGTGTTGAGTATAATTCAATATTTTTTATCAGTCCATATCTTGGAAACTAAACGGTCAAAAGTTACCATTATGTTTTTAATCAATCCCACAATAGTACTGCATACACGAGTGGTACAACAAAGTTCTAACCTTTCACGTGTTGAGTATAGGTATCGCGTACAAAAAGACCCATTTTTAATTGCAAATATCTGACAAATTGGACGGTGGATCGATTTAAAAATGTGAATAGTTCACACCATACTAAAATTTCAAGCGATCCTTTCATGGTATCCTACATAGCCGATAGAGTTCATCAGGTCAAATTGAATAATACCACCTCCGATCCGTTGGATTTGCGACGAGGAATTCCTCAGGGAAGTATTCTCGGTCCTTATTGTATATACCATTTATACTAACAATTTTTGTTCGAGTTTGACACACTGCAAATATCATTTATATGCGGACGACACGCAGCTGTACTATTCATTCAGATTTGGTGATATAATTGAAGCCAATGGTTTCATCAACTCGAATTTAAATGAACTTCTAGATTTAACTAACAAGCATATAATTCAAATCATTTAAAAAAATCGGTCGTTTTTCTATTTGGTTCAAACAATCAGAGATATGCAGAGCGCTGAATACCTTGCATATACGAATTGGTAATGACCCAATCGAATTTGTACATGATTGTAAGAATCTTGGACTCTCCATGGATTTCAAACTACTGTTCAAATATCATCAGCCAGAAACTTGAAAATGCGTATACTTCCCTGAAGCTCATTTATGGGCCCAGATACTTTTTCTACCCTAAATTGAAAATCCAATTGTGTGACAGCTCAGTACTTTCTCACTTCAATCACTGTGATGTTGTCTACGGTCCTTGTATCGATAGTATTGACACTAAAATAATCCAGAAAGCACAAAAATCATGTTTGAGACTGATATACGGAACTAGGCGACCATTTCGCATAAATTGAGTGATACTGGAAGGGTAAGTATGTACAATCGTCGTGGACATCATATGGCATGCTTCTTCTATATAAAATTCCGGACTACTTATACCGGAGAGTTACATTCAGAACTGATATACATAATCTGAATTTGAGGCGTAGAAATATGCTAATGATTCCCAAGCACAAGAATCAATTATTCAGATGGTGTTTCTCGTATAATATCACACTTTTTGGCGATATAATGGATGTTCCAAATTTCTCTTTATCACATGATGCATTCAAAAGTGGTACAAACGATTTCTATTTTCTCGACAATGATTGATATCACATATCATTTATTTGTGTATATTCTTATATAGAAAATAAAGTATAATTATAACCATATCTTGATTTATTTTTGGCGAAAAAAGTCCATTTTAATGAAAGTGGAGATGGTAGAATATGGGAAGGAAAAGAGAGTTAACTCGAAGTCGTTCTCCACGGAATGAAAACGGCATGGCTCACTGGAAAATGTATGTATTTCAGAGATTGAGATCCCCATCTTCAGCAGAATTACAAAAATCTCAAATAATGATTATGGTACAGATTATGGAACAAAATAGAGGTAACCTTACTTACAATTGTTACGGCAGAAAAACATTTTGAAAATAAAACTTGGGTGGTCCGAGCTCAGACCTTACTATGAACACCCGATTTGCGAAGTTTTCTCTTTCTTATTGAAGAGGTTTTGGTTTGCTACATTTTTAGAATGTATGAAGGTAGAAATTTTAAATATCTCCAGATAGAAATTATTAATAACTTTAATTATTTTTTTTTTCTCTCCGGCGAAGTCTACTTAGTTAGTATTATTTCCTGTATTCCTGAGAAAACTGTGGAAGAATCGGCCACTCGGCCTAACGGTTCTCCTATTATTTACCAGTCTGCATTTTTTCTTTGTAACTCATGTAACATGTATCCCTGGTGAATAATAAATGTATTATTATTATTATTATTATTATTATCTGCGAAAATATTGGTTATTGGACTTTAGCGCAATGGTAACTTTCAATCAGTAAGACTTCTTCCCAATATAAAAAATTCTGGCAATTCCACCTAGATCACTTCTCCATAACGTTTGAGCAGGGTCCTTTCAAAATACCGATGGCAATATGGCAAACGAATAACAGCATCTTTGTCACAGTAACATGTGAAAACAAGTAGTCCCTATGAAAATCATTAAAACATTGTGGAAATTTACGTTTCTAGTTTGGTTCACCAAAGGCATGTTTTATAATTTCCAAATAAATATTTCATTTTAACATCCCAGGCACTCCCTGGAGTGATGGGCTACTTCCCAATTCATACTGGGTAGTATTCTGATCTAAAATTATTTTCTCGGCCATTTTTGAGAACTATCATCATGGCAAGGGCTGGAGACCGGACTCTAGTCCTTGTTCAGTCAAAATTCTAAATTCGTGAATGGCTGTTGCCCACTTATTCTAGTCGAAAGAGTAAGAGCCTAAGGGTTACACTCGTTCTCAAGTAACAGTGATAGAAGATCAGATTTTTTTTTAAGTTTTTTGTTTTCTTAGAAAATGAAAATATCATACCTGAGTCAAAGTGTCATCTGTTAAATTATCCATGTTATCGCCAAAGTATTTACTACTGATTTCATACAAAATTTTCGAAACCATATCCGGATCAGATAGGTTGATATCAACTGGAATAAGTTCAGATGGTAGGATATTGAAAGACGTGACATATTTTTTTACTAGGTCCATTACTGCAAAAAAAGACATTTCATTAGGAATAAACATTACATTGTATATCTAGTAGGGAAAGCTGAAGCGGGAGAGCGTTAAAATACGGAGTCCGGGAATGTGGCTTTTCCTACGAGGTATAAATACTATTTTCTGATAATCGAAAATTATTCAAAGGACATAAATTATTACAATAAACTTGTTCAAATTTGGAAATAACCATTATAAATTTCATTCACAAATAAAAGAATCATTAAATATTTGTTTTGTAACTGTTGCAGAAAGATTCTGATTTATCATTATTATTTATTAATTCATGAATGATCGCGCTGTAATATAGCATTACAACTGAAAAAGGGACAGTGGCCAATAAGAAGTCACCTATGAGACAATAACAAAAAACCATAGATACATAAAACAAGACGATCGCGAACAAAATATATTATAACGTAAAAATTTTGTGAATGAATCGGGCTCCAACGCTAGTGTCTGAATTACTGTTGTGGTCCATTTCTTATGCGTTTCGAACTGTGATTTCTGTAACTGAACAATTCTTCAACGTTTGGATGGTGCTGGATTTTCATGGTTACTAGACGGCTCTCACACCCTATTTATTCTATTCGCCAGTGTCTACAGGACTATTCAAGTGAGTGGTAATGCTGTTCGTATATGATTTAACCGTACAAAATAATTGAGATAATACAGTCCATTTTAATTCTCTCCGAATAACGAGTTATCGATCTGCAACAGTAACTATTATGGAAAATCAATTTTCATCAGTTTGAATGGATTGCTGTTATCGCGTAACATTCTTCTTTGCACGTTTAATTCATTGTTTGAACAAAAAACCGTTGATTGAAGTCAACGGAAAACTCACCTTTGAATTGCATTATCTAACAGCTCGCGCAAAGAGGCATGCAAAATTCTTTCAAAATTCATTTTTTCAAGACAAATAATTGGGAAACATGAAAAACAAATTGAAAACTGGACAATTATGGTCAAAACGGATGGCAAATAGGTCCAGTTGTATAACGAACGTTAAAATCGCGATAGTAAAATCGAAATATTCTTTTTTACCAGGAGGCAAAACGCCAGACAGGTTTTTTGTCCAGTTTTTTTTGTCAATCAGATACAAATATCGTCTTTCTTGGTAAGGTTCTCACCATGGGTTTTTGTAAAAATCCAAAAGATATAAAAGACGAAATTAAAATACAATCCGGGCTGATTCCTGCTGTTTCCGTAGTTTTTATTCGTGCTATACTTCCGTAGATTTTGTTTGTGTTATGTTTCCGTGAAAGATTACTAGTCCCAGAATAAGAAATCGAACTTGTCCTGTTAGTCGTGGCAATAATAACCATTTTTACGTGAACTTCTCGGAATTTGGTTGGGACATGATATGGAAAATCAGTATGAAACCACTTTTATTACAGAGATTTATCACTAAAAACAATAATACCGTAGAAAGAAACTATTTTCGCCATCAATTTTCCGTTTAAAATTGCTTTAAAAATCGGCAACAAAAAAGCTGATGTGCTATTGGAAAAAATCCGTTTTATATATATAGTAGTATCAACCAATAAATGCATAAAAGTCCTATCTAAATTCGATAATTCTGCTGTTGTTTCTTCGACATACACAAATAAAAAACAAACAGGGATTACAAATTGACGATATCATCATAATATTAAAGAGCGTAAAATCTTGCGTTTGTCTGTTCATCAACTCATGATAGAATTTAAAAAATCGAATCAAACTTTCGCTTATGAAATGATTATTTTCGAGAGCACTGTTTTGATACAGAAATTGTGTGAATTACCAGAGTAGGTCTCAAAACGACTCTTCATTGTGGCATGATTGCGATATGGTCGAGTTACAGCCTCAAATTTGCATCAAGCTGCTCATTGTAAATGCTCATGAAAATGTGGGGCAGAACGTCTTTTTTCAATTTTCTACATACTACATAGGTATTCATTAACGGGTACTGCCCGTTAATGAATACGTATGTAGTTTTCCATATCATCCTCCAAACTGAAATGATCCTCACAGCAAAACAGTTGTGTTTTTGTTGGTATGTACAACGTGCAACACAAAAAAATAATTTTTTCGGTGTTTTTTCCGTTGAATTCTCACAACCAGGCACATATCACCAACGATAACTCGTTTTTGGAGTAGGCATTTTGAAAATTACAGTATGAATATTGATAACGACGCGACGCGAACAATAAACACAATATTAGAGGCAGCAACACGAGCTGCCTACTGCAGCAGAGAGGATCAACGGGCCCAACAGTATTGTGACGTCACGCTCTCTTTCCAGGGTTATGGTTTCAAAACTCAGCGTTTTCAAAACGCTATATATATATATATATATATATATATATATATATATATATATATATATATATATATATATATATATATATATACTAGTGGACCCGACAGACGTTGTCCTGTCCAAATTTCTATGTTCTCTAAAATGTTTTTCCCGAAAATTTTCCCGTTATCCCATTTTCCAGTTACCCCTTTTGTCTTTACCCTGTTATCCCGTTTTCCCGTTATCCCCTCATCCTGCATCCCGTTACCCCGTTTTTTCGTTATCCTGTTATTCCCGTTATCTTATTATCCCATTTTCAAATTTTTTTCGTTATCCCGTTATTTCCGTTCCTTTTCCGTTATCCCTTATTTATCCCGTTATTCCGTTTTCCCGTTATTCCCTTATCTGTATCCCTTTTCCTTTTTTCGTTATCCCGTTATTCCGTTATCCCGTTATCCCGTTATCCCGTATGAAAATAGGGGTTGATCGTAGAAGGGTGAATTAGAGTAATATGATTTTTTTATTCCAAGTCATGACAAAATAAGAATAAAAATCTTCCAAAAAAAACAGGGGTTGATTGTAGAAGGGTGAAAATTGAGGGTTTGTATGTATTTTTGAATGCTGTATCATAAAAAAATAAAAACAAAACATTTTGTCTGAAAAATAAAAAATAAAATTAAGGGGTGGACCACCCTCAACATTTAGGTGGATGATTTGTGAATCTTAACCATCCAGGGGCCACCCAAACGCATACACAAAAATTCATTCAAATCGGTTTAGCCGTTTAGGAGGAGTACAGTGACAACACACGTACAGTAAAATTATATATATATATATACATATATATATATATATATATATATATATAATCAGGCGACTCAGACCGCTCGGCTAATTGGACTATATTAATTGTCAAAAGCATTACCATACTTCAACGTAAGTGAGAAAGTTTTTTATCTACTTTTGTACCTGCTACCTGTAGAAGGGCACCCATTTCAAGCTAGCAAGTATGCATACATTCTTAACTACATATCACACTACTCATACTCAAAATTTCAGCTTTGCTAAAATGACGTAGGTTTGCTGGCTCTGGGATCTTGGACTATTAGGAGAAGCATGTATATATATTTTGTCTCAAGATATTGAAGTTGAGAGGGTGTTACTGTGGTAATCCAGATTTACCCGTAGTAGTGGCATTTCTGGTATCATCTAAGTTCTACATTATTTTGGTAAAATCGCTCATTTTCACGACCTTTGCTAAATCTCTGACACCATCAGCAAAGACATACTGTCATTTTCTCGTCGTGAAGGCGAGGCTATATTAGAATATGAATATTTTCTTGAGATCTATGTGAAATAATCTTTGATAATTATTGCTCGCATATACCAGATAATAGTTTTGTTTTCAAACAACATGTTTTTTGGGACAAATTCAGTAATGCGCTCTTCTTAGAACAGATAATTAACTTTTTTATTTCCAGTGGAAGAAAAAACCCAAATTATGGAAAAAACAGGAATTGAACATGTAGCAAAGCTCAGTGAGAAAAAATCAACATACCTTTACTGAACACCAACGCTTCCTGAGAATTAAATCCAATTATGATAGGAACTCTGTTGAAATTACCATTCCTCAAGATCTCGTGGCTGGGTTCTAAAACAACTGCACCATCATGAGCAGGTTCCTTACAAGGTGCAAACACAGATCCTCTCATTGCAGATGTGATGAGAGTTTCCTACAATCCATGGAATGTTTTATAATATCATGATGGATAAATGGGAGTATATTCTCTCGAGTTGAAATGGGATGCAGGAGTTTCCCGCTCCCCCCAAATATGAAAATTAAAAAACACGAAAGAACTGTTTATATAATTTCTTTGATTCTTCTACAGAATATCTTTTTGAATCAATAAAAATGTTCTTGAGAAGAGTCGATATACTCATTGGATTCCAAAGAGTAGAATTCCTAGAAGTCACAACTTATTCACAAAACCATCAAGGTGTTTCTTCAGATGCATGTGGAAAATATCGACAAGCTTATGATACGCTAGATAACTCTTTTTGCCTCCACTGAACGCAGCGCTCTAGGAATTCAACGTATTTAATGCGAGGATAGTTCCACCTTCATAGGGAAAGGAGTTCATAACATATGGATGTTAATTTTCACCCTCAAGGAACTCATAATGAAATCAACGATCATGGTTATACATCGTGGGCCATGTTTGCAACATATGGTAACACATTTCATTATCAGAGTTACAAAATATTTATGTAATAAGTGTGTAAAGTGGCCTTTTTTGACGAATGAGTCAGAAAAAGGCCTTTACACACCAATTGTAAACAATATTTTTTTCTACTACCGTACATATTGTCCACTGAGATTAGAAAAACTGAAGTTACTTCACACACTAGTGTGTAAAATAATGAATGTTCATTCTTCAAACATAAATTCATTTGAAGTTTCAAAACAAAATAACCATAAAAAATGAAACAATGCTCAATAAATCAGGTTCTTAGTTATTAGAAGTGCGATTATTACAACTACCAAAATTTATGGATTTTGCCTTTCCAAGTACAGAGTTTGAAAAATTTTGTGACATTTCTTCTGTAACTCTAGTTTGAGGGATTATCGAGTGGTTCCACGGATTCTCTATAAGAGTCGTTAACAGTAGAACTGTAGGTTCTAGAAACTCTCTGTTTGGAAGTGGATGGACACTGTCATCCATCAAAATTTCATTGGAAATTGAATTCTTTTGTGTAATTGTGCTATCCACATAGCCTTCTGCAACAGCAAATGACTTCGATCCTCCATATTTTCTTACTATTAGGAGGTCTCCTCCAGAATTTGCTAACATAGTGGCTGAAGACCTCCTGAAGAAGCTGTTGGATTGAGAAAGTTCAGTTACGTTGCTATAAGACATGGCATTTTACCAAATGTATTCATCTCTACATGCTTTTGCCATTCATGTATTTTCAATACAACCTGTTACTCAGATTCCAGGTCTCAATGAAGTATATTTTTTATGAAGATAGTTGAAGAAATTATTAGGATTTGAAACGGTAGAAATGGATTCCATTCCATCTGGTACTTTAATAATATACACTGTTTGTTCATCTTCCATATAGATTATTGACATTTTCACATCATTCTTTCCGGCGACAAGCTCCCGAATTTCCAATTATAAAAGCAACCTAAAAAATAACATATTGTAATGTTACAAATAGCTAAACTGAAAAGAAAAACACTAGGAAATATCCTGACGTTTTGCATGTGAAATTGTATATCAAACGCAAATGGTTTTGAATAACTTGAAAAATATTAGATTTTTCGTATGGTGTGTTTCCTAACTAAGCCTTCCTACGATCGACGACTGATTTAGTTGAAAAACACCATACAAACACTATACATTTCAACACCGTTTCTAAACTGATCTAACTCGTCGCATAATATTACGAAATTTTAGATTTTATACTATATACTCGAACGTTACTTACTTGATCATTAAAAACTGGGAATCTGATACATTCAATGGACAGTTTATTGAATGTTCTCTTTTATTCTTAGATTTTTTTGTTGTATACCTTCATTCTTTTGTTTGATAAACAAAATTAATTTATGGAAGATCGAAATATCAACGTTGTTTTTATATTTTAAGGTGCTCTTCAACATAAATCAGTGTAGAAGGTTTGCAAGACTTCATTCGAGCGAAAACAAAATATTTTTCATTTAAACATTAATTTGACTTCATTTTTGCATTTGCAATTTTGCAAATTTTATGGCTCACGCTATATATCTCTCATTTTGCGCCATCATCAAAAAAACTCCTATGCAAAATTTCAGATCCTCAGAACCTACCGATTGGAAGCTACAGAGTCAGACAGTGAGCATATTAGTATTTTGCTTTTCTATATCAGAAAATCAAGTTCGACTTGATATTATAGACAATCTTCTGTAGGTTGATTTATTGGAAAATATGAACAGGATGTTCATAAACTCAATCATCCTGTAGGTATTTTGATGGCCACCCAGTATTTGAGTAAGCACATCATAAACACAATATTAGATACCTCCAGTCTTCTTTTAGCATGGAAGAATATAATATTGCTCTTCAGGGCTGTTAGAATGATTAACATCCTATCATTAACGTCATTTTGCGAATATTGAATATTTTCGATGTAGTTTACTACTCTGAACATCTACAAATATCAGAATGGAGTCATCCCATTCTTCATATAGTGCCTGTCCGCTTCGAATGTTGGTAACCAGGAAGTTTATCCTGAAGTTAGCTGATGAGCCTATTAGTAAGGGAAGGCGGCGACAGTCATCATTTCTACAAAGCCGATTTTTTTTTTTTGTTGTGTTGATATCACAAGCGAATAGAATGATAGTCTACCGCGTTGAAAGCGATGCTATCAAAGGTCTACCACCCTCATATGGTGTTGAAGATACAAACTTGTTTGACTAATTTCTACAAGGCTGATTTTTTTTTCGTTAGTTTATTCAATAGAATGACCATAAAATTTAGTCTACTGGAAATCTGATGTTGTTGAAGCCTTGGTTGACTCATCGGAATGCACGGTCTCCCTGACCGCAGCCGCTGCGCCGATCCGTTACAGGACTCTCTGAATTATTGCATTTATCGGCATCAAGGAAAAATCCAGAAAGCTTTTTTTTTCTACAAGCAGTTTATTTAACTCATTGTTGAATAAGTGCAAGGTGGCTAAAGCTGGTGTCTCACCGCGCAAGACTTGACGAGCTTGGCTTAGAGGATTGTGCTTGGAGCACAGGAATGGAGTTTAGGCCTTCTCGAACCTGATCGGTCTCACGGCGTGTATAATTTGACCGACTCGTCGTCCACCAGTGGCTGGAGGTTGGTACACGAGCCTAGGAAGGGAATGCATTGTCAAGTGCAATAGTTATTCAGTTTATGAGGCGAAGCGAGGATAGCTTATGCAGCATCGTATTATTATAATTTTTTGTGGTCCCAAATGACATCGTCTTTCTCATATGGAGCTAGGAATTCAATCACTGCTTCTGAATTCCACTCCATGTTGATACACATTACTTTGCCACCAACAAAATATCCCTGTCTCCGAGGTCACCGGTCTCCCGTCGTAGCCAACACTGTCGACATGCACCCTCGCGCCGTGAGACCGCTCAACAAGCCATATAGTAAGAGCTTGGCAGTCGAACCTCGCGCCTTTGATGTTTGGAGAATTTACCGACATTTCATGAGAACGTTCGAGCGACCACGAGCTTACGCTTGACAAGTCTTGATCCTACGCGAGTCGACCATTCTCACGACGCGCTACTAGACGAGCTCGGCTTTGGGATTTTCAAGTCGCCGGATCAAGGCTTTGGTAGACGTACCTAGAGTTATAACGCGGGCACATGATTGAAGCATTGCTTCTTTGTTATTGAGTATACCATGGAGGAGCATATTTTTTTTATCAATTGCATATAATAGTTTATATATTAATATCTTAGTTATTATTTTTTTATATTAGATATATATATATATATATATATATATATATATATATTGTTGTGTAGAGGTTGTCGGATTAGGACCAATAATTATTCTCTGATTTCCAGCCATCGTTTCGTTTATTAAGTATAAACTTCTTCAGGGCCTGAAGAAACGTTGACTGAAAATTAGAGAATAATTATGGTCCTAATCCGACAACCTCTCCACCACCTGATATTATAAGAGGACGCAATTTCAAGTAAAAATATATATATATATATATATATATATATATATATATATATATATATATAAATATAAATATATATAGATAAAAATAATAACCAAGATATTAATATAAAAACTATCATATGCAATTAATATAATAATAATAATGAAGCTGCTTCATTCATCATTTCAATATCTTAACATAGAAAAACAGACTATACATACGAAAGAGAAATACCAAATGATGAAAAGGCGAAGTGTCAGCAATAGCTCTTTCTCAACTTGACCATAAATATGAAATAATTAATATGCAAAATTTGCTCCTTGATTGTATACATGATAACAAAGTAATAAATATATATATATATATATATATATATATATGTATATATATATATATATATATATACACAGGGTTCATTCAACTTATTGTTGAATAGGCGTCGTCTACTTTCAGTACAAGGTGGCTTTGGTAGATGTACCTAAAGTTAAAGCGCTGGCACATGATTGAAGCATTGCTACTTTGGGGAGCATATTTTTTATATTAATTGCATATAATAGTTCATATATTAATATCTTAGTTATTATTTTTATATATTAGATATATACAGGGTGTCCCTGTACTTCCTCATTTCCTTTTGGGAAAATATCACCAGTACTTCATATAACTTTTGTTCCTAAAAGCCTTCGTTACCAAGTTACGGGCCCTCAAAGTTACAAAATGAAAAATGGTTTTCTTTGATAACTTCCAAAGTGAATATTCAAAATCATCTGAATTCTGGTGATTGATTGAACAAATGAATTCCTTCGATGAGCTTTCATGCAGGAGTCAGTTGTTACGCTACAAAGTCAGGAACGGACTACCCCCGATGGTCCACACCCCGAAACTTTGAAATGACTGGGATTTGTCGAAATGTTTTAACAAAACAAGGTTACCTGAACAATTTCCTGAATAAAATCACTCGTGTGGAAAATCGATCGAAGCAACGATTTTTGATAAAATGCATTTTTGTTCGACGACATCCAACCTGAGATGTCTACCATTATTCGAAAAGATCAATTTGTAATGGAAATGGAAATGATAGGTAAGATGATTTGTTGAAAATATCAACAGGATGTTCATGAAATCAGATGTGGAATCATCTGCGACTGACGCCTGAATGCACCGTTTGTCAATTCTAATTCTAGTTCTCCACTCCCGTTTTTGTAATCTTTGGCCTGTAGCTATGCACCGTCAGCAGATTGAATAATCCAGATTGGAAAT
Organism: Gonioctena quinquepunctata; assembly: GCA_018342105.1. NCBI lineage: Eukaryota > Metazoa > Arthropoda > Insecta > Coleoptera > Chrysomelidae > Gonioctena > Gonioctena quinquepunctata. The sequence goes on along the minus strand of JAFIRS010000628.1, from coordinate 454,197 downwards.
CTGACAACGTTGGTTTCGCAAGATTTTTTTTGACAGTTGAAGATGATAAAACGTCAAAATTGTCAGTTTCAATTTTTTATTTTCAAAATGACTGATGGTGAAAACACAAAAAGAATCCCCAAGAAGAAGAAGAAAAACAGAGTCATGAGGATATACTCTTAAAACACGCTAATATTATCGAAGACAAAAAAAACAAACAAAAGATTCCATGATGTAAAATCTCAAGCGTTTGAAAGCATTTTGTTCGACACATCAACCAGATGCACCTTATAGATCTTTGTAATAAAAGGAAAACGTAGGAGCGAGTTGAAAATCTACAAAATGTTCAAGAAATAAGATTGTGGAAATACTGCCTAAATCACCTTGAAATTATCCTGATAAGTTTTTGTGAAGTGGCATGAGGTGGGGTAATCTACTAGCCAACGTAACCCAAAGAAAGACACATTTTGGAATTCAATTTCGTCTTCTATGTTTTCCAGGAAACTGAGAACTATAGGTTTTGTAAGTCGAAATCTTTCAAAAAATGAATAATTGTCCATTGTGTCGAAATAATCACTCCTTTCGTAGACTTTGCGAGGAAAACCAAAGTTGATGACATCGAGGATATCTAGGTCATCATCAATGAATATTCGTTCTCCATTTTATCCCAAAATAATGAAAAACTTGCAAAAAAAAACCAAAAAATTGGTGTCAAATTGAAATAGACGTCATTCGCTAAACCACGCTTCGTTGACCGATTAGAAAATCTGAAGCTTGAACCAGATTTTTCTTGCGGTGCATATGCCTGAATGCACCGTTTGTCAATTCTAATTCTAGTTCCCCATTCCCGTTTTTGTAATCTTTGGCCCGTAGCTATGCGCCGTCAGCAGATTGAATAATCCAGATTGGAAACCTGACAACGTTGGTATTGCAGATTTTTTTATAGTTAGAAATGATGAAACGTCAAAATTGTCAGTTTTATTTTCCAAATGACTGATGGTGGAAAACACAAAAAGAATCCCCAATTTTTTCCCGGGAGAAAAGTCTCATGAGGGTACTCTTGAAACATGCTAATATCATCGAGGACAAAAAAATTAACAAAGTTTCCAATAATGATAAATCTCAAGCTTGGAAGCGAGATACGGAAGATTTCTAGAAACTGTGGTATGATGGCAGCCAATAAAATCTCCGATTGTACTCTGATGCCCCGCACAAGAATACAGACGCAATGTGGTCAGATATTGGTTCATTGGAGTTAGACTATTATTTCTAAAATGAATAAGATAGTAGATAGATAACTGCTAGTAGCCCTTATACCACTACACCTCAAATCACCGAAAAACCATTTGTGTAGCCAAGGAGCATTCTCCATAAAATAAGTTGTCTTGGGTGAAGGTGCATGGAGTGGGGTAATCTACTAGCCAACAAGGCACAAAGACAGATACTCCCTTGCATTCATCAACTTACAAATCATTTGAGAATTGTAGGTTTTGTAAGTCGAAATCTTCGAAAAAATTAATAATTGTCCATAGTGTCGAAATAATCACTCCTTCCGTAGACGAGGAAAACCAAAGATGATATCGAGGATATCTAGGTCATCATCAATGAATAATATTTCGTCCTCCAATTCATCCAGAAATAATGAAAAACTTGCGAAAAATCTCAACACTCAAAATCTGAAGCTTAAACCAGATTTTTCTTGCGGTGCATAATAAACAATGAACTAATCCAGGTTTCCGTAACCAATCCGCGAAATTAGCCTACGGTGCATACGGGCATGAAAGATAAACTTTAGTCACTATCTTCCATCGTCAAGGTAACTTCTTGTGGAGTATTCATGTTTCCCTTTTCGATAGGTACAATGTTTATAACAAATTTTTATCATGCAAACACGTTTACCCCACAGAACTCATGGTATAAATAATCAATCGCAAGCCTCAAGAGCAAACAGAAATGCAAAATCCGCTACAAAAACTGCTCGATATGACCCCCGTCTCTCTCAATACATTTTCTTAGTGGGCGCAAACACCCTCTCTGCACTTGAAATAGCATGCCAGGGTCGTTTCGTATGGCTTCACAATGTAATGTAATTCTATTCATCAAGGCATCTCTGGTGTGAATAGGTGTAGCGTAAACGAGGCTTTTTAGATGCCCCCACAGGAAGAAATGCAATGGATTTAAATCCGGAGACCGCGATGGCCATGAATATGGCCAACCTCTACCAATCCATCTATTGGGGAAAATCTGGTTCAGATGGTCCCGCACAATCAAACTAAAATGAGGGGGAGCGCCATCATGCATTAACCACATATCTCTTCGGGTTTGCAATGGAACATGTTACAAAAGTCCATTCAAATCGTTCTGAATAAAGTCCAAATAATGTTCCTCATTCAATCGGTCATGTAGAACGAATGGTCCATAAAATGGTTTCCTATGATACCAGCCCAAACATTCACGTTGAATTTTCGTTGGTGTTCCAAAATATTTTCCTTCAATACAACGGTACGCACAGCCCTAGGAGCGCCCTCACCACCTCGTTTTGGCATAACTGAACCTACAATAATATCGAAATAAAACAACAGGCTCCAATCAATTATCCATTAGATATACCTGTCTCCCTCAAGCTGCGATCGACACGCTCGAACGTTTCTCTTGCCGGTAACATTCGATTGGGAAAAGGCTCGGCATACAGACGACGGGCTTCTGCAGCATTACCAAATGCTCGTCCATACAATGCATGCATATCTGCATATTCTTTGAATGTAAACTGTTCGGCCATATCAAAACACTCCAAACTGTCCTATTAGAATATTGACAATACAATGACCACGCACCACTCAACAAACTAAAATCGCATTCCAGTTGTAATTTTTCATCCACACTAATTTTATTTCTTTCTACAAGGTGTTTTTGTCGAAATCTGTGGAAGAAATGGAACATAAATTTATTCACCGGATATTTTTCACCTATTCATGTGCAGCTGTTTTTGTAGTTTATTCGTTTGCTTTTTATTACTTATGTCTTCCGATGTGCGTATTTTCAGCTAAATTTATCTTAGGGTTAAAGATTTTCACCCATGAAATTATACTTATCAGTGAACAACATTCAAGCTGTGAATACGAATTTGCAACATCCAAATGTTGAGTTTCATGAGATTCAGATAACACAACACGAAACGTGCTCATTCCACGCGTACATACAAAATATGGACTAAATTCGATATTTCATAGTGGAGTAGCTTGTTAGTTCAAAAACACTACGAATCTACATAACTTGATATTTCATTTGAAAAAATATCTACATTGTGAATGAAACTTTCAACTAGGTACTGTACTTTTTGTTTACGACTTCATTTTAGCCTATTTCATAATATCCCTGTTATAAATATTGTTGAATTAACGTTTGTATTAGTATTTCTACTGCGAAAATTTTTCATTTCAAATAATGGTGGATGATCGGGTTTCATGTCGCCGAGTAAAACTGCATTTTTATTAGGAATAGTTGCTCCGATCGACTTTCCTCACGAGTACTTTTATTCAGAAAATTGTCTACGTTACCTTATTTCGTTGAAAACTATTGAAAAATTATGTGTCATTTCAAAGTTTTGGGGTGTGGACCATCGGGGGTAGTCCGTTCCTGACTTTGTAGCAGAACAACTGACTCCTTCATGAAAGCTCATCGAGGGAATTCATTTATTTAGTAAATCACCAAAATTTAGATTATTTTGAATATTCACTTCGAAAGTTATCAAAGAAAAACATTTTTAATTTTGTAACTTTGAGGGCCCGTAACTTGGTAACAAAGGCTTCTAGGAACAAAAGTTATATGAAGTACTGGTGATATTTTGACCCCATCTATACATTTCCGAGAGCAAAAGAGGAAGTCCAGGGACACCCTGTATATATCTAATATATTAAAATAATAACTAAGATATTAATATATAAACTATTATATGCAATTAATATAAAAAATATGCTCCCCAAAGTAGCAATGTTTCAATCATGTGCAAGCGCTTTAACTTTAGGTACATCTACCAAAGCCACCTCGTACTGAAAGTAGACGACGCCTATTCAACAATAAGTTGAATGAACTGCTTGTAGAAAAAATTTCGCTTTGTAGATTTTCAATTGATGCTGGTAATTGAAATATTTCACAAAGGCTACGAAGGCTTCAACATCATCAGATTTTCGGTATACTGAATTTTTTGGTCGTTTTATTGAATAAACTAACGGAGGAAAAAATATCAGATTTGTAGAATAAGTCAAACAAGTTTGTATTTTCAGCACCTTCTGTGGGTGGTGACCTTTGATGGGGTGGCAGACCCTTGATGGCAACGGTACTTTCAGGTATCCTTCATACTGTCAAAAGTTTCAGTCTTGTAGGTATAAGACTTTTACATAATGGTTTTTGAAATTTCACATAAATTGTCGTTAATGTTGGCAACGTTTAAAGCTTGGCAGACTTCCATGAATCGCATTGGGATAAACAATTATTGAACTAAAAATTAGCGCAAATATAGGCGCAAACTTCATGTCATCACCTCCATTACTTTGTTGAACAGTGGGCGAGCTATTTTATTCCTTGAGGTGCCTTTCCTCCTTGGTATTTATTGGCTTGTACTTCTTCATCTCGAACTGTAGGCCCGATAATATGCATGCAAATGTCTTTTAGACACCTAAATACCTTTTACTCTCCTGTCGGAACCCACTTGGGGTCTTTATAACCTTTTGCAATTGAGGAGCTTGGATCGACCACAAATTTGCTGAACTCCTCAGCTCCTCACTTCTCTTTCTCCGACATCTCAATTTTGTCAGGAAACGAAAAACTACTCACTCCTTGAGATCAAGTTGGAATATGATTCTCATTCCTCAATTTTTCGAAATTAAGAAACAGGCAGTTGGTTGAGTTGGAGAAAAAAAACGTCTCTCAATTGATGATGATTGTTTTGATTTTCAATTTGATATTGTTTTTGATTATTGAAAAGATCTTACCCCAACAGTAACTGCTGTAGAGGCAACCCATAATTTGTATGCTCCCATTGTTCTCAACTCTTCCGTTAGTAATGTGGTATTTTGTGTTTCTATTCCTAGCAACGCCCCCAAGGCGAGATTAACAGCTTTTGGCTTCCTGGTGAGCCCCCATAAATTCAAAGAACTGCCACTTTGCATGATTGCTCTATCAAATAGATCTGGTGAAAAATAGAGGCGATTAGATTCAGGAGTTCAATGAAATGATTATGTGTCAATGTAGTTGAAACTTTGGCTCATGCTTCAGAATAATGTTCTGCACACGTTTTTCAAGAAACATGATTTTCTGACTCCTAAAAACCCATAATAGAGAATTTCTAGATCCCATCTATTTTTGAGGGTCCTCGTTACTTTGTCTTGAAGGGAAATATTTCCCACATTACACATTGATATAGAAAACCATTATTTTTGTCATGAAAATATGGCTCAGAGAACGTTTAATTGAAAAGATTATTTATTATTATCATTCATAAAATCATGTTCGAAGAAATATCCTTGAAACTTGAAAATTTTCACAATCATACTTTGGCAATTATTGAAAAAGGTTTTTTCCTTCTAGATAAAAATAAAATCCATTTCATCATCAAAAACGGAAAAGGACTAAAAAACCGATTCAGGAAAGAATATTTCTCTACCAACCAAACAAATCTCGAACTGGTATCTAGATTCAAATATTAGAATATTTGAGTTTTTCATCTGAATTTAATTTATCCACAGCTTGTGATTCCACTGAATTATTGTTGAAAAAGTATAACTTTCGTAATTTGTTTTTTTTCAAATGATTCGAAATGGTCAAACTTGAAAGTTGAAAAAGCTTATTTTGTCCATCTGTTTAAACAAATAGCGCTAAAAATATAACCGACTGTTACGTGATAGATTTTTCACTATATCCAAGAGTGATAGCAATGAATTCTATTGGAATAATGCCAATTTTTTTATTTTGTTGTTACTCAAATAATTCATCATTGATAAAACAAAACAATTAAAAATAACCTAATAATTGAGTATAGTTGTTAGAAAATCTCCATAAAGCGAAATAATTTTAGGATCTTTTGTTTGACAGTTATTCAACAACGAATGTAAATGAGAACTCTACACGAATTGTTAATCGACAACAGGCTCATTTTATGAAAAATCTGTGAATTGCGGATGTTTTGTCCTTCAATAATGATAATACAATAATTTTCAGTTGTAATATCAGAAGAGAGTGAGAATGAAGTGGAAATAATTTGACAGATTTTCGAAAATTTGTTGCCAGGCAAAAGACACGAGAGCCCGACGGGCTCGAGTGGCTATTGCCAAACGGCATTCAGTTTGAGAAAAATCTGGAAAATTATTTTCTACTTTATCGTACTCTAGTGTGCTATTCTATAGATACTTTTTTTATGTTACACATTTCCTCACAAAATGATACGATGTACTGAACCGTTTTTTATTCTTTTTTCACGTTTTATGCGAATTTATGATAGAAGTCAAATGAAAATATACGCGGCAATTTTATATGTAGAAAATTATCTCTATAATAATGTTCTGATTGGCCAAAACGAACATGAATGATTTTAATTAAAAGTTTCTATTGGTTTCTAGAAATTTCAAAAATCACCACGAGACGAATCAGTTCTCCGCTGATCGACGAAGGAAATACATCAGAGCACTAGCCACCAGCTTTGTCATCCGAAGCCAAACTTCACCAGGACAACCACGTCACACCAACCGTTTAGATAGGGAACACGCTGAGTCCAAAGAAGGCAGGACTGCACCGGACCACAGGACGAGATATTGATTCGGAATCTCTGCGAAAGAGATTCGCGAGAGGCAGTTGTGCTCCAGACCATCAACCGTTCACCACGTTGTCCATCGCCATGAGGCAGGATGGTTATTTGGAATATCTGCGAGAGGACATTGATAGTAGGCCAATCGACAGGGCTTTTTTTCTGCATGAGGTTACAGTAGCGATTGTTTTTTCACGTTCGATTCTGAATATAACTCCGAGTTGGCGCGGCACGGGGGGGATGTGCGTAAGTGGCCATCTCGGAAGACGCGTTTTGTCATATATCTTCTTAACGGTTCGTCGGATGGGAATAGCACAAGATATATTTTTTTCAGATAATTGAATGGTCTTTTTTTTCTGAAAAATCAATATTTATGCGAGTTTTTGTCTACAAATTTTGTTCCGTACTTTTTTTCCTATCTACAATAGTTTTCACACAGTAGATAGGTAAACGAAAATTCTATACATACAATGAGACAGGTAAGGAACAAGAACAGTGGCAAGGTAAACGAGGAGCAGAGAGATGATTTCCAGAGGAATTCATTGTAAAATTGAAGGTCATTGGCAGGGATAAAAAATTGAGGCACCTGGACAGGAGAGGGTTGAAGATAGGCAAAGGTAATAAAGGGATGAAGGATAGTTATCAGGGTGAATTCGGAGGAACTGTGGAGTGATTTACAGGGGGAATTAAAGAAGAAAAATGTCCAAGATCGACTGGGGGCTTAAAGCACGAAGGAAGGCTAGAAATTATTTCGAAAAACACGTTATAATTTTTTTAAGATAAGATATATAACATATTATTTCACATCAGCTAACCTCACACGTGTTAACTCTCTCAAAATGTGTTTATGTTCTTTTCAATATAAAATTTACGAAAAACGTACGGAAATGACTCGTTTACAAAGCAGCAAATGGCGGCCTAAGCGCTTCCCTAAGGCCTCTTACAGCACCAGATGTTAAAACCCCAATTGCAATGCTGACGTCGGAACAAACTCCGTGTTATTTACACCTGTGTATAGGCTTGCGTCTAATTTTTTCCCTGCCAACTGAACTATAGAATCAGTTGTGCTCCAGATCATCGACCGCTCACCACTCTATCCACAGTCAACCAAAGCCTGACGACACCAAGGCAACTACGTCATACCAACCGTTTAGGTGAAAGACACCCTAATTCCAAAGAAGGCAGGACTACGCCGGAACGCTAGTAATTTGGAATATCTGCGAGGGAACATTGGTAGAAGCAGTTATGATCCAGAGCGCCAACCGTTCAACACACCAGCCCAGCTGTCAACACCCAACAACCTGTTAGAACCGGCCCAGCCAAATAGAAGAGTGGGCAAGTATTTGAAATCTCTACGAGTGGAGATTGATAGAATCAGTTGTGCCTGACCCGAACAGCAGTTCACCCCGCCACCCGCAGCCATCCGAAGCCTGGCCTCACGAGTTACTAGACGACCTGCCAGGAAAATAAGTCGGTAATTATAATAGTCAACAAAGTTTAGGTACCTATGTGGGAAATCGTAATTCTATGAACTAGTGGTCTGCGCATGAGCGCAAATAGTTAGAAGAGACGGTGGTTCACTTCATATGATGGTAGGAGGAGCAGTACCATTTCGTATAGACTAGTAGCTACCCCGCGAATAGAAGAGTAGTTATTAAAAAAACGTGTGTTGATGCATTTCCCAGGACAGGTCAGCATGAATTTCAATGGAGAAGCAGTTCGAAAGATGTTCTGTGCGCGTAGATTCGTTGAGCCGTTGGTTAGATCGAAGTTCGTTGGACTCACCCCACTAACGTCGCGCAGGAGAGAGATGGGAGGAGGAAAGACGGAGATATGAGTTCAAAGCTAGCCGTAAAAATAAAAAGCTCTCAGTTGGGTTGATGTTCGTTGGACACACTTTCCTAACAGTCGCGCAGAATAGAGATAGGAATGGAAAACACCGGGATTTGATTTAATAGATAGCCGGAAGAATTGAAACTGTCAGTTGGGTCGTAGTTCGTTGGATCCACTTCACTAATAGTTGCACAGGACAGGGATATGAATAGTAAATAAAACCGCAATAAAAAAAGAATTTCTATAGTGTCGAAAATAAACTGAGACACCGTTCATATGGAACTTCACGGACTGCACGACAATCTCGTAGTTTTGGCAGCCCCTAAACTTGATTTTGACACCTGATTTTCTGTCCAACACTTTCAACTTGAGAAACCGCCATTTTGAAACCCGTATTGAGATTTCATACTACTGCTCAAACGTCCCTTGGCATGAGCTTTTGGTTGTTCCAGTAATCTTGCGAATCTAAAGCTTAACACCCCCGTCTCCACTTTCATTTTGTATTGATTTCCTGTCGTAGTTATTCAGGCTGCAGTCAGCCGTTAGGTGTTATCTGAGTGGCATGGAATGAAGTTGATTGAATTTATTCAGAGTTGACTATTTTATTTGTTTAGTTTATTGCTTTGAGTGGAAGTATCTAGTGCGCAGACAACACCCAGATACTAAGCCCAATTGAGGGGCAAGTAAAATCTACCCTTCTGGCACCGTAGAGTTTTTCAGTATTATGATTACCCCTGGAGAGTTTTATTTCTTCACTTTGGCTGCCTGGTGAAACTGGCCCTTCCTACAATTAACAGAGGGTGGCGCACGAGACAATCGGAAAACCGTAACTGGAAAAATACCCTTCACAACTCTGAACTCTACTTATTCCGGAATCAAGAGTGTGTCATTTTGGATTAAGGCTATTATTATTATTGTAACATAGCCAAATTTCAAGTAAAGTTTAACTTTCTATTAATTCCTAATTTACTGATCACATTATGTTTGATAGCGTTAAATATGTTTTGTCGAGTAAAGATTCCACTCGAGTTTCATATCACAACAAAAAGTTAACATAAATCATACTAACTTGCGGCGGATGGACTTTGTATCAAATGGGAAACAGACACAGCTCCTGCACTCTCACCAAAGATTGTCACACTATTTTTATCGCCGCCAAAGAAACCTATATTTTCTTGTACCCACTTGAGGGCTAAAACTTGGTCTTTCAAACCCCAGTTTCCATAGGCTGCCTCGTCTCCAGTGCAGAAAAAACCTGCGAGATAATAAAAGATAGTTATATATGGTTTGGAATTATCAAGGTGGTTTCATTTTTATTAAAAAATTATTTGTCGTTCAGAAAATATAAATCGACATCTTCCCCAAAATATCATATATTTTCTCGACTAGACTGAAATGACGAGAGATGATTCATCCTATCTTTTTTGGCGAGAATGAACTCTGCTAGGCATGTTCTCTGTTCTCAGCTTCTCTCAACTCCTCAACACGTGATCATCAAAAGTGGAAGATTTAAACAAAAGCAAAATAAGATGAAACCATTACTTGAAAATTTGAGCAATAGAATTTTCATGAAGTCAATCATTCTGAAAATATCAGCGTGTGAATATTTTCCAATGTTAGTTCTACCAAAAATATAATATATTGTTTGACGTGAGGCTATGGAAGTAAGTAATAGTATATTATGCAACGATCATGTAATGATGGTTATTAATATACGAGCATTAACCGGGATACGAAACGAGCCGAAGGCGAGTTTCGTATGTTTTACGCGAGTGTTTTGAAAACCATTACATGAGAGTTGCATATGCTATTTTTTCTATACCCGATAAATTATGAAGAACTATAAATTACTCGTATTTCTATAGAAAATTCTACAAAATTGTTATTAATGTTATTAATACCTCGGATATTACCATGAATATAGGAAAACTATAAACATTCTATTTATATTTATATTTAACATAATAATTCTAATTATTCTCATTTTTTTAAAATATTGAGATTATTCATTGTGCAGTTTGTTTATTATAATTTTTTGAAGTTAACAAAAAACTAAAAATTAAAAAATGTGTTTTTTTACCCATTGTTTTGCTATTGCTGTTTTTGTGTCAAACAGAGGCATTCAATAACATTCGAAAAAAAAATTTTTGGACTTTTATTTACAAATTGTTTATAAACAAATTGATTAGTTTGATATTTGAAAAAACTAAAAATTATGCCATTTTGTTGTCTAATATAATATTGAAAAATAAAAGAATTTTTAAAAAAAATTCTTACTGTTTATATTTTTTTTTATATTTCCTTTATTTAAATAATTAGTTAGAATTTTTTTTCTTTGAAAATCATAATTTCATTTTTCAATAGAATAACTTTTTTTTATTAAAAAATTAACAATTTGTTATGAACAAATTCCAAATCTCATTATATTCTTTTCTGAAACTACTAAAAATAACAGAAACTAACATATGCAACAAAGATTTTTCCAAAACAAACATTGTTGCATATAATTGTTTTTGTAATTTTTAGTGGTTTCAGAAAAATAATATAATGAGATTTGAATTTTTTAAAAATTGTTAATAAATTTTTTTATTTATTCTATTGAAAAATGCCAATTATGATTTTCAAAGAAAAATAAATTTTTGACTAATTATTTGAATAATGGAAATATAAAAAAACAGTACGAACTTTTTTTAAGATTTTTGTTTTCAAATCATTATATTCTCTACACAACAAAATGGCATTCTTTTAATTTTTTTTCAATATCAAGCCAATCAATTTGTTTATAAACAAATGTCCTTAACATTTTTTGTCGAATGTTATTGAATGCCTTCGTTCGATGCAGGAACAGCAATAGCAAAACATATGGATGTACAAATATTTCACGTTTTTTTAATTTTCAATGATATGTTAACTTTGAAAATTTATAATAAATAAAGTAAACAACTTTTATAAAGTGATCTTGTTAATCAAGTATACATATATATATATATATATATATATATATATATATATATATATATATATATATATATATTATATATATATATATATATAGGATAAAGAGAAATTTCTGGATATTATATATATATATATATATATATAAGAAGGGCTCCAAGGAGAGAAAAATTTCGAAAGCTATTATTTCAACATTTATGCCTTTTTTATGAAATCCGGGGTCCGAAAAATAAGGACTAATTGACAAATGCCTAACTTGTTGAAAAATAACTTTTTTTTTCAACGGGACGTTGTTCTTTCAAGTGTTGAAAACACACCATGATTTATTCAAATTTTTAAATTGTTATTTAATACTACGAAAAAATTATTTTATGTGTTGTACTCTCTTTAGAGAGGCACGCGCATGCCGTAGCGGTCGTTCGGATCCCCATTTTCAGCGTTGAATTAAAATTATAAAAAATAGAGATGGAGTTTCGAACGGCGGTATTTTTTTATTGGAAATCTCCTCCTCTTTAGAAATCCCCTTTTTGATTGTAGCTATCGCTAATAGTTTTTGAGTTATTCCCAAAAAGCTGAACACCTTTTTTAATTTTTGTTTTTTGTTAATAACAATTGCTATTTTCATCAGCAAAAAAAAACAAAAAATATCTTCCTCAGAATTGCATCCCGAATCGAATGAGCTATTGCTAATATTTTTTGGAGACTTGCAACTATTTTTTGCAGGAAACTCGCTCCTCGACTAGTCTATTAGGAGGTTTGTTATCATGGAGGATTTTTTCGATCAGTGATACAGGTGTCTATATTTCACGTCATAATTTTCAACACAAAATAGGCATAGATGAAGCAGTGCCATTTCAGCCAAGCTTATCCAGCTAGCATAATCTTTGGAAGGGAACTCCGATTGCACTGTTACTTGTCCTTCGGATCATCCAGCACCACTAAGAGCTGGTAGTGTGGGACTATGCTGATAAACTGAGAGACAACATGTTGGAAATATACGAAACAGTTCGAAAAAGGTTGATATTAACAAGTGACAGGAAGAAAGCTCGTTATGATTCGAGAACTAAAAATTCAGGAGGATTCGAAGAAAGTGACCAGGTTTGGGTGTACAATCCACGTAGGAATAAGGTGTATCCCCCCCCCCAAACTGAAATTGTTTTGGAAAGGACTGTTAGAGGTAAACCAAATAATCAATGATGTGGTTTACAGAATCTAACGCAACTTCCGATCGGAACGATCACAATTAGAAGGTCTGTGACTGCAAAATTCAGAAAGTTCATAGAGGCTGAAACCTCCGATTCCAGGAATCCTGAGATGAGTAATGGTCGCCAACCACGTGACCAATAACCATTTAATGTAGCGTACGGAAAGCAAGTGAAGTGTGCGGTTTATTTCAAGCGGTGAATTTTTATTGAAAAAGTTTATTGTTCAGTGTTTGTGAAGTTGATGAACGAAGAATAATTTATCCAATATTTCAATAGCCACGAACCCCAGATACTGGTTACAGTAAAGTATTTTCAATAGTTATTACATTTTGATCTGAATAAGAGGGGCGTTTCTGTTTAAATTTTTTCTCGTGAAAAATGCCATGAATCTTGTATTAAAAAATGTCACAGGTAAAATGTCTTAGACACTTGCTTGAAGGTATCTGCCCAGCCCAGTGAATTATTGAGAGGTTATTTATATTGGTCGGTTGTCGAAAAACGGACATACGTGGAATCAGTTGGAATGCGTTGTTCATTTGAAAAACATTCGAACAGATGAGTCTAAATTTACAAGAAATTGAGAGAGAATATTTTCAAGAAATGTAGACAATGGATATCTATATGCCATTTTTAGTCGTCTAACTTAATCCAAGTGAAGTTTCATAGTTGAGAGAGGCAGAATGGAAAACTGCATTACAGATTCATTGAGTCTATATTTGTCTCATTCTTGGCCATACTTCAAACATATGTATTGATATCCATTCACTCTTATTATATTCTGCATCAGTGTTCTGTTCAAGGATATCAATTTCTATATTTTATACGAGTCAAAATGTTGAATCTATCGAATGTCCTTGATTGAAATTATATTTTATCCCTCCGTAGTCATTTGTTCTACTCACCAAAAACTCCTAGCCTATAATTGAATGACACAAATATAACATCCTCACTCAGAAAATAGTCAGGACCATAAAGATCATAGGCAGAGTGACCAGACATGAAATATCCTCCATATATCCAAACCATCACAGGCAACACCTTCGGGGTACCACTAACATTCTGTAAAATAAATGATCAAATCAAAAAGTTGTTTTCCCAGACTGAATTCCTTCCCAAAAAACATCTCTTAAGCAGGCCTAATCCATCATTCTTCCAAAAATGATTGACTACTGACTATTGTTCCTCATGTTGATTTTTAATGGGCAATTTACAAATTCCCTTCAGGTAAAATGGCCGAGAGTCAAGAAGAATGGGAGCTAGACAATCCATCATTGCACCCCAAAAATGAAATGTTTTTTCCCCCTTTTCGAATATATTGTAGATTGTCTCTCCGTACTGGGATATTATTAGATTACCCTTCATCTATTCAAAACCCTGGATAATAATAATAGAGTTTATTCTGCATGCAAAGATTATTAACATTACAATTGTAAGTACTTAATATTGTGTGTATCATTTATTGTTACATTTATGTAATTATAAGATTTTATTTCTAGGCTAATGAAATGTGGTAGGTTGCTTTGTTAGGGAACTCTGTTTTTTCATGGTTTTGGTTAACTGTTAGGTATTTGTGGTCAAACTGATTCAAGTTGTGTCCAAAATCTGGTTCTATTTCATTTTTCAAATTTTGCAAGGAAGTATCTTTGTAAAATATCACAGTATCGTCCGTAAAACTTGTTATTTGATATCGCATCGTTACCTAGTAGGTTATTTTAATGGATGATAAGAAAAAGTGGACCACGCACCGTTCGTTGGAGTACTCCCCAGTTAACAGTTTTTTGCGGACTAACAATGTCTGCAACTCGTACATCTGTGTTATTTTACTAAGATAGCTATCTAATAATTTTAAGGTATTTTCTCGAATAATGTTATTTTCTAAAGCTTCTAGTGGGAGTTTGTGATTTACGGTATCAAAAGCTTTGGAAAGATCAAGAGAGATACTTATAAAGGGATTCCCATCATCCTTACTTTTGTATATCTCTGAGCTAAAGTCAGCAATGGTATCCTGTGTGGATTTTTCCTTCAGAAGCCCATATTGGTTATCAGAGAGTAATTAATTTTTATATAAAAAATCCGTTAGTCTTACCTGCAAGTTTTTTCAAAAATATTTGCTAGGGTGGTTATAAGGAAAATGGGTCTATAATTATCGGTTTGGGTTTTGTCACCTCTTTCGTGAATAGGTATTACAATTGCTGACTTGAATTCTTCAGGACATATACCAGTTTCGTAAATTCCATTTATTATTTTTGAAACTGGTGTTGCAATTTTTTTCATTGTTTCCGCCCTTATTCCGTCATACCCAGGTGATTTTTTGCATTTGAGAGATTTAATAATATCAATGATTTTACTTTCATTTGTGGGTTTCAAATAGATACTATCTTGTCATTTTTTTTTGGTGTCCTTTTCTTCCATTGTTTTTATTTTATCTATATGTTTTTCCTTTACTTAGGGACTAGTTAAGTCTGTTATAGTTTTCCATACTGATTTCAAGCTATTTGTGTTCTGTTGAATTTTTTTGGTGTAATACTCCTTTCCTGCTTTTTTCCTGCAATCTGTATGCCTTACCCCTACAAAAAACTTAAACCTTTTGAGAAACACTGCTTGGTAATCGCAAAGCAGATGTTCTGCAGTTTCTGCGAAGTTCTCGCACTGATGGCACAGTTCACTATCTGATATTTCCATTCCTTTGAGGTGATACCTCGAAAACGTTTGTTTCAAGTGATGTTGTTTACCCTACTTATGACTTGGAATGAGAATTGACAAGGCTTTTGTATTCGCTTGGAAATTGGTATAGTGATCTGCTTTACTGTTCAGTAGATTTGGATGTCGTTAGCATCTATGCGGTTTGGAAAAAGTTAGTTTTTAGGAAGATGGCGTGGTAGGGGGTAGTTGTATTGTTCGTTTCACCGGTTGAGGGGGTGGTGGTTTATTTAAACGAGATTATGATATATTTTGTTCCGGTTCGTGATATCAGTATAAAACTCAAAATGATGGTCTAGCTTCTCATTATGTTTTTAAACAACTGTTTTAGGTAGGTCCACTTTATTGTTATTTTGAGAATAATCATGCATATCATGTAACTTCCAACTTCAAAACAATATATCTGTAGTCAAAAAAATTAAACCTGAAGAACACTGCACCCCAGTCGAAATGTTGGCAATGTATTGAAGTACTTTATTGCAGAATCCTTATTTTCAATACACGAATCAAATTCCCAAAATTCATAAATAATTCAGGTTCAAGAAATTCAGCACACAGCAAATATATATATTGTAATGTTATGATATATTTTCAAATATGAATTGTTGTTATAATATGAAAATTTTGCTATTCTTTGTGAGCCAGATTGATATGATATAGATAGATATTTTTGCCCTGTATAATATTGCAATTATGTAATAATAATTGCTAGCTACGTCACTGTTCTCTCGTCACGTTGCTGCCAATTGTTATCATTTTTCTTACCACAGCTAGCACAGTTGGTACACCTCTTATCTCATATAGCCGGTTCAAAGCAATTTAGCCACTACTTGATATGTCAAAACTCAATTTATTCAATGGTCGTAGGAATGATTGTTGATCATTGTAAGGAAACAAACAACAAAGTATCAAAAAGCAATTATTTCCTTTATTCAGGAAGACTTAATTTTACCTGGCCTACGAGAAATAACTTATACTAATGTGAATCTACAAATATTCCCGGATAATCATAAAAATGAAATCATGGATAGATAGACAGAACCTCACTTTTTCCTTGAGAGTGAAGTTTTCTGTTATAGTTCAAAATAAAGTGAAATAAAGTTCTTCAGATGTGAAATACGTTATTTGTGAAATTGTTCAGGACCGGATGTGCACTATTAAAAGTTTTTATACCTGGCTGGAAATGTCGGTGTTCAAGATATGCCCTGAAACTGGATCCCTTCTCACTCCAAGCTCTATCAGGAACTCCAATACCATAAATCAGGAACCATACAGATGCAGAAATCAGCTTTGGATACTTGGATATGTTGTATAATTAAGGTAATATTTTTGTTGTCTTCTTACCAATTATGGGTTATAATCATTATGACAGTGTATGAAATTGAGTGTGTCATAGTATTTTGACATTTTTATCTATCCATATTATACATAGGCTTACAAATAAATAGAACTTCCAAAATTATGTAAAAACAATCTCTTGAAACTAATAACTATTTAGTAATTATTCTTTTTGTGGTTTTTTTTTCCTTTTAAAACTTATAACTGGCATAACATAACATAACATTCCTTAATTCACATTCAATAATTTTCTACTAGTTAGAAAAATTTTAATATCAATTTCTTCATTTATAGTTATTAACTTTACTTTGACTAATACTAATTTTCTACTTTCAGAAAATTACTTTGCTGGATTTCCCGAAAAACAAGTTCTACAAAAACAACGATTATTTACAACCACTAGTACTACGTTCTTTCGTTCCAGAAAAACTTGACTTCAGACATCTCTTTGGATCAAGAGAGAAAACTTTCCAAGATATTATCATATATGACATTTTATATTTTATGATTATCTTTATACTGATATCATTTTCAATTATCGATTAGATTTTTATCATTATTGGTACTGCTTTCAATTATAATGTTTTATTATTTTTCCTATCTCTTCCTTCAGTTGTTCTTTATATCCATATTGAATTGGATATTTTATTAATTTGAATCTCTCATTTTATTTACTTTTATTTTGTGTACATACTCTTTCACTTTTTATTATTCACACATAATTAACATATTATATTCATTTATAATTCATTAATATACCTTTATTATATTTATCATTATACCTTTATCATCATCATCATCATCATCATCATCATCATATTTCTTATACTATACTTCTTTAGTATTATTATTATTATCATTTCCACTTTCATTTCTCACATACATTCATTTTATACACAAAACATTTCTATCTTCATTTCTTTTCATTTTTCTTCAAAATTCACATCATTTATTATCCATTTCTATATTATTCCTCCTTTATAATCTATATTGTTTTTCACTTTACTTTATCTAACTAACCAGTACCAATATTTGTATCAACTTTTCTGTTTTTCAGTAATTTTTTATGGTTATTCAATATTAATGTTTTCTTTCTTGAAATATCCACTCATGTGTTGTTTTTGTTTCCTCTAATATTTTATCTCATTGATATTTTTTTCTTTATTTTGTTTTTCATCTTATTTTATTTATTCAAATGTTTCTGAAATCTAACTATCTATCAAACTATTTTTTTAACTTTTTTTTTTATTCCCTAACTTGCCTATTAAATTTGTTAACCTACAATTTATTATTCCTAAATTTTCATTTTTATTATTTGTCTCTCCTTCTATGGAATCTTGCTTGTTTTGTAACTGCAAGCCTATATTTTATTTCACAAATTTTCAATAGAAATTTCATGTTTATATTTTCAACTATTTCTTTTTTCATATTTTTACCTTCTTCTTGTATTTGGTAGTCAAGTTTATTTAAATTCTTTCCTATTTTCATTTTGGACATTATCCTATTCATTATTATTATTATTATTTCATTATTTGTATTGCTTTGCTTTATTTCAAAAATTCTATTCGGCCTGTAAATGTCATTGATTTGCATTACCATTATTTTTTTAATTATGTTTCCTTTTTTCAACTCAAAATTTTTGTTAGCCACGTTCATGTCATTCATTTTCATTATTATTATTTTATCATTTTCATTCCCTTTTTGCAATTCAAAATTCATCTTTTTTGTTTAATTCTTTTAAATTTTTTTGTTGTCATCTTTTTCTAATATAAGTTTACTATCATCTGTTTTTTGTATAAGTACTCCCTGAATTTTATTTTGCTCACTACTTGTTTCTAATGGTTTACCTATTCCTTCACTACTTTCTTCGAAACATTTTCCCATATTTTCTATTATTCTATCTTTCTTCTTTCTTTTCTCTTTCATTTCATTTTTCATACTTGCTGAATTTTCATTCATTCTTTCCATTTTTTCTTCCATTCTTGCTGAATTTTCTTTTAAATCCTCTTTCATACTTTCTTTTATTCCATTTTTTAAACTTGCTGTATTTTTTTTCATATCATTTCTCATTCTTCCCATATTTTCTTCCATCCTGACTGAATATTCTTTCAAATCTTTTATTTCATTTTTCAATCTACCTTCCATACCTGCCATATTTTCATTCATTCTTTCTAAAATTTCTAACATTTTATTACTTTCCATTCCTGTACCCCCTCTCTCTACCTTCTGCACCTTCTTCCAACCAACTTTCTTACCATCTCTTAAATCCATTTTATTCACCAATATCTAGCCTTACACCTTGAAATGCCAATTGCCAATGTTCGCACAGTGTTGCGATAAATATTAAGAAATAATATTTTTCCTTTACTTGCCCTTACTCTGCCTTGAAATGATACATTGCCCTTACTTTGCCTTTTCTTGCCTTTTCCGCCCCACGTTTTGTGCGTCATTTGTAATGTTATGATATATCTTCAAATATGAATTGTTGTTATAATATGAAAATTGCTAATAATGTTTTTTGCTATTCTTTGTGAGCCAGATTGATATGATATAGATAGATATTTTTGCCCTGTATAATATTGCAATGATGTAATAATAATTGCTAGCTACGTCACTGTTCTCTCGTCACGTTGCTGCCAATTGTTATCATTTTTCTTACCACAGCTGGCACAGTTATCTCATATAGCCGGTTCAAAGCAATTTAGCCACTACTTGATATGTCAAAACTCAATTAATTCAATGGTCGTAGGAATGATTGTTGATCATTGTAAGAAAACAAACAACAAAGTATCAAAAAGCAATTATTTCCTTTATTCAGGAAGACTTAATTTCACCTGGCCTACGAGAAATAACTTATACTAATGTGAATCTACAAATATTCACGGATAATCATAAAAATGAAATCATGGATAGATAGACAGAACCTCACTTTTTCCTTGAGAGTGAAGTTTTCTGTTATAGTTCAAAATAAAGTGGAATGAAGTTCTTCAGATGTAAAATACGTTATTTGTGAAATTGTTCAGGACCGGATGTGCACTATTAAAAGTTTTTATACCTGGCTGGAAATGTCGGTGTTCAAGATATGCCCTGAAACTGGATCCCTTCTCACTCCAAGCTCTATCAGGAACTCCAATACCATAAATCAGGAACCATACAGATGCAGAAATCAGCTTTGGATACTTGGATATGTTGTATAATTAAGGTAATATTGGTTTTGTTCTTCAAATGTTGGAATTTTTTCGTTTTTCTTTTCCAAAATTGATGCGTGGCATTCCTTTCTGAATTTTTTTCGATCTCCCTTCGGCTTTGTTTTCTGTCACCTAGCTACAAATTTTCCTTCCTCTTTTTTCATTTGAATTTTTGAATTCGCGCACCAAATTGTCACATTTCACTGTTTGGGTTCTTCTCATATAATTTATATATACAACTATTTGTCCATTCTTATTACTATTTACAAATTTCAATAATAATTGCATATGCCATCACCCCGTTGTTATTCTCTCACAATTTCCAATTTTCCATATGACCATCTATTCCCTGATTGGCTAATCTCATCAAGGAGTTTGCTGTTCTACCATTGGCTACTTTTAGTTAGGTACAATATCATATACTGTATGTTTCAAATTTATAAATGTGTTGATCACTTTTTATTCATGAAAATTTTGTAAATCTAGACTTTTTGTTGTCTTTTTACCAATTATGGGCTATAATCATTATGACAGTGTATGAAATTGATTGTGTCATAGTATTTTGACATTTTTATCTATCCATATTATACATAGGCTTTTTTTTTTTTTTAAAATTATAACAATAAATAAAAACAATATATTATATATATATATATATATATATATATATATATATTAGTATATTAAAGTATAAGTGGATAAAAAGGGCTTTAAAACACGCGCGATTTTTCGAGCACGACGGCGCAGCCGGAGTGCTCGAAATAGAGCAAGTGTTTTTAAGACCAGTTATCCACGAATACTTTACGTTATTTTTTTTTATTGGTGCACTTTGAAATCATATATACTGGTATTATTACTACAAATAATAGAAATAAGAACTAATAATGCAAGAAGGTTGAATTCGTGATGTGACATCAGTATACCTTTCGTTGTCATGGAAATGAGAAAAACATTCATTTGCAATTTGTTACCAAAGATCAATATTTGTTGTCACCAGAGCTCAAAAATTAATTATTCTAATATCGATTTTTTGAATAGTGAGGTAGAATCGCGGTTAATACCGCGAAAATCCAATGATATATATAAAAAAGAATATGAAAAGTTCATCAAATGGATGGAGGAGCACATATAAATGAACGAATTGTGAGTAATATTTTGACGTTACAAGGTACTCCTGTCAGATCAATAATCAAAAATTTGTCATTTAGACTTCACGTTTCTCGATTTGTTGATGTTGTCATGGTTACCTTTAAAAAACGCGCGTTTTTTAAAGTTCGATTTAAACACGCTGAGGCGTGCTTTAAATGGTTAAAAAGGGGCACCAATAAAAAATATATATATATATATATATATATATATATATATATATATATATATATATATATATATATACAGAGTGTAACATAGGTACGTTAAAATATTCAAGTTACGTATTCCTGAGACAATTTTAAGAAAAAAAGTCTTATAAACTTGTGTCCGGAAATGCTCCGTTTCTGAGGTACAGGGTGTTGAAATTAATTTTTTTGTTCGCTTTTTGAAAATAACTTTTGCAAAAAATAAGTTATTTGCACGAAATTTGGTACCCGGAGTTTTTTTGACGTGGGAAATCATAATGTCGTATTAATTTTCATGTAACATCTAGAGGGCGCTGCGTACGCTGTCAATATTTATTTCAAATTGCCCTGACATTTTTGACAGTAAACTTTTGGTACTTTTCATGAAAAAACCCTTATTCTCACACCTTTTCCAAGTAAAAGAGGTACACTTCCTCAACAACGCTGGAGGTGATCGTTTTCGAGATATTTACAATTTTCTATATCGATGCATGTTAGTTAGCTCCTAGGGCGCTAAGTGAAGTTGCTGAGAACATTACAAAAACTAAGTATGTGGTAGGTCATGTCAAAATAAACCTTTTTTCCTATGAAATGTTTATCGAAAAATGATTTGTTTTCGAGATACAGATTGTTGAAATTTTTCAAAACATGGTTGGTTTTTGTCATAAGTTATTTGCAACTGCAGTTATTTTCATCAAACTTTAAGCACAGACTTCTTTCAAACTGAGCATTATCTGCTTAATCAATCCAAATTTAAAAAAAATTGTCAGGTTTAATTATTCAATTAGAAAGTGCTACATTTCGGAGTTTGTAAAAAAACAATTCGGAGAAGTACTATGTTATTTATTAGGCAATTGAACATATAAAAATTGAACGAAACAACTATTACAACAACTGTTCAAGTGACGACCCCCAACAGTAATACAAGCTTCTGCTCTCCTCATCAAAGAATTCCGCACCCGTTGAAAAATCCGGGAGTGTTTCTTATCGTTTCGCAGCAAGCTATAATGCGATCCCTCAACATTTTCTCGTTTTTAATGGGGCTAGCATACACTAGTGATTTTAGGTGTCCCCAAAAGAAAAAATCGACGGGATTGAGGTCCGGTGACCTCGGGGGACAATGCTGAGTGCCTCCTCTTCCTATCCATAGTTCGGGATATGCTACGTCTAAGAAATTTCTTGCTATCAGACTAAAAACAGCCTGGGCTGCATCGTACATAAGCCAAGAGTGATTTCGGAGACCAATGGGAACATCTTTCATAAGCTGGGGAAGCTCGTATTCCAAAAAATTTCGGTGAGCATCTCCATTCAAACGTAAGGGGAGAAAATAGGGCCCAATTAAATAATCCTCAATTATGCCTACCCATTTATTAAAAGAGAATCTGTCTTGGAAATGAGTTTGCGTTATCGCATGTGGGCTATCTTCCGCCCAGATGTAGTTGTTATGGAGTTCATTATACATTTCTTGAAAAATTAGCCTCATCTGTTAAGAGTATTTTCGATAAAATTTGGGGATGTTGTTCGACTTTTCTTTGAAGCCATTGAGCAAATTCGATACGTGGTTGAAAATCACGTAGCGTGAGTGCCTGGACACGCTGGATATGATAAGGATATAATTGCTGTTCCTTTAAAATTCTGTAAACGGTCATGAGACTCACATTTAAAGTTTGACTAATTTTTCTTGTACTTGTCTCTGGATGTTCACTAATTTCTTCGAGAAATGCCTCCTCCAATTCCACAGTTCTTGTAGTCCGTGGCCGTCCTACTGCAGAATTTCTTACAAAGCTTCCAGATTCGGAAAGTCGCCGGAAAAGATTCGCAAATGTCGCTGCACAAGGAGTGACGCGTTGGGGATACCTTTCCTGATAGATGCGTCTGGCCTCGGTTGAATTTCCGTCAGCCAAGCCGTATGCGAAAACCATATCAGCCATTTTAGCATTCGTGAAGTCGGGCATGGTACCAAAAAATCACTTTATAAACTCCGAACTGTGAATTTGTCAATGAATAGTTAAAAATGTGACAGCGAACTTCTATTTTTATAAACGAACGTTCATAGCCTACCGATTTAATTAACTTAATTTGCAAGCGGAGAGTGACAAAAATTATTGAAATCAAATTTGGCTATACTAATTAGGCAGTTTGATAATGCTCGGTTTAGAAGAAGTCTGTCCGGGTATACTGCGTATAAAGTTTGATGAAAATAACAAAAATTCCAAAAAACTTATGACAAAAACCAACCATGTTTTGAAAAATTTAACAATCTGTATCTCGAAAACAAATCATTTTTCGATAAACATTTCAGGGGAAAAAAGTAGTTTATTTTGACGGGACCTACCACATACTTAGTTTTTGTAATGTTCTCAGCAACTTCACTTAGCGCCCTAGGAGGTAAGTAACATGCATCGATATAGAAAATTGTAAATATCTCGAAAACGATCATCTCCAGCGTTGTTGAGGAAGTGTACCTTTTTTTACTTGGGAAATGTGTGGGAATAAGGTTTTTTTAAAAATTAACGCAGGCCTTAGTGTTACATGAAAATTAGAAATTAAAAAGTACCCAAAGTTTACTGACAAAATGTTCGGACATTTTTAAAAAAGGTGTGGGAATAAGGGTTTTTCCATGAAAAGTACCAAAAGATTACTGTCAAAAATGTTAGGGCAATTTGAAATAAATATTGACAGCGTACGCAACGTCATTATAATTACACAGTTTTTCATTCCACAAGAACCTAATCGTGAGAAAAAAAAAACATCCTCTCTCTCTTTCATACATTATCATCTAGAGTGCTATGATGGAGTGGCTCTGAAATATATTTCAAGAATAAAGGATTTATCTCCATAAAATTCAATCCCAATCATATGAATGGCCACGTTATCACAGTCTACCACTTTTCATGAACACCTGGTATGACCTCAATTATCGCGTTTGAAATTGGTGCACCGGAAATAATTATATCTACCTGGAGTTGTAGACAAAAAACATACAAAATGCTTTTTATGTAATCGAGATTG
The DNA here is from genome assembly GCA_018342105.1 of Gonioctena quinquepunctata. Classification (NCBI taxonomy): domain Eukaryota; kingdom Metazoa; phylum Arthropoda; class Insecta; order Coleoptera; family Chrysomelidae; genus Gonioctena; species Gonioctena quinquepunctata. Next base: position 429,854 of record JAFIRS010000628.1, on the reverse strand, counting down.
AACAGATAAGTTTTACAATCTCATATTATCAAGCAATCGAGAGCATTATAAGATGAAAATTCAATTTGCCAAATGCGTGATAACATATGAAAAAATATATTCAGATCCACGCAAGTGATTGCCAATCCATACAACGCACAAGGTTTTTATCTGATAAATCATTTCAGTTAGAAAATCTTCAATATTATGAAAAAAAATTAAATTTCGTATCAATATATCGTTTGCAAATTTGATACCAGATATAAGAAAAAACACAATGTGCATCATAATTTGTTTCAATATTCAACCTGGCATTTAACGAATGTTCAAAATCTCTTGGAATTATTGTGAATTGATTGTATTAAGATGTATAAAAACCCTGGTGCTTGCACTTATACCTGTAGAAGTTTGGGATCGACTTGGCGACACTTAGCCTACTTGATAATAGAGATTACTAGCGTGTCAGATGGCGCCAATTTCGTTTTAGTTTCAATTCAATAACGGTATATTTATTTCCTCAGATTTCTTCTTGAGGCGAACTGTTCGCGGGTTCTTATTCTAGCTTTGTTATTGGTTGAAAAGAGACATCTGTCAAACTTCACCAATACCAAAGCTAGAATTAGAAGCCTCCGAACATTGCACAAGGAAAGCACTGTCGTGTTGTTTTTCGATTTGTACCATTTGAATTTGAGGTTAACTGCATTTTGACAGACGGAGAATTGGAAATGAAATTGTCATTAAATTCCAGAAAATATAAAATTCAATGCATACAATATGATGAACTATGGAAATATCATTATTAGTCAATTCGTCATGATTTTTACTTGCTTTTGGTACTGAATACAGGTGAAAATTCGAAGCTGCTGCTTTATACTGTCCACACAAAATACAAATGTGGCCCATTATACAAAAAGTATCCCTACACACTACACTACCTGAAAGTAAACAATTCCTCACGCACTAATGAAGTGATGAACGAGTGCTTTTTTAAAGATCAAACTCAGGAATAAGCTAAGCAAGATTTCAAATCGAAGAGATGGAAAACGCATAGATACCGAAGAGAGAGAAGCTCTGTTGAATAACAGGTGGTGTCCCCTCGAAAATCTAAACAATATCGAATCAGTTCATTCACCATGGTTTTTAGACATCTTAGATTGTATATAATGACTGTCCTACATTGATTGGTTGGAAACTAAAAGACCTACTAGACAATCATTTGATCAAAAGATTGAGCCAATCGACTGACTGTCTAAGAACCTGTTTGACGCTTGAGCCGAGCATTGACGGATATTGATGGAAAGTTTGATTGACTCAAGCTACTGAACAGAGCGCTTGATCGTGTAGGACGGTTTTGAAGCATTCTTTCAGACGCGCACACTGAAACAAATCCATATCGCGAGTTTATCAGCCTGTTGATAGATTTATACCAGGGTTTTCCAGAGCTACGGAAAGTTGGAAGGAAAGACTACTTAATGGAAATAAAAAAGTGCGGCATCAGAAAAAATGGTGAGGACTTTGAAGTCGTTGAAACCGGACTTCACTGTCAATAAATTAAAACGAAAAATAATGTTTTGAGAACGAATTTCAACTGGGAATACAAGGCAAAAGAGGAAAAGAGGATGTCCGGGGCGTCAGCGGATGGCATCCTGAAAACGTCGCCCTGGTATTAAAACGAACTACTGGTTCCGTTTCGCGCAGCAATGTCGTTTCCTTTTTTTCTGTTTGAGGGCAACCAGTGTCAAGGTAAGAATGCCCAAATCTGTCAATGAAAGCATTTTATCAATGGTTGTAGGGTCGTCGTTTGCTATATTCGAATGGACTATTATTAACTTTCATTATCTTTATATTGTTAAGTTGGCTAGGCAAGGATTTTTCAGTATGACATTAATCCAATATTTTTTTACCGAATTTCACTTTTTTCGAGTGTTCCAACCAAAATCAATGCGCCTTTTTCCTGAGAATAGTGTGGCAAATTTGTCACGAGTGGCAGCACTTGTGGTAGGGACAAACATCAAACCTTCTCCATTTGAGATAGTGTTATTTAAGTGATGCAGTTGAATTATTTGAAATAAGGCTCATGCTCCCTGAAAATAGCTGTTTAACTTTTCTCACGTTATTTTGCCTACTGAACAAGAACACTAAAGAAAAACGCGGCGGTGTCATACCGTTTCCAAAAATATATTGACTTTTTCCTTTTTCGAAAACGGTGCCTAAAAATTACCTCTTCATTTTTAGCACCGTTTTCGCGCACAAATATCACTCACAATGCCTCCTTCTTTTTACTAGCCTAAACTATAAACATCAAATCACTCATTTTCGGTATAACTTTGCACAAAATATAGCCGGTTTTATCGAAAAAATACTCCCTTCTTCAACAGTTACAAATAACCTAACTTTTCACCTTCGACAGATGGAATTTAGTGAAGGTGAAAAGTTACGTTAGGTTCAACTGTTGAAGAAGGAGTATTTTTTCGATTAAAGCGGGTACATTTTGTGCAAAGTTGTGATTTGGTGTTTGTAGTTTGAGCTGGAAACAAAAAAGGGACATTGTGAGTGATTTTTCTGCGCGAAAACGTTTCCTGAAAATGACCTCTTGAAGAAGATTACTAAAAATGTAAACCTAATAACTGGAAGTCATAATTTACATAGGTAGTTACAAATATTTTCAAAAATAATCAAATGAATGAAAAATAAATAGCTAATCCGCCAAGGTAATTCCGCTTCATAAAGGGGGGAAAATCGACCAACCCTCTAATTATCGCCCTATTTCATTGCTATCGACACTATTCAAATTGATCGAGAAACTTGTGAATACTCGCATCATGGCCTTCATAGAACATCACAGCCTACTAAGCCACAACCAGTTCGGTTTTTGAAGTAATAAGAGTACAACTGATGCAATGTTCAAACTTTTTGAACATCTTCATGGTCAAATTAACAATGGAAAAATAGTTGCAGCCGCATTCGGTGACTGAGCTTTGATTGTGTAAGTCACAGAATACTGCTACAAAAACTCGAATTATATGGATTTAGAGGTTGTGCGCTTGACTGGTTCCAGTCTTATTTAACGAACCGGACACAAAAAGTATTCATCGGACAGAATTCTTCATTATGCGGAAACATTTACTACGGCGTTCTACAGGTGTCAGTTTTGGGACCAGTACTCTTTTCGTTATACCTAAATGATCTAGCGCCTCTTAATGTTCAAGGCAAGTTCACTCTCTTTGCTGATGATACCACTATTTGTGGCACGGAAAAGATTTTTCAGTATTGAAGAAAAATATCCAGAACGATTTAGAAAAATTTCAGGAATGGTGCGACTGTAATTTGCTAGCATTGAATATCAACAAGACCAAATAACTTTCATTCAAGTGTGACATTGAAGGTATAACTATTGGCCATGATACACTAGATCGTGAACACAATACCAAATTTCTTGGCTTAATAATTGACAACGAGCTGAAATTCCAAGAACACATTTTGTCTCTTAGTAAAAAACTGGCCTCAGGATGTTACGCCGTAAAAATGGCCACAAGCGAGATTAGTTCTGAAACAGCAAAAACAGTTCATCACGCCCTCGTGAGTCCCACCTCAGATACGGAGTTGCCTTCTGGGGCATGTGCAGCCAACAAAGGCTCAATAACATATTCATTTTACAGAAGAGAGCGTTAAGATACATCTGTAGGGTATCTCCCAAACATTCGTGCAAACCGCTATTTGTCTCTGAGAGATTACTCATTCTATTTTCTTCATTTTTATTAGAAAGCGTATGCTTAGTTTTTAAAAACTGTGATAATTTAGCAAGTTATCAGATACATTACAGAACACGTAGGATAAATAATCTAAATCTACCTCTGCCTATACCCTCCTCGACTTCGACCAGGAAATCAATTATATATAAAGGCATAAAAATATATAATCACCTACCCTTACACATCAAGTGTATTAACTCTTTTAAAAAAATGCTGTTGAAGATGTATTACTTGAGGGAGCTTACTATAATTTGGAAGAGTACTATCCAGAGAATTGGTAGAATATGCAGTTTCGTATGATTGTACAGCTATATATGTGTGTTTCTATATGTTAGTTTGTTTGTATCTTATGTATATTTATTCAAAAATGTTTTATACTCTTGTGTAATGATGACAAATAAGTTTTTAAGCGCATCTGACGTATTACTTCATTAATGTGTAGTTACTGTAATTGATTTTTATATTATTTACCTTCAATTATTGTAAAAACTTTTTATTTATAACTTTGTCAATAAGAACATGTTTATTCTTTGACATTGAAGTATATTTATCTCTCTCTCTCTGATTAATTTACAGTGAAAAAACATTGATTACAAAAACATATAACCTCTCTGTTCGTTACTGAATCATTTTCACTGTAATGTGTTAAATTTATCTTGGTTACCAAATATATCTGACTCATTTTTCATTCTGAAATCAATTTAAAATTTATAATTATTATAAACGTCTGATATCAGAGTTCAAAAACACCGCTGCATAATATTTAAACCTTGCATACTGAACTGTCATTTAAAAAAAAACAGAAATTTTAAGATTTCGACAAGCAAGCCACTGTGTTTTAATGTTGCAAATTTGAATTTTCCTCCTAGGACGTCGTTTTCTGTCAAAAACATGTTTTTGATGTTTATTTTTACATGTATTTTAAAGTGAGTTAGGTAATGTTTGTCCCTACCGAACTACTAGCGCTGCTAGTGGGGAATTTTTCGTACTTGAGGAAAGAGGCTCATTCAATATTTTACATTGGTCCTTCGAGCCTTCAGAAAAGTCCTATGGAAGATAGAAATTGCGGCATAATGGACACAGAGTCGAATTTAGCGAGAAATCATCGTAACAACGCAGGTGCTCACTCCTTGGGTCCCAATTTTGAGTGACCAATAGGGTTTGGCAATGCGAATGCGATTTCAAAGGACAATGATGTAAATGAACCCCCAAAAGAAGACAACATGACGTCCCACCAGAATATCCATTCCATTCACACTACAATATCGAATACGGATATCCAATGAAAGAGACTCGCTATTGAGGTTGAAAAACTAAAATAAAACATAGAAAATATTATTATGGAAATGGAAATGAAAACACCTATACAACGAACTTAATTCATTAAACTGAAGTTTAACTGACACTTGAAGTTTAAACTGAACCTATACAAGTGGGACTCAGTTGTATATATTGAGGTCAGTTCAACTATGTGACATAATAGACAATAAATATATTTGAATTTCAAGTGACCAGCTGACGGTGCACTCAAATTCCAAATGACCCCAAGCATACGCCCCATTGAGAGTTCTAATTTCACTTTTCTAAGTGTTACAGCGGGTTGAATTTGCATCATTTTGGAGCGTAAGCACTATACGTCTGAAGAATAAAAGTAGAAACAGTTGATTGGCTTTAACTGAGGCAAGAATCGTTTTTGGAGGGAACCAAAAATCACTGCGTGTAGCAGAAGGACTGTGCTTTTACTTGGTATAAAAAAATTGTTAAGGCCAATTGGGTCTTTGCACAGAAAAATCGAACAAAACCTTATTTTAAGAAGAGATCTGGAAAAAATATGCAATTTTCAAGAACTACCTTGGCCCAGCAAGCTGGTATATAGATATGATAGCTCATTGCTTACCCAGTAAGTCTTACTCGAAAATTAACCCGTCCCGACCCGCCCCTGACAACGACAGGGGTTTTTCTCACTGAATTCTATGAAAATTAAAGAATTATTCTGAAAATAATACTGTAACATTGTAACAAAACTTCTTGTGTATAGTATTCATGATGAAAATGAGAGAGATTCTTATCAGAAGTGGTTTGACGTATCAGTTGTAAAAATCGGTTGAGAAACAAAAGAAATTACAAAAAAAGAACATATTTGTATATATATTTTGAAATAAATTCGTGTTGTTTTGAAAATTAATTATCCCCTTGACTATTATTTCTTGCATTTATATATATATATATATATATATATATATGTATATAATTATATATATATATATATATGTATATAATTATATATATACAGGGTGTAACTGAATAAGTGTAAAACATTTAAGGAGGTGATTCCTCATCGAAAAAAAGATAGGATCTTTCATATAAAGAAACTTCATTGGAGCAGCCCTTGTTAAGATACAGCCCCTTAAAGGGGGTACATAAAATTTGTATAACAATTTTTTTCACAAGCACTGAAAAAGTTACAATATTGAAATTAACCTGACGTTTTGTACTACCAAAAAGACACTTAGCCAGTAATTTATTTGGTTTACCCATGGTTGTAAGGTGAAAACGCAACCCCTAAAATTTATTTCCAATGTAACTTTTTGTCTTATTATTTGTTTACCATTTAAAAATTTATTTCCGATAGCCTGTTTCATTCTAAACAAAAAATGTCTCTTAGGTTTTTTGCCCAAAATAAACCAGTAAGCAGCAAAACATTATTTTACGAACAACTACAGAGATACATCGTCATAAATGCGAAAATACGAAACTAATCTATCTAGTAGGTCGCTATTAGCGATAGTGACAATTAAATTGGTATGACGCTGTCAGTTTGGGAATTTTCGAAATTGAATTAATACTAATTGTGTGTTGTTGTTCTGTTCTTAATTTGTTACTTTAATAATTCACTTGTTAATAAAATGGCATACACAAATGAGGAAATGGCTGATATGCATTACGTTTACGGTCTGTCGCAGGGGAATGGGTTAGAAGCTTCTAGAAGATATGCTGAAATGTATCCTCAACGGCAGCATCCTTCACATAGAATATTTGCTCGACTTCATCAACGATTACGAGAATATGGTTCATTCGACAAAAGAACGCAGGATTGTGGTCGCCATCGAGAAATACGAACACCACAGCTTGAGGAAGCATTACTTAATTTGATTGAAGAACAACCTACTACCAATACTAGAAAGATTGCTTTCCAGCTAAATGTTGATCATATGACGGTATTTCGAATTTTAAAGGAACAACTCTTATACCCTTACCATCTGCAACGAGTACAGGCACTGTTACCGCGAGACTTTCCGAACCGTCTTGAATTTTGCAATTGGATGCTGGAAATGATTAGAAGAAATTGTGACTTTCTGAAGACGATAGAATTCACAGACGAATGTAGTTTTCTCGGGACAAGATTATTAATTTTCATAATTACCACATATGGGCTGATGAAAACCCTCACGCTATTGTCGAAACTAGCCATCAAGAACAGTTTTCTCTTAACGTGTGGCTCGGAGTTATTGGGGATGATTTAATTGGGCCTCATTTTCTACCTCCTCGATTAAATGGTGAGGCATACGTTCAATTTTTAAGAGAAGTGCATCCAGTACTGCTGGAGGAAGTTCCTTTGGGCGTCAGAAGGGATATGTTTTTTATGCATGATGGGGCTCCCGCCCATTTTAGTCAAGTAGCACGTCAGCATTTAACTGAAACATATGCAAATCAGTGGATAGGTCGAGGAGGACCACATAAATGGCCCGCTCGATCCCCGGATCTCAATCCTCTCGATTTCTCATTTGGGGCCATTCACAGCATTTGGTATATCGTACTCCTGTTCGCGATGTAGAGGACTTAAGAAACCGCATCATCGATGCGTGCAGGGTAATCAGAGAGACTCCAGGAATATTTGAGCGAATACGTGGCTCAATGCGCCGACGTCTAGACGCATGCGTAATGTTTGAAGGTAGACATATTGAACATTCACTATGATTTCTACATGTTGTGTGTTTTGTTATTAATAACTTAGTTTTGTTTATTACCCTTTAATCGTTTAATGCAGGTACGAACTACAAAATAACAATAAATCCAGTTCGCATTTATGACGATGTATCTCTGTAGTTGTTCGTAAAATAATGTTTTGCTGCTTACTGGTTTATTTTGGGCAAAAAACCCAAGAGACATTTTTTGTTTAGAATGAAACAGGCTATCGGAAATAAATTTTAAATGGTAAACAAATAATAAGACAAAAGTTACATTGGAAATAAATTTTAGGGTTGCGTTTTTCACCCTTACAACCATGGGGTAAACCAAATAAATTACTGGCTAAGTGTCTTTTTGGTAGTACAAAATGTCAGGTTAATTTCAATATTGTAACTTTTTCAGTGCTTGTGAAAAAAATTGTTATACAAATTTTATGTACCCCCTTTAAGGGGCTGTATCTTAACAAGGGATGCTCCAATGAAGTTTCTTTATATGAAAGATCCTATCTTTTTTTCGATGAGGAATCACCTCCTTAAATGTTTTACACTTATTCAGTTACACCCTGTATATATATGTATATAATTATATATATATATATATTATAATATATATATATATATATATATATATGTATTTAATTATATATATATTAATATATAATATATATATATATATATATATATATATATATATATATATATATATCAAGGAGTTTCTGCCTAAGATGTACATAAAAAAATCGCTGTGAATTACAATTCATGGAAATCAATAATTTTTGTTTGCCCCTTATGTTCCTTCCATTTGAGGTTCAATCAGTCGTGTCAATCAGATACTATTTGAGTTTTTCTTCCGCCGACAAACAGAACATCATTGTATTCTAACATTTCTCGATTCCAAAGTTATATTCGTTAGATCGATTGATGGCAATTTCAAAATAAATAAAATCATTCTGAAATTTACCTTTCCGACTGACCACGCCAGATTTTTCATTTTTATGTTTATCAAAGACTATATTCTATAATCAAAATACACAGGGATATAACAAACATATTTTCTTTGCTCTCAGGTTTTAATAATTTTTTATAACTAGTAGATTTTTTAGGAAAGGTGTAAAATGAAACGAGTAAAAGATTATGTTTTTCAATTTTGATATTATTATATATATATATATATATATATATATATATATATATATTATATACGTATATATTATATGTATATATGTATATATATTATATATTATATATATATATTTATATATGTATATCAGCAATGGTACCCCTCTTTTATTTTCATTCCATGAAGAATATATTTTCATTCCATGCGCATTACTTTTGAGTACGATTTATTAAAGTTCGGCATTGGAAGTTAGCGAGCTCATCGAGAAGAGAGGTGCTGCGAAAGCCAAGCGAACGAGATATCTGCGTTACCGGGAGTACGTTTTGTTTCCGTTTGACAACTCTCTCAATTTTTCTATAATAAGGCAGTTTGGGTGGGCGCATGTGTGCAACCCTGGATCTCTACTCTCGATATACAGTCCTCACTAAAGGAGCAGAAACAGCAATTTGAAAGACATTAGAAGGCTAGGAAAACCAGGTAAGCGAACGTTTCTTTCCATTGCTGACAAAAAGAAAACCATACCTAGTTCCAAATCCAACATATATATATATATATATATATATATATATATATATATATATATATATATATATTGTTATGATATGATAATTTTGTAAATATAATAATTGTTTTTATATAATGAAGATAGCTAATAATTTTCGTTATTCTTTGTGAGCCAAATTTTTATGATATAGATAATTATTTGTGCCCTGTTTAATATATTTTTCAATAATGTAATAATAATCGCTAGCTAAGTCACTGTTCTTTCGTCACGTTGCTGCCAATTGTTATCATTTTCCTTACCACAGCTAAGCTCAGTTGGTACGCCCCTTGTCTCAGATAGCCGGTTCAGGCAATTTAGCCACTAGCCTCTGCTTGATATGTCAAATTCCTATTTATTCAATGGTCATAAGTATGATTGTTGATCATTGTAGAAAACAAACGACAAAGTATCAAAAAGCAATTATTTCCTTTATTCAGGAAAACTTAATTTTACCTGGCCTACGAGAAATAACTTACTCTAAAGGTGAATCTACAAATATTCATGGATAATCATGAGAAAAGTTCATTGGTAAAATTTACACAACCTCACTTTTACCTTGAAAATGAAAATTTATTTAATAGTTCGAAATCAATTGAAATGATGGAATATGCTTTATTAGTGAAATTATTCAGTTCGGAATGTGCACTATGGAAGGTTTATACCTGTCTGGAACTGTCGCTGTTCAATACACACCAGGATTTGGATTCCCTTTCACTCCAATGCTCTCCGGAACTCCAATACCAAATAGAAAAGGACCATACGAATTCAGCAATCAGCCTTGGATACTTGTATACGGTGTACAAATAAGGTATTCTTGGTTTCCACTTATAATGTGGAAATCATTCCATTTTTCTTTCTCCCAAAAATATAACGTGGCATTCGTTTTAAATTTATTTTCGATCTCTATGTGGCTTTGTTTGTTGTTACCTGGATACCATTTTTGTTCCTTCCCTCTGATTCGAATTTTTCAATTTTTTTACTTTCAGAAAACTACCTATGCTGGATTTTCCACCAGTTTAAGAAAAAACAAGTTCTTCAACGATAACTATTATTTACAACTACTAGTACTACGTTCTTTCGTTCCAGAAAAACTTGACTTGGACTTCTTTTCGGATCAAGAGAGAAAACTTTTCAAGATATTATCATATATGATATTTTATATTTTATGACTATCTTACTTTCATTTTATATTTTATACTGATATTATTTTCAATTATCAATTTTACAATTACTGGTACTGCTTTCAATTATACTGTTTTATTATTTTTCCTATCTCTTCCTTCAGTTGTTTTTTTATATTCATATTAAATTGGATATTTTATTAATTTGAATCTTTCATTTTATTTACTTTTATTTTGTGTACATACTCTTTCGCTTTTTTCTTATTCACATATAATTAACATATTATATTCATTTATAATTCATTAATACACCTTCATTTTAATTATTAATATACCTTCATATTATTTATCAATATACCTTTATCATCATCATCATACATATTTCTTTTAATATACTTCTTTAGTATTATTATTATTATCATACCCACTTTCATTTCTCACATACATTCATTTTATACACAAAATATTTTTAATCTTCATTTCTTTTCATTTTTCTTCAAAATTCACATCATTTATTATCCATTTCTATATTTTTTTCCTTCTTTATATTTTAATTTTTTTTTTACTTTATCTAACTAACCTGTACTTTTTTAATTTTTTTTTTTTTAAATTCCTTTTTTTTTGTTTCCTCAAATATTTTCTCTATTGATATATTTTTTCTTTACATTTGTTTTCCATTTTATTTTATTTTATTCAAATTTTTCTGAAATCCTACCTATCTATCGAACTATTTTTTTAACATTTTTCCTTTTTTATTCCCTAACTTGCCTATTAAATTTACTACCCTATAATTTATTGCCTAATTTTTCTATTTATTATTTGTCTCTCCTTCTATGGAATCTTGCTTGTTTTGTAACTGCAAGCCTATATTTTATTTCACAAATTTTCAATAGAAATTTCATGTTAACATTTTCAGCCATTTTCATTTTTATAATTTCAACTTTTTCTTGTTTTTGAAAGTAAAATTTATTCAAATTCTTTCCTACTTTTATATTTAACATTTTACTATCCATTATTATTATTATTTCATCATTTGTATTGCTTTGCTTTATTTCGAAAATTCTATTCGCCCTGTAAATGTCATTTATTTGCATTACTATTATTTTTTCATTGATGTTTCCTTTTTTTCAACTTAAAATTTGTATTAGCCACGTTCATGTCATTTATTTTTATTATTATTAGTTTATCATTTTCGTTCCCATTTTGCAATTCAAAATTCATCTTTGCCATTATTTTGTCATATATTTTCATTATTTTAATATTTTTATTTATTTTACCCTTTTGCATCTCAAAATGTTTATTATTCACTTTTAATTCATTATTTTTGTGATCAAGATTTGTGTTAGTTTATCATCTTTTTCTAATAAACTGTTCCTATGATCTGTTTTTTGTATAACTACTACCTCAAATTCCTTATTATTTGTTTGTATTCCATGATAATTATTAATGACTCTACTCTCTAAATTATTGTCTATTCTTCTCAATTCTAATAATTTTATCTTTTCTTCTACATTTATAGTTATTTCACTCTCTACATTTATTATTTAAATTAGTATCTTTATGTTGTTTTTCTACTTTTTTCTCAAGAGTACTTATTTCATTTTTAATTCTTTCTTGTTTACTATTGATATCTAATTTCATGTCTTTTATTTTTTCATCCTGCCATTCTACATGATTATTTATAGTGGATACTTCTTGTGTTATTGCCACATAAAATTCCTCATTTTGTTGTCCTATTTTAGTTTCTAATTGTTTGTGCATTTCTGAAAATTCTTCTTTATTTTGTTCTGATTTAGTTTGTATTTTATTTTCCATTCTTTCCATATTTTCTTTCATATCTTTATATTTTCTTTCACATTTTCTCTATTTTCTTCTTTTTTTTTTAAACTTCTTTCTTCATTCTTCATATTTCCCATTTTTTCTTCCATTCTTTCCTCCATTTTCCCATACTTTTCTCATTCCATCATTCATTCTTTCTATTTGCTCTTTCATTTCATTTTTCATACTTCCCATTTTTTCATTCATTTTTTCTGACTTTTCATTCTTTTTTCTTCCCCTTTTAATTTTCTTTATTTTTTCTCATCTTGCTGTTTTAATTTTTTCATTTTTCATACTTCCCATTTTTTTTCCAACCTTGTTTTTTTTTTTTTTTTTTTTCTTCCATTCCTTTTCATGTATTCCATCATTTTCTGAAAATGACTCTCTGTCAAAACCATTTGTGTACTCTCACTTTTTATTTCTATCTCTCTCACATTACTACTCTCTCCTTGTTCCTGATCACCTCTCTCTCTACCTTCGCACCTTCTTCCAAACCAACTTTCTTACCATCTCTTAAATCCATTTTTTATTCACCAATATCTAGCCTTTTAAATTCCAATTGCCAATTCGCACAGTTTCAAATATCTTGAAATTATATATTGCCCTTACTTGCCTTTTTCCGCCCTGATAAATATTATGAAATACTATTGCCTTTACTTTGCCTTTACTTGCCACTACGTTGCGGTAAATATTAAGAAATAATATATTTCCCTCACTTGCCCCACGTTGGGCGCCATTTGTTATGATATGATAATTTTGTAAATATAATAATTGTTCTTATATAATGAAGATAGCTAATAATTTTCGCTATTCTTTGTGAGCCAAATTGTTATGATATAGATAATTATTTGTGTCCTGAATAATATATTTTGCAATGATGTAATAATAATTGCTAGCAACGTCACTGTTTTCTCGTCACGTTGCTGCCAATTGTAATCATTTTCCTTACCACAGCTAAGCTCAGTTGGTACGCCCCTTGTCTCAGATAGCCGGTTCAGGCAATTGAGCCACTAGCCTCTACTTGATATGTCAAATTTCTATTTATTCAATGGTCATAAGTATGATTGTTGATCATTGTAGAAAACAAACGACAAAGTATCAAAAAGTAATTATTTCCTTTATTCAGGAAAACTTAATTTTACCTGGCCTACGAAAAATAACTTACTCTAAAGGTGAATCTACAAATATTCATGGATAATCATGAGAAAAGTTCATTGGTAAAATTTACACAACCTCACTTTTACCTTGAAAGTGAAAATTTCTTTAATAGTTCGAAATCAATTGAAATTAGTCCTTCCGATGGAATATGCGTTATTAGTGAAATTGTTCAGTTCGGAATGTGCACTATGGAAGGTTTATACCTGTCTGGAACTGTCGCTGTTCAATACACACCAGGATTTGGATTCCCTTTCACTCCAATGCTATCCGGAACTCCAATACCAAATAGAAAAGGACCATACAAATTCAACAATCAGCCTTGGATACTCGTATACGGTGTACAAATAAGGTAATCTTGGTTTCCACTTATAATGTGAAAATTATTCCATTTTTCTTTCTCCCAAAAATATAACGTGGCATTCGTTTTAAATTTATTTTCGATCTCTATGTGGCTTTGTTTGTTGTTACCTGATTTTTGTTCCTTCCCTCTGATTCGAATTTTTGAATTCGCGCACTATATTGTCACATTTTCACTGTTCATGGTTATGTGTCATAACTAATACATGAAACTATTTTTCCATTCTTATTAACTATGTACAAATTTCAATAATAATTGCCTCTGACAGTTTCCTGCTCTTATTCTCTTACAATTTCAAATTCTACATGTGACCATCTGTTCCCTGATTGGCTATTGTCATCAAGAAGTTTGCTGTTTTACCATTGGCTACTTTTAGTTAGCTACAATTTCATATACTGTATGTTTCAAATTTATAAATTTGTAGATCACATTTTATTCAGGAATTTTTTTTAAATCTAGACTTTTTGTTGTCTTTTGAAGAATTATGGGTTGTAATCATTCTGACAGTGTATGAAATTGATTGTGTTATATAATTTGGACAATTTTATCTATTCATATCATGCATAGGCTTATAAAGGAAATAGAACTTCCAAAATTATGTGAAAAACAATCTCTTGAAACTGATAGCTAATCAATAATTATTCTTTTTTGTGGGTTTTTTTTTTAATATTTAACTGGTTTTTCATAACATAAAATATATATATATATATATATATATATATATATATATGTGAACTTACGAGTAATGGTATTTCGGGGTTCTTGGGACCATGATCGGGATAGATCAAAATTCTTTTAAAGTCTTGTTGTGATGACGGGAACAATAGGTAGTATTTCTATTGAAATCTACCTAAAATTGGTTTAGAAAAATTACATGACTTGCATCTTCAGAAAATAACAGATATTGTTTTCTTCAATCGAAAAATTATACACCGCTATTCGTCATGAGAATGAAATGCAAAACTTTCAAGCATTACTTTTGTTCATAGTGCTTCGCTCATAAATTGTTTATATATTGAAAATAAAGTACACCGATACTGATAAAAGAAATCCAACTTGTCCGCCATCTTGTGTTTCAGAAATTACATAAATCTGTACTGATTTACAATGTACAGTTAATTAGCACAAAAAAGATATCAAAATCCGATTACTGGTTTCGAAAATATAAGCAATTAAAAAAAGCATGTATTCATTCTCCAAATATGTAACATACTTAAGTTATTCGCGCTTGCGCAGTATGAATATGAAAAAGAATGTTCAAAGTTAGGCTAAGGCGATACCTATAGAAAACAAAAAAAAATATTTCAAAATTTATCTGTTAACGAAAAGACGACTTTTGGCCATTTTTCGGCCAAGCCAGATTACTGTGCGTCGGCGCCATCTGAAACTCAATTTACCTCTTTTTATGAAGCAGTCAGGTGTCGCCAAGTTTATCACAGACATTAACATGTATAAGTGAAGATACCAGGACTTAGACATCTTACTTTCAATATTGTTTTTCAACTCACTTTAGGAACGTAAACATTAATGTACAAGCAATCCTCTGATCCTCGGGCATTCTCCTGAATACAAATATTTCCTTCAGATGTTGCGAAGAATATTCCCGGCCAGGGATCCTGGGGTACAGGTTCCTGAAAAACAAAATATGTTTAAAAGTATGTATGCTGATTCGTTGAAAATATGGACAGGATGTTCATAAAATCAGTTGTGGAATCATCTGCGACTGAAAGATAAACTTTAGTCACTATCTTCCATCGTCAAGATAACCTCTTGTGGGGTATCCATGTTGAAAAGGGAAACATTCTCAATTGAGAATGTTTTCCTTTCCAGTATGTATGCGTTATGAAGGGGTCGTGCTACAAAAAATACCAATAGAGGCAGAAATTCCAATTGAAGAGCGATGTATGGTTTCAATCATTAATTGAGATCAGGTACAGAAATTTGGGCCAATTACAATTACTTTTCGGAATTCGTCGAAGTTTCAGCAACTTTCATCCGCTACAAATATATGTGAACTACCTCATGCCCGCGGCTTTGTTAGCGTAGATTCTGAGGACATACTTTTTTGTATATTTTTTTAAATCAATGCGATAAGTTTTAGAGAAACAATTTTAATATATATTGCGTTACGCGCTGACATTCCTCATTCTTCAATGACAGTCAACTGATAATCATCCATCCGTATTAGTGCAGATGGAATTTATTTTCTCAATTAAGTTATTCAGGATGTTTATGTGAGGCGAGATTAATATGAATTTAACATTTAGTTGCGATAATTCTCAATCAATGATGTTTTATTTTTCATCATGATCTTGTCTTCAATATTGTGCCTGCGACTGCGACTGCGACTGCGACTGCGACTGCGACGCGACTGCGACTGCGACTGCGACTGCGACTGCGACTGCGACTGCGACTGCGACTGCGACTGCGACTGCGACTGCGACTGCGACGCGACTGCGACTGCGACTGCGACTGCGACTGCGACTGCGACTGCGACTGCGACTGCGACTGCGACTGCGACTGCGGACTGCGACTGCGACTGCGACTGCGACTGCGCGGACTGCGACTGACGGACTGCGACTGCGACTGCGACTGCGACTGCGACTGCGACTGCGACTGCGACTGCGACTGCGACTGCGACTGCGACTGCGACTGCGACTGCGACTGCGACTGCGACTGCGACTGCGACTGCGACTGCGACTGCGACTGCGACTGCGACTGCGACTGCGACTGCGACTGCGACTGCGACTGCGACTGCGACTGCGACTGCGACTGCGACTGCGACTGCGACTGTGACTGCGACTGCGACTGCGACTGCGACTGCGACTGCGACTGCGACTGCGACTGCGACTGCGACTGCGACTGCGACTGCGACTGCGACTGCGACTGCGACTGCGACTGCGACTGCGACTGCGACTGCGACTGCGACTGCGACTGCGACTGCGACTGCGACTGCGACTGCGACTGCGACTGCGACTGCGACTGCGACTGCGACTGCGACTCGGACTGCGGCTGCGACTGCGACTGCGACTGCGACTGCGACTGCGACTGCGACTGCGACTGCGACTGCGACTGCGACTGCGACTGCGACTGCGACTGCGACTGCGACTGCGACTGCGACTGCGACTGCGACTGCGACTGCGACTGCGACTGCGACTGCGACTGCGACTGTCACTGGGACGGAACTGTACTAGAGGATCAAGCATGGTTTACGGACACTGACCTAATTATATACTTGAGCAACGTTGTTTGGTCGGCGGTACAGCAGTAGTTACTCTGTGAAATTCTTAATATCTATCAAATGTTAGCGGTGGTGCAACCACACATTCTGCATAGGTAAGCACAGAATTTCAGTAACTTGTCGGTAATAGTTTCTTTTTATCTTTCTCAGAAAGACGAAAAATAAGATGTGAACAGAGTAAATCGTGATATATTGTTGCCCGTACCTCTGACAATTAGTCGAAATTCTTATTCTGCAGTTCGGTTCCTCAAGATATTTCTGACGAGAAAAAATTAGTTTCAAATATCTGTTTTCAATGTGTGAAACGTGTTAATGAAAGACATCTGAAAAGACACACATGAATGGAACCGAAGTGAATTAAGAACTAATTTTCGAAAAAAAAACAATTCCATCATTTGAAATGGAGAAGTAAGAAGTTTCCCATTTTTTTAAAACTTCCTCTTCCAATTGGACGCCCGATCGGATTCTTTGGTATAGCACTGGATCTATTGATTCCCTTCCAGGAATCAATATCACAAATACAATGAAGTAAAACATACCTTGAATCTCAAATTCCCCACAGGTGGTTTGGCGTATGGAATACCTCGGAAACTGTAATACGGCTTCCCTAGGTCTCCAGTTGTCGCTTCTTCTCCCCATATCCATCCATTTTTCGTTTTAACGATCGGATAACCCTAAAAATTATGTTTTACCTTCAGTCAATCATGTATAATTACAGTGTTCCCACTATTTGGGCACGATTGATGGAGAATGTGAAGCATGAATAATCAGTGAAAGGCGTATTAGACTCGTGCATCAAAGATTCTGTACCGTGCACTATTTCATTTACCATAATAACATTATGGTAAATGTGTGATGTTGAATGGTGTCTATAGTCGAGCAGCACAATATTATAGCTGCTACTTAATGAAACGAGGGACTTGATTTGACAGTACAATGACCAATTTCAGATTGTTTCGGAATAATAATACAATTAGGACTTGTAATAATATATATATATATATATATATATATATATATATATATATATATATATATATATATATATATATATATATATATATATATATATATATATATATATATATATATGTAATTTCTAAAATATAAAACAACTATTGATACACCTGGTATAATTTACTGAGAAAATGTATAGAAAGTCAAAATGAGATTGAATAAACAATAATTTAAAATGAGAAACAATATGTGCTGACAATTAAAATAACTGTTCTTCAGTTATTTTAAACAATTGATAATAATTTTACTTTTATCAAATCAATAATTTCTTTTACTATGACATCAATAATGAAATATTTTCTTATTACACTATACATATATACCTTGCCAAATAAACAGATTTCTTACCCTCACTGAAGTAATACACAATATTTTAATTAAGACTTAATCATTCCGTTTTATTACCGAATTATATTACGCGTTCACTTGTTGTACTATGATTATTTAGCTTCTTGATAAATATTAATTCCATTCATTCCGTTATTACTGAGATGATTTCTGATGCGTTACACTTTCACTTTGATTCTGCATATGGTTGATTAATTTGCTACTTCAGATAAACTGTACGGAGTCTACGCTTATTTCGCGTAGGAAGATGAGTCTGCATCTTCTCTAATTGAAATTAAACTTTACTTTATTTTGCTTCATAATGAAGCAGAACTTGCTCTGTACTGACTCTCGATCGACGCTAGAAATCTGAATGAAGTTGATCTGTTTTAGAGAGAATCTCATATATATATAGCGTTCGGTAATCAAACGATACCGCCCGAAAACAATAAAATATTACCTATGTGTCGGCGAGTACCCCTTTGAGTTGACACGCCGCCATGATATGTTAATTTAATGGATCATTAATGTGACAGCGGTCTCTTTGAGAAGCGATCTTTACAAGTTTATGTTTTATCCCCGTTTTCGAAGAATCGTTAATTACCTAGTCGCGCCTTTGGGCTCAATAGAGATAAAAATAACTGTCCCGTCGTAATAAGGGCGATGTGGTTTAGCGGTTAGATCGTAGCTGTCATGATTTAATAGTTTCTTTGATATTTTCATAGGGTGTTACATTATTAACGCGGCCGCCTTTGATTACGAACGAAAATTGATTTATTATATTGGCATTCTTCAGTTTCAGTTTACATATGGCTATATTTGAAATACTTGATAAAGTGTGGTCACCACAACAAAATATAACAAATATGCGCGAGAGGAATCAATTGGTGAACTGGACCACCCTTGATTTGCTTTCAGGATTTGTTTTTAGTGTAAATGTGTGTCTGGCTCATCACGAAAGAGACTCTACGACACCGACGACGTTCCATTGCATGCGGAAAAATATTTGCTACAATAAATGTTACTAATAATTTCTCTTCTGAAAATGAATGTTGTGGTTCCTGTTTACCATAACGGCTTTGAAAATTGAATACATTCTGAGAATTGAAAAACAACGTAACTTGTAAAAAATAAACAAAAAATTTTCATTATATGAATTGAAGAACGTACGTTAACTTCTGAAAAATAAACTAAATTTTAACTCTAATAAAAAAACTACGAGTCTTATGCAATGAAGGTTCCAATAAACCACCTTGTTGTGCCAAACAATAGCCAAATCTGTAAAACAGAGATTTGCCTGGCACGAAAATGTGCTCGAGACAATGAGTTCAGGAGGGGGAACAGTGAACCAGTTGACTAATTGATTGTCCACTGTGCATATTTATTTTATTTTGTCGACTATAGAGACCGTTCAACTTCCAAACACATTGGAAATCGTATATTGCGGCAAATTTATTCCAGATCGGTAAACAAATCACCATTTTGAATCTTCTGGAATGGACTTTGAATCTGGGACTCAAGAACAAGACTCAATTCACTGAGCCGATAACTTGACCTGCGCTCAGGAAAAAATTGCCCCACAAAATAGCCAAATGATAAAGTAGTCATACAGAAAAAAAAAATCTGGTCTCATTTGAATGTGAATACTTCGAGTTTGAGTATTATTCAGTTTATTTCAATATTATTGTTTTGAAAAATATATACATTCATTTAATTCGAATAACTAGTTAACTTCATTAAAAATGGAAAATGTTTTATTCCTCAAGACAATGGGTGTATGTTGGTCGCATATCCGTCAAAAACAACTACTTTCCTGGCTAAAGCCTCGACGGACGTTGAATGACATCCCATGGATAAACGTGCATAGTCCTACAAGGTACTTTGTAAATGTTTGTTGCGAAATGGATCAATATCAACCACTTCACTCAGGCTGACCACCTGTAGACCGGTTTCAAGGTCTTTGCCTCTCATCAGTACAGGGTGGGTCAAGAGGACAATGATTATTGTCTGCGTTACCTAACTGAAATAATTAATATCAATCCAATTTCAGAACAGTTGCTGGAATCGCATTCAAAACTATGACTTTTGAATCTATCAATGATTTTGTGAAGAATATATTCGCTGTTTTGCCTCTCTCAATTTTCATTTTGAGAGTTTGTTTTCTTCATCTATACTCAACCAATCGTTTTTCTTTCAATCATCAAGCTGGGATGATAACATCACATCAAGAAAAAGGAAAGAGGACTCTGTCTAAGATACAAACAATACTATTGTTTTCTGTGTAAAAATTCCCAGATCTCATTTAATAATAAAATAGTCATCTATAAGCAAGTCCTGAAATCTGGATACATAAGTAATAACATATAGGAGGACACCATCAGTTTTTTATAGCGAAGTTGAATGACGCCATAATCATGGTTGATGAAGCAGAGTAGGTTAGCGCAGACACAAGGAGTTGTGAAAAGAGGCGGCATAGACCAACCCTCGCCATCTAGTATGAAAGAGTGAACTGGTATCACATTGGTGGCTAAACCTATCTCAACTATTTCAATCATAGAGTTTGGATTCACTCCATCCCTAACATGATTTTGTTATACCAACTAATATGATACAACTATCCATTATAAGTGAGTGATTTTCTTCCATATTGTTCCGAAGTTCTATATGTTGTAGCACGTAAAATTCATTTTCTATAGTGTTTTTCTTTTTTATATTTATTCCGATTGCCATAATTCTACGGGACTACTTATATCTAGGAATTATTCGAATTCAGTTGGAGTAGTACCGCGGTTGAACTCATGATAGATCGACTTGCCACTTACGGAGCATTCCTTCGGAAATTAATCAGTATCTAACCCGCAGGTCTATTCCATTGGAAATTTCATTAGTGGTCCGCTCATTCTTGAATTTGGTATTTTCTGAAATTGTCTGGTTTAGTTTTTATTCATTTTGTAGTAAGCAAGTAAATACGTTCATAGTAAAGGAATGTGAGGTGCGAATTAGTCTTCGGATATTTCAGTGAAATCTCATCATTGTTTGTTCTCATGGAAGTAATTTCTTCCAATGAGCGGCTCTCTATGCGGGTCAAGTGAGCTAACTTTTCTTTTTACAAGAAGGACGGAAAAGAGGACAGAATGCAAGATGACGTGATGGCGAAAGGTTCTGTTATTTGGAAAACCAGGGGTCATCACTATTTCTATTTATACCACGGGATTCCGGATTTGACGGTGGAGACAAGTGTGATA
This sequence comes from Gonioctena quinquepunctata, assembly GCA_018342105.1. Taxonomy (NCBI): domain Eukaryota; kingdom Metazoa; phylum Arthropoda; class Insecta; order Coleoptera; family Chrysomelidae; genus Gonioctena; species Gonioctena quinquepunctata. The sequence continues at coordinate 408,206 of JAFIRS010000628.1, read as the reverse complement.
CTGCTACCTCAAGGGCTGCATTCCTATAAGCCAGGTAATGTTTTTGTGTAGTCAGCTACCGTAACGACCGACATTTTCGTCGACTCGACATGAACCCTTTATCGAAAGAAGCCGTTGGCAAATTTTTCTATATAGCTGTGTTGTATAACGGTGTGAATTGTTATAAGGTTATTTGGAGGATCTTACCTTGTTTTGTGGAGGACCTCACTTTCAAGGAGGACCTTGTTTTTTTTTTAGAATTTTCATATGGGGAATATTTTCGGTAGAATCTCATATATTTTTGTTTCCGATATTGGTTTCAAGTAGAAGGTGTAGCTTTTCTTGCCAGAATTCGGATTGTCGGGGTATTTTTTTCAACATTTCTGTGATTGTCTACCCTACAAAAAGTCATGTTCCGGTATTTAAAAGCCGTCCATTTTCATACGTGCTATCTTGCGCAGTAGAAGATCGCAAGAGGAGTAAACAGGCAAATTTATAATTTTTACATTTCTTTTAACCTTGCATTTCATTTGTTTTCATGAATTTCATTTTTGGTTTAATTCCTATTCAATATTGGGTATAAAAGGTATTTTATAATTACAATGAGTGTAAAGTAGACGCATAGTACTATGGGGAAGCGTAATCATGCTTCAACATTATTTTAGATTTTATTATGATCACCAATACATGAGATTCATGCATCTCTGAATCAGTAGTTCGAGCTTTCGAACTGTATAACCATCAAGTTCAAGGGTTGCCAAAATTTATGAAACATTGTTTGTTTGAGAGTAATAAACGGTACTGGAGCATGATACAGTGTGTCTCACTTCTCATGGAAACACCACTGTATCTTCCGTAATTATTGAAGTAGAATTCTGTAATTCTCACGATCGTTAGATATACTGGGGGTGAGTCTAAATTTCCTCATGCGGTTGACCTGGGTGACATACACTGTGCGCCAGGACCGTTGTATATACCGATTTTTGCGAAAACTAATATTAGGGGGCAAGAAGGCTCAAAATTCTTACGGATTCGTGATCAGCACATCAATTTTAGTACCATTCCATATTTTCGCTGAAAAATTTTCAGTTTTGAACTTTGCGAATTTGTCTCACTTCCCAAGGAAACACCCCCCTATCTTCCGTTATTATTGTAGTAGAATTCTGTTATTCTGACGATCGTTATATATCCCAAGGATGAGTCTTGATTAATCTCTTCTGAAGTCAATCTGAGGGGCATACAATGCGCGCCAGGGGCGATGGTTGTATTGATTTTTGCGAAAAATAATATGAGGGGGCAAGATATGCTCAAAATTCTTACGGATTAGTTACCAGAACATCAATTTTGGTACCATTCCATATTTTCGATGAACAATTTTCAGTTCTGAAAAATGCGAATTTGTCTCACTTTCCATGGAAACACCCCCGTATCTTTCGTTATTATTGTAGTAAAATTCTGTAATTTTGACGATCGTTAGATATACCAAAGATGAGTCTGAATCTCTCCTGGGATCAATCTGCGTGCTATACACTGCGCGCCAGGAGCGATGGATATATTGATTTTTGCGAAAAATAATATAAGGGGGCAAGATAGTCTCAAAATTCTCACGGTTTCGTGATCAGGACATCAACTCTGGTACCAATCCATATTTTCGCTGAAAAATTTTCAGTTTTCAAAAATACGAATTTGTCCCACTTCTCATGGAAACACTTCCGTATCTTTCATAATGATTGAAGTAGAATTCTGTAATTTCCACGATCATCAGGAATACCGGAGATGATGCTGAATATTGTATGGGGTTGATCTGAGTGATATACAGTGCGCGCCAGTGGCGATTGAAATGCTGATTTTTGCGAAAAATTATATTAGGAGGCGAGACAAGCGAAATGTTACTGATTCGTGATTAGGACATCAAATTTATAACCGATAGGCATCTTTGCTGAAGAATATTTCAGTTCAGAAAAATTTGAATTTTCCCACTTCTCATGGAAACACCTCCGTATCTATCGTAATTAGTGGAGTAGAGCTCTTAAATTTCCACGATAGGTGGATATTCAGGGGATCAGTAATAATATTATATGGAGTACTAAAATATGGATTTTCTAAAAGAAGTAGGTATTGATCTTTTTTTTCCGAAAATATCACAAATCCAGAAAAGTGTTCAAAATGAAAAAACAAGTCAGACTATGTTATTGAAGCAAATCTCAAAAAAATCCTTCCTTTTTCTGTTCATTATCATTTATTAGGAAAACAACGGTAGAAAAACTCAGTGTAGGTATATTTCTCAATAATACATTATCACTGATAATTATCACTCGATATCACGTTCTACAGTTATAAACTCTGCAAAAATCGTGTATCTATTGCCCCTGGCGCGCAGTGTATGTCACTCAGATTAACCTCAGAAGAGATTCAGACTTATCCTTGGTATATTCAACGATCTTCAAAATAACAGAATTCCACTCCAATAATTACGGAAGTTACGGGGGCGTTTCCAAGTGAGACATATTCCAGCGAAAATATGAATTGGTACTAAAATTAATGCCCTGATCACGAATCGGCAAGAATTTTGAGCATAACTTGCCCCCTTATATTATTTTTTGCAAAAATCAATATATCCATCGACCCTAGCGTACGGTGAATTTCACTCAGCTTACCTTCAGAAGAGATTTAGACTTATTCTCGGTATATCTAACGATCGTGGAAATTACAGAATTCTACTACAATAATTGCGGAAGATACGGGGGCGTTTCCATGGGAAGTGAGACAAATTCGCATTTCTCAGAACTGAAAATTTTTCAGCGAAAATATGGATTGGTACTAAAGTTGATGTCCTGATCACGAATCCGTAGGAATTTTGAGCCTATCTTGCTAATATTATTTTTCGCAAAAATATGTATGTCCATCGCTTCTGGCGCGCAGTTTATGTCACTCTGGTCAACCCGATGAGAGAATTTAGACCCACCCTCAGTATATCTACCGACCGTGAAAATAACAGAATTCTACTCCGATAATTACCGAAGATACGGGGGTTTCCATGAGAAGTGAGACACACTGTATTTAGTTTGATTTCCCATTTTCATTCCACACTTGTAAAGAATCTGTCAAGGCTAATTGTTCAAGTAAAAAAAAAAGTTCTCCGCATTTCAGATTGTATATGATCTCAGTTAACATTCTAGAAATCAGTATTTGGTTTCAAAGCTGCCAAATATTCACTCTTTAATTATTTTCAAGCTGTGGGGCGCTCAAAAAAAAATTGCCATTTCAAATTTGTTTTGTAACACTTGTTATAACATTGTGCTTTTCAATTTTTATTTTATACATCATTACTGAAACTCAATCAACGAACTCATAGGGCTCACCGGCGAACAGTTGCCGTCCGCTGAGCCTGGACCTTCTGTAGTCTAGTCGAGAAGTGAGTTTCCTGCGAAAAATAGTTCCAAGTCTCCAAAAAATCTGAGCGATAGCTCATTAGATTTGGGATGCAATTCTGGGGAAGTATTTTTTTAGTTTTTTTTGCTGAGGAAAATTGCAATTGTTATTAACAAAAAACAAAAACAAAAAATGGGTTCAGTTATTTAGAAATAACTCAAAAACTATGAGCGATAACCAAAATCGGAAATAACATTCTCAAAGGAGAGAAAATTTCGAATTTGGAATCATGGAACTCTATTTTTATTGTTTATAACTAGGGTTCCACGCGACGGCTACGGCATGCGCGCGCCGTCTCTAAAGAAATTTGAATAAATTATGGTATGTTTTTAATACTTGAAAGAACAAAGTCCCGTTGAAAAAAAAATATTGTTAATTTTTCAACAATTTAGGCATTTGTTGATTATTCCTTATTTTTCGGAACTCGGTTTTCATAAAAAACGGCATAAATGTTTGAATAATAGCTTTAAAAATGTTCGTTCCCTGGAGCCCTTGTTATATACAGTGTCCGCCAAAAAGTATGTACCATATGGGAAAAAAGTTTATTATTGGAGTATTGCAAAAAATATCCTGGGGAAAAATTTGTGCATGTCCGATTACCTAAAAATAGATTTTTTGACACATGTCACGTGATCGCTAGTATGAATGAATGAAATTGCAATGAAAAGGCGAAAAGTAGGGTAAGATAGCAAGATATAAACAAAATTATTCGAAAAAATTGGAATTAGCTATTTTTTTAAATATGTTCCCATTTATTTGAAAATATCATTTTCTTTTATGAATAGCTTGACTATACTGAAACATTTGCATTTCAATGATAATGACAGGACTTCCTCCTCACCAGAGGGCACTATATTTAAAAAATAGAATTTTGTCAGAACCCTTGCTGTTCGTATCTAACAGTTATATCAGAATTCCACGACAATTGTGATGACATGACACTCCAAAAACATGGTGTTTTCCAGATTATAATCAAGTTCCGATGATAATCGTGGATGAGCGTTTCACTTCGTACATAAACATGTAAATTATAAGTCTCTTAAATTTGACTCACTATTTCATTCTGAATATTTGCACAATTTTTTGGGCAGATATAAACATCGAAAATAAACCATACTGAAATGAAATCAGGTTCATTCAGTAATCTACATCGGTGTCCGTGAACATATTCCTCAATTATGTCACAGCAAGGGTTCTGACAAAATCATATTTTTTAAATATAGTGCCCTCTGGTGACGAGAAAATAAGATAGTTATGTCATTATCATTGAAATGTAAATGTTTCAGTATAGTCAAGCTACTCATGAGGAAAAAAATTGATATTTCTAAATAGATGGGAAAATACTCAAAAGAAATAGCTATTTCCAATTTTTTTGAATTATCTCCGTTTATGTGCATGAAATTGAATTCTAAGTAACTTTTTCAAATAACTGTTTTTGATATTTTGCCATCTTACCCCACTTTTCGCCTTTTCATAGCATTTTTTTTTCAATTTGCCGTCATACTAGCGATCGCGTGACATGTGTCAAAATCGATTTTTAGGTAATCAGACATGCACAAACTTCTCCCCAGAATATTTTTCCCAATACTCCAATCATAAACTTTTATATACTTAACAAGATCACGTTATAAAAGTTTTCAAAAGTTGTTTATTTTGTTTATTATAATTTTTTAAAGTTAACAAAAAAAAAATTGAAAAATGGAGAAAAAAGTTTATCCATATGTTTTTGCATCGATAACATTCGAAAAACATTTTTTAAGACATTTGTTTATGAGTTGTTCATAAACAAATTTATACGTATAATATTTAAAAAAAAAATTTGGCTATTTTATTGTCCAGAGAATATAATGATTTTTTTAAAACAATATTTTTCCTAAGGAAAATTCTTATAGTTTATAATCGTTTTTTTATATTATTTAAATAATTAGTCAGGATTTTTTTTCTTTAAAAATCATAATTGGCATTTTCAACAGTATAACAAAAAATAAAAGGAATATTATTAAAAATTTAATTGTTTATTAAGTTAACAATTTGTAATCAACAAATTCGAAAAACTCATTATATTTTTTTTTCTGAAACCACTGAAAATTACAAAAACAATCATATGCAACAAAGTGTCGAAAAAAATTTTAGAAATCAAATGAGTCTATGAAAAAACAGAAACAAAATATTCTTCGACACAAAAAAATATAAAGAGATTTGGAATTTGTTTATAAAAATTGTTAACTGAATAAACAATTGAATTTTCGGAATTTTGTTTCAATTTTGCGTTATTCTACCAAGAAATACCAATTATGATTTTTAAAGAAAAACATTTCTGAATTAATCATTTAAATAATGGAAATATAAAAAAACTTATAAACAATAAGATTTTTTTTTAAAATACTGTTTTAAAAAATCATTATATTATCTAAAGAACAAAATGGCTAAAAAAAATTTTCAAGTATTAAACTAATACATTTGTTTATAAACAATGTATAAACAAATGTTCTAAAAAAATGTTTTCGAATGTTATTGAATGCCTCCGTTTGATGCAAAAACAGCAATATCAAAACATATAGATAATTATTTTTTTTATTTTTTGTTAACTTTAAAAAATTATAATATACAAAATAAACAACTTTTAAAAACTTTCATAACGTTACCTTGTTAAGTATATATATATATATATATATATATATATATATATATATATATATATATATATATATATATATATATATAAGAAATGCACAAAATAGAGGTGACACCTATAATTTGTGGGGTGAAGCTTAGACCTAATGACGTGGAATTTGATGACACGAAATTTCGTGCACATCAATAGGTCACCAACAGATGTCAGTATAGGCCAATCCACGACACCAAAATTCGTACTCCTAGTGCGTTCAGCGTAACGCAAACAAATAACGAAAGAAATTTGCTACGAATTCAAGGAAGCCACCATCCGCCTACAGCTGTTTCATGGTTTCCCAATCATCAGGACGGCTTGTGATCTTTCTCAAACTCGTACCAAAAAGCTCATAGTGCTAATACTCACCGGCATGTATGAAAATGTGAAATGCACAAAATTATAGAGATGACACCTATAATTTGTGGGGTCTAATTATAGTATTCACCTCAATAATTTTGTGCATTTCACATTTTCATACTTGCCGGTAGGTATTAGCACTATGAGATATTTGAAACGAATTTGAGAAAGACCACAAGCCGTCCTGACGATTGGGAAACCATGAAACAGCTGCAGGCGGATGGTGGCTTTCTTGGATTCGTAACAAATTTCTCTTCCTTTTTATATATAAGAAGGGCTCCAAGGAGCGAAACATTTCTAGAGGTATTATTCAAACATTTGTGACGTTTTTTATGATAACCGAGGTCCGAAAAATGAGAAGTAATCAACAAATGCCTAACTTGTTGAGAAATAAACCTAATTTTTTTCAACGGGACCTTGTTCTTTGAAGTGTTAAAAACACACAATTTATTCAAATTTTGAATTGATATTTAACACTATAAAAAAGTTATTTCATGTGGTGTACTCTCTTTGAGTTATTCCCAAAAAACTGAACACTTTTTTTTGTTAATAACAATTGCAATTTTCGTCAGCAAAAAAATAAAGAAACCTTTTTCTCAGAATTGCATTCAGAATCGAATGAGCTATTGCTCATATTTTTGGAGACTTGGAACTATTTTTCGCAGGAAACTCACTTCTAAACTAGTCTTTTGGTTTTTCATAAAAAGGTAGGTTATAATATCATCCTTCGAACAATTTTTTATTGAACAATTTCAGTCTTTAGACTGTTGATGAGTCTGGGATGGACTCGAAATATGTTTCGCCAATCAACTGATCATTTTCACCATCAAATGTGGTGATGACTTCTTTATTCCTATATAGTATACATTTCTCTTTGAGCCATAAAAAAGCAAATGTAATGGTTTTAAACCAAAGAAATCCAAGATTTCGGGCACGGAAGAAACTGAATTAGTTTTGAGGGAAGCTCCAAATGATTTGTATCCCATGATGGAAGTGAGTTCTGAACTCGTGGTTGGTTGATATTAGGTAGTATAATAACCTGAAAATTTGTTGTAGGAAGCACTGAATTTTGGTATTTGAGGGGCATGTCGCCGCGAGGAATTGGCAAATATCAAGATTTCAAGACATTCTTACTCCTATACTAGAAACCAAAACGGAGAAAAGTCGTGTGTTAACTGTCATCAGAAAATTTGCTTCCGTGTGAGTTCAGAGATGTGATTAAAAGCGCGTTCTTCTTTATAATAAAAATGTGTTCGAGACAGGTCATCGGAAAAAATACATTCGATCAAATACCATTCAGAATAGCAATTTATCTAGTACTCCCCAATGCCAATGGGAAAAATTCTATGGATTGATGAGCCTTCTACTAGCTTTTTGACTCAATCTGAGGATGATGCAAACTATGTTGAACCACCGGAATATAAAATCGATTCTCCTCAGACTACATCCTTCGGTAATAAAGAATCAGTTGAAATCAGTAACTGACAGAAATTCTTCATTAGCAAGCAGAATCTACCATCAAAAATATCTAGGAGCAAGAATTCCTCGGGTGTCTTCATTTCAAAAGTTAAGAGATCGGTAGTGTGTCTTATACCAAATGGGAAATTGTGTTGGTGGGCGGATCAATAAGGAAAATTACTTGCAAGTTTTATTGATGCTACAGAAAAATCTCCACTTAGTCACTAGAGAAACGGATATTCCACAAAGTAGTGAAAAGAGAATTATATTGAGACATGAGTTCCACCCTTATCATCTGTATCTACATCAAGAATCGTATGGTAATGATTTTGCTAATAGAGTTGTATTCAAATGAATGGCATGATTCAGGAGGATTATAATACTTCAAACCAAATTCCGTTTTCTGATGAACAATGTTCAAGAACAACTGGTCATAATATGCATCATTATTATGTAATCGAAATTCATCACTGATTGAGGACTGTTGGTCACCAAAAGCGATGGTCGCTTAACGTTTGGGGAGGAATTATTGGAAATCACATTATTGGACTCTACTTTTTCAACAATGTGCTGAATGGTAAAAGGTATTTATATTTTTTTTTGAAAGGGTTGGCTTGAACACTGGAAGGGCCATGTGGTTGCAACACGATGGTGTTGCTGTGCATAACTATAGGATGCGATAGTTTTCAGATCAATACCATCCTAATCGTTGGATAGGCAGAGGAGGTACTATTCTTTGGCCCACGCGATCCTCAGACCTTACTTCCATAGATTTCTTCCTCTGGGTGCACGTGAAGCAAATATTTTTCAGAGATCGTCCAACAACTGCAGAGGATATGGAAAACAGGATCACGGAAGCCTTCCGTTGAACTGATGGAGCAATGCTTGCTAGAATTCGGGGCTCATTCACTAGGCGACTAGCATCCTGTGTGGAACATGATGGTAATCTTTTTGAGTATTCATGAGTAGCCTTTTCTCGAAATGTTCACATTGTTTTCTGTTATTCATCTTTTCATGTTCTTGTAAAGATTACTAGAATTGTTTCCTTTGTGAGATACTCCTGTTTCTATTACAATTTCATTTTGTTGAAACATGTTCTTTTCAGAATAAATGCAATGCATTCAATCTCTCAAATTTTCCAAAGTGGGCCCCACAAACCCTATTTCGGTTCCTAAAAAATACTATGCAATGATGTAATAAAATATAAGATGCTGCATTTGAAGAAGTCGAGTTATTGCCATTTGCCATTTTCAAAAAATCGTAGTAGGCGATAAGACTTCCAGTTCACCTGCATCTCAGAAGATCTGCTGAAGCCTAAGGAGTCGACTGATGAAAGTTGGGTGATTTATCTTGAATGGTTCTGAAGTTTTATTTTTTTCTGTGGGTCTGTGCATCAGACTATTTTACACATAAATTAACATAAGTCAAAAACTATTGCAGATGAGTCTAAAAACCCAGGTGCGTTATATCGACAATTTAGTGGCAAATCCAGAAATGTGTGTTTATGAATAGAAATATTTTGTTAGACCTAATGTTATGGAGCTTACACGCACCCCTGGGACACGCTGTATACATGACTGAATTATAATCCGCTCTAGTCAATACAGATGATTATTATTTTTTGGTTAAAAATGATTTCAAAAACCATCCCATACATTTGGCACGGTATGAAAATACTCGTATCATATTTTTTTTAACAACTTTCACATACTGACGCCCATTTTGTTGATTATTAAGTGATTATTCAAAATGAAATTCATTCGGTATAAAATTCCTTGCAGAAGTGCAACGCTACCTCCCTTACTATTCTTTTGTAGCCATATTTTTATTTTACTGCACACTGATTTTACTTCCTTTTTTTAGTGTTCTGGGCCCATAACCTGTTTCTGATTATATTTTATTTCTTAGGATTTTGTACAATTATTGATAACTCAAATACCTTCATTGTCAATATTGACTCATTTATTTTGTATTGATAACAACGGGGAACCAATAACAACTTCGGATACATGAATAAAAATGACAGATGACGTACACCATGCTTATAATAATTATTAATTGACAGGACTGCCGATCGATCATTATAGTACCAATCTAATTTTTTTATTATAATCGACACAAACTCCATCGGATACTATATTCCATGTGGAAAATAACGAATTGAAAACAAATCAAATAGAAAACCCCTCAAAATCTAAATAGTTTCAACATCAATTCAGAGCAATGACTATTCTCAACAAGTGTGGGTGGAATTCCAACTCGTTTATTGAGATTATGTTTTTATATCGTACAATGAATAAAATAAATAAGATATATATATATATTTTGGTCCTCTGGTTTCGAAACCACTATAATAATATTTTGGCAAATCAAGCGTTAGCAAATATTTGTTAACGGCTGGAAAACTTTATACTTTACTATATGGGAAATATGAAATATGCCCGGAGAACTCATATAAAAACAGTTATAACGATAAACAAATTGATTTTTTTACAAGCTTTCATTTAGTTTCACCAGTCCCGGTGTCTGTCTGTAATCAAATTTTGAAGTTAAATTTGACCCACTTCTAGTTTCCCGATTAACGTGAAATTTGGCAGGTGTTCATAGTTCCCGTGACGATGCTTTACGGAAAAAATGGCAGCTCTAAGATGGCGGACGAGATTTAAACAAGATCTCGTCTGATTCGGCTCAAAATTGGTATGTGGGGGTTTTCGTGGTCGAAAATTATGAACTTTTTGTCAGAATCCATAAAATAAAAATGACAGCACCAAGATGGCGGACAATCTCTGTGATTGGTATGTGGAGATTTTCGAGTCGGAGATTATGAATTTTTTGTCAACCTTAATAAATTTAAGATGGCGGACGAGTTTTGTAATTATGGTTCGATTCTATTCAAAATTGGTATGTGGGGGCTTTTCGGGGTTGAAGTTCATTTTTTTGCCAAAATTCCTAAAATCAGAATGGCGGCTTCAAAATGGCGGATGATCTCTGTGATGATGGTCCGATTCCAGTCAAAATTGGTATTCAGAGGTTTTGGGGGTCGGAGATAATGAATTTATTGTCAAAATTTATAAAATCAAGATGGCGGCTCCAAGATGGTGAACAAGTTTTGTGATAATGGACCGTTTCTATTCAAAATTGTTATGGTTTATGTGATTTAATTTTTTTATTTCACAAAGACAGGCCATTCCACATATATTTTCAGATACCCAATTACTGAATGGCACAACAAAAGCAGAGATGGATTGTGGTACGAGAAAAATGTCATAACCTTAACTAGGAGGTATTTCATACAAAATCGCAATTTATTGAGATATAACAAACAAAAATAAAGAAAGAGAGCGAGAACTAGCGGGGATTCAAGGAGGAATCTTCTACTGACTAGTTGATTAGGAAAGTTAATTTATATGAAGAATTGTTTTCAAATTATGCCTAAGGAGATTAAGATTCGAAGCAAAGGTATCCAGGTTATCATCCTTTGAAGTTGAATTAAATGATTTGATACACCTATTTAGGGGAGAATTTGCCAGGGAGTTACTAGAAGTTCTTCCTGAAACGGAAAGCATTTTGTTTCTTACCCTGTAGGGGGTACAATTCAGTGAGAGTTTGTCTATGCAGCAAGGAGAGTCTATGGAGTTGTTAACCAGTTTATATATAAACAGTGTATTGAAGAATTGTCTTCTTATAGATAAGTTTTCCATTTTATAACAGAATAGGTTATTTTCATATCTGAAGAAGTGGCGTCTTCAACAAAATCTAAAATCATTATGTTTATATTTTTTTTCTAGATGTTTTCAATTCCTTCTAAGTGTACATCATGAAAAGGGTTCCATATAATCGAGAGATGATCTAACTATCAAGGTTTTTTTTTATTGCTTTATTTAACGTCGGCCTATTTCTGCGACCAAGGCCAAACACCGACGCCGGTGAGCACACTCCCCCCAACCGGAAATTTTGCCGAATCCTCTGTTGTTTCGGAGGAAGGGTTCTTTAACGAGCTCAACATCTATGAACTCGGGACCGCCATCTTAACGTTTCCTCCGATGGACGGCATGTCTATCGTCTCATCTCGTGCGCAGCTGCGGAAATGCTACTACGGTAGAGTTTTAGGGCATTTTAGGCGCACCTTCCTTGTCGGGTGGTCACTCATTCAAGTACTAAGCGCGCCCGACGTTGCTTGGCTCGGATATCGAATTCAAATAATTCATTAACTCTTTTAGTACAAATATCTACATTTTACAAAAATATATTTCTTCAGTTCGTTGTCACGTTGGTTACGGGGCTTTGGGTTGAGTGTGGGATAATATTTCCACCTGGTTCCGAACGTTTCGTATGCCCCCCGTGGAGGGCTGTAAGAAGGCGCCACTCTGATGTAGGCGTTGTTTTTGTAGGTTTTTGAAATGTTTAAGGTAGTTGTGGTGCTACAGTGTCAAAAATTAGACTCGATTGTAGCGCTACGCGATACATGTTCAAACGCTGAATTAGTGGGATCTTTTTAAAGGGAACTGTACACAGAAACGCAACTAGCATGCGTGACACAGCAAAAAAGCCATGACTGGAGTGTTGACAACGTCGCAATCCAATGATCGCTCGCATTTAGTTGTTCAAGATACAGTGCAGTTTGCTCTAAAAACATTGGCGAGATATCGTTATTGAGTATAAGAAAAAAAACATTTGGAATGTAGTCATACATATGCTCAAAGATACGATTCTGATAGGGAAAAAAAGATTGTTGCTGACATCAAGAGAAAAAAAGTTGCGCAGAGTTGATTTGACCAAAAAAAGGGAAATATTAAGAAAATCGAAGGAAATGTCAGAAGGTGTAACATATCAACCAAACGTTGGAATTAACATCGAATCAATATTAATGAATTATTCCAAAGTTTATTTTGATTCAAAAACATCTGGATTGTGCATGACTGATGACATTTTACAAATCGCCACCAAATGAGAAAATAGATAATTTTATATATATGTTAGCCCTACGAAGCATCAATCCTGTGGCGACAAAAATTACGGGATGTACTACAATTTCTGGTCAATTATATTTGAAGAGTCGATTCAATAAATTCATTAGATTGTTTGGTAGCATTTAAAGAATTTCTAAATTCATCTACAACTCCAAATTTACTCGTTGTGCATAATGCGAGATTTGATGAGATTACTAAGAGCAATCATTAATAATAATTCAATAGAATGATAGCAGGGGTTGTGGATAGCTTAATTATTTTTAGAAAAACATTTCCAGATTGGAAAGGGCCAGAATGTTCGAGCTATCAAAATTGGCCAAAGATTCAATACCACATTTCCAGAAAGCGATGTATGATATTAAAATTTTGCAAAAATTAGTTCGCTTCATTGGTAAAGAGTCAGAATTATTTATCAACATACATGAAATCATATGAAGAATGTATTTCAGAGTGACCTGAGAACGAAAGAATATTTTGTAATTTTCCTTATGTAAGTGCCTTAAAAAATGTTATATCACAAGAATTATTGAAAAAATTGCGCAACAAAATTTAACATGAGTACGATTTTCCGAAACAAATGTATCACGATGAAGGAGAAGAAGCTGTGAATTATCACCTAACTGAAAAATTGGAGAATAGAAAACATAGAGTTACTAAAAATAGGAAAGCATCAACTAAAATCATTAATTATTTGAAAATAAATGTTTAGCCAATCAAGGGATTATTTGATATAATAGTTAGAAAAATAAATGATATTACATTCACTGTTGTTAATATTTTTTGTAGATTTATACGTTATATTTTATTAGCTTGTTGGAAATCTGAATAATTTTTGTTTATGTTCAAATATATTCGAATTATGTTATACGTACATGTGTTGTACAAATGTATAAATAAAATAAAGTATATGCACTGTTGTTTGCCGTTACTCGCTAAAACTACATTTTATTTTATATCTATTCCTATTGTAATATGTTTGAAATGCATCAGTATATATTGAAACAATTATTCACAATTATTATTCATAAATATGTGCATTCCAAAACACAGTTCAATTCAAACCCCTAAGACCCTCGCGCTCTCGCTTATTTGATTCACGAGCGCTCACTTGAGGCGTCGCCACGATTCTCAGCCTTCCCTCTCTTGCACTTCTCATACGCAATAATTTAGAAACTTCTTATGGCAATAACTAAATAACTGTATGGCTACGTGGGTTTAATTTTTTCTATAAAATTTGTTACTTACCTTTTAATAATATACTAGTTTTTCAAAAAGATCTGAGTGGAGGATTTTTAGTTATGTCTTGAAATGTGGTGTCCGCGGTAGCTCACTTCAGGGATGACCTGTTAAACGTTGCAACTTGGAAGCCTTATATCTCGCTTTCGGTACGGTAAATGATTCCAAAAATTCAATATGACACAGGTAATAATGGTAACCAAAAGTGGTATGAATATAAACGAAATCTGATTGGAAGTGGATTTCACGACTACTATCTTAAAAGGGAATTAAAAAGGTTTTTCCTACTTCCTGCGTTGTGCGCTTATGTAGTTGTTGTTTGATTTCGATGAGATCGGGAATTGGTTGGTTTTTTAAATTTTGGTGCCTTCGAATTTTGTATGTTTCCCGGGAAAAGTGGGGGAGGGGGGCAAAAAACGGGTCGAAAGAATTGTTTGTTGGCCTTTGGCCGTTATATATTACCTATTGCTTTTTAGTACTTGGATGTCGGGCTGGTGACTGTTTACTTACTTGGAACACCTGTTATGGATAGTAAAACACTATACGGTAAATTTTTCATTTTTCCTTGTCATACTCTCAACCTGGGCCTATTTCATGGAACAGGTCTGTATTTTGATTAATCAGCCCGCCATATTTGCGGGCTTCATTATGATGGGCTCTAATGCCAGTAATATTCCTCGTCAACGGACTTTTAGGGATAAAAGTTTATTGAATTTATAGAAAAATTGTCTTATGTCGTCTTAAATTGACGGTACCCCCGCCAGCTCTCGCAGATCATCCAACCCAATGTGTCTTTTGCTATTTGTGACTATACGGAGCATCTTGTTCTGCATCCTGTCCAATTTCGTGAGAGTTGTTCTGCAGATCACCGGGTAAGCGTATAACATTGTAGGCCTTATAATTGTTTTGTGAATTCTTAATTTGTTCTCAATGGACATTTTTGAGTTTCTGGCTATTAGAGCATAATTTCTTTTTACTGCGGTCGACGTTCCCTGGATTGCCAGGTTGACATATTTATACAATGTTAAACACTTGTCCAGCTGCCCCCAGGTATCTCACAGGGCTCGTCTATTCTGTAGTGTTGTTCTTTATTTTGATATTCGTGAAGATTTTATTGTCAGTACGTTTGCGCGTGAAATTTATGACTTCGGTTTTGGTTGGATTTACTGCGAATTTATTTTTCTCCATATACGGAATGACTCTCCTGTCTGAGTGAATTTGCAGCTATCGAGCTGCAGCTTCACTCGCAAACGAATGCGCATATGTGACGGTATCGTCCGCATATACGGCAACATTCGTTCCCTCGAACATTGGGAAGTCGTGCGTATATAGATAAAATAGATGTGGTGAGAGACACGAGCCCTGTGAAATACCCGCTTCGGCTGTATACTCTGCGGAGCTGGTGTTGTCTATTTTTACCCTAAACGTCCGTTGACATAGACAGGAGTCGGTGAGTTTCACCATATATAAAGGCAAGGCCTACCCTTCGCATTTTCATGACCAATCATACTATCCAGACTTTATCGAACGCCTTTTCGACGTCAAGCAGGACCATGACAGTGTTTTTCCCTCGACGAAAGAACTCCTTCACCCCATGAACGATTCTAGCTACCTGCAAGGTGATACGGTGCCCCTTTCGGAAGCCGAATTGCTCATTGGGAATGATTTTCATCCCTTCCTCGACCTTGGCAAAACGCTTCAGGAGGATTCCATCGATTACCTTAGCTACAGCGCGGTATTGGTATGATTTCTGCAATTTTGAATTTTTTGGATAGTGTTGATATTTTATTATGCAATTTATTATATAGACTAGTTGGACCAGGGACTTCCTTGGCAGATTCCTGAGCAGAACAACATCTATCTTTTCCTGTCCTGACGCCTTGTTTGTCGGTAGTTTGTCAATGTTTTCCTTCAATTCATCCACATTTGTAATAATTTTAGTGAAGGTTCTGAGATTTATAGATATTGGCAGCATTTTTGATTTGCAATATTAATAGTATGTCAGCGTTCGTTGTATTTGCGCTCTGGAAATATTCACCTAACATGGCCGCTTCCCCTTGGTTCGTCATCGTCCGTGTTGAACCATTTTCAGGCCTTCAGTCTTGCGCCATAGAGAATTGTCCCTCACCTCAAATTTCTCAAGTTTCCTCGCCTACAACATATCACGGTGCTCTTTTATTCGTCTCCTTGCTATGTTGGCTATGTGTTTTGCGTATTCTCCATGTATTGGGTTACCTGCCATCTCTTTCTTCCGTGCCTTTTTTGCGCGATTAGGTCTGTGATATCTGGCGGCAAGACAACTCGATCTTCATGAACCACCACCAATCTTGTGGTACGGTCTCTCGCTGCCTGGATATTTTCAATTAAAATTTCGGCTTCTCGGCGGCCGTCATTCGTCGATTGATAATTGTTTGTATACCAAATCAAAAAAAAAGCGGAATATTGCATGCAAGAAGTGGATACAAACACTTGAATACCCCAATATGATATCAAAACACTGTCGAAAATAACAGTGGTGGAAACTTCCTGAAAACCCCGTCAGAAACAAAGAATTAGACCTAGTGATTGGTATAGTTGCTATATGCCTAAATAAGTTCACAATATAAAACGCTATGGCTGGAAATCATGGATTGTTAGAGAAATAACGAAAATTGAAAATTCAGAAAAACAAGAAACGAACCGAAGAAATAACCCTTCAAATTACCAGAGGAGTTACTGAGAAAACGGCAGAACAAAAAAATATTCTGTTAGTAGAATCTGAAAAGGTAAAAAAAAAGAGATTGAAGTTGATGAATTGAAACAAGAAAAAAGAAATCTGGAACGAGCAACAAAAAAAACAATATAATAATTTTACACAATATAACCGAGAAGACCCACTGGAATTCACAAAAAAATATTCTTCAAACTCATCTGCAGCAATATCTATCTGATCCGATAGGGTAAAAATCAGGAGAAATCAAAAGCTATAGCTGTAACATTTGTTTTCTATGCAACGAAAAAACAAGTACTGAAAAACTGCTCTTTCCAATAATACATCGATAGTAATAGCCGAACACCTAGGACCGAAAGATAGACACGAAAGGAAATTGCTTGTAAAACGTATGAGAAAAGAGAAAGAGAATAATCAAAAAGCACATATAAAGGGTGGAAAGCTATTCATCAACAGTGTAGGCTACACCTACAAGGAGTTGTTAGCCGAAGAAAATACGAGATTGGGAGAAAGAATATATATCGAAACCACTAACACATCTAGTGAATATGTCATTAGAGCAGGGATGTTTTCCCGTAGGTTTCAAAATGGCAGTTATAACGCCTATATATAAAAGTGGACAAAAAACTGATGTACTACAGACCAATCTCACTTATAACTAGTCTTGCCAATGTTGTAGAGAAGGTTATTCAAAAGAGATTGATTATGTTTCTTGAAGAATACCATTTATTGTCAGAATCATAACACGGCTCCAGAGATAATATGTCAACCCAATGAAAAAACTAACCCAGCAAATGTATACATGTTTGGATGAATCGAAACCATCTATTGCTGATTTCATAGAACTTAGACTCCGTTGACCACTCTATCTTACTCAATCTTCTGGATGATGTGGGAATTAGAGGTGTTGCGAATATTTTTTTCAAAAGTTACCTTCACAATAGAAAACACGGGGTAAAAGTGGGAAACCATATAAGTGGAGAGGAATTTATTACATGTGGTGAGCCCCAGGGGACGGTATCAGGATCAATCCCACTCAATATTTACTTAAACAACTTTTTTTTACAAGACATCAACTCCAACATCCTGAGTTTTGCTAATGATACCGTGTTGTTTTGCGAAGACAAGAACTAGTTTAATTTGAAACAGAAATTAGAACATGACCTAGATCAAATTGAGTTGTGGTTCGGCAGACTTTTATCAATCAACTTTGAGAAAACTTATTACTCACCATTTAATAGTTATGACAATTCTCTACTAGAATATGACATCAAAATCTCCGATATGACAGTTATCAAACCCACAAAGAAAAGAAAAAGAAATATATTGGCATAATTCTAGACAGATATCTCAAATCAATCAAATCAAAATATACTTTAATGCCCAAAGATAAAATCTCGTGGACAAAGCAATAATAAATAAGTTTAGAAACAACAAATAAAATTCAGGAGAATCAACACAGGAATATCAAAAAAGCATTGTTCGTTAAAAAAGAAAGATAAAAACACAAATAAATATAAATAAATACACACAAACATATATACATCCTAGGTGAACGAATAGTCATAAGTTAACAGAACATTGAAGGAGTAAATAAATAAAGTATATAAATTAATAAGATAGTTTGAACCCATAGTCGTTACACTGTTTTGTAATTCGTAGTGACTATTAGTAGTGGACATATACAATGGTTGAAAAAGGAATGATTTCATAACAGTATGCCATCCATATCTTTATCAAAGTATTCTTGAACACTATAAAATACCTGGTGAATGAGAACTTGCTTTACAGACTTCCTGAACTGATCAATTGATTGGATATCTTCAAAATTAGTCGGAAGATGATTATATATTTTGACTGCATTATAGATCAGCGATTTTTCAATCAAATTTGATGATGGAATGGGCAGTCTTAACTTGTCATTTTGGCGGGTGGATCCAACGACATCGTAGGATGATTTGTTCTTATGTACCAGGCACACAGTTTCTAGTATGTATAAAGAGGAGAGTGTAAGTAATTTTTGCTCCTTGAACACGGGTTTACAAGACACTCTAGGCCCAACTTTGCACATATATCTAATGGCGCGCTTTTGAAGAATGAATACTGTATTGAAGTGCTGTTGGTTGCAGGTGCCCCAGAATGATATGCCATACCTTAGATGCGATTCAACTACAGCGTGGTACACAATTTTGGCGGTTACAATACCTTATTCATTCGACACCATTCGTAAACCATAACATCCCGTGGCTAGTTTTTTGTTCAGTAATTTGATATGGTTATTGAAATTGAGGTTACTGTCCAAATTGATTCCAACGAATTTATTGTTTTTTTCATTTGATATAATATTATTACCCAACGGAATGTCTGATAAGTTGCAATTGAATGATATGAGATGATTGGTTTTGTCTATATTGAGGGATAACAGATTGGGGTTGCACCACTCTCTCACACTGGCAATATCTTGTGCTATTTCATTGTGAAGATTTGTTTCATTGATGTCATGCCATATGATGGTTGTATCATCCGCAAAGATTGTAAACATTCCATTAGATTTGATATAAGCCAGGTCGTTAAAATATAACAAAAACAGTACTGGCCCTAGTACCGAGCCTTGGGCATACCGTGTCTGATAGTGTGTCAGTTCTGACAACTTGGGTTCGTTGACTTAGATATGATTGGATCCAGTTGAGACTTTGATTTCTGATACCATAGTGCTGGAGTTTCCGCAGCAGTATTTCGTGGTTCACACAATCGAGAGCTTTCGATAAGTCTCAGAAAACTGCCGCACACACCTTCTTCAAGTTCAACTCAGAGTAAAGTCTTTTCAGCAGATAGAAGATGACATCCCCTGTACTCTTTTTGTACTGAATGCCAAATTGCTGAGGGTTTAAGATTTTGTGGTCGGATATAAAATTCATCAACCTAATTTTAACTATGATTTTACCAAGGCTTGGAATGAGCGATATGGGTCGGAAGTTTGATGGATCTGTGGTGTCACCCCCCTTGAGAAGAGGGATCACAACATTTGTTTCTAGGAATTGTGGGTAGGTTCCTTTGGCAAACGAGTCATTAATTAATTGGACCAGTAACTCCACAACAAAAATTGCCATATTCTCAAAATTCTTATCGAGATGTTATCGATGTTACAAGATGTTTTATTTTTGATACATTTAATTGTATCTATTAGCTCTATCAAATTAGTCCCATATGAAACAAATGTTTCAGAAATATTTATGTTGTTCATAAACAATAATGGATCTGGTGCTGTATCTATATTTTTTGATAGTTGGTCAGCAATGGAGCAATAGAATTTAATCAGAGTGTTGCCATCCAAAGTAATATTCTTTGCCAGAGTGGGAGTTTTGCCGTGAAACTCATTTACTATACGCCATGTCTCTCTGATGGTATCCTTACTCTCGCAGATTCTGTAATGATAGTGACAACTTTTTGCTGCTTTCACTACTTTTCTGTAAATACTTCTGAATTTATTGTAGTATTGGTGAAAATGAGCACTATTGGTGAATTTTTTTATGTATTGCAGGCTTCTCAGATTCTTGGCAGAAGTACGAATTCCAATAGTGATCCAAACCTTTTTAATTTTGTTTTTATTTTTTTCTCAAATGGGACCAGCACATAGATCACATAGTTAAAAAATACCGTTGCATACTTTACAAATTCAAACGGATAGCAAACGTACTCAATCAAAAGAGCCTCATCTACACTCTCTTGAGATTACACAACCATAAATATGATACACGTCGGAATTTCAGGATTGCAATACCATTAATGCTCAAATCAGTTGGACAGAAATTCTATCGGTATCTAGGTCAAAACTTTACAGTTTTCTTCCTGAAAATTTCAGATGCGAACCAAATTTTCATCTTTCATTACAAAGATAAAATTGTTTGTTAAGGAAATACCTGGAGCAGAAATGAATAGACAAATATAAATTCAAATACTTCCTCGAGTGTGGACATATATTGTATATGACGTTGTTCTGGCTCTGGAACCATTATGACTATACATTCATCTTCATCCTATAATTCTATATTTATCAATTGATTGTTTTCATTTACTTATATTCTATCCAAATGTATCCAGTTTGAGTTCAAATTTAAATTTATATTATATTTATACTCATTACTTATTTTAATACATGAACCCCATTCAATGTCAGTTACAATATTTTCATCCCTTACACACCGGCAGAACATTCTGCCTCGTAAGATGTATTTTATTTGTTCACTGTTCATTTCTATATCTACATGTAGCGTTGTTATAAATAATGTATGAGAAGTGAATAAATACATTATTATTATCATTAATTCAGAATGCGGTAAGTTACAGACTAATGGAATATTTTTTCCAACCATAAAGAAAAATATCTGATGGATTTATTATCTCATCGGGGCATACTTTGCCTCCTAAGCTTCATATAATTTTTTTCTGGATAATTTAATTTTTTTTCAAGAGAGCGTTAACATTCCCCAAACTATATCAGAAATATTCATAGACAACGTATAAATTTCAATGGAGAATGTAGTCATGTTTTCATCGCAATGTTATAAAAATTCGCTCTTACCCAGGAAAGAGATATCAGTACTTGGATAAAAACCAGAATATCTGATAGAAACCACATATTCACTGATCACAAAGTGGGCATCAATCGGAATCAGACAAGATTTATATAAATAATTATCTAATTAGATAATAATCTGTGATGTAGTGAACAATATATTTATCCCAAAGATAATACATATTCAAACAATGTCATCATAATATGATATTCAACCTCACTTGTGTTTATATTTAATTAATCAGATGAACAAATATTTTCAGTTTCTCCCAATTACTCTGGTGAGTAAAATTTGAGGATATAAAAACAGCGATAATATTTATCAAACATAAATTTTGTGTATTGTTTATATATTCTTTGGATTCGTAAAAACAATTGAGTTCCTTCATTGAGAGAAATATGTAGTAAACCCCTAGGAACTTTTTTTTCAAGCACAACAAAGGTGCCATATATACATTGTTTCAGGTAGAAAATTCCTATATCTTTCAAGACTCAGTTCCCAGTATCAGGAGAACCGGTGACAGTTAACCCTTAAATCTTTAAGACCCACTTTTATAGGTTCCAGTCAACCTCTGGTTGGGTAAACTAGTGGTTAGAATAGAAATGATGCTAGTTTCATGATCGGCTGAAGGCACATTCTAAACACTAGTGAACTCAACCAGAGGTTAACTGGAACCTTTGAAAGTGGGCGTAAAGACAAGTTACATGACAACAATGATTGAGATGTGATCACTGCGTGCAGCGAGTAAAGTTAATTTTCGAAACTCCTGGAGGGCTTGTGCCTAAAAGAAAAACACACCTTCCGTCACCACATTGGAGGCAGCCCCAGCATCCACAGTTGAAGACTTTTCTCCAACCCCTGAGATCACCGTAAGGCCCACTGGTAATTGCGATCTAGCATCGAAAGAATCTGTGCTTCTAGGGTTCGGCTCTCTTTCGGAAGCCGATCTACTAGAAGTACTGGGGAATTTGCTGGCCTCAATTGGCGAACGAAGATCTAGTAGGAATACCAATTATTAGTTCGTTGATAAAAGCCGAAAACGACGTCGGAACATGCGACAATGTGCCTGCCATAAAAAGGCAAAAACCAAACCCTTATCCACCACTGCCACTACCCACAGGTATTGTAAAACCTCAATTCACCCCTCAACTGATGCATAGAAGCTGTAGAATAGCTATACCTCAGCTTGTAAAAATGCTAAAATCATTTCTATTCCTACCAGATTTGATCAATTGTCAAATTCGACGGAGGGTGACATAAACGTCTCGCAGCTCGATAATTTCTTAAATCCTGGGGCAAACTAAGCTCCTGCCGTCTTTCAAATGCTGGCACATAAAACAAAGACAACAGACTTCAAAATTGTACAGGGGATCAAAATAACCCCTCCGTAACCTTTCTGAATTAAAATTATATCGAAATTACACCGACGGATGACGTCAACATGGAATCAACCAACATGACGGCAAAAACTACCAACGGAAATGACTCCACGCACGATACAAAAACGAAATGTGCCCCCTATCACTGTTAGGGATGAAAGTAAATGGCCGCAACAATTTGTTTCCAAATTTATCAGATATTTACCGCAACATTTCTAGTATTTTCAGGGATCAGAAAATCCCATATCATACATATAATCTTCCTGAAGATAAAATGCTTGGAGTCGCATTTAGGGGCGTCCCAGAGTTTTCAACATGTTATATTCAAACCGAGCTGACTGAGAGGGGTTCGCTCCGGAGTCAGAGGTTCGTCATCACTGGCGAAGAGCAGAGAGACATTTTCAATATCAAAGACATCATCAATGTCCGTGTGACAGCTGAGCCGCAGAGGCCCAGGGCTTCTGTGGGTCAGTATCACAGATGTCAGAAGTTCGGCCACTGTCAGCTGAACTGCTGTGCCGTCCCCGCATGCGTCAAATGCGGGAAAAGTCATATCACTAAGGATTATCAAAACATGAATGAAAAAGCTAGGGGTGCGATCTGCAGTGCGAATTATGGAGAATGTTCCAAATGTCTTCGAATAAGACGTAGGGTGAACTCCACGGGCACCGAGCCTCAGAATCCCAGATATTTTTCTGCAAACTCGGGAAGAACATAGGCGGTGGTGTCATATGCAGCGGCGGCCAGTGACAACCTCACTGCCCAGCCAGCTCAAATTGACAGCCCCAGAGACATTTTTTCCACTTTAAATCAAATGAGAGCGCTGTTTGCACAGTTTTCTTAAGCTGCTACAGTATTTTCACACTGTTATAATCCCAGTTATTGGGTGAAAGGCAGCTTCCAAATTTCATCAAAGCAGTGAGTTGGAATTGTTTCAGTGTTCTCCAGAATAGACTTGAGTTTCAAAAGTTTCTTGTAGAGAACAGCATTGATGTTCCTTTTCTGCAAGATCTCAATGGAAAAACTGTTAGTTTTCCTAACTACAAAATGCTTAGAAATGATCGACTTGGGCGTCCGGTTGGTGGCGTTGCATTTTGGTGAAACGTTGCCATCCGCATACTGTATAGAAACAGTAGGCATTGTTTTTCAACACGAGTGGTCCTATGCGTATGACCAATGCTTACAACCTTCCGAACAATCGAATACTTCCTGGGGGCGCTTGATACACTCTTGATGGAAACAGATCAACTTATTTCGGTCATGTGTAATCTGAACGCTAAGCACACACAATGGAGTCGTGTTACCAACATGAATGGTAGGCGACTGTGGCAACATGGTGCCAGGTATGAATACCAGGTGTTGGCAACAGGTGAGCCGACGCATTTTGGTCAGCTCAGACCTGACGTGCTTGACATTGCCCTGGCCAGGAACATCACCTGGAACTAGGACATCCACGTTCTCTCCGAGTTGGGTTCTGATCACAACCCGGTGATTTTATTACTAGGGGTCGATCCACCGCCCCAAACGGATCGTCTGTGTGCGAAAGTGGATTGGGAGAGATTCAGTTTACTCCTAGTGACAGCTCACTGCAGTCCTGAGAGAATGGACTTTCCACTTGAGTTGGATGAGGCCGTAGCGCGTTATGAACTCACAATCGAAATGCTTCGAAGGATTTTCCCCGCAGGCAACCGGCTCCCAAGTTTGACGATGAATTTCCTCGACGTATCATAGATCTTATTCGTGAACGAAATCGAGCAAAGAGGGCTCATCAAAAGAGTCCCTGTGGACAGAATCTGAGCTGACGAACTGAATAGGGAGGTTAGAGAAAACATATCGGAATTTGGGAATGGGTGATTTAGTACAACACTTCGAAATGTAGGAAACAATGATCAACTTTTTCCAAATTCAGATTCAGAATTCTCTTCTCGGTCATTATTGAGAACCATCATCATGGATAGAGCTAGAGACCGGTCTCTAGTCCTTATCCAGTCAGAATTCTGAATTCGTGAATGGCTGTTGGCCACTTATTTGTTATGTCCAAAGAGTAAGACCCTACATTTTACTTTAGTGACAGTGATAGGGGACCACGGTACTGCGTGCAGCACGTTATTCTAGAAAATCGCGCCATTGGTCCCCTTTTGATCGGCAGGTCAGAGGCCCTCCTACGGTAGAGTTTTCAACAGGTATTGACTGGCGATAATGCATTTGCGTGAAAACCCAATGTCGCAAATGTTTACCAAATGTTAGGAAAATCATCATTTCGTGATTTTTGGACATCCAAGTAACAGTCAAAAAACTCCAGGCATTTATTAATATGCATCTAGGGAAATTGGACATTTCGTAGAATTATATTCATTTTCAATGGTTTAATGTTACGAGCATTTCATTACAGGATCGTTGTTCCAATATTATGTCATAATTGCGGGTTTATTGCCGGATTACTATTCCGTTATCCTTTTTGAATGGAATGTGTACCTGCTAAGTGTTTTTTTTTTCATGAGTACCCATCAATTACCCATTTCAATAATTTGGAAATCATTAATATCACTTAAGGTGGGCGATCAATGTACGGTTACACTTTAAGAACTCAAATTCAGTAGGTGAACTCAGGAAGGATTGAAGTACTAATTGAAAATATTGAGATTAAATTTTTTTAGAATATTGAAATTTTTTTTGTCGAAAATTGACGGTAATACGCCAATACATGCTTCTTTTTTATTTCAAATTTAAGGCAAATGAAAATAGTTCAACTTTCGAATCAAAACGAATCTCCAGACAATTTCGTTTGGGACATTAACTTGAAATACGAAATGGGCGGCAAATTCAAATACATAGCGAGAAATAGTTCCTTCTTTAACAACCATTCCTAGTCCAGCCGTTTTCGGAGAGAGAGCGCCATTTCAAATTTCATTCATCGAGGGCTTACTATTCTTCAATGAAATAGGAATGTAATTTTGAAGTAGCAATATATAGAAATTGGAAGTTTCGGAATCGGAGATTATTCATAATCGTATCATGGAGAGTAATTTGGGGAATGATGAATGAAAATCAACAATTAGTGATGAGGTCCGGAGGTTCAATGTGTATAATATAACGAAGCTTTTCCTGACTGATAATTAGTAAACGAGAAACAATTTTTCTAAACTTCCATCTGAGGGTAGTGCACCTCGTTGGCAGTTAATTTATTCAATATTTCGAAAATTGTGTTTTTTCGCAAAACGCTAATATTTTTACAAGCTTTTATCCACCTTGCCTTGTTTGTTTCCCTATTATTATTTAATTCTCTATTTGTACGTTCGGGTGAAATTTTGCAAATGAATTTTGATCCATGATTACTATCGTTTCGGACGTCCATCGTCTTAATGTATTTAAAAGGTTTTCACGACGTTTCGAATGCTTGTATCTGCAATCGTCTTCAGGTGAATACAGTATTCACCTGAAGACGATTGCAGATACAAGCATTCGAAACGTCGTGAAAACCTTATTAAGACGATGGACGTCCGAAACGATAGTAATCAAGTTACCACATCGTCTACAACCTTCAAACAAATTTTGATCCACTTCTAGTCGTCCCATTAACTTTGGCAGGTGTTCATAATTCCGGTGACAATCTATTATGAAATCTTTGTAACGGAAAAAAAACAAATGGCTAACGAGTTTCGTGATTATGGGGCGCTTCTATTCATAATTAGTGTGTGGGTGTTCTTTGAGTCGAAGATAATTGATTATTTCTCAAAATTCATTGATCTAAGATGGCGGCTCCAAGATATCGAACGATTTTTGCGACTATGGTTCAATTCTATTTGAAATTGGTGTGTATTTCTGGTCGGAGATTTTGTTTTTTTTTTTTGTTAAAATTCATGAATTCGAGATGATGAGTTTTGTATTTATTCTAATCAAAATTTGTATGATGGGGTTTTTGAGGTCGAATATTATCAGTTTTTTATCAGAAATCGATGAGATAATGGATTTTATGGATAACAAGAAAGAATCAACAAAAAATGATGAAAAAAATTAAGACAAACTTTTATACAAATGCATTGAAGAGGAAAAATAAATAAAAAAACTATTGTTGAAGACAATTTTTATACAAATGCACTAAAAAAGAAAAACACATTTCTTTAATTCATAAGCTTGCCGCGAATACAAAATAGGTGTTCTTGCGCCTTGATATTTAGGGTTTTTAGGGGAATGGGTTTTGTGATACATAGTAAGGGTTTTTGGGGTCGCAGAGTAGGATTTTGTTGTCAAAATCAAAAACTCATTAAAAAAGGCAAATATGTGTTGCATTAAAAATTACTCTCTGTATAATGCTTGGAACCATTGAACATTCATAACACAATAATGAACTGTAAGAATTCGCTTTTGAAGTATTGAAACAAAATATGGTTCCTTGGGGGTTTTGAAGGCGCGTAGTACACATTTTTCCATGCAAGTATTATTACCTCAGATATGTGACGTTGGTGAATTATTGTAGTCTTATATTGGGGATTATATACCTCGAAATGAATTCAGCTAATCAAATGCATTTATCTAACCAATCAAATCCCAATATCAACTAATAGGTATACACCATGTTGCTAGTATATCAGCGATTATACACTCTACTTGCTATAAAACAAGTAGGAATTTACCATTGTTTATACTAAACCTATCAAAATAATTCAGTCACTCACACATGACGTCCAAGTCACTGTCAAATTATGAAATTATGCGCTACCGTTTCGGGAACACTTCCTTGGAATAAATTCGAAAAAACGTGGAAAAATATAGTTTTCGCAAGTGTAGGTATGTTTGTAATAGATAGCTCGATATATAATCTGGCCATATACCACTTGATAGATATTTTTCGACAATTATGTTGCAAAAATACAACAATATTGACAGCGAAATGTCAAAGTATACTCACCAAAATATCCATCATTTGTGTTATAACTACTGAAAATCACACGCGATGTATGAGAATTAATCATTGATTTCTGATTTTACAAAGTAAAATTCAGCGAACAACGTATAGGATATGAAAAATATCATTTATTATCTTCTATCCACGGAGGGTCATAACATTCTTCATTCCTAGAAAACGTCTGATTATTTCCTTCAGTACACAATCCATATAAAATATTTCTAACGTGGGTACCATTTATTCTCTCCACAAAATTTCGTCTCTTTC
Source organism: Gonioctena quinquepunctata (assembly GCA_018342105.1). Classification (NCBI taxonomy): domain Eukaryota; kingdom Metazoa; phylum Arthropoda; class Insecta; order Coleoptera; family Chrysomelidae; genus Gonioctena; species Gonioctena quinquepunctata. Next base: position 380,264 of record JAFIRS010000628.1, on the reverse strand, counting down.
TCAGCGAATATTGAGGTAGAAAAATATTCAAGTAATTCAGAATGAACCGTAAAAATTTCACAGATATTGAAACGGCTTTTTTGTGAAATTTCAACAAAGTGTTGCTGATTACTTTTTTTAAAAATCATTATGAGCTACAACTTCCAACTCTGAAATCTTCTGTTGTAAAAATTCAACCAGTGAATGGTATTCAAAGATTATTCATAGATTTCATAAAAATCCCAACGGCTTATTCAAGTCGCAATCAAAATACATATGAACCTGGGATTCAAGAGTAATAGATGACCGGTTGACAATGCGAGATCTTCAAAAGTCACTAGAATAATATCAGAATTCAAAATTGAATTCGATTCGAAAATTGAACGATTCCTCTGCCGCTGGAATAATATATTCTGCCGTAAAATCCGTAACGAGGATTTGCTGATTTGACCTTCAGAGGACAACCCAACTGGCATATTGCCAAGCCCGCCAATATAATTACGAATCTCTAGGTTCATTTTTTTAACCTTTGTTGGACCTCATGATAATGGATATAACAATATTGGGTTTCATTTTCAAAGAATGTTATTTTGGAATAACTGTTTCACGAATCATTTCTTCCTGATTGAGTTTCAAACCAAATGATATTTGATACATGGAGCACGTAACTTCATCGGCAACAGTGCCAAAGAGTAAAACTATAATCTTTGACAGTGCTCGCCTGCCGTTCTCAGGTTATTGTCTAGTAGTAGAAATTGGAGCCGCCATTCCGTTTTTTTCTCTAAAAAATTGCATAATGCATTTTCACCTGACAACTTTCACGTTGATCGGACAACGAGAAGTGGGTCAAATTTAACCGGCACAGGTGAAAGTAAATAAAATCTTGTAAAAAAAATAAAACCCAAGTGAGATTGAAACATTCAATGATTTTTCATCGGACTCAGATATCTCTCAAGATTCATTCAAGAAAATTCAAATGATCAGGGTGCAATTAGAAATTCAAAAGACAATATCAAAAACGCTTGAGGTGTGACCCCAACAAACATTATAAATGAAATGCATGCGCTCAATCTGGTGAAGGTGAGTCTAATATTTACTGCAGATTCAGCAATATGGGGAAAATATCGAAGTAATATAGGTGACGAAAATTGGGATCAGGATGAATTTCCTTGAGAGTAGTTGAACCTTGAAGACGTATTGCATTGGTAACTGAAGGTCAAATTTCAATAATGAATAACTTTACCCCTTTGGTGACGTGAGGGCTTCTTGCCTACGGAGTCGATGGATTTTAGAGAAGATTTGTTGATTTCAAACATCGTTTATATTACTTGCTTTTATTTGACTTGCTTCGTACGTATGATATTCGTTCTGACATTCTTTCCGGTTCAAAAATTTTAATCCATTTTTGGAGTACTTGCCAACATCCGATTGAGCTGAAATTTGGCAGGTGTTCATAATTCCGGTGACGATGCATTATAAAATTTTCGTTGGAGGAAAAAACACAATGGCCGCTCCAAGATGGCGGACGAGTTTTGTGATTATGGTACGATTCTATTCAAAATTGGTGAGTGAGGGTTTTCGGGGTCGGAGATTATGAATTTTTTATCAAAATTCACAAATTCAAGATGGCGCACGAGTTTTGTAATGAGGGCCCGATTCGATTGAAAATTGGTAAGTCGGGGTTTTTGGGGTTGGAGATTATGAATTTAGTCGAAGATTATTGATTTTCAGTTAAAATTCATAAATTGAAGATGGCAACTCCAAGATGGCGGATGAGTTAATCTTTAGATGGTCTCCTCATTGAAGGACAAGATAGCTGTGAACTTACAAAAGCAGGCCTCATGATAACGATGCTTTGACAAAAATGCGTAGATTGAGGCCTACTTAAGTACTAAAAAGCACAAAATGATAGTTATTTATGTAATAAGGATCATAAAGACGATCATTATGGTACAAGTCGTGAATGTTATTGGGCGAGGCGTAGCCGAGTCCGATAACACGACGTGTGCCATAATGATTGTTTATGATTCGTATTACATACAAAATTTTATCTGATGGCATTTATATTAATACATTTCTTTTAAATTAAAAACCACATTTTCGACATGTCACAATGACGACTATTTATAAAGGAGTGAGTATATGTGTAGTTTCAAATATTAGTAGGTTAGTGAGCTCTGTACCGTGGAACGCCATGGCGGATGGAAAAGCAATATTGTTGCTGAAGGTTACATCGAAAATCCGAAAGAGCAAAAGAAAAAATATCAGAAGCAATTTTTTGTGCCAACAACCAAACAGGATTACACGTTCACCAAAAAGCATCAACTACTGATGTGAAACCTCTAGAATCCATTGGAATTATTATTGCAAATTGTAGTGATTGCTCTTTTGCCATTTATATAATAAATAGTTTTTTACATAGTTATGCATTTTGAATAAACTTTTTTGATCTCACCATCACATGTTTTCAATATAGAATTTCATTATGGTACCTAGTAGCATAATGAATTCATTATGGAACTATGTACCATAATGAGCTTCCTTATGTCATCAAAATTGAGTGACATAACGTTGTCATTATGACATGCCATCAGATAAAATAATTAATAAAAAAACTCTTTAAAGACAAGCTTTTATTCAATTGCGCTGAAAAGTAAAAAATAATTACTTTGGACGTGTGAATAGTATTACGTGAGTTATAGATTCAAAAGCTTGTCGCTTTTCTATTCGAACTGAAAACTTTGCGCGACAAGCTTTTGAATCTATATCTATACGGAATAACCTATGTCACACATCCAAAGCAATTATTTTTTACTTTTTGAATAAAAACTTGTCTTTAAATAGTTTTTTATTAATTATTTTATTACAATGTTAATCATGACTTTGGGGTTATGAGGGTTCCAAAGTACAATAATTCGTCATATATGAGTAGATTTGGACTGCTTAAAAATATTTTTTTTATTGGTGTCCCTTTTTACCCATTTAAAGCACGCCTCAGCGTGTTTAAATCGAACTTAAAAAAACGCGCGTTTTTTAAAGGTAACCATGACAACATCAACAAATCGAGAAACGTGAAGTCTTAATGACAAATTTTTGATTATTGATCTGACAGTTACCTTGTAACGTCAAATGATATATTACTCACAATTCGTTCATTTATATGTGCTCCTCCATCCATTTGATGAACTTTTCATATTCTTTTTTATATATATCACTGGATTTTCGCGGTATTAACCGCGATTCTGCCTCACTATTCAAAAAATCGATATTAGAATAATTCATTTTTGAGCTCTGGTGACAACAAATATTGATCTTTGGTAACAAATTGCAAATGAATGTTTTTCTCATCTCCATGACAACGAAAGGTATACTGATGTCACATCACGAATTCAACCATCTTGCATTATTAGTTCTTATTTCTATTTTTTGTAGTAATAATAATACCAGTATATATGATTTCAAAGTGCACCAATAAAAAAAAATAACGTAAAGTATTCGTGGATAACTGGTCTTAAAAACACTTGCTCTATTTCGAGCACTCCGGCTGCGCCGTCGTGCTCGAAAAATCGCGCGTGTTTTAAAGCCCTTTTTATCCACTTATACTTTAATATACTATTATCTTATGACATGTCATAATGATAACGTTATGTCACTCAATTTTGATGACATTAGGAAGCTCATTATGGTACTTAGTCCCATAATGAATTCATTACTAGGTACCATATTGAAATTCTATATGAAAAACATGTGATGGTGAGATCAAAAGAGTTTATTCAAAATGCATAAGTGTGTTCAAAACTATTTATTATAAATGGTAAAAGAGCAATTACTACAATTTGCAATATTAATTCCAATGGATTCTAGAGTTTTTACATCAGTAGTTGATGCTTTTTCATGAGTGATATTCTTGATTTTCTTAGTAGAATACCATTATTCTTACTGATTAAACGCTATTTCATATACACTCCGTGATTTTTCCGGCAAAAGGGAGTCCACGATATTTCGCGTCATTTCTTCCAAATCAGAAGGTAAACTACCAGTTTCAGAATCACTCATTATTATTTAAATTATATTCAATTCTACGTGACAATTGTGTTTGACAGCAGATAAATAAATATTGCCGTTACAACCTGACGTTGTCAAGGAAATGGCAAAGCACAGCTCACTTACCTAGTAATATTTGAAACTACACATATACTTACTCCTTTAAAAATAGTTGTCATTGTGACATGTCAAAAATGCAGTTTTTAATTTTTCGAAAATGTATTAATATAAACGCCATCAGATAAAATTTTGTATGTAATACGAATCATAAACAATCATTATGGCACACGTCGTGTTATCAGACTCGGCTACGCCACGCCCAATAACATTCACGACTTGTACCATAATGATCGTCTTTATGATCTTTATCACATTAATAACGATTATGCCTCTACTTGGAACTATTTTCCTATAATATGAGTTACGAGTACGTCAAAATATTGTCCCATATGCTGTATATCAAACGTTCCAAATTTCGTTTCGATACTCTGAAAAGAACGTTCGAAAATGGGGTGCTAGTAAATCTTTAACATCCGGCAAACTGTTGATATCGAAGATATTCGTCAGCATTTGTGCAGGTCTGATAATTTCAGATGTATATCTACCACAGAATAAATAGTAATTGAGAACAGTTGCATGCACACAACACCAAATGCTCCGTAAACAATTACTAGATTTGCAAATATAACCCTTTGTCGCATCGATAAGAGATGTTTCGCCACCAGAGGTGCCATGGGAGCATAATGTAAACAAAGCATTATTTCATTTGTTTCATTAATTTGGATCTGTTCATGCAACGATAAGGCGTTCAGTCATTCTCTAGAAATAAAAAATTATACGAAACAGTGATAAGTTGCTGTAATCCAGAAAACAAGACGATTCAGCTCACCTCAAACCCTAATATTATCAAAAAGTAGGGTACCTGTTACTCGGGTTGGTTGAAATAAATCTATCATAATGCGTTAGTGATCCGATGGTACCACTTAGTTTTTTTATGGGTTCCACGATCGGTTGTCAAATATTGCTATCCGAACACAAATCAGAAATCAAACACGCAAATTCTTTCGAACTCGGAGAAGAGGAACATTCAAAATTTGTGTGGGAGAAAATGATGCTTGAAAACAACATTTGGTTTCATTACAAAAAGAATAAGCCCAAATTATACCTTTTAAAATATTCGGAGTTCCATCATTACCAGCAGCAATGTCCCAAAGCACTGTGCTTGGTGCCCGTGAAAGCGCTTAAAGCACTTCAGTGCTCGCAAGCACTCTGCTTCCTAGCATTTTTTTGAACCAGTGCTTATAGGCCAGTAGATATAGACAATCCATTAACATCAATTCCAAAAGTTTTCAAACTTCAATGGTATATTAGTGCACCAATGAAAACAAACTATACAATTTTGCATAAGTCTGCGATGAACGGAACATTCTTTTAATTTCAAAAAACGTTTTCATGCTTTATTATTGCACTGAAAATTGCAGAAGTTCTGCAAACTAGGCATACCAATAGTAATGGTGTTTTACAACATTCATTAAGTTTGCAACCTTGTAAAAGTTACAATACCATGTTTTTTGTAATTTTTTTTTAATTCTTCATTTTAATTTGTTTAAAAAAATTACAAAAGTTCTGCAAATAGGATAAGTGAACGGAAAAGAAGTTTAAAATATCCACGTAAATTTGCAACCATTTCTGGAAAACGCATCATTTAGTCATCAAACTTTTTTATCGACATTCACATTTTCAATACACACAAGCATTGAAATAATTACAAAAGTTCTTTATTGTGGTTGCAAATGAAGAGAATATTTGTCTTAGTGGATATGTAACTCTGCAACCTCATACGAAAAAAAGAACCTATTTATCCACTAATTTTTTTTCGCATTTTTACAACTTCAGAAATAATTGCAAAAGTTATGCAAATTGCAATTAAAATCACGACTAATATTCAACGTAAAGCAAGAGATTTGCAACCGTCATTGTTCAACGAAAGAGTTTTTTTTATAATTTGGCCATAAAGGCAAACATTGTGCAAATAGGTTTGAGATAGATATTAGACGGACATATCTACAGTGGTCCAGTTGAATACTTGATTATCCATCACGTATTATATTTTGTACTGGTTGATCTAAATTGCATCCGAAGAATGATACGGTTACGTATTTAACCATTAAAAAATTTGAAACAAATTATTGATCTCAGAAGCCATCACTGTTTTCGACTAATCAGTGAAATAAATTTAATCTAATATTTTCAAATACAACAATCAAAAGAATACAAAATTTTGCTAAATTCTGCTAGAAGACTATTGGAAGACATTGATTTTTTATCGCATTAGAAATGATATGCAATCATTCTTCATTTACAATTTTCAGTTGTCACAACATGACTTTCGATGCTTTATTTATGGAAGGAAGGATATCAAAACTTTATCGATTGTATATTTCGCAAGTACATGATTTTCATCATCAAACAGATACGTTGCTGAAAAATAAAAAAATTTGAAATCGATATTACATCTCAAATTTAATTTTTACCGGTATATATTTCTTGAATTGAATAAAATTAAAATTTACCTTTTCACTCGACTTTCTTACTCCAATTGTGGTTTCGCATGAAAAATTCTATTGAATTCAAATGGAGGACTGAAATGTTATCGACACGTAAGAATCTTTTTCTTGATTTATTAAAATTTTGAAAATAGAGAGGGAAAAACATGTTGGTAGGCAATTCTATTTCAATTGTAGCTCCAGGACTATTAGATGAATGTGCATTGTTTTTGGTTAGTTAAATAGTTGTCTATCATAAGAATACAATTGCAGTATTCTTGTTATTCTGCTAATAAATCATGTTACTAAACTGCTGTGTATTCATTACTCTGTAAACAGAACACTGTGACGTAACACAGTTGTAGGTTAATCGTACTAATGTAAACCTATACGAGTGTTTTTTAAATCTCAATATTTCCTAAATTTTTTCAAGAATCAAGAAAATTATGAAAACGTTTCGAGAGATTCTCGATCCTCCATCAAATGTACTCAAGAGTATTTTTTTATGCAAATTCTTAATTGTTATATGATGTTTTGAATTCATATCGAAAACGTTAGCTTTCAACATTGAATGATTTCACCTACCGTTGACGATCTTCTTGGTCGATAGTTAACTTGGTAACACAATGAATGGCATTTATTAGTTATATAATAATCTTTATTATTCAGATAACACAAGTAGGTGTTGCAAAAATAAATATTTCTTAAATTCCTAATGTTCCGCATTCTAATAGTTTGCAAATTATTATCCTGCCACCAATTGGTTGAATAAGTTGTCTGCCAGATTCGCGAAACGTTTGCTTTTTTTGGTAGAGTACAAGTACGAAAATATTTTTCTTTTGATTTTACCCTCATTTTCGTGTTGCAGACGAGGTTGCAAATCAATGAAAACATTCTACGTCAGGACATCTCCACTTGCATCCATTAATTGAAACTTTTGTATTAATTCCGAAAAAAAAAAAAAATTAAAAAAAAATATTTTCCGTTTGACGCAAGAGGTTGCAAATCAAAAGTCTTATCAAGAATATTATTTTAGTTATTTTTTCGAGTTTGCAGAACTTTTGGAATTTTCATAGTAATATTAGGACTAACAACAATTTTTTTTCGATAAAACAGACATTTCCGTGTTGTATGAGTGGTTGCAAATTTATCAGAGGATATAAATTGCTATTTTTCAAAACTTCGAAAGTTTGCAAAACTTTTGCAAATTTTTTCGCGCTAATAATGTGAAAATTCATTAAATCCTGATTTTCAACATTTTTCGTTCAGAAAAAAGGGTTGCTAAATCAGACTTCATATCATATGAGAGCCCTCTTCACTCTACTGAAGTTTTGAAACTTTTGTAATTATTAATAAATTTTGGGAAAATCATGTCTATCTCTACTGGCCTATTAGTGCTTCGAGCATTTTAAGAAAAGGCTTAGTGCTTAATGATCCCAGAAAGTGCTCCCGAACATTTTAGTACTCCGGAACACTTTTCTGGATTACTAAGCACTGAGCCTTCCCTTATAGTTAAAGATCACAGAGGCGGCAAACCTACGTCATTTTAGCAAAGCTGAAAATGTTCAGTATGAATAGTGTGATATGTATTGAATGACGTGTGAGTACTTGTTAGTTCGAAAGCGGGGCCCTTTTACAGGAAGGTAATATTTTGACACTTTATATACCAAGATAGCCGAGCGGTCTGAGGTGCCAGATTCAAAAGATTCTGGATCTTGAAACGGATCATGGGGTCGAACCCCACCACTTGACGGTTTTTTTTTTATTTCCTTCGAAATTGAGAAATGTTTTTTTATTCATTTTTTATTTCAATATCCGTTTCACAACAAGTCATTTTTCAATTTACAAGGGAAAAATGAAAAACCAAAAACCATCAGGGGCGGGGGTTCGAACCCATGCTCTCTTTCGAGATCCAGAGCCCAAATCTCTTGAATCTGGCTCCTTAGACCGCTTGGCTATCTCGGTATATTGAGTGTCAAAATATAACCATACTTCAACGTAGATAAGGTTTTGTACCTGCTAGCTGTAAAAAGTCCCTGCTTCCAAGCTAGGAGGTACGCATACCTTATTAGCTACATAGCACACTATTCATACTCAAAATGTCAGCTTTACTCAAATGACGTAGATTTGCCGGCTCTGGGATCTTACTCTATTACCTATGAATCTATAAATGTTTTTGAAACAAAAAAACGTGACCATCGGTATCCCTAAGAACTACTGAACGCGTCTGTCACCTTATAATATACATATTCAAAAGATTGCAGTGTTGATATAAGTATTGTTTTCAACGTTTTGCGTTGCGAAGTGAACGAAGGCGTAGAAGGGCCAACAACAGAATATTTTTCAAAAACATTTGGAATTGCCACTTTGAACTGACAACTGTCACTTTGAAGTGACAATTGTCACTTTGAGGTGACAAAAACATTTGGAATTGCCACTTTGAATTGACAATTGTCACTTTGAAGTGGCAGTTGTCACTTCAAACTGATAATTGTCACTTCAAAGTGACAATTGTCAGTCCAAAATGACAATTGTCAGTTCAAAGTGGCAATTCCAAATGGTTTGGAGAAATATTTCGTTGTTAGTCTCTTTACGCCTTCGTAGAAGTGAGTTAAGTGCTCAACTATTTTTCTCTGAATGCAGAAACTTAATGAATAGACTTTCTACGCGCGATTATATTCTATTGAGAGACACTTATAGGTAAAAAAATCATATTCGTATGACTCCCTGTAACTGCAGTGGACAATTAATCTTGATTTTCTATAAAAGTTCATTTAAATAGCTCGGATCTCCGACATGTGCACATATGCTTACATTTCACGTGTTAATTGTTAATTTGAGTGCAAGAATGCTACATTTTCAACACTTTTCACTTGATTGTTAATTGATAATTATTACTTGACTCTTGGTACTTGGTGCTGCTTGAATCTCTTACTACTCCATCTCAGGATAGGTAAGCTGAAATTTGTTTCAATAAAAACTATATTTCTGTCAGAAAAGAAAAGAATTAATTATTAAGAATTCCTAGTAAATCCAAAGACCTAAACATTAGTCAAGATTTTGCAATTCAAGCTGAAATTTATCAAGGTATTCCTAGGAAATACAAGTACTGCACACCGCGACTATACCGCTGTTTACCCCTCCTGAAACTATTTACTCATCCCTGTTCCTTTTAGTTCATCATATTTGATAGGTACTTAAAAATGACTCGAAGGATCAAAATGAGAAAAAAGACAAAAAGTCCTTGATTTTGTTCCTTCTATAGAGCAAATAACAATAAACATAATAAAAATAATTTACGTCTGGGGTCTGAGCACCGTACGGTCAGAAATAAAAAAATTCAGCTGTGGGACACCTCAGAACTTGAGCGACACGGGCCTAGGGAGGGTTATTTTGAATTAAACATTGATAAAACAGTTTTAGAGCTGTACGAAATCAATTTGATCTGTCAATTCAACAGTCAATCGACCAAGTAAAATTTTTGACCACAGTCGACTGAGCGGTACTGCACCAAACGCGAATCCTCCTAGTCAAAGCTCGGTTAAACGGCCGTCTCGGATGGTAACGCCCAGGAGAAAAATTAAACATTTGTAGCACCAGACTGGCAAACGGTGGAGAGCTCTAACTGCAGACTCAATTTTATTTTTTTTGTTGTTCTGTTCCCTGCCGAATTTAGTTCTAATCCATCAGATAGATTTTAAATGGCAAAGTTTTGATATTTGCCATTTTTTTATTTCCGACATATGTCAGCTGGAGATTTTATTTTGACTTTTCTGGATACAGTTTTTCGAAAGCTTTCAAATGACATATTGCAAGTCGAGTTCCGTGCAATAAAGTTTATGTCATTTTTCAATAGTGACACTTTCGTCTCATAGATGACATCCAAAAACTAGTGGTCGCATTCGGGACAGGAACTGCATTCTCATTTCAAATTTCAGCTTGATGGGTCAACCGGTTTGGCAGTTATCGTGGAAGACTACAAACAGACAGACACACATAGAGACAGACAGACTTCACTCTGAAAATTGTCTCAATCATCTCGGGGGACCCCAAAACGGATATTTTCGTCAATATCTCGTTTTTTTTTTTCGCACGATTACATTACTTGACCCTTAACTGCCTTCTGACCAGACCAGTCGTCAAAGTGACATCAATTTCAATTATATTTTACTATGATTTTGGCGCAGATCTATGTGCTGAACTCTCTTCAGGCGCGTACTGGGACACTTTTGTGGACCGGGAAACTGTTTTCCGAGGGTCCGTGAGGTTTTTTACTAACATGAATGATCTTTTCGAAATATTTTCATTCAATGTGCTGTGTTAATGTGTTTAGGATCCGATTCTATTTTAATTGGTATGTTAAATTCTTTGATACCGCAGATCATTATTTTGTTAAAAAGATTTAGAAATTCGAAATGTCGGCTCCGATATGGCTGACGTGTGTTCTATCATTAATGGTTCGAATCTATTCGAAATTGCTATCTGGGAGTTTTTGAGGTTGCAGATTATGATTCCATTGTCAAGATCCAGGATGGAGGATTCAATATGGACGAGATTTTTAATTAATTATCCGATTTTGATGAAAATTGGTATGCAGGGGTTTTTGGGGTCGAAAATCCAGATTTGTCAAAATTCGATAATTTGCGGAGGCAGCTGCAAAATATTCAAAATTATATGGATACAGTTTCCATTTCTCGGACAAAAAAAAATCGGGTGAAAGTTGTGGAGCTAATGAAGCTCTATCTATAGTTTGCCGATATTGGGAATGGTAATGAAATATTGTATTTTTGTTTCATTCGGTTGAAAAATGTGACCTTCACCCAACAAATTTCGTTATATCTCATATATAAGTTTCAATATCACATTTTAAACTAGAGTTTCTGAAGCATGGCCTCAAAATTAAAATTTGTAATTTTTTCAAATTGTTCAATATTTTGAACTCTGTATTTTTCGAAATGAAATTTCAATTTTTTTTAAATTGTCCTTTTTTCATTTATCATTTTGAGCGTAATCTATGAAAATTTCAGATGTGTATCTTGAAAATAAAAAAAATATCATTTTAGACAGAATTCTGCTTTGACGTAAATTCATTTACGTACTATTCCCATACATAGTGTTTCACTTTTGAAACCATGACTTCTCGTTAGCTGCATTTATTTTCTTTCATTTAAATTTTTGTTATGTTAATTTAATCAATTAGATCAAAAGTTATAACAAATTCAGTGTAAAGCGCTCCTGGCTGCGTGGTCCTCCAGCGCCGCACTTCAGAGTCGCCACCTCACATTTTTTTCGCACGTTAGCAAAACAATTCTGCAACTTACAGTTTTTATTTCAAAGAAAAATTTTGTTTACCATTTTTGCGAGTGGCACCATTATTTTTTTTTTTTTTTAATATTCAATATACAATGTAATTTTGCAACTTATTTGTTGAATAATAAATTGAGCACACACTTTACGGTTGGTACATTTTTACATGTTGTTCCCTACATCATCACTAATGTACAGTAGAAAGTTCCCACAGTCCCCTTACTTTCTGAAGCTAAAATTCAATATTACTCCACTACTAGTGAAATGACTCGTATATGTGTAAATTAATTAGAATCTTCTCTGAACTACCTTTGCCCATTGTAATAGTTTTTTTCAACTTGTGATTGTAATGTATCTGGTAACTAGCAAGTCAAATAATTTTATTATTACTTTTATATTTATTTTTTATATTATATATTTATTTTGTATAAAAAATATCCCATGAGATGACAATCTTCTGACTAAAGGTATTGGAAAATTCTAAATATAGTGGATATTTTCTTCCAAAGAGCCATGGGACCCTCCACGCTTACTTGTGAAACTCATGTGTTTATTGAAAAGTGATAATTATCCTAATCATAGCCATTAGCCTTATCGATCTTGGGCCTTGTTCTTCCGAACAACTGCTTGGTTTAGATCGCCCTCCTCCGATTAGCTCATGCGGGGTGTTTTTGAAAAATAAAACAGAAGCATTCAGATTATAGTTTTCTCCCTTCACCTTTGTTAGTAGGGCTCACCTTTTCCTGAGCAGTCATTATGAGATAGCTGGAAGCAGCCTAGACTGTCGCACAACAGGATTCATCGATTTATCAACTTCATCAACAGATTTTATGATATCTACAATGAACTCTCTGATTTTGTTTATATCAGAAGGTTGTTAGAGGGGTAATAGTCCGGCAGATATGGGCAGTGAATGGCTTGGTAATAGTTTGTATCGGAAAGTTTAATGGAACAATGTCATCGGGGACATTTTCCAATCCCCTCAATTTTCAAGTTAATTCATCATCTAGTGATATCAGTCCACTCTCCTACCTTTTCTCATTCCTCCGTGGAAGTTTCCATGATCCCAAAGAGGCCATTTGAGAAAAAATCGCCAGGTAGACTTCAAGAAAAATCTGATTTTTCACAGACAGATGTAAACATTGTACTAAGTTTCGAGGATTTCATCTCATTTTCGCGCCAAGTGTTCTGAGCGGCATTTTGTTCGTAGAACTATAATCTTTGTAAGCGATCAATTCACAATTTTTTGCATGAATGTTGACAGAAAAAGAAAATTTCATAGGTTTGAACATTGACATTTTGCGTGACACAAACAACAAACATTCCTCAACCGCGCCATCTACTAATGAAGTTCTAAGCAGAATTTAACGTTTTTCATTTGTTGTCCCCCAAAAATTCTAAACAAAATCGAATCAGTGAATACACCAGGGTTTTTAGGCATCATAATGAAACTCAAGGATTTCAGATTGTCAGTATCGCGTGGGCTCATCGGGGTTGAGAATTCAAGGAAAAGAGGGAGAAGAAGCGTTGAACCTGTGGCGAGTCGGTTCAAACGACAGGTACATATTGAAACTAGACTAGCCGCATCTGCACATATGCCTCTAAATGTGGTACTTCAGGCTATTGTGCTTTATGCAGTACAACAAACGATCCAGACAGAGGTAGATAGCAATGTTCAACTTGTAATGTGGGGCTATGCTTGAATGATAAAAGGAATTGCTTTATGCTCTTTCACAAGAAGTGACCCAGTGGTTGCCCAGGCGAAACCACTTGATTTTTCCAAAATTCCTTGTTTGAAAAAATTTTGAAACTCAGTTACATGTGATTTTTTGGTTATTTTGTAGCCTTTTCGAATTGAAAAATATTGTAAAAATTAATGTTGCCTTGATTTGGGGCTCAAAGGGTTGAGATCACGGGAACTTCATCTTTTATAGTGGGATCCGAAACCACTCTTGGGGCCTTGAAAAATTTTCCGTCAGCTGCGGGAGACGAGCCCGAAGTATAGTACTACAAACGTCTATTCTCGTTTTGCGTTAAAATGCTGCGAAATAGGTGAGGACTACTTGCAAACATGATCGAAAACGGGCGAGCGTGTGAAAGCGGCTGAAAAGGGTAGGCCAGCAGACGCGGGGAAGCGTATACAGGGTGATTCAAAAGAACTCTGACAAACTCCAGGAGGTGATTCCTCACAATATTCTAATGTGAATTGTTCGAGTGCATATATGTCCGGAAACGCTTCGTTTCCAAGATACAGGGTGTTAAAGCTTTATTTTCATGTTTGTTTTTTTTAAATAACTTTCCAAATACTGACCTCAATCAAACGAAAATTGGTATTGAAAGGTTTTTTGAGGTGTTGAATTCGAACCTGTTGTTATTATTGCTCTTACTTGTAGGGGGCGCCACCTACACGTCTTTCTCTTGTTTGAAAATTCATAACTTTTTTGAGCATACTTCTAGCACATTTTTCAGTAAAAAAATCAATTACTCTATCATATTTTCAAAATAAAGCTACACCAGTTATAAGTCGCTATCAGCAACCGTCTAGATATTTGGGCTTGAAAATTTCAAGTCGATTATTTGATAATCGATGCATGTTGAAGTTATTACCATTATTTTGCATTTTTCACAAGAATGCTTAGGAAATAAATTTACGTTTGAGTAAGTAGCTTTGGTAATTACTATTATGTGACAGTTAAACGTTTTGTGGTTTTGTTGAAGTTTCTGTAAGTTTCAAAACACTAATTTTGATGGATTATTTTAACAATAATGCTCATTTAGTCGATATGCATTTCGTTTATGGCCTTGCGGATGGCAATGCGCGCGAAGCAAGACATATTAACCAGAAGCGATTTCCCAATCGAGTACTGCCTTCAGCTCCAACATTTACCAGTCTCCACCGTCGTTTGGCAGAAACAGGTAGCTTTGAGAGGGCAGCTGATATTATTGAAAGACAACGAGCAGTCCGAACCCCAGAATTGGAAAAAGCTGTTTTGAACGCTCTCCAGGAGAATCCAGAAGCAAGTACAAGAATAATTGCTGAAGCTCTCAATTCTACTCAGTCCACAGTTTGGAGAATTATCCACGATCAACAATTTTATATTCAAAGGGTACAAGCTCTTTTGCCCCAAGACTATCCCCAACGCATTACTATGTGTCAGTGGTTTTAGAGAATTGGCTGGAAATCCTCAATTTTTGAGATATGTACTCTTCACGGACGAGGCAAACTTCTCCCGAAATGCTAATACAAACTTTCATAACAACCATGTTTGAGATCTGGAAAATCCGCACGCAGTTAGTGAAAGGCATTATCATTATCAATTTTCTGTAAATGTATGGGCGGCAATAATTGAAAATCACTTGATAGGTCCTTTTTTTCTTCCGTTCCGACTGAATGGCGCAACTTACAGAGACTTTTTAGAAAATGAATTGCCGGGACGACTTCAGAATGCACCATTAGAAATTCGTATCCGCATGTGGTTTATGCATGATGGGGCTCCGGCCCATTTTAGCGTTGTGGCCAGGAAATTCCTCAACACTATCTATCCAAATCGATGGATCGGTAGGGGTGTAGAACCTAACCAGGCGTGGGCACCAAGGTCCCCAGATCTAAATCCGCTAGATTTTTATTTTTGGGGACATTGAAGTCACCAGTCTATAAAACTCCAGTAGCGAACGAGAAAGATCTAAGAAACCGAGTAGTAGACGCCTGTGAAACAATAAGAAACACCAATAATTTTTGAGCGGGTACGAGATTCAATGACTAGAAGACTGAATGCCTGTATTTTCGCGGAAGGTGGATACTTTGGACAATTTATTTGAATACAATTTAGTTTCCTTTATTTTATTCTATTCTACATATTCAAAATTTCTTGATATAAAATATTGATATTTCTTGCAAATTTTATTAAAACAAATGCAAATTTTGCACCCTTGATACAAAAATAACTATTTCAAACGAGTTGAAATAAATAGAATGGGTGGTGCCCCCTACAAAAAACCAAAACTACTCACTTAAACATCAAATTCATGTCCTAAGCATTCTTGACAAACACGCATCGATTATCAAATAATCGACTTTAAATTTTCAAGTCCAAATATCTAGAAAACGGTTGCTTATAGCGACTTGTAACAGGGGTAGCTTTTTTACGTAGATATGATAGAGGAATTTATTTTTTTACTGAAAAATGTGCTAGAAGTACGCTCAAAGAAGTAATGAATCTTCAAAAAAGGAAAAGACGTGTAGGTGGCGCCCCCCATGAGTAAGAGCAATAATAACATCAGGTGTGAATTCCACACTTCAAAAAACCTCCCAATTCCAGTTTTCGTCTAATTAAGGTCAGTATTTCGAAAGTAATGGAAAAAAAACAAAAATAAAAATAAATTTTAACACCCTGTATCTTGGAATCGAACCGTTTCTGGACATATTTATTTGGACAATTCATATTAGAATATTGTGAGGAATCACCTCCTGAAGTTTGTCAAAGTACTTCTGGATCACTCTATATACAAGCGCTCTGATGGCAAGTAATGAATCTGCTGCTTTACTCCCACTACGCGTTTTCACACGCTTGCCCGTTTTCGGTCATATTTGCAAGTATTTCTCACCTATTTCGCAGCATTTTAACGCAAAATCAGAATAGACGTTTTGTAGTACTATACTTCTACTTACAATATCTATTTGCGAAATTGAAATCACCATCCAGGTTTGCTCTAATAAAGTGCATTGAAAAACTCAAATTTCAATTGTGCAAATACTAATGATACGACAGCGCCTGAGTTATTTATAGATGAAATACATATGAATCGAAACTATGTCGCGAAGGGCTTTAGCTACAACTTCAAAAATGACAGTGTTATGAGTTTTTGGAAAAAAACAATAAATATTTTGGTTTATTCGGTTTTTCCCTGCTTAAATATTCTGTGATTTGCTAACTGGTGAGATCTATAAAAGTTATGTTCATGCCTTCAGATTGAAACATGTTCCCACGTGCTGGAAGTTGCGGGAGTAATCGAGGATTATGATGACAGACTAGTAATTGCCAGGAACCGAGGTATCCATCTACTATAAGGCGAATTATATTTTTGAAGAAGATTTTTCAATTCAATTGTTAGGGTTTCTCAAGCTAGTACCTGGATGATTTCTTTCCGTAGGTATCCTTCATTATGATAGGTTTCTTGGTCATCAACTATCGAGTAAAGAACAGTCCTTGATCTGAGAATTCGATCAAGTTAAGTACCTTTATAATATATTCCTAAATACCTATATAATATATTCCATTTCTGAGCCAGTCGATATGTTTATAACTCAGATCAATAAATAAACCCTAGGTAGGCCCGATGCTAAATTTACATTGCAATGTTTTGAACCGAACATAACTCCGGCGGGAAAGGTAATGTTTTGTGTATATGATAGACGAACCAAAACAAAACATCTCTAGCGCAGTGCCGTGCCGTTTTAAGGAGTTCAAAACAGTATTTTTAATTGTTTTGCTCTACTAGGCGAGATTCTTATACACTTCAATTCAGGGATCACTTGTGTACATGTATATGTTTGTTTGTTATCAATGTAAAAAAAATCACATGTCCGATTTACGTGAAATTCCTCAGGAAAATCAATATGGCGGACGAGTTTTGTGATTATGGTTCGATTCTATTCTCAATTGGTATGTGGGGGTTTTCGGGGACAGAGATCACGAATTTTTTGTCAAAATTCATAAATTCAAAATTGCGGCGAGTTTTGTGGTTATAGACCGATTCCATTGAAAATTGTTATATGGGGGTTTTTGGTGTCTGAGATCATGATGTTTTTGTCAAAATTCATGAATTCACGATGACGGCTTCAAATTGTCAAAATTCAAAAATTCAAGATGGCGGCTTTAAAATGGCGACGAGTTTTATGATTAAAAAGGTTTTTGGGGTCGGACATCCTGATGTTTTTGTCAAAATTCATGAATTCACGATGACGGCTTCAAGATGGCGACGTGTTTTG
This sequence comes from Gonioctena quinquepunctata, assembly GCA_018342105.1. Classification (NCBI taxonomy): domain Eukaryota; kingdom Metazoa; phylum Arthropoda; class Insecta; order Coleoptera; family Chrysomelidae; genus Gonioctena; species Gonioctena quinquepunctata. The sequence goes on along the minus strand of JAFIRS010000628.1, from coordinate 362,399 downwards.
TTATTATGGCCCGATTCCATTCAAAATTAGTATGTTGGTTTTTTTGGGGTCGGAGATATCAATTTTTGTCAGAATTCAATAAGATGACGGATCACAAGAATGACTAAAAATAATTGAATGAAAATTATGAAAAGAAATTTTTAGTACAAGCTTTTATACCCACGCACTGAAAAGGAAAAAATAATGGGTATTCTTGCACGGCAAGATTTTGAATCTGCCACTCAGAGAATAACCTAGGTCAAACAATTGAAGAAATAATTGTTTCCTTTTTAGTGCATTTATATGTCTTATTTTTTTATAGTTAATTTCGACTCAATATAAGTACAGAGGACTAGATGGCATGAAAGTAGTGAAATATGACGTCACCTCCTCAGAGGACTAGGTATAGCTTGTTGTACAAGTACTCTGCGTGAATTCATAGCTATGCATTTTACAACTCCAAATGTCTTTAGCACTGCAGGCCAAAACAAAATGGACAACAAAAGTGTTAACATTTCTGCTATGTGCAGAATTGATCTAGGAACAATTAGTATATTAAAGTATAAGTGGATAGAAAGGGCTTTAAAACACGCGCGATTTTTCGAGCACGACGGCGCAGCCGGAGTGCTCGAAATAGAGCAAGTGTTTTTAAGACCAGTTATCCACGAATACTTTACGTTATTTTTTTTTATTGGTGCCCTTTGAAATCATATATACTGGTATTATTACTACAAAAAATAGAAATAACTAATAATGCAAGAAGGTTGAATTCGTGATGTGACATCAGTATACCTTTCGTTGTCATGGAAATGAGAAAAACAGATATTCATTTGCAATTTGTTATGAAAGATCAATATTTGTTGTCACCAGAGTTCAAAAATGAATTATTCTAATATCGATTTTTTTATAGTGAGGCAGAATCGCGGTTAATACCGCGAAAATCCAATGATATATTTAAAAAAGAATATGAAAAGTTCATCAAATGGATGGAGGAGCACATATAAATGAACGAATTGTTAGTAATATTTTATTTGACGTTACAAGGTACTCCTGTCAGATCAATAATCAAAAATTTGTCATTTAGACTTCACGTTTCTCGATTTGTTGATGTTGTCATGGTAACTTTAAAAAACGCGTGTTTTATAAAGTTCGATTTAAACACGCTGAGGCGTGCTTTAAATGGGTAAAAAGGGGCACCAATAAAAAAAACTTTATTATTGAAAGCTCAACAGGTTATGATCCTATTATAGTGCGACAAAATCACATATGCATGTATTAGTAAAAATATTAATGGTCGGTACAATTTCAGAATTACATAAAAATATTATTTTTAATACATATATAACATCATTAACATTCATTTGTATATCTACTGGACTAAATAAAATATATACATACACTTAATTTGATGTGAAATTTTTAAAACTTGGGAATAAATATCATCATTGTATTTCTTACACTTAACAATTTGTATGCACTAAATAAACATAAAATATGAGAACAGATTTTCCTTTGATTTATATTTCTCATACATTATTTTTAACAATAATTCAAAATTATGTATTGAAAAAATACCAATTTCAAATTGTTCAGAATTATCCAGAATTAAAATAAGTAGGTTATCTGAAAGTTTTTGAACTCATTTTAAACATATCAGCATATAAGTTCATTGTTTCAGAAGCTATAGAGGTAGTTGATGATGCGGGAGATCCGAAAAAAATCATGATTAAACTATTTGAGGCTTACTATTGCTTGATGGCTTCACAGTTGCCAAGTATTGTAATCGTGCAAAAAAAAATCATCTATGAGACACCCCAGAACTTGACCGGCACGGCCTCTGGAGAATGGGGTTATTTTAAAATAAAACATTTTTCGGGCTGTACGAAGTGAATTTTATCGGACAATTCAACAGACAATGTACCGGTCAATTGACCAAGTGAGATATTTGACCTCAGTCATTTGAGTCCTGCAGCAAACGCAGGTTGTCCTTATCAAAGCCCGGATGAGCGGCCGTCTCGGAATGGTAACGCCCAGGAGAAAAATTAAACATTCGCAGAGCCAGACTGGGAAACGGTGGAAAGTTCCAACGCAGACTTATTTTGATTTTTTTGTTGTGTTTCTCCCTGCCGAATTTAGTTCTAACCCATCGGATAGATTTTGAATCACTGAATGACAAAGTAATAAACTTTGCCATTTTTTTATTTTCTAACAGTTATAAGTTGCAGAAATAATTTTAACTGTTCTGGATACAGTTTTTCAAGGGCTTTCAGATGACTTATTGCAAGTCCTGTTCGTTGCGCTATAGTTTCTGTCATTTTTCAATAGTGACACTTACGTTTGACAGATGATAGCAAAAAACTAATGGTCGCATTCTGGGCATAAACTGTATCTTCATACCAATTTTCAGCTCGATTGGTCAAACTGATCGGTAGTTATTGTGGAAGATTATAGACAGACAGAGAGAGACACGCTTCACTCTAGAAATGGTCTCAATCGTCTCGGGGGTCCTCAAAACGGATATTTCCGTCAGTATTTTTTTTTTTCGCACAATTACATTACTGGGATGGTCAAGTGAAAATCAAAATATCGACAGAAATATCCGTTTTGATATCCTCTGAGATGATTGAGACCTGAGTCTTTCTGTTTGTAATCTTTCATGATAACTGTCAAACCATTTGACCAATCGTGCTGAAATTTGATATGTTCCTCTGTCCCGAATGCGACAATAAGTTTTTGGCTGTCATCTGCCAAAGCCAAACGGAAGTATCTCTATTATAAAATGACAGAAACTATAGCGCAAAGAACTTGACTTATGTCATTTGAAAGCCCTTGAAAAACTGTATCCAGAACAGTCAGATTTATTTCCCCTACTGACATCTGCCAAAAATAAAAAAAAGCCAAAGTTCAAAACTGGGGTCAAATATTTCACTAGGTCAATTGACCGGTAGCTAAATTGACTGATGAATTTACCGATCAAATTGACTTCGACAGCCCTAAAAATATTTTATCAATGTTTTGTTTCAAAATAACCCTATTCCTCCGAGGCCCGTACTGGTCAAGTTCTGGGGTGTCCCACAGCTGATTTTTAAATTTTAAATTTCGGGTATGGACACCATAAACAGCAAATTAACAAACTTTTTAAATTTTTGATCACCTATATTATGGATTTTCAAGATGATAGCGCAAGTGCCAAGGCGTCTGGGCTATAATAGTCTTCTCAACCATGTTTATATATAATTTTTTGGTTATAAACAAAAAATATGATTAATGTTTATTCAGTTCGTTCGTGATATCATGAAGCAATTTTTTTAATTTTATTTCCTTAAATATTTATATATAGGTAATTTGTTTCACCACTCGCCTGTACTACTATTACAAAAACAAAAATATGATTACCTAATGTTTATTCAGTTAATATCATGAAGCCATATCCAGAAGTAGGCATATATTAGTACAAACGAATGATAAAATGAACTGCCATTCCAAATATTCAGTAAAATTGGCTGAAATGGATATTGAAGGTGATTGTATCTCTCCAAGGACTGAGGGATGAGGCACGAATTGCAAATGTATTACTAGAAGAATAGGCGACGAACAGTATTCAGTTTTGTTTTCAGTGTTAATCTTTGTGATAAAATAATTAATAAAAAACATTTTCTCTGGATTAAAAAAAATAGGTGAAATATATTTTACTGATAACAACATATATACCAGTAGGTTGTTATACTCCTTATTCAGTTAGTGGTTAGTTCATATTATTCACAAACAATATCCTTAAAATCCTGATTGGTGGTCCAAACTCACCCAACACTGGAGTAATGATTGCAAAAAACCTTCATAGGAACAAATTCCGAATATAATTAGTCAAATTCTCCTGATTTCTTTGTTATCTCTTGAACTTCAATCATAAATATTTTGCCGAGCTCAACATGTAAATGGGCTGTAAATAATTGGATACAACTGTACTCATGACTCCCTGCTAACACAAACCTTTTAACTGCTGTACATCAGGAATGGATCAGGTCTTAAACATGTTCTCCCTTGAGGCTTTTCAATAATCTGGGCTTTTTAATAAACTGCTTGTACATCAGGAAGGGCATCAGGTCTTAAACATGTTCTCCCTTGAGGCTTTTTAATAATCTGGGCTTTGGAAAAATGAACAGAACAGATAAAAGAAATTTTTTTTAGGCTCAGTGGGTCTAATTCAAGAGCATCACACTATACTTGTAGTTTTCTCTTATCAGTGGGGAATCTGTGAATAAATTATCATTATTAGTACTCTACCCCAATATCTTGGTAAAAACACCACTACAAAATTAAATTCTACTTCAAAAATTCGTTCGCATTCGACGCCACTGTTAGCTTACCATGGAATGTTTGTTTACCATAGTTTGTTTGGCAAACAAAGCAGAATTTCGACATTTTGCACCACTAAACCACTTCACAAGTATAGAGAAGTATTTTAAATGTCAGTAAAACCAAGGAAATATTGTTTTATGAAAATGAAAAACCACTATAACATATAAACACACTGGAGTTATCTGAATATTACTTTACATCAAATACGTCAAAGCAAATGGCCGATGGCGAAAAAAACAGGGTTGCCAAGAATGGTTCAATTTATCGAGGATTCCTACAAGTTTCGGAGTGTCTTATGATTTAACTGTTGAAAATTATATTCGTTCTACCTAGAAAAAATATTTTTAAACCTTGTTCAGAGTTGATTGATCTTACCGCCTTATATAAAATTTAGATGAATAAATCTAATAATTTATAATGTGAATGACTACATATGAACTCATGTACATTCCATAAATTATGTCCATCTGACAACAATGATTCGGTATTTGTAAACAGTAGATGGTAAATAAAAACACCGTTGTCTTTGCATCATAGAGAAACTAAAAATAAAGAGAGTTGTCAAACCTGCAGTGAAAGTTGGCACCACGTTTAGACAGTGGCGACATATCTCGCAACTGGCCGAACTAAGTACAGTTGGTAAGACCGATTGAGATAAGGCGGGTTTTTCAAATGTGTTACTTTTATATGATTGATATGGTATATATTTTATAAGTGATCGATTTGCCATTCTTGTATTCCATATGAATGGTTGTATCGTATGAAATACAGGAATGGCAAATCGATCACTAATAAAATATATACAGTAATCGATTCGTAGAATCTGTTAGTTTCAAGGTAAACCTTCATTTTATGATATCAAGAACAAAATTAAACATCTTATAAAACAAGAATAATAAGTTGAACACTATAAAAACACATTTAATTGTATCTAGGACAAGGTACAACCACAGACAAAACAATAATGAAACTCCGAAAAACAACAAAATCAAAAATATTCTTCAGTCGCTTATCATCAAATCAACCAAAATAAAAACAAATTACATTTACAACGAACCTTCAATTATTTTGTTAATTTATTAGCACAAAGGAGACCATGTACTTCGTACTTCCTCAAATGGTGATAGGAAATGGAAAAAATAAGTACCAGTTTGTGAAAAAATTTCTGCAACTGATGGATGGAAATAAGTATCACTTTGTGAAAAGCAGCTCATATTTTACCTTGTGAAAGAATATTTCTAGGAATTTCGGCGTCAACTCGAATAACAAAACATTCCATTTTCCGATGTTGGGTTCATAATTCAAGTCCATGGTATAATTTCTATAATTAATTTTTCGATGACAATATCCAGTAGAATTATCCTGAAATTATTACGTGATTTGTCATTTTCTGACATGTCGAAATTGGAAAATTATCATGCGTTAGTCGTCTGTTGATTGCGGGCAGCGCCTCCATGCGCGACTGGCCGTACCAAAAACTTGGTGGTCAAACAGTCTCTTTATTTTTAATTTGTCTATGCTTTGCATCAACGCATATGTTGTTTACATAGCATCAGGCCTATCCAGGGTTTCTTATTGATCTGTGGTTTATAATGATGATAAAGTATAACTGAAATCTATATTGTAAAATTCATTAGTCAAAAACGTTAACACATCATGGAACTAGGATCTGAATGGTTCTTTATATAATATCCTCGGTTTGAAAAAGTCATTAATGACTTCCAAAACTCAAATATACGGTTAATGGATTCTGGTTTACCAGACAGGTACCCTACAGTGAACAGCAACAACAATGATTATCAATGATAGAGGAAAGTGACCAAATATGGAATACCGTTTTGATTTTCAGGCATAACTTTCACAAATTTTATAAATAAAATACTTTTTGTGGTAATTATTAACAATCATATATTTGCACTTAAGTTTGTAACAATTTTAGATTATTTTGTTCAGTTTGAGGTAAAAAAAAATTTCAAAAACTAAATAACGGTAAAGGTACCTATATATATGGAATAGGTACCCCAAATATGGAATACTATAATCACTATGAAAAATTAACCTTAACTTATAAGAGACTCTTTGAAAACTTGGGTATAATAAAGAAATGAACACAAATTATCTACAAAAATCGCAAATCCAGGTATCAAACTCTGGCCCAGCGCAATCATTATGTACCCAGAGCCCACACATGAGGCACTTGATCCATGTTTCCCCATGAGTGTCATTCGAAAACAGCATACCACAGAAAATACACTCCGAATCTCCAGAGTCTGGAGCTGTACATCCTATCAAGGCATCGGGTTCGCTGTCTGTATCAAACAGCATCACCTCCTCATCATCTGAATCAGACATAGGCTTAGTCTTTTCTTTTGGTTTTTTTCCTTTTGATTTCTTCTCATTCTGTTTTTTATTCTTGTTTTTTCCTAATTTATTTTCTTTTTCTTCTTTTTTCCTGTTTTTGTCTATAAGGTCATTCTTATACGGTGACGACGTGATGACTGCTGCAACAGATGCTTTTTTCCTCTATTAGAAGGTTTCCTTTTCTTGTTTGGTACGGGACTGATGTCATACGGAGACACTAATCCTAAATCACTGCGAGATAGTCCGGAAGTTGAGGGTACAGGTTCAATATTTGTATCTTGTCTGGGTGTGACAGCTTCAGTTAAAGGCATACAATTATCAGGTGTTCTTAAACTGGCCATCGATGGTACTTCAGGTTGGTGACCTGATGCCATTGATGTAACGTTGACTGTGCAACCATCTTTAACTGCATCTTGTTGCGCAGCAAGATAGTCGACCGCAGTGAAAATATTTTTATTCAATGGCCATAAGCCAGTTACACGAAAGCCATTTGCTGAAATCTCACCAGTTTGCACTTTCAAATAAGCTCTGCCAAACAGCTCGACAACATCATAAGGGCTTAGTGGTCGATTATTGTCTCTAATCCACATGCGTATTTCTTCACTGTTATAGGTTTTTAGTGGTCCCATAAACGTTTTGTCCAGTGGCTGGAGCTTGTGAGTTGTGTGGGGAGGTGAGGAGACAATTTCTACGTTATTGTGCCTAGCAAGCTCTATCACATCGATGTTACGAGTGTGAGAAAAATGGCCATCTAAGATCAATAATACTTTCGATTCCGGAGTAGGGTTTGTATGTTTGATGAAATATTTGAACCAGTCAGTGAATATGTTCATTTGTATCCATCCTGATGGATGCGCAATGCCAACAGCACCTGAGGGACTACCTCTCATTAGCTGATCACTCATATTCTTGCGCGGGAATATAATAAAGGGAGGTACAAAATGACCAGTGGCGTTCATGGCAACAACAATCGTCATTAATGAACCCCTTTCCGCTGAGGTAAGAGAAGCTATCTGCCGTTTTCTTTATGTCCAATCACTTGGGGTATCTTGCTCTGTACTACGGTAAGCCCTGATTCATCCACGTTGTATATGCGACTTGGACCATAGTTTCCTTGAGCATAGACGTCTTCGAGGAGATCAAAGAATGAGTCTACTTTTTCTTTGGTAAATCCAAAGGCTCTAGCAAAAGACGTGCCAGTTGGTCTTCTCACTGATAGCTTGTCCTTATGGCGTTTCAGAGATAATTTAAGCCATTTTTTTCCAGCCATGCCAGTCGCACCAAATGGATTTTTCAACTGATTACGACTTGCTAACATGTACGTCATTCTTCGAACATCATTTCTCGTCAAGCCATGAAATTTGCTCTCCATCTTCAAAATGTAGTCTACCAAAAGATTTTCAAGGGTTGTCCCTAAGACAGTTTTCCTTCCGAGTGTACTAGCTGCGGCTTCTTCTGGAGAAAATTCGTTTTTCTGACATAAACGAAACAAGGTGGATCTTGGCACATCGAAGTGTTTTGCAGCTTTCAAATAAACCATTTTTTTTCTCGTACTAATTTTATAGCTTCTGCCATATGCTCTGAATTCCATTCTTTTCGCTTCGGTTTCCAATTGACGCCCGCCATTCTGATAAAACCCGAAAAAAAAATAATTAACAAAGTCATTAAGTCAGCTGATACGTCACAGTGTCCAATTATGGAATAGTCCATAATTGGACACTGTGATCCGTCCATATTTGGATTTTCCAACTTTTTCAAACTGATATTCACATATTTATATTTCAGAAAGTAATACTATCTAATACCGCTAAAACATACTAAAGAACATCTAAAGGGTCTCTAAAAGTTATAAAAACAATACTGTGTGCACTTTCTGTACGAAAAATAATTATTTTTTACGTACCTCAGAAAGTTATGCGGCAGCGATAAAACAAAACACTGTCACTACGACGAAAGGGCTGGCTCGACTGACATGCTACAACTTGTACGCGTAAATGGGAGTAGAAAGAGACAGAAAATCACTGTTTATTGCATGTGTGAGTTTGCATTTGAGAAAAATGGGGGTATTCCATATTATGGATACTATTCCATATTTGGTCACTTTCCTCTACTCAACACCAGATAAATAATATATGTCTGAATAACGGAAAAAATCCCTGAATGAGACGATGAATAAACGTCGAAACGTCGGCAATTATTTAAAATTTTGACCACTTTTATTTTATTGTCCTTGTTCCCGCTATAACAAATCTATAATAATATATATATATATATATATATATTGATATGGTTTGATGAATTGAAAAATATATTTGTTTTTATTATATTGAGATTGCTAATGATTTTCGGTTATTCTTTGAGAGCCAAATTTATATGATATAAATAGGTATTTCTGACCTTGTAATAATAATTGTCAGCGAACGTCACTGTTCTCTTGTCACGCTACCAACAATTATTATTTTCTTCGCCACAGCTAACAACAGTTGGTACGCCCTTATCTCATATAGTCGGTTCAAAGGAATTTGGCCACTAGTGGCTAACTTCAGTTTATTGAATGATCTTAGTTATGTTAGTTGATCATTGTGAGAAAATAAACAAACCAAATATCAAAAAACAATTATCTCCTTTATTCAGGAAGACTTGAAAATACCTGGCCTACGTGAAATAACTTATGCTAGAGTGAATCAAACAATTATTCACGAATAATCATAAAATTGCATATCATGGATAGATAAACAGAACCTCACTTTTTCTTTGAGAGTAATTTTCTGTTATAGTTCATAAAAAGTGACATAGAGTTCATCGAATGTGATAAATGTTATTGTGAAATAGTTCAGGACCGGGAAAGCACTATCAAAGGTTTTATACCTGGTTGGAACTGTTGGTGTTCACAACTATACCATAAAAACAGGAAGTCTCCTCTCTCCAGCCTCCGTTAGGACTGCAAAACTATGTGTCAGGAACGTATCGATGCGGGACTCAGCTTTTGGAATCGTGGTAATCTTGTTCTGTTAAGCAAATGATGGAATTATTCCATTTTTCTTTTAATGAAATTTTGTGCGTGCTTCCGCTTTGGAAAATATTTTCGATCTCCTCGAAGCTTTGTTTTTTCGTCGCTTCGCAACATCTTGCCCTTGTTGTTGTTTCATTTGAAATTTCAAATTCGCGCACCAAATTGTCACTTTGCACTGTTTATATTAATGTTGCACAATTTATACACACAATTAAATTCCCATTCTTATCATTATATACAAGTTTGAATAATAATTGCTTATGATACCTTCTCTTTTTCATTCTCTCACAATTTCCAACTTTACATCTGATCATCTCTTCTCTGATTGGCTATCTTTCATAAAGATGTTTGCTGTTCTCTCATTGGCTAACTTTTAGTTTGCTACAATTTCATGTACAGAGTGTTTCAAGTTTATAAATGTGTTGATTACTTTTTATTCATGACAATTTTGTAAATCTTGACTTTTAGTTGTCTTTTGAGCAATTATGAGTTATAATAATTTTGATAGTGTATATAATTGACTGTTTTATAGTACTATGACATTTTTATCTATCCATATCATACCTAGGCTCATAAATTACATTGAATTTCAAAAGTTATTTACAAGCAAACTCTTGAAATTGATAATTATTTATTATTTATTCTTTTTGTGGCTTTTTTTGTTTTTTAAAATTTACAACTGGCATAACATAACATAACAATATATATATATATATATATATATATATATATATCTAATATATAAAATTCTCGTGTCACGGTGTTTGTAGCTAAACTCCTCCGAAATGGCTCGACCGATTCTCATGAAATTTTGTGTGCATATCGGGTAGGTCTGAGAATCGGTCAACATCTATTTCTCATCCCCCTAAATGTTAGGGGTGGTCCACCCCTGAATTTTCAATTTAATTTTTTTATGATACAGCATTCAAAAATACATACAACCTTGAATTTTCACCCTTCTACGATCAACCCCTATTTTTCCATCGCGATTTTTATTTTCAGGGTTGCAAGATGGCAACCGAATACAATAATTGTGGTACGATAAATTCTCATTCAGAGTTTCAATTTCCTTTAATTATGATTTTTTTTCTCAATTCAATTTGATCTTCCGCCCTCGCCGGAAAAACGAGAAAATGGGATAACGGGATGACAGGATAAGGTGATAAGGGGAAAACGGGACAACGGGATAAAGAAAAAATAGGAGAACAGGAAAACGGGATAACGGGAGGGATAGCGGGATAACGGGAATAACGGGATAACGAAAAAACGGGAAAACTGGATAACGGGATGACAGGATAAGGGGATAACAGTAAAACGGGATAACAGGAAAATGAGATAACGGGAATAACGGGATAACGAAAAAAACGAAAAAACGTGACAACGGGATGACAGGATAAGAGGATAACGGGAAAACAAGATAACCAACAGCTGTCAGCTTAGGGCAATCCACGACACCAAAAGTCAAGCTTCTAAGTAACGCAAACAAATAACAAACGATAGAGAGACTTGTTTCATGTATAAGAAAGCCACCATCCGCCTACAGCTGTTTCATGGTTTCCCAATCATCAGCATGGCTTGTAGTCTTTCTCAATCTTCAACCAAACCTCTCAGAGAATTGACTTTTGTATCGTGGATTGGCCTATACTAGAAGTGGTTGGTGTTCCACGAAATTTCCTGTTATTGAACCCAACTCCACTAGGCCTTAGCTTCACTCCGCAAATTATAGATGTCACATTCGGGCTCTCGGCCCTCATCAGTACGGTGAAGAAGTGCAAGGATGAACAACACTTGGTAGAAAACGACAAATAAACAGAGTCAACGAACAGAGGCCAGTGGCACATTTGTGGTTTCGGTTAACAGTCCCTGTATTCCAGGGCAACAACCAACGTCACCGCGGAGACAGCTATAGCTACCTGCGTGACATCGGAGTCCAGGATTATAGAGATGAAAGGGAGTAATATCGAGGGGACTGTTGAAGAAAATGGAAGAAGTTCAATAAATATAGCCCTCAGGGTCTGCTAACCGAAACCACGAATGTGCGGCTGGCTTCTGTTCGTTGACTTAGTTGGTTTGTCGTTTTCCTACCAAGTATTGTTCATCCTCGCACTTCTTCACCGTACTGATGAGGGCCGAGAGCCCAAAACACGTGTCTACGGTTAACACTTCTCTCTGAGGGCTATGTCCATTGTATTTCTTCCATTTTGTTTAATAGGTACGTATATAACACCATTGCTGGACAAGAATACGAGGGTGTTAATACTAGTTGATTAAAATTCATTAAGGCGACAGTTTGTAGGCATCACCATTGCTTAAAAGAGAACATAGTTTAACATATTTATATAGGGATTACATATGAAAGATTAAAATATGGCCGTCTATTGTGAGCGGCGTGGTGGTAATATGAATAATGATTATTTACGAAAATTACGTTCCATGGCAACTGTTCGAGGGTGTTGACATTACAGAAATATACAAATATATCATTGTTAGCTATTTGTTTTGTATTCACTCATCATAAGGTTGTGTGGTGATCTTTCGTTGTGCGGAAACAAGATAGTTTTTCTTTCGTTTAGAAAACTTTGGACGATTGATGTTGGATATGTCGTGTGATTGATAGTGACGTGTATGTGGGAATTTGATCTTTCGATTGCAATAGTTGGTGTACCTGATTTACGTATCGTAGTTCGCCGTTTGGTATGTAGGGGTTGATTGGGGGATTTTATGTGTGGTGGGAGAAATCTTATTTTTGATATATAAGATTGTTATTGATTTGTTTTTATGTGTTCATGTTATGGTGTGGTGAATTCTATTTAGATTATTAATATCAGTTCTGTTGTTCATTGCGTGTTTGCTTTTTTTATGAAAATAATTTCTTTGATGTTTCTTTTGTCTTCGTTAGATTCATATGTTAGAATTTTGGTGGTGTTGAATTTTCTCTGCTGAAATACCAAACCCAAGTACTCCCACAGAAAATATATATATATATATATATATATATATATATATATATATTATATATATATATATATATATATATATATATATATATATATATATAGCAATCCCAAGTCGAGATAAGAAATTGGTTTTCTAATTGATATAACCAGTTCCACACTAGCAAGCATAGTGAATCAGGGTATGTTTGTATGTGCCTCGGAGCTGTCAATAAAAAAAAAATTGGTAAATACAGTGTAACCAGTTTCCGAACCGTTCCGGATTGTAATCACATGGTGATCCATGATGAAGTTGCTCTCAACTATAATTCCAACCAAAGTTTGCAAACCACATCCTTCAAGAATTCCAGTACATTGAAAAACTAAATTCTTTCTGTCGGCAAATTAAAAGAGAACAAGAAATATGCATCATATCGGGAACTGCTCTTTGCACATGAAGAACAAAGAATTTATGAGATATTCCATAAAAACTGGTTACGTCATAGATTTTATATTTGGAAATTATACAAAATATACATTGAAATATTTTTTTAAATGTTTTTTTCAAGGTTTCTATCGTAAAAATGAGAAAAATAGAAATTAACAAAAGAATTGATGATATTCTGATAACCTAAGAGTTGTTACATCCATCTTCGTGATTGCATATACACAACTCCACGAAGGGGCTGTTGGGTTCTGATCCTTTTGTGCATGATGGCTTATCATCCACTAAGGCTGGATCCGTACGATGACCACAGCTTCTGATTATTGTCATCTTTCCATTTTCTACAAAAAAAAGAGATGCGTGAATTCATGACAAATAAAAAAATGCAAATTCTGGGTTTAGCATATTTTCAACCCCCGACGCAAACAGAGGGGTGTTATAAGTTTAACGTTTGTATCTGTGTATGTGTGTGTCTGTCTATGGCATCGTAGCTCCCAAACGGATGAACCTATTTTGTTTTTTTTTGTTTTGCTTGAAAGGTGTCTTCATCGAGAGTAATTCAAAAAAATCTGTTCAGCCATTTGAAGATCATTAGCTCATTTCTAATTGATGCAGGGATGTGAGCACCTCCCACACTTCTGATCGCTTAGAAATTTAATATCATGTCATTTCAATAATATTGCAAGAACATGCTAAACTTGCCCTGATGCTGCAGCATCACCTGGAATCTGCAGGTTACCCAACTCCTCACCAACTTACAGTAGAGGTATCGTGTTTGGGCTCATTGAACTGGTCTCAGTGAATAGGTTATATATAGATGGTGATTAGGGTCTGGTGATGGGGCAGGAAAGAGAAATAAGGATAAATTGGTGAGGGATTCTGAGCTACTCACACTCGTTCAATCGATATGGAATTTTGGTATACGATGTACGTTTGTGGCGTATTGGTGCATGAATGTGTGAAGTGAATGAAAGAATGAATGAACGAATGGCATTGAGAGAATGGATAAACACGATTTGATATAGTACGGTGCTGAATATAATAAGGCACGGCGGTGTGAGTCTAGGAACGTGGGGGGAGGAGGGGTGATTAAATGGGGATAAGTGAATGAATGATTACGATTTTGTATGCTACAGTAGGGTGTTGAATATAGTATGGTATGGATAATGTACAGTAAAGTACAGACTACAAGAACGAAACAATGTTATGTTAGTTTTTAATGCATTCTGATTACTGATAGTAGCTTTAAGTGAGACTTATTCTAAATGTTATAATATATTTAAATTATGAAGTACGACACTGCTAAAGCCGATTAAGTTATAACGCTAGTTACGTTGTTATTACAGCAATCGTAACCTAAACATACGAAATGATCAGCTTAGCATAAGTAAATTATTAATAATTGAACTCAACCTAGGAAATTTAAACTGATAAGTTGTTCTTAATGAATCACCCAATCACGTTTATTTACAAAATATCAAAGAAATGAAAAAAGTCAGAATAATAATTTCAGGTTGAAACTCAAAACCGCTCGTGCGATATTGCATTGTCAAAATCTTGAAACTGTAATAATATTTGTGAAAATACAACAATCGTCAGAATACTCAGATTTCGGCGGGGCAAGATCTCGTGTTCCAATTTCGTGTTTCGACCCGGAAAGCTTTTATGTGAATGTGAGGATAAAGTGTCGATCGTAGCGGGTCTAATAGTAATATATAAAGTTTAAAAAGCATGAAATAAAATTAAATTCCAACTATGAAATGCTTCCTACACCAAAAAACCGCTGAAAACTAAAGAACTAATATGCATTGGCCCTTTAAATTTAATATAAGTAGTAATATTTTGATCAAAGCATCGTCGCGTTGCGTGACCGCTAAGTAAATAAAATCAAAACAGAATTCAACTTAAAATGTTAAAGTATGAAATTTAAATACAAGTAAGCTACCTAGGCAACGTAGAAGAATATAAAAAAAACAAATCGTTTAGTCTTAATTAGCGGTCCCCTGACGCGACAACGCTTCGATCAAAATATTACTACCTATTTATATTAAATTCAAAGGGCCAATACATTTACTTCTTAGAGAATTTTTTTGTCGAGGTTTTTAAAATTTCTAACTGAATTTTATTATAAAACCGTGCAACACTATCATTGTGGATTTCATTGATCTCTAGCGATCATTTTTCCACATATAGTGACATACAATGGAAATTCAAATATATATTATAGCAAATCATATTCAGTATCAACAAAGTATTCCCGAACGATCTATAACAGTAAAATATATAGGAACTGTCGGACGGTATATCGAAACCCAAGAAATAAAAACCCATTTCAATTGAACATCAAAATACAAATCAGAAAACAGGATAATACCAACCTTTTATCACTTCTTTTCTACATCTGTTCGGAACAGCACGCCCGTAATCTGAAACATATCTGCAATCCGAGACAAGAAGGGTCCTGTTGTCGAAGGGATCTCCACAATCCGGATCAACGTCCGTCGTACAATCCCAACATTTTATGGATAGTCCTGCAAACAAAAAAGAAAGATATTTCATTCCAAACATCAAAAATTGATATAGAGGTGGTGACATTTTCACATATGATTTGTTAGTTAGTTCATAACGCGTTATGTTTCAATCACCAACTTTGCAAATTGAAACAATTATCAATAATTTGTCAAGAAAACCTGCAGTAGACGTCAAATATCCTCAGCGGAATGATGTCAAATACATTTGAATAAACATATTAATCTTGAAAAATCAAAATAGAAACCTGAAATAATCCACAGTGAACAAATTCGACCTAAAATCGACCGTATTTTCATTTCAAATTTTGAAGTTTGCACTCATGACTTTTGAAATTCATTTCTATTACATTTTTGAAGCAGAACCGTTCAAATCCTTATCAAAGTGAGTGGCTGCATAGAGTTCATAAAATGAGAATGACAAAATTTCATACAGGGGTTTCAAGACTCAGTTGTCAATTACATATCAAACGATTGAAATTCCGTTTTCTCAAATGGATCATCGTGTAAATGAGTAGTATATCAGGTGTGTGATTCAATTCTCCATCGATTTGTATGTCAATTCTCCATCGATATGTATATTCTCCATAGCTTTTGAATAATTTAAGACTTTTCATTTTATACACGTTCACCCCAACCAAGTCATTCAAATTGATTCCAAAGGGGGCAATGCATTTGACATTGGAGAATATGTGAATTATTCTCAAACAAGTACGAATGGATCCCACATCACGAAATTAAAAATAAACTCACAAACTTAATTGTTATACAGTGTCTGGCAGATTTTTGGCAACAAATGGAAAAAAAGTTTATTCAAAATTTCTCAGAAAACTTTTTTCTTCATAAAAGTTTCTACTTCTACTCAAACTCAAATTGAACCATCCAAATTTTATTCATCTCCATTTGTATACGAGGGAGGTGGAATAATTTGAAAGTAGTTCAAGAGTAGTTCAAGTTTATTTGAATAAATGACTTACAATTTGAAGAATATTCCAAATTCAGAATGACAGCCTCCTTTTCCGAAAACAAGTTTCTACTGATTTTTTCCATTTTTTTTTCACCACCCTATGTATTATGAGAATTTGTAATGTCATAGAACATTTGTCATTGAATATTACCTGAATGACCATATGAAGTTCCGTCCAACTATCAACTAGAAAATTGCATTAATCGAACTTGGTGCCGACAAAATCTAATTTCTTGTTGCCTGATCAATCTGGAATGTGAAGTTCCTTGCCAGGTAGAAATTGTAACGTAACATCATATTTGAGAAGCTTAATGACAAGTTTTTGAAGTCTTGGCGAAAGTGAATCTATATGTTTTTATCAATACCCAAATGAGGTTTATGATCTGTTATAGCAATGAAAGGTCGACGATATAAATAAGAGTGGAATTTTTCACAACCCAGCACAATGGCCAGAAAATCTTTCTCAATTTGCGCATAGTTGAATTGAGCACTATTCAAAGACATTGACCAAAGAGCTATTGGATGGCCATTTTGACTTATATGACCACCTAACCCATGTTGACTTGCATCTGTTGCTAGCACCACAGGTAAGTTTGGGTTGGAGTAACTTAATATAGGTGCTTCTGTTATGAGTTTTTTCAGATTTTTGAATGCCAAATCCTGCAAGCTCTCATCTTCCCATACCCCGATTCCTTTTTTGAACAATAAGCGGAGTGGTGCTGTTTCTTCCATTGAATTCTCAACGAATCTACCCAAATAATTGACTGACCCAAGAAACTTTTGTAATTCCTTAACATTTTTGTATTTATTATTATTTCGAATGAGAAAGCCATGTGAAGATCCACATCTGTGACAAACATGCTCTCCTTCATTGCTATTAACTTCTTCCTTCCATGTATTTCCACATGTTTGTTTTCTGCTCATTTCTTCATATCTGTTTCTATTACCAAACTTCATCATATCTATTTTATACTCAGTAGATGTTCCTGCTGATATAACTTCAACTTGTTTTCTAGATTCTTCATCTGCTCTACAAATATATATGCACTTCGGTGGTGTCAAATTCTTTACTGCTAACAACTTCTCTCTCAACCTGTCAGACAACATTCCACATCTCTCTTATCAACGAATCATACAAATTTTCGGAATAGGTCAAGAATATGAGATCACCCAGTATCTTCACAAAATTTGCACAGGTGTTTTGAAACACGATAAAAACAGTATAGCAATCAGAAATTTAGTGCGGAAAAGATAAATTCAGGAGATATGGGCCCCCGAAGGTCCATAAAGAGAGATTATGGAATGTCACTATTGGAAACTGTAAACTGATATGAACAATACCTTTTCACACTAAAATACTAACTGCACACTCATTTAACGTTTCAGTAAGATTAAAATAACTTAATTTTCGATAAAGTAATGAAAAAAACTTCTTCGTATAATTTTACAAAATAAATGTTAATAATCAAACGTTGCTCATTGTGTTATGTTTATCCGAATCTCGTGGATCTTGAAGTTTATTTATATGCGACGTTGCCTATGTCTCCAAAAGGAAAGAAAAAGTACTGAAATTCTTTGAGACATACATATTGAGCATATAAATGATAACCATTTCAGCATATGAAAAGATGATATGATACCTAGTCCTGATGGATATATGTATCAATAGAAGTTTCAAATGCAGAGAATATTTCACTACGCTTCTCGGAAATGTCGAATAGCTTTTGAAAATTAGGCATGAAGTTGATTTGTCGCATTCAGAAAGTTACCAAACCTATCAAAACAATGTGACGTCAGATCATATTATTCTGAGCCACTGTAAACCGTACCAAGACACGCGTTTGCCTTGGATGTTTCGTCGTATGTCTGGCCGAGACACGCCATTCAATCACTTACTTGAGTAAAAAGAAGGAACACAACCTAACCTAACTAGGCTAACCTTGCCATTCAAGTTGAATGCAAGCTAATCAACCTTATAAAACGACGCTTCGCTCCGCTCGCGATCCATTTTCTGTTTCAATTTATATTGAATCTTTTATGTGAAGAAAACTGTTTAATTCGATTTTTCTATTTATTCCACTTCACATGGCGTTTATCTTTCACTTGGATAACCTTGTTATCCAAGTTGAAAGCAAGCTAATCAACCTTACAAAACGACGCTTCGCTCCGCTCGTGAACCTTTCGATCCAACAAATTTCTTAGGTAATAAAACTTTTGACATAAATAAAACTGACAAAAAAAGAAACTGAAAAGAAAAAAAGAAAATAAGCAAATGTGCAAACGAATACGCAAATGTGCTGTTAACGAACAGAAGGACAAGTTGGAACCCATCTACTCATTCTGATATTGAAGAAGCGAAACCACTTTTTTTAACTTTAAACGGTCACAATTCCTAAAATATTTTTTTCCTCGCTTAAATTTTGATTGCTATAGTGTTTTCATCGAGTTTTGAAGCACTTGTGATAATTTCGTGAAAATTTTGCGAAAATCCGGATTGGCCTCATTTACTTGGCATGTTCATAAAACGCGAAAACGCACAAGATAAACACAATGCAACCACCAATACAATATTTGATTTTTACATTTCACATGAAAAATTGAATGAAACGTAATCGGAGTTTTTTCATGACTTTATCGAACATTAAGTGATTTAAATATTACTAAAACGTTAAATTAGTGAACAGTTACCATTTTGGTGTGAAAAGCTATTCTTTATATTAGTTCACAGTTTCCAATAGTGACATTCCATAACCTCTCTTTATGGACCTTCGGGGGCCCATATCTCCTAAAATTATATTTTCCGCCCTAAATTTTCAATTGCTATACTGTTTTTATCGTCTTCTGGACCGCCTGTGAAAATTTCGTGAAGATACTGGGTGATCTCGTATTCTTGACCTTTACCAAATTCTCAAATCCCCACTCAGTTGCTTTTTGTTTCAAATTAGTAACATACTGATCAAGATGCCTGAAAACCATGATGAATTCACTGATTCGATTTTGTTTAGAATTTTTGGGGGACAACAAATGAAAAACGTTAAATTCTGCTTAGAACTTCATTAGTAGATGGCGCGGTTGAGAAATATGTTGTTTGTGTCATGCAAAATGTCAAACTTCAAACCTATGAAATTTTCTTTTTCTGTCAACATTACTTCATGCAAAAAATTGTGAATTGATCGTTTCCAAAGATTATAGTTCTACGAACAAGATCCCGCCCAGAACAGTTGGCGCAAAAATTAGATGAAATCCTCGAAACTTACTACAATGTTTACATCTGTCTGTCAAAAATAAGATTTTTCTTGAAGTCTACCTGGCGAATTTTTCAAAGTGATTTCTTTTCAAATGGCCTTTTTGGGATAATGGAAACTTCCACGAAGGAATGGGGAAGGTAGGAGAGTGGACTGATGTCTCTAGATGATGAATTAACTTTAAAATTCAGGGGATTGGAAAATGTCCCAGATGACATTGTTCCATAAAACAAGCCATTCACAGCCCATCTCTGCCGGACTATTACCTCTCTAATAACCTTTTGACATGAACAAAATCAGAGAGTTCATTGTAGATATCATAAAATCTGTTGATGAAGTTTAGAAATCGATGAATCTTGGTGTGCGACAGTCTAGGCTGCTTCCAGCTATCTTAGAATGACTTCTCCGGAAAAGGCGAGCCCTGCTAACAAAGGTGAGGGGGGAAAACAATAATATAAATGCTTCTCTTTCATTTTTCAGTAACACCCCGCATGAGATAATCGGACAAGGAGGGTGATCTAAACCAAGCAGTTGTTCGGAAGAACAAGGCCCACTCTCAAGATCGATAAGACTAATGACTATGATTAGGATAATTATCACTTTAAAAAGCACATGAGTTTCACGAGTAAGCGTGGACATTTCATTCTTGATTTTGGCTAGTGAGTTCCGAACCGTCCCAGAGGGTTTCATGGCTCTTTGAAAGCAAATATCCACTATATTTAGAATTATCAAATACTTTTAGTCAGAAGATTGTCGTCTCATGGGAAAATTTTTATACAAAATATCTATATGAAAAATAAATATAAAAGAAATAATAAAATTATTTGACTTGCTAGTTATAAGATACATTACAATCACAAGTTGAAAACACTTACAATGGGCAAAGGTAGTTCGAGTCATTTTACTAGTAGTGGAGTAATATAAGATTTTAGCTTCAGAAAGTTAGGGGACTGCGGAAACTTTTTATTGTACATTAGTGAAGGAACAACATATAAAAAGTTAACAACCGTAAAGTGTGTGCTTAATTTATTATTTAACAAATAACTTGCAAAATTACATTTTTTATTGAATATCTTGAAAAATATATGAAATAAAAAAACTGATACTGACATTCGAAAGAATGAAAGATTTTACATAAAAATGGTATATAACTTTCTTTTTTATGAAAACTGTATGCTGCAGATTTTTTTTTCCTAACGTACGAAAACTTGAAGTAGCGACACTGAAGTGCATCTCTTGTGGAGCATGTAGGAAAAAGTAGTTAACAAGATGTCTTGTTTTCATATTTATAAAAAATGAATAGGAATAGTACTTATATGACGGTACGTCAAAGTAGAATTTTCTATAAAATCAATTAAAGATCTACCATTCTTTAAATTTTCAAGATAAACATCGGAAATTTGTACTTTTCAGTTCCAAAATGACACTTGAGAAAGTGTGCGATAGAAAAAAATCATAAAATTTTATTTAAAAAAATACAGTTGTCAAAATATTGAATAATTTCAAAAAATGAATGAACGAATTTTTAGGCCATGCTTCAAAAACCAAAAACTCCAGTTCAAAATGTTATATCAATATTTTTCTTTTCTTTTCTGAAGCTTGTAATCTGAACTTCAAGAAGTTTTGATTGGTTTTATCAAAAAAATTGAATTTATAATAAAATTTCGCCAAAAATAAACAAATGTTGCTCCAAAGTACATGAAAGTTTTTGTTAAATAAAATTTAATAACGTTTATATTGAAAAAAAATAAGTTTACCTAACCAACATATATTCATAATACGACCTCAAACAAGATATACGCAGCGTAAAATATAGTTTTTTGTTTTTTAATATAGGTGTAAATTGTATCACATACGAAAATATTGCGTTTTTTAGTATATTGACAAATTGTTAATTTTTATTAATGAGTTCCTGCTTAAAATTTTTGTTTATAATAGAAATATAAGTTTATCTTTTGATTTACTTTATATTGGATCGAGAATATCATATTTTAATGTTAGAGAGAGATTGAACATCAGGGAACACTTGATCGGTAAGTTTAGTGCTCACCTGCCGCTCTACGTATACTAGTGGAGTAATATTAGATTTTAGCTTTTAGAAATTGGGGGATGATGGTAACTTCTTACTGTACATTAGTGATGATGTTGGGAGCAACATATAAAAAGTAACCAACCGTAAAGTGTGTGCTTAATTTATTATTTGACAAATAAGTTGCCAAATTACATTGTATATTGAATATTAAAAAAAAAAAATAATGGTGCACTCGCAAAAATGGAAAATTTTACATCAGAAAGGTATATGAAATTTTTTTCAAAATAAAAACTGTAAGCTACAGAATTTTTTTGCTAACGTGCGAAAAAAATGTGAGGCGACTTTGAAGTGCAGCGCTGGAGGAGCACGCAGCCACAAGCGCTTTACACTAAATTTGTTATAACTTTTAATCTAATTGATTATATCAACATAACAAAAATTTAACTGAAAGAAGAAAAATGCAGCTAACGGGATTTTTAAAATTAAAAAAATAGGAATAGTACGTAAATAAATTTAAAATTTTTTTTTTTTTAAAAAAATTTCAAGATTACTTCAAAATGACAAATAAAAAAAGAAAATAACAAAAAAAAATTCATTTCGAAAAATACAGAGCTCAAAATATTGAATAATTTAAAAAAATGACAAATTTGAATTTTTAGGCCCTGCTTCAAAAACTCTAGTTTGACATGTGATATTGAAACTTATATGTGGGATATAATGAAATTTGTTGAGTGGAGGCCACATTTTTCAACCGCATGAAATAAAATACTTCTCATGAATACCTCGGCTAATTTCAAAAATGGTCCAATGGCAGCTGTTGAAAGATTAAAAAAAAAGTCGTTTGATATAGCTTCATTAGTTCCACAACTTTTACCCGAAAAAATTTTCTCCGAGATGTACACATAGATAAAAAATAGGTAGCTGTAAATTACCATTCATGAAATCTACCTTTACGACTGGCCACGCCATCGTTTTGTCAATGTCATATTCTGGTTCAGCGACCTCAAAAACCCCTATAGCATCAATTTGGGTAGAATTTGCCTGACAAAATTGTTTTTCATTGTTTAATCAATTATTAAATAAGCAGCGCACGAATATAAGTTTATAACTTTTTTCTGCAAGCAATTTCTAAGTAATATCAGAAGGTTTTAGTAAAATCCATGGAGCCCTTCAGGATTCCAAAATAATGCATGATTTTAAGCTATTTTTACTCCACTATATGAAGGTAATTTGAGTTCTTGCGATAAGATAGTCGTGTTGTCTGCCAAAATAGTAAACACCTCTTAATTTGTCCAAAAGCTGAGAGGTTCTTTCACTCAGATAGGATTCGAACCAATTGAAACTTCGTCCTCTAGAGATGTAGAGATGAAGCTTACGTAACAGTCAAAAGCTTTAGATATGTCGCAAAACACTTCCTTTAGACTAGAATATAGATTTTCAAGAAAGCGAAAGAGATTGCATCTCCCGTACTTTCATTGGTTCGAAAGCTAATAGTACGAGAGCTAGCAACGTCGGGAAAACAAGAATTTCAGGCAGGCCAGTTTTTAGATATGCTATCACTCTCGCGGACGTCATACGGGCTACCTGGCTGGTGGTAGTGGTTGCATTCATCAGTGCGCATCGTACCTGTACAGGTAAAATATCAACTTTTCAAATAATTTTAAGAAGGTTTCTTTTTTTTTATTATTTTAATTGAACCTTTTTACACATGAATCTATTATTGCTGGATATTTTTATTGTTGTTCAAACTGTGCCAAACGCTAATTTTGAATTTAAAAAAAATATTTTTTCAAAATATTTTAGTATGGCTGAAATTTTTATATGATGTTATTTAAGTAACTAAAAAGCCAAAATCAATTTGCCAAACGATAATTCAATTGTTAAACCTTCAGCCAGACCGATCTAAGAGGGAAAAGTGATGTAGTATCATTTTGCTTGGTCTTGGAATAGTTGTCAAATAAATTTCAGAGAAAGGACTAAAAACCATTGAATTGATTTTTGGATTAATACGGTATCAAAATAATAATTTATTGTTGTACAAAATTGAAATAATGATCAACCTCAAGATGAAAATAAACAAAAATTTGGATGGTTACGTGAAAATTTGGGTTAGATTTTTTAATCCAAAATTGTATCACACAAAACGGAGGCATCTTGATAATCATCATCATCATCATCTTCATCACTGCTGTCATTTTCAATGTCATAATCGTCTTTTGAAGTGTTATCGTTTAGTAATAAGTTATTATCTGTAATAGAATGAAAAATTTTATAATCTTTCGACAAAGAAATTTATTAGTATTTTATTTTTAATTTTTACTTTTAATGATAATGTCGGCAACTAATGATGGTAATTGCTCTCCAACAAACCAGATGAAATCATATTTATCGTCGTTTATGGTCCAGCCGGAAGCTTGAGGTGATAGAGATGTTGGGTGTTTTAAATAAGCATTTCTCCAAAACTTTGTGACGTAACGAACTCGTAGTAAATGTTTATACAATTCAGCTTTACATGGCGGTAGGCTTGATGGGTCAAAATCACGGAATTTTATTCTCAAAATTATCGTCTGATTTTTTAGACCGGTAATTGTTTGGAAACAGATGGAACCGAACGTCATTGACGTTCCAAGAATCACGAGCTCCGTAAATATGACAAATTAAGATCTTAAATGTCTCATCCAGCTATTCTTCATCATCTGTTATGATATTTTGACAGGCTGACTGATACTGTTCTGATTGCTCTAACAGTTTGAAAGGTCGAAGTTTACCTTTCCGGAAAAAAGCTGGTGTGTAGTCGCATCCTGTGAGTGCGTGAAAGCACGGTAGAGCTTTCGATAAAGAATTCCCTAGAATTTCGTATACTTGATTGACACTCGTAAATCGCTCATTATTCCCCACACCCAAATTTATCTAGAGTTTTAGTGATGCATTCAAATGATCCATGCTACCAAGAAGTATTATTAAATTATCTGTGACTGAGCAGCGTATCACAACTTCGGCATCGACATTTATTTGGCAAATATGATATATTATTCGAGAATCGGCTTCATCGTGTTCTTCACAAGATAATGAATCTTCAACAATTTTAATAACTTTATTACTTTCAACCCGGTATGCATAGCACTTGTTAAAGTTCACATAAATTATTTTATTTCCAATGAAAGGTGCCATTTCATCACCAGCCCAATGATCAATAAAAAATTTAACAAGGGCTTCTTCAAAATACATATTTTCAAGTTAAGCTACAAAATTATGTGGACGAATTTGATTGGGCCCGATTGTAACTTGGCTGATTGATTCATCCCGACGTGAATGCTCAAAATCTTTGATTGACGGTGTAAAATATTGATTGAAGACAATATCGACATGATTGGATTTAAATCGTAGTATCATACCCAGACATTTTTAAGATATAGCTTCGAAGGTTACAGGTACTTCTTTCATTAGGTGTAACATGAAGTAACCATCTGAAATTGCTATATTAAAACACAAAGGTGGCTCATCGACGTTATCTACGATTCTCTTCTCAATCAATTTAACTTATTGATATTTATCCATTTTACAAATGCTGCCATCTGCGTGGCACATTGATGTTGGCACTGGTGTCAGTGGAAATGTCGATACTTTCTCAATATCAACCTTATGAGTTAGGGATATTCCCAACATTCTCCCAAACAAATCCCTTTGCATTCTCAGCTCTACAACTTCATTTCCGAGAGTTAATTTCTTTTTTTTTGGAGCCTCAGCGAAGTTAAGTACTTGTTTTTTTTATTGGTTTGTCAAATCCACTTCCATCTATAGCACATCTAGTAAATAATTGCTTCCTTAAATCATCACCATTTTCCTCGATGTTCAGTAGGAACTCAGCTATATGTTGAGAGACCGGCTTTCCAGTAGCTATATTGTAAAGATTATCTTTGTTTAAATCTAGATC
This sequence comes from Gonioctena quinquepunctata, assembly GCA_018342105.1. Classification (NCBI taxonomy): domain Eukaryota; kingdom Metazoa; phylum Arthropoda; class Insecta; order Coleoptera; family Chrysomelidae; genus Gonioctena; species Gonioctena quinquepunctata. Next base: position 336,603 of record JAFIRS010000628.1, on the reverse strand, counting down.
GAACGGATTACAGTTTTTTTTTTAAAATATCGATAAAATCGGCAAGTTGTTTTTCAAAAATTATAATCCGATTAGGTTGTAAGTCTGCGGTAACGTCTTGTAAGTATCTTAATCCACAAACATCGAGAACATGGGAGATCAAAGCACTCTAATACTGTGGCTTTTTGTCCAGCGTTGACGTGCAGCTATCGAATTTGTAAAATGTGCAATACCGCTGAGACGTTCAGCAGCATTAGCATTTATAGTCTGTTCCAGCGTTAGATCTATTGGTATTCTCGAAAAAGGTTTATCAGTTCTTTTAATTCCAAAACATCCAGATTTGAAGTCTTCTTCAAGTCCTGGATGTGTTTCGTCAACATTCTCCAAATTCTCGTAATATTAACAACCATCGAGCGTAGTTCGGCTGATTAACAATAAAAAATAAATTTGTGATTTTTGGAATTACATGCTTGAACATTTCAAAATCACCCATGCGTATGCTCCTTGATAAAATTATGTAATAATTAACTAGTTGGATGTAGGGCATGTAGAACTGAGCAGTTTTACCATGATCACCTTGTCTTATTTTATCCATGATTTTCGATACGAAGAGAGCAGTCGGGACAATACCTGATTCGGTAATAATTCAGCAGTCATAGTTGAATGGGAAACCTCAAGATTTTGATATTGTAACAGATCATCAAAGATTTGCTCGTTCAAAAAATTGTGTTCGACTTGTTTTGTTTTCAAGTATTGATCAAAATGTAATCAAGTCAAATCAAATATATTTGCAAACCTTCAGCCATCAACGGATGCAGACGATTACAACGAATAAAATGTTTGGCTTCAATGATTCCGTTCACCGAGCCTGATGCTATAATCTTACTTTCAACCATCATATGTGATAATCCACACTCATTGATAATACTCCAATCGCTTTAAAAAGTGCCATCATTAAATGAAATGAGCCAAGATGTATGGAGAGATTAACAAATTTTGGCGTTTCTGCTGCCTGAATTTTGAGAGCTATTTTAGCAATGGCCAAATCATATGTTACTTGGACGTATTTTTGGTCATATTCCACACCAACTTTTTGAGCCTGTGTCATTGTCAATTTCACCACTGATGTCTCTGTTGGTGACAAATTGATTGGAGTAAGGTGGCGAGTAGTTTGCGTCAACACATGTTCACCTCCTACGAGAGATGAAGATGGGTTGCGGAAACTTAGGTGGCTACCTCCAAGTGGTATCGCTGGATAACGGGGTTGACAAGGAAAATCCAGTGGGAATGACCAGAAATGGTCAAAGCCTGCGGATCTCTAAGTCAATCTCAAACCAAATGCCACCACAACATGGCTTAATCCAAGGCGTCAAGCGACCCGTGCCGAGGGATGGATGATACCTGAGCCAGTCAGGTATCACAAACGGAGCCTCTGGGATACATGGCGACCTCCCAGAGTAATTTGCCTTACACCTGCGCAGGGGGCTCCGCAGGTGTGGACGACCCTTTCCCCCACACTCGTGGGAACAAAAATGGAAACCAAAACGAAAAACAACCCTGGGGAACTTCCAGTTGAAGAAAACCCAACACCGCTAGCGGGTATGGAAGTCGAGGAGATTCCAGTCGAATCGCACTCGGCACCAGAAACCGCAAACGAAACCGAGGAGGGATCAGCAGATGGTCACCTGCTGAAAAACTCCAGGAAACAGGAAACAGGAAACTCTCTGGAGGCAGCGGAAAAAACACCTGCCCTAAGACACGTCGCGTCAGATGTAAATCGTTTACATCTGGCGCGTAAAAAGCTCTCAGGAGCTGCAAGAAGACAGGTGCGGATCGCGGAGGCCAAGGCAGCTGGGGAAGAAATTAAACCCAGGAAACGCCGAAGCAACCGACGCGATCCACACCCAGAAGCAAAAACTGGCTTCACTGAACGAACTTCCAGCATCGCTGGAAGCAGCAGGCAGCCAGAAACTCCGAACAAGAAGAGGGACCGCTCACAGAGAAGTCAACCCTCTTCCACGGAGAGCACTGCAAGGGTGAAGAAACCTAGATCGGACCAACCAGTGGCTGTCTCTGCCCAAGTTAACCCAACTGAGCAGGGCAGCTATAGGGAGGTCACAAGAGGTCTGAAGATGGCTGTTGCTCTGGAGAGTTATCCAGATCACCAGTTATCAGACGACCAAGGGATTCTCCTGCAGGAAGCAATTACCGGGGAAATTTTCAAGTGTGAGCCGGGTGAGGGTCCGAACTTCAGGAACAGCTACGTCCACAAGGGCATGCTGGTCCTGACATGCTCGGATGAAACCGCTAAATCCTGGCTACTTGAGAGTATCCCCGGACTGATACCTTGGGAGGGGGCTGTCCTAAAAGTAGGGCTAGCCAAGGACATCCTGAATACCTCCAAGGTAGTGGTATGGATTCCAAAGCCATTTGGTAAAATGGAAACCAAAAAGATTCTTCAGCTCATCAAAACCCAGAACATGGGGATAGATACTGAAGAATGGCTTGTCATCAAGAGACAAGAGGAGGCCTCGGGTCTAACTCTTGTCTTTCAAATCGACGAGACCTTCTTGAAGAACCTGCAAGCCAGGGGAATGAAAGCATTCCTGGGGCTAACGCAGGTAAACTTCGAACTAGTTAGCCGGAACAGGAACATTCCTGATGCTGCGGGCAGTTCAAGCCAACCTGCAGCATAGTAAGGCTGCTACTGCAACCCTGTGCAGAATATTTGCACAGGGCAACACCGACGTGGCCCTAATACAAGAACCATGGCTGGTCAAAGGGCGAGTATCAGGCCCCGGAACATCCAAGGGTAAGCTTATTTATAATCTAAACTGTGGAAACGCCAGATCCTACATTATTGCCAGGAATGATTTGAAAGTCTTGAATCTGATAGAATTCTGTTACAGGGACATAACAGCAATCAAGACGACCTACATCAAGGATGGAGTAGAGAGGAACATAGTACTAGCCTCCGTCTACATGCCTTATGACTCAACAAGCCCTCCACCATCAGAACAAGTGAGGGCCTTGGTTAAACACTGTGAGGACCACAAACTCCAGCTTATCATCGGAGCCGATGCAAACGCCCATAACACAGTGTGGGGGAGCACCGACACGAACACAAGAGGTGAGTCATTGCTTGAATTTATTGTCTCCAGTAACCTGGAAGTACTTAATAGAGGCAATGAGCCAACCTTCGTAACCCGTAATAGACGAGAAATCATTGACATCACTTTGGGCTCTTCTTTGGTGGTTCGGCACGTCGGCAAATGGGCAGTATCTGAGGAACCTTCAAACTCAGATCACCGACACATACATGTGGAGATTGGCTATGCCAATGAACCTGCAGTTATGTGTCGGGATCCCAGGAAAACCAACTGGCCGGGGTACCGGGAGGAGCTCAGGGCAAATCTCACAAATTTCAAAAATGTCAAACCTAACTCAAATACAATTCATGAAATAGAGCAAACCTCCCTAATGTTACAGGAGGCCATAATAACTTCATATCATAATAACTGCCCTTTGAAGCGCAGCACCACTAAAGGTACAGTGAGCTGGTGGAACACCGAACTCACATATCTTAGAAATAAAACGCGCAAACTATTCAATCGTGCGAAAAACACTGGTGACTGGGAGGATTATTCCAAAACTCTCACAGAATACAACAAAAAATCAGAGGGGAACAAAGAAACTCATGGAGGAAGTTCTGTGAGGACATAGAACAAACCTCAGAAAGAGCAAGACTCCACCGCATCCTTTCCAAAGACCCCATCAATCCGTTGGGGACTCTCAAAAAACCCAACGGCAATTACACCAACACTGGGAAGGAAACTATGGAACTCTTGCTCCATACACACTTCCCAGGATCCACTGTCACCACAAATCAAAACCCCAGATATGAAATCCCTGCAAACCTTCATTTGAGGGCTAAAAGGGCAGACTGGGAAGTGGCTAAACGAACGGTAACTCATTCAAAAGTAGTGTGGGCAATAAACTCCTTCAAGCCTTACAAGTCTCCGGGCCCAGATGGAGTATTTCCCATACTACTTCAGAGCGGAGTTGAATATCTAGCACCAGCACTGTGCAGACTGTACAGGCTGAGCCTAGCATTGGGATGGCTACCTCAAACCTGGAAAACTGTGAATGTGGTCTTTATTCCGAAACCTGGACGAGACTCATATGACCAGGCAAAGGCATACAGACCAATAAGCCTATCGTCGTTTCTTCTGAAAGGCTTAGAAAAACTGATAGATAGAGATATAAGGGAAACCGCTCTTGTAGAACGGCCTTTACATCAAAACCAACATGCCTATCTAACAGGAAAATCATGCGAGACAGCACTTCATCAGCTTGTTTCAAGGCTTGAAGAGTCTCTAGCAAACAAAGAAATTGCACTATGCACTTTTCTAGACATCGAAGGAGCCTTCGACAACACCTCCTTTGAAAGTATCGTCTCTGCGGCCACTCGAAGAGGCATTGACGAAACCACCTGCAGGTGGATACACTCAATGCTTCATAATAGACTGGTCCAAGCCAACATGTTCGAGGAAACAGAGCAGGTTGAAATTTCCAGAGGTACCCCACAGGGGGGCATACTCTCCCCCCTTCTGTGGGACATGGTTGTAGACGAACTGCTAATTTCTCTGAATAACCAAGGGTATCACTCTCAAGGGTATGCAGATGACTTGGTCATCCTCATCAAGGGAAAGAATACTCGAACAACCTCAGAGCTAATGCAAAATGCACTGAGGACAGTAGAGGAATGGTGTAACAGAGAGAGCCTAAGGGCAAATCCGAACAAAACAACACTAATTCCCTTCACCCGGAGAAGAAACATGGGAGATCTCATACCTCCTAGACTATTCGGTGAAACATTACAAGTAGTAGAGCAGGTGAAATATCTAGGGCTGATTCTTGACAAGAAACTAACCTGGAACCCGCATCTTCAACATGTAACCAACAAAAGCAAGATAACCTTCATGATGTGCAGGAGAGCTTTTGGAAAAACCTGGGGCTTAAACCGAAAGCCATGCACTGGCTTTACACAGCGGTAATAAGACCAAGAATAACTTATGGCTCACTCTTATGGTGGCCAAAAACAAATCAAAGACAGGCAAAAATCAACCTTGGGAAAATCCAGAGGCTTGCCTGTCTCTGCATCACGGGTGCAATGAACAGCACTCCAACAGCTGCAATGGAAATCATCCTAAACCTCGAACCCCTTGACTTACATGTCATTGGAGAGGCCAGGATGAGTGCATACAGACTGAAACAAACGAAAAACTGGACATAGCAGAATCACTCATGTAATCAACATCGAAGAACTCGAAATGATTTCAGATTACATGCAACCCCTATACTCATTCGAAAAACCATTCGAAACACGAATTGATGAATCTGGATGGGCCCCGAGTATAGAATCACAATCAACTGCGGACATAGTCTGGTATACAGACGGTTCAAAGACAGTTGAAGGAACGGGAGCAGGAATACATGGGGTAAGGCCAAGAAGGGATTACATAATACCACTTGGTAAATGCTCCACGATATTCCAAGCTGAAACACATGCTATCATGGTATGCATTCAGAAGAATCTAGAAAGTGGTTATAGGAAAAAACACATCTACATTCTATCTGACTGTCAAAGTGCTATCAAAGCACTCAACTCTACACAGATAAAGTCCAAACTGGTCTGGGACTGCCTCCAGAACCTCATCGAGCTGGCAAAACACAACAAGGTCACCTTGATGTGGGTGCCAGGTCACATAGGCATTGAAGGCAACGTCAAAGCGGACCAGCTAGCTAGACAAGCATCTGAAACGCTATTCACAGGGCCAGAACCTGCACACGGGATTAGCAAAAACCGATGCATGACCCTGATCGACGAGTGGATAAAAAGAAGACACCAACAATATTGGGATCAAACTGTCGGGCAAATACACAGCAAACTCATGGTAGGGCATCCAAACCGGACCCTGACGGCTGACCTTCTGAACCTGAACAGAACGAAGGCTCGTATAATAATAGGTCTGTTGACTGGACACTGCGGCCTAAGAAAACACCTAAACACCATGGGAGTACGCAGGGAAACCGTGGAGTGTAGGCTGTGTGATGAAGAGGAGGAAACAGCCTCTCATATCATCTTCGACTGTGACGCCCTAAGTAGTAGGCGACACAGACCTTTGGAGAGATCAGCCCGGAAACAGGCATGAATCCGAAGAACCTTATCAACAGGCTTCTTAACCTAATTAAAGGCACAAACCTGTTTGAATGAGGAACCACTGACGACAGAGTGATACAATAGACCCCAGCTGGTCGCAGTGTCAAGGGAAGCTAAGTGCCAACCCTGTCTCTGGCTCGTCAGCCTCAAACCAACCAACCAACCAAGGTAGGATACTTTTTGTTTTGGAGTATTATCCTTTATTATTCTACAATTAAGTCCTGTCCACATTGGAGTGTTTGGCCCATAGAAAAAGGGTGAAGCCATATGTTATAAATCAATAGTTTGTACTGAAGAAAAAATACTCGGAATAGATTGCTATATGTTCTCAATAGGTGTTAATCGTACTAACATTTGCAATCGAGCAGACATCGGAACAAGTTCAGGAACAATGGCTTCAAAGATTCGTCTTCTTTTTGCTGATGGTGGTAACATGTCGAACTGATCACTTCTAGAATCGATATCACTTTCATTAGGATCAGCATTATCAATATTATGATATATTTTTCCTACGGTGTCATGCGAAGTTTCTTTTCTATTAAGAGTATCAACGTATCTATCAAAATTATCGAAGGCTACACCTCTGCATAACGATGATTTCCGAATAATGTCAGGTGGACTAATTTCAGAGCGATGTTCAGATGAGTAAGTAGCTTCAGTTTCCAGCTCCTTCAGTGTAGTATAGTTGCAGCAATGTCCAAGACCATTGAGAATGTTAATGATTCTTCTACTACTTGTAGGACTTTTAACAGTCATACCAAGAGTTATGTGTTTTGATGGTTCAATAGAATCATTAGTCATACAAAAAATAGTTTCAGAGGCCATTGAGTTGCTTAATCTATTACAGTTCACACCATTCCTGCGACGAATATCTTTGCCTCCAATCAATACTTTAACGAATCGATCTAATTTTCCAGGAATTGTACATTTACCATCGATTAAATCACTTGGCTTGATTTTTTATGGTAATTTCAATTTATCCATTTCAAAAATGGTGTTCCGCAGGACTTATACAACTTTATCAATAAGCTCATTTTCCTCGAGTCTCCTCAAATCATTTTCTTCTAATAAACTACAATCTTTATGCATGATAACTTTTATTTTATTTTCTGAAATAATTTTGATCGATTTTTTAAATTGTTTGAATATTTTCTCTCCAAGATAATGATTTGTCATTAAATTTAAATCTGACTGAGACTGAAGCATTAATTCATCATTGTACTTGTCACAAACAATTTTTTTTCATAACTCCTTCTTCTATTAATGATACAATTTGATTGAAAATGCACTGGTGGATACTTTGATTGTTATGCCAGGGAGTCTGTGTATTAGCAGCAATAACTCTGTTATAATTAAACACCCCAATTCACACGAATGATGATAAGAAAAAATTTCACTTTTTGACTGTACATTTTCTATTTTTTCTAGCAACTCTTGATTACCTAATTTTATCATCCACTCTGCTATTTTTCATAAATTTTTGCATCATTTGAGGAGTGTAGAGTTTGTTGTTTACCTTTCGATTGCTTGCGATCTTTTCCACAAAAAAACAAACTCGTTTGACATTTGAATTTGTTTCTATATTTTCCACACTTTCAGGCTCAATAATTGCATTAGAAGTGTCAATTTCTTGGATATTGACTTCTGTGTATGAATTTGGAGATGTATTATTTGGCAGGGTTTTGCTAACATCTACTGCAGTATTTGATATTGAAATTGAACTAGATGTGCTGGGAAGATCTACTGTTGACGAGAAATTAATTTCAGATAAATTATGGTATTTTGCCATTAAAGCTGTAAAACTGCTGTAACAATTTCTGTGATATCCATCAGTGTCATTAACTTGCTCTGGTAACTGTATATATTTAAGTTTAAAATTTACACGTATTTGTAAAACTTCTCTACACTTTTTTTATTTATCTTCTACAAAAGTTATTATTTTTCCATTTTTGTGTTCACAAAAAACACATTTTAATTTATCACTAGTCATTGTAACACAATTTCGTTAAAATATTAAAAATAACGGCAACGAATACACCAATGTGACTAAACTGACGCCATCTTGACTACAAACAGCTGCTGTCGTCTATCTCGCTTGAGCAACTAGCGCGTGACAGTCTGTATTCTTCCAACATGCCCAATCACTTTTAACTTTTAGATCGGTCTGGCTGAAGGTTTAACAATTGAATTATTGTTTGGCAAATTAATTTTGGCTTTTCAGATCAAACAAAAATTTCAGCCATACTAAATTTCCGATAATTTTTTTTTTCATTAATAACAGTGAATATAATTCAAAGGGTCATTTTTAGGCACAAAAATCACTCATAATGCCTCCTTCTTTTTACCAGCTCAAACTACAAACACCAAATCACTCATTTTCAGTATAACTTTTCACAAAATGTAGCCGGTTTTATCGAAAAAATACTTTTTCAACATTTACACCTATCCATCTTTTCACATTTACTAAATTTCATCTGTCAAAGGTGAAAAGTTGGTATTTTTTCGATAAAATTGGCTGTATTTTTTGCAAAGTTATACCGAAAAAGAGGGATTTGGTGTTTGTAGTTCAAGCTAGTGGAAAGATGAAGGCATTGTGAGTGATATTTGTGCGTGAAAACGGTGCCTAAAAATGACATCTTGAAGGAGGAGAAAGTCAACATATGTTGGAAAGGATAGAAGCATATTCTACTATAGCCCATCGTCCTATTGCAATTTGGGATTCCTCTTCATCAATCTCATTTTCCTCAATCACCTCAGGGTCCATATCCATAAATACTAGTTCTTCCATTCCTTCTTCGGAGCTCGAGTTACTAACTGCATTTTTGTTTTAGTGTTTGTGTCTTATTAAGAGATGTGGGATAATTTTCCCTCTTCTCATTTTTACTCTTTTCTTTCTCTTATTTTTTTTTTTGAAAGTCTCTTTGATGCCTCTTGTGGAATTATGACCTCCGCTCCTATAGCAATATTTATTATTTTTAATGTCTTTGGGTCTGCTTCATTGTATTCAATAATAACTCCCCGAAACTCACGTTAGATGAGTATGACTCAAACCTATTTCTAAATTTTCCTGAGATTTTTTTTCAATTAATCTTTGCTAAAAGTGAATTGCATCATCTGAGAGTTAGAAAAAAACAAGTTTCAGCTGTATCTCCAAAAGCATAAACATTTTCAATCGAATCATTACAGATTGTTTTGATTTCTTAATCAGATCATTTCAATTGGCTAATATTATCTATTTCGATTTGTTATACTGGAAAATGAAAATGTATTAGTGTGAGGTGACCAGAAAAGAGCAAGACAATCTTTTAGTTTGACAAGCAGTGATTTTCATGGTATTTCTGTTAAAATGGATAATAATACATATTCAAATGCAGATATATAAAATGTTTATAGAAACTTGCTTTTATTTCGGAAACCAGACTATTTAGGTATAGGAACATGATACATCATTTGAAAGGAACTTCAATTGTCTTTGGGGATATTTGATAATATACAGGGTGTTCTATTTAAAAAAAATACTCTCCACCATTTTTGTATCTATCGAAAAAATCACAAATTTTTAACGATCCTGTATGATGGAGAATGAATTCCGTTTAACATATAGTCAACCAAATAACTCAAAAATGATGATTTGCATGTACATACCAACTTACCTTCTAGAATAAAGCAAGAGAAGAGAACACCTAACAACAACTTCATGATGAACCGAATTTGTTGTGCTATTTTTCAATTATGAAAAATAACTGTCCATTCAAAATACGGTTTAATAATTATTTGTTATTCGAAGCTGCTTGTTGACGAGATAAATCAAATTCGCGTTACCAAAGGTTAAATGAAAGGTTGAGTAAACATGTTGAGGCTCAAATCTGCTTCTGCCATATACAGCCTTCATCTAGTCCAGTATCTAGAAAGTAGCTAATGTTTTTTTTACAAGCTTGCAATGCAACAAACAACGCAAAACATTCGCGAATGTTTTGCAAAAAGAATTCCGCTCAGCGCGTAAAACGTCTTTATAGTCTAGTCAATAAGTGCTTTTTTGATCAATTTTTTTCAACAGTTTCGGAAAAATATGAAGGTGTCATTCGATTTGCAATAACATGTAGATGATTTCTGAAAAAAATTAAGTTCCGCTCACGAAAATTGCAAAAGTTATAAGCAATTTACTAAAAAAGGTGGGTTCGGTTTTTTGCAAATATCTCAAAAACTAATTCAGATTCTCCCGGAACTGTAGGACCAATATTTATCATTTTCCCAGAGGGGTGAAAATACGGCCTAAAACGGGTAATCTTGCTGGCGTAAGCCTCGCCCACTTCGGACACTTTAACAATAGAAATTATTTAAACACATCAAATATAAAAATTAAGAAATGAAAAAATGCAGGCTCTTACAGGATAGATGAATGAACAATAATATGCCAGCAAAAAAATGTTTTCGCAATTTCTCAATTAGTTATGCAATAGTAAATTAACAATTTTTTGCTGTTTGAACCTGAACATTGCAAGTGTGATAATTGTTAAACTATAAATCTAAGATTTTTTTCCTTCCTTAGAACTATTCTTGACAGGTTTTAGAAATAAAAAACAGTTTTTTACTAACAATTTACGTAGTTGCAAAATTAACAACTTCAATTAATCATTGACAAAAAAACAATTTTCAATATTTTTGATGGTCCGTTTTATTATTATGAAAAAGTGCATGGAAATTATTTTCTTGATTTTTTTTCTCCTATCGTTTAAAAATTTGTTATAAACAAATGCGTCGTTTATAAGATAATTGAAAATGTTTTTTTGAAATCCTAATCTTTGATGCAAATGATGATTTAAAAAAAATCGTTCCTTAAAAAAAATTGTTATTGCTTAAAAACCTATTTGTTAATTAACAATTCTTTTCTACCACTCATAATTAATACTAAAGAACCATTTTTTCAAATCATAATTTATCTTGCTTTTCGATTTTTGAAATAAACAATTTTTTTTAAACAAATACATTTTTACCTCATACTTTTTTTTACTCTACTTAATGTTACAAAAACTACCATAATAGTTAGAGAGCCGCGATGACCCACATACGTCTTCCGTTTGGTGAGGTGAAAGTCCATCCCTCAAAAAGCCGAAATTCCATATAATTTTGAAATCGGGCAGGGCCCACTCCAGTACGAAGGGAAAATATATATCGACTTTTTCGACGATTTTTGTATGTCTTCCGTTATGATAATTTTGTTAAGAAAGTGACTAGTAATCATCTGACAAAGCGGAAGAGGATTTGGTTGAGGCGCACTACTCGAAACCTATTTTGGAAAATGTTCTGCCCCAGAATTGATCTTCGCAAAAATTCTCCTATATGCCTAATTTTGTCTTCCCTTAGTTTGGAAAATCCGAGTGGAAGACTTTTTTAGTAGGGCCTCAGGGTTGACCAAATAAACAAATTGAAAAACTCGCCGGAGCAGCTGAGTTGAAAAATCGAAAACTGCACTTGAGTTTAATCTTAAGCTTACAAATTTTGCATGGGGCTTCTTCAGTGGCCAGAAAACCTAATTTTCAAAGGGAATACTTTTTGGCCAACTTTTCACCCCTTCCCACCCCTTTTAATTTCCTCTATTTTCTCTGTTTATTCCTGGTAATCTTTTTCGTTTCGTTTCGTTTGGGAAGGGGTGAAAAGTTGGCCAGAAATTCCATCCTTTGGAAATTAGGTTTTCTGGCCCCTAAAGAAGCTCCATGTGGAATTTGTTAGCTTAAGATTGAACCCAAGTGCAGTTTTCGATTTTTTATCTTAGCAGCTTCCGCGAGTTTTACAATTAGTTTATTTGGTCAACCCTGAGGCCGGGCCCAACAAAAAAAGTCTTCTACTCGGATTTTTCCGATGTAAAGACCATAACAAACTAAAGGAACACAAAATTATGCATGTAGAGGTCGAATTTTTGCAATGATCTATTTTGGGGCCAAAATTTTCAAAAATAGGTTTTGAGTAGTTCGCCTTAACCAAATCGTCTTCCGCTTTTCTGATGATTACTAGTCACTTTCTAAACAAAATTATTATAACGGAAGACATATAGAAATTGTCGAAAAAGTCAATAGACATATTTCCTTCGTACGGGAGTGGGCCTTGCCCGTTTTCCAAAATATATGGAATTTCGGCTTTTTGAGGGATGGACTTTCACCTCACCAAACGGAAGACGTATGTGGTTCATCGCGTCTCAGAATACTAGTGTACCGTCAAATGGGGTAAAACGGATCATACAGGGTAAAGCGGATCACTTGTACACTATTTTACTAATAATTATGCATCTTCAAAGTCACGCCACTGAATAGTGCGCGCGCATGTGGCCACTAATCAGTTGATGTCTATTGGTATTTTGTTACCGGTTGTGAAATTATAACCTAGTTCAAACGTTCGAAATTAGTTAATGAAAATTGTTGTCAGATTTTGAGTTTTCCAGAAGTGGTGAAAACAAACGGTTGTACAAGGTGAGTAGAAACAGCTGTGAATTTGTTGAAAGACATGTTTGTGTAATAGACTTTCCGCAATCTAGTCATAACCTTAGTTTTGCTACAGAACGGAAATTTATGTACATACAGATTTTTTATTGAAAAATTGTATTTTATTGGGGTAAAGCGGATCAGGGTTTATTTAAATCCAGAATTCATCTTTCAGACGTAAGGATGCCTCGAAATTATCGCAGGAAGATTGGACCGCGTGGACATCGGAACTACGATTTAGAATATCTCAAAAGGGCAGTGGCTGCGGTACGTCGAGGAACTTGCAGCTTGAGACAAGCATCCGAACAGTTTGCAGTTCCTTATACAACATTGAATAGATGGGTGAATGACAAAAACAATGAACTTTCGGCTTATGGTAGGCCTCCAGCGCTTAACACTGAGGAGGAGGAGAAATTGGTTGAAATTATTTGATTTGCGCCGAATGGGGATTTCCGATGAAAAGTTACGACGTGAGGTATATGGTGCAGCAATATTTAAATCGCAATGGAAAGCGGGAGGCAAGGTTCCGTGAAAATTTACCCGGTTTAGACTGGTTCAAAACTTGCTGAGGCATCCAAATCTAAGAATAAAATTAGCTGAGAATACAAAAAGAGTTCGAGCAGCTGTATCTTATGAAATTATAGAATCATATTTCAGTTAATTGAAAGACACTTTGAAAGATGTATCGCCGTCGAACATAATCAACTATGATGAGACGAACTTCTCTGATAATCCGGGTTCTGTGAAAGTTGTAGTGAAGCGTGGGGTAAAATATGCCCATAGAATAATAGACACTTCCAAATCTAGCACCAGTGTAATGTTTGCCATATCAGGAGATGGAAAGTTACTACCACCCTATGTTGTGTATAAAGCCAAACATTTATATCCTGGGAGGACAGAAGGCGGGTTTCCAGGTTCGAGATATAACCGTACCCCAAGTGGATGGTTCGATTCATGCACATTTGAAGATTGGTTTTCAACAATTGTTTTACCTTTCATGCGCAATCTAGATGGTCCCAAGGTCATTATTGGTGACAATTTATGTAGTCATTTGACAATCAACGTTATTGAGCAATGCGAAAATAATAACATTAGATTTGTTCTCTTGCTACCTAATTCAACACACCTCCTTCAACCTTTAGATGTCGCATACTTCCGTCCATTCAAAGGCGCATGGCGCGATGTCTTAGAAAAATGGAAGTTGAAAAATCGAGGAGTGTTGGTATATATGAAGTGATACATTTTGTGGTGTTGCAATCAGGAGAGGCATTGATGAAATGAAGCATGTATCTTCATGTATTCACAATTACAATTACAGAAATAGCATTGTCATCTAGTTCATGAATGTATTTCAATCAAATTGATACTCACCTTAGTAAGTTATTGTTTACCATATACGTTTTTATTCTCAACCATGCAATTGTAATCGTCTTGAGAAAGACAACAAACATTGCCGAAAGCCTAACGAAGTATTCCAACTGATTTGATGCTCATGACCTCAGTGAAATAATCAAATCTACTTTCAAAATCATTCTGGAACAACAAACATCCCTTCTCTAATTTTTCTCAACTGGTACCTTTCCGAGAGGTTAACAAAATAATTACAGGTTTCAAGATATGGGACAGAACCGTTCCAGAGAAAACAACAATTTCCTGAAGATTTTCATTTTGTTTTCGGAAAAACCTTCTGCAGTCATAGTATAATCAAAGCCTTTGAAGATTCAGGAAAACATAAAACCTTGACGCTTTGCGCTATGACGGTATATGAGTTGGTAACTATTGCACTATACATACAGAGAGGGCCATAGGTATTGAATAAATTCATTTTTAGCGTTATTATGTATTTGTTAAAAAAACTGAAACAGGTTGATTTCTATTGTCAATTTGACAATTGAGAGTATGAAATTATTACCCCCTACTTGCACCCCCTCTGAATTATGAGCAGACCCCTCAAAAATTTTAAATGAGAAGGGGAGTCGTGTGGCACCTTGTTCAAAAGGGATTTCCATTTTCTGTTCAGCAATATTGAGTTTTTCAAATTTGGTGCAATCCTAACTAAGAAAAATAATTTTGAAAATGTAAAATTTTTATACTTTACTGACAATGAAGGAAATAATGTCACATAATGTTCAGGAGGTATTTTCCAATTCATTTTAGAATTAAATTAAATGTTCAAAATGACCACCATTCACTTCTTGACAATAAGCAAGTCGAACTTGGAATTATCGTACAATATTTTTTAGGACCTCAGGGGTTATGTTATCCTAACTTTCAAATCTGCAATATCTATTGAAATATACTTTTTATTTCGATTAAACTCATAAAAAGTAATCGAGAGGAATCAAATCGGGGGATCTAGGCGGCCATTCAATCGTTACACGTCTTCCAATCCACAAATTGGGGAAAACTTCGTACATCTCTAACAATACGTTTGTAATGCGGTGGAGCTCCGTCTTGTTGGTACCAAATTGAACTATCTATTGCATTTGGATCATTAACATCAGGAAAAAGTCTTTTTAATGTAGGCTGTAAAAAAATCATAAAAAATCTAGATAAACCATTAACTGAGCTTTCAAAAAAATAAGGGCCAATAATTTTGTTGTTAATGATACCAGCCCAAACGTTCACTTTTTCAGGATATTGTGTGTGAGCCTCACATATCCAATGAGGATTTTCTCTGCTCCAATATCTACAGTTTTGTCTATTAATCGTTCCATTTGAATGAAAATTAGCTTCATTAGAAAAAACATTTTTGTTCATGAACTGCACATCTGCTTCCATTCTGTCCATCATCAGTTCACAGAATTGTTACCTTCCATCAGGATCATCCTCATTTAACTCCTGAACCAACTGAACTTTATAAGGATGGTATTTTTCTTTATGTAAAGCTCTCAATATCGATGATTTAGTTACATCATTGTCGGCGGCAAGTTGTCTACTTATCATATGCGGATTTTCCTCAATCGCTAACAGTACATCTAACTTTTTTCCTCATCCTTCAACATTTCGACCTGGTTTTTGAATAGTTTTTACATGTCCAGTTTCACGAAATTTCGTTTCTATTTTGCTAACTGTAGACTGTGGGACGTGTTGACCAGGGTATTTATTATTAAACATTTCACAAACTTCCTTTTGAGTTCTTGTTTTATTACCGCAACCAATCATAATTAAAATGTATATTCTTTGAGTTTCGGATAAATGAGCCATAGTTAAATCAAATTCACACTTGTGATTGACACCACAAAATATATCCAAATACGGTGCAAGTGATACCATATATTTGAAAAACCCTCTTTTAAACCCAATGAAGCCTTGTCAAAGAAAGCAATCTAATCAGATGAGACGGAACCCAAGTAGCACACAGAGGTCATAATTCGGTTGTACAGACGTCTACTAGACCTTTCGCAAAAGTCCATGAGTTATGTCTTGTAATATGCTGAGACGTCGCTATGTCTGCCAATACGACAAAAAGGCACACTCTTGCGACGTCACATCGACGTTATGAAGTAGTGATAATGACTTGCCAATATAGATTTTTATAAGCCAGTCGCAAAAGGGTCGTTCTGTGGCCTTAGTATAGTCATTATATCATTATGCATGAAGGTCATAATCTTTCTAATATGTATTACAATATGTAGGTATACCATATCAAAAGATTTCATATAATGTCAATATAATATATAAGTCAGCCTTCCTTTACATGTTCATGATACTCTGTGACCATGATAGTTATCGAGATAAAAATGATTTTCATTTAGGTGTCTTTAAGAATTGTTCTGAAACTTTAGTGACCAAGCAAATCCATTTTTACGATCAAAATCCAATTATACTCACTTAAAATGCATGCGCCTCGAAAATGAAGAGAGATAAATATTTATTTTCATTTCAGAAAAAATATATTTCATAAATTTTTCTCATTAATCGTTGAAATATGTAGACCACATTACGAAAGATACTTGATTAGCACATCTCCAATGATTTTTAAATTGATATAACACCCAGGGTCCCATATTTTTTATTTTAAATATTTTTGTTCCAATATGGCTACCAGAATGATGTTATCAATCAAACATGGATGCCGTCCTTCTAGTGTCGAAAAGTTGTAATCACTACGGTATGTACTATCATAGAATAGTTTACAAATGTCTCAAAGACATCGCAATATCTTATATAAAAAAGTTGTAATGTAGTCGCTATGACCACAAGTAGCAAGTTTTGTTGTACTTACGTCGTAACGCTATCAAAACAGAAAAAGATATACACTGAGTGCATAAGCATTCCGCTAGTTCCGCCCAATAGAAAACGCTAAAATTAACTGACATTTACAATAGAGGTTATGTTGATGTTGAATATTCAAATATTTTTTATTTATCACTCGAAGTGCACATACATATTATTTATGCCTTTCCTTGTTGTGAAAACAATTGAAGGAACTGGATGAACTTCATTTTTTTGCAGTGTTCCGATAGACTGATTAATTATTTCAGATGGTAATTTTGGGGTAGGCACTCATCCTTCCTCTTTATATTTTTCTATACGCTCCAGTTCTCTTGTAAGGCAGATTGGATTTTTGTTTTGGTATTTCAATCATTCATACGGAACTGAATATTCTACATACATAACACAATATACCTATGCAACAAAATAATATAACCAACAAAAATAATCTAACCATAGATACATAATGTAATCATTACGACCAAAGTTCATCAGTTGATAAAACTACATTACATGTATACAATATGTAGTCGTAGAAACGTTTCAAAAATCTATTCATTAGAACCACATATGTTCATTGTCATAATAACCCCACAGCAACTGCTCTCAAGTTCTACTTAACGACACATACAATTTATTTACATACAGACCACAGTACAACTTCATCTCGAGAATTCTTCATTGTACTCTCGTTATATCTACTACACGACGTCATAGCAACGCCTGAAGGTTATAAAACGCACATTAACTTTTTGGTTCTAAAATATACAAATACGTGGTCTTTAAGACGGTATAAGAAGTCAATATGTTAATTTTATGACTCTGTGCTACTTGGGAATACTGTTATCTTGATTCAATTCGATATATCACATGTTATTTTTGTAATTCCTCCCGAATTGATTTGGAAAAATGAATAGAGTACGGCACTATTATCAATTATTATCAATTATCGGACTGACCTAAATAAATCTAATCGCTGGTTACTGAACAACATGGATAGATGATTCAAGATATCAGTCTTTCTGAAGAAATATTTCATGTTCTCGTTAGAATATATCTGAACGTGACATTTTTTTAAAAAATGGCCGAAGAAATTATTCTCACATACCTAGATATCACACTGAACTCACTGATTTGAAATCACTTTCGCAGAAGACAGGAAGATGCTCTAATTCATTGGTTATTTTACATGAACAAATTCTATTTCATTACTCAATGGCTGACAAGTTTCAGAACACACGATAGCTTGATCAGAGATAGATCGGTAAGGACCGAGAATGGACGCTGCATTCCTTTTAATACGATCATCCTGTCAGAATCCATGCGTTCGCTCATCTTCCTCTCAACTCCAATGACTGTTCGCCGTTATATGGCGCTAAGTGATCTTAGATTGGAGTTGATAAGATAACTTGAGCTACTCTTTGTTATTTTGTTTCTCTGAGCATATCAATAAGAAATGTAACAGATATATCGTTACACTGGTAAGATCTATAAAAGTTAAGTTCATGCCTTCAGATTGAAACATGTTTCCACATGCTGGAAGTTGCGGGAGTAATCGAGGATTATGATGACAAACTAGTATCTGCCAGGAACCGAGGTATCCATCTCCTATAAGGCGAATTATATTTTTAAAGCGGATTTTTCAATTCAATTGGTAGGGTTTCTGAAGGTAGTACCTGGATGATTTCTTTTTGTAGGTATCCTTCATTGTAATAGGTTCCTTGGTCATCAACTATTGAGTAAATGATAGTCCTTGATCTGAGAATTCATTCAAGTTGAGCACCTCCATAAAATATTCCTGAATACCTATATAATATATTCCATTTCTGAGCCAGTCGATATGTTTGTAATGATGATAAAGTATAACTGAAATCCATATTGTAAAGTTCATTAGTCAAAAACGTTAACACTCATGGAACTAGGATCTGAATGATTTTTAATATGATGTTATCGGTTTGAAAAAGTCATTAATGACTTCCAAAACTCAAATATACGGTTAATGGATTCTGGTTTACCAGACAGGTACCCTACAGTGAACACAACAACAATGCTTATTATCAATGATACTCAACATCAGATAAATAATATATGTCTGAATAACGGAAAAGAGCCCTGAAGAAGACGATGAATAAACGTCGAAACGTCGGCATTCTTTTAAAATTTGGACTACTTTTATCGTCCTTGTTCCCGCTATAACAAATCTCCAATTATATATACATATATATATATATATATATTTTTGTGAATTTTTTCTTGAACCATGTAAATGTATCATAGGGGTATTTTCTTGGGGATTGGTTCTGTATAAATATAAATAAAACCCAGTATAGAATCTGTGTTTTTTAATTTTTTGCGACGACGTTTCTCCTGGAAGCCTCCAGGCTTTTTCAAGTCTATAATAGAATTTTAACAATATATAATAGTTATATATATATATATATATATATATATATATATATATATATATATATATATATATATATATATATATATATATAATTTGAATGACGAGTGTATAATGATATTTTGTTTTTGTCAAATTCGTTCAAACAGCGGAGTTTTGGTGAAAAAAAACTTTTTCGAAGACGAAAAAATTTAAAGAAAAAATATGTTTATTTTATATAGACTAGCAACTGTTGTGCAAAAGATCAGACCATACCCCTCATATATATATATATATATATATATATATATATATATAATTATAGATGTCATCTATAATTTGTGGAATGAAGCTCAAGCCTAGTGAAGTGAAGTTCAATAGCAGAAAATTTCGTGCAACATTGATAAGTCACCAACAGCTGTCAGCTTAGGCCAATCCACGACACCAAAAGTCAAGCTTCCAAGTAACGCAAACAAATAACAAAAGATAGAGAGATTTGTTTCATGTATAAGAAAGCCACCATCCGCCTACAGCTGTTTCATGGTTTCCCAATCATCAGCACGGCTTCCCAATCATCAGCACGGCTTGTAGTCTTTCTCGAACCTGAACCAAACCTTTCAGAAAATTAACTTTTGGTGTCGTGGATTGGCCTATACTGACAGTTGTTGGTGGCCTATCAATGTTGCACGAAATTTCCTGCCATTGAACCCCACTTCACTAGGCCTGAGCATCACTCCGCAAATTATAGATGTCACATCTATAATTTTTGCATTTCACCCCTTTGTGATTTGTTCAAAGGCACAAATCTCTGAGAGGTTCGGTTCAAGTTCCAGAACAACCACAAGCCGTCCTAATGATTGGGGAACTATGAAACATATGTAGGCGGATGGTGGCTTTCTTGGACATGAAAGAAATCCCGATTTCTTTTGTTATCTGTTTGCGTTACTCGGAACGCACTGGAAGCTTGACTTTTGGTGTCGTGGATTGGCCTATACTGACAGCTGTTGGTGACTATCAATGATGCATGAAATATTCCGCCATTGAAGTCAACTTCACTCACTTCTGTCTCCGACGTAACAGCGAGCACACGCTGAAAGTGTGACTCGTGAAGAGGGAACGTGAGTGCCACGTGGAAGATGGGAAGTCAGCCGTTCGTTGTGACGTTGATACGGTTTTTTTCTGGCAGTGCTAATTTCAAGAATTGAAGCTAGTATAGTTATTTCTCAAGTGTTCTAATAATAAATTGTACCAAAATTCATAGTGATCTACCTGTTAGCCAGTACTGAAAAGTAGGGTAGAACACTGGATAGCTTAGTGGAGAAGGGGAGGTTCTTGTACAATAGTTACGTTGATAATAAACCCACTTTGAATGGAGAATGAGAAAAGTGTATATCAACCAGAACTTTATTTATACAAAACAGTCAGTTTTCAGGGCTAAAATTCCTAGCTCAGTACGTACTAGGGGTTGTGACAGTTCTACAACAAAAAAACTAAGCGGTGGATACATATTTTCCTATATGGTTTCAAAATCGGTGGTTGAAGGCAATTGGCAAATTAAAATGAATTGGGTACTCATCCAAATCCCTGCACCCCATGAACTGCAAGCACTGAGGGTGGTTCTCTACTTCTAAGGACTACAGTGGGTCCTGTGAAGATTTCTCCTCGCGCGGTATTCCTGAGAGTGTACCCAATGACGGATTGAAAAAAAGGCCTAATAAATGAAAAGGAGAAGAATAATTCCATGATCCGAGATAAATAGTAATTGATTCATACATTGGATGGCGTGTGGCCTCAGAGTCTGATTTCAGCTTATATCCCTCTTAAAGTGAGGAGACAGATACCAAATGATCTTGATAATCACAGAAACGAACACAGAGATTTAATCCCCACACTTGGGTAATATTCAATAAAATTAACAGAACGTAATTTTAAATGAACTTAGCCACCACTATGCTCTCGCCTGAAATCTTTTGCTACTGATTCGGTTTTTAAAAATGTGAAATGGAACTCTCGTATAGGAATGCGTGAAATACTCCAAGTAGAGTACCTCGATTGGCCATCCTTTTTCATCACATCAAATATTAGTGGTAATTAGCGACCTATTGTCGGTTCTCACTGCTGTATTCGTTAACATATCGAACGACTGACTATCCAGGTATTTTCTACGTTTATCTGAGGTCAAATGATAGAACATCCAAATTATTTGTAGAAACAAGGTTCACTGAAAATATTAATACGCATTCTTAGAAACAGTCGCTCAATTTGAAAGATCCCGATCTGAAAATAGACCGTAACAATCCCACCCTTTCCTCAAAAAAAAATTTTTTTTTTTTTTAATCATTATTTTTTTATTACTTAGTCGTTATCCGAGGGATCAGGTTTCAAATCCTTGACATGATATGAACCAATCTTACGATTTTCATCATTCGTTAACTCATATGTCCAGGGCGATAATTTTCTAATTATCGTACAAGGGCCTATGAATTTATGAGCCAATTTTGCAGAAAAATACTTTGTTGCGTCAGATAATGCGAAATTCCTATGCCACACCTTCTGACCAACCACATACTGAATATCTCTGTGTCTCAAATCACATGTTTTTTTTCTCTGTTCGTAGGCTTCCTTTAGCCTTTCTCGAACTTTCCTATAAACGGTTTCAAAGCCCAAGGATCGGGAAATTAGAATATTTGGATCTTGAGTAAGAATAACACCACTTTGGGGATTATTCTCTTCTACTTTTGCTGAACCACTCAAAGTGATTTCGCGACCAAAATTTATGAAATATGGTGTGAATGATGTAACCTCGTGTTTTGAAGTTCTGATTGCACATGCCATATTTTTAAATAAAAAGCCCATTCCCTATGATTTTCTTGGACATATGCTGAAATCATTGTTTTCAGAACTCTATGTATTCGTTCTACCGCGTTAGCTTGAGGGTGATAGAAAGCTTATGAAAGCTTCACATTGAATTTCTTTGCCAAATTTTTGAAGTCCCTACTAACGAAAGCTTTCTCATTGTCACATACAATGAACCTCGGAACCCCAACTAACATAAAAGTATTTTCCTCTAAGATTTTAACAATGTTTGCCGAAGTGGCAGCCCTCATCGGAAAGAAGAAAGGAAACTTACTGAAATAATCGGAAACAGAAAGTATGTATTTGTTACCATGATTACTCCTTGGTAAAGGCCCTACTACATCAACACAAATTAATTCCCAACATTTCGTAATATTAGGCCTACCACACATCAACCCTGCTGGTTTTTTCTGCTCCGGTTTAGTTGCTATGCAAATTTGACAATTTTTTTATATACTTAGTAATATCACATTTCATTTTTGGCCAGTAATACTTATTTAAAATTCGGTGGAAAGTTTTGAAAATACCACAATGCCCTGAAGTTTCAATATCATTTTTTTATTATTTCAATACGATGGTCTTTTGGCACCACAATTTTCCAATCAAATTCACCATCAGATAATTCAGGATATTTATTTTTGAACCGTTTCAAGAGAATGGTTTCCCTCAACCATCCACAAAGGAAAATTTATCGGGTTGTCTGAAACGTTTTCACCATTTTTCTGTACCAGCTGTCAGCAGTGTTTTCATATTGAGTGGGGGGGATTCGAATTTCGTCCAAAATAGGTACTGCGCGCGAAAGTGCATCTGGCACGACATTATCTTTACCTTTGCGATGAAAAATAGTAAAATCATACTGTTGCAACTTGAGGTTCCAGCGCGCTAATCTACCCATAGGATCACGGAGATTGTTTAGCCACACAAGACTATGATGATCTGTATAAATTTTAAAGTAAGTGCCCTCAATATATGGGCGAAACTTTTCGACCGCAAATACAACCGCCGCACACTCTTTTTCCGTTACCGTCCATTTTCTTTCGCTACGACTCAACGACCTGCTTATATAACTTATAACGTGTTCGCCATCATCTAATTCTTGCGACAACACCGCTCCCAAGCCAAAATCGCTCGCATCGGTAGAAATAATGAACGGTTTTTCAAAATTTGGACACGTCAGCACCGGAGCTGAAACTAAACTCTCTTTTATATTTTCAAAGGCTAACATACACTCAGTGGTCCAAACAAATTTATGATTTTTCTTTAATAGTTGAGTTATGGGGGCAATAACTGTACTGAAGTTGGGAACGAATTTTCGGTACCATGAAGCCATACCTATTATACGGCGTGTTTCCGATACGTTTTTGGGCGGAAGTAAATTCAAAATCGCTGTGACCCGTTCTGGATCAACGTGTAACCCATTTCGATCCACGACATATCCTAGATAATTAATTTGGGGCCTACAAAATTTGCATTTATCCCTATTGAGGGACAAATTTGCAACCCGCATTCGGTTGAAAACTTCCTTCAATATTTCTAAGTGTTTTTCAAAAGATTGTGTAACTACAACAATATCGTCTATATAGACAAATACATATGGTTCCAAATCTGGACAAGGAACACTCTCTACAAGCCGTTGAAATGAAGCTGGCCCATTACAAATTTCGTAAGGCATTTTTTTAAACTGAAACAATCCTCTATTAGGAACCGTAAATGCAGTAATAGGTCTAGATTCGACGGCAACTGGAATTTGCCAGTATGCTTTTTTTATATCCAGGCTACTGAGGTATGTTGCACTACGTAATTTGTACAAACTATCACTAACGTATGGTATAGGGTACGTGTCCTTCTCTGTAACCGCGTTAACATGACGGTAATCTACACAAAGTCTATACGTATTATCTTTTTTCTTTACTAAAATTATCGGACTTGCCCACGGTGACGTAGATTTCTCTATAATATCCACAGCTAACATTTTATTTAGTTCAATATCTACTTGTTTCTGTACTGCTGGAGAAATTCTGTAATACCGTTTTTTTAAGGGATCTGTGTTTGGTTTGAGTTTGATTCTATGTTTCACCAAGTGAGTGTGACCCGTTTTATTTGTAATGTTCACGAAATAACTTTCAACCAGACTATTCAACTGAACTGACTGACCTGGTGTCAAGACACTTTGTCCCCCCACTGATGCTGCCTCAATTTGTTCATCACTAAAAACCCACTCACCGTGTCTTAAATCTGGGACAATATTGAATTTTTTCCAAAAATCAGCGCCGAGTATAAGGCTATTTGGTATTGTTGGCACTACCAATGTATCAATAATTTTAATTTTATCTCTTAGTCTAAAAGGAATGGAGATAAACCCCGCAATCTCGCACTTTTGACCATTTGCCACATCCCGATCTGAAAATAGACCGTAACAACGTGCATGTGAAAGAGAAAGCAATAAGTGTTGTAAAATTACAGTTGAATACAGAATTGATGTAGGCAAGACGCTTGTATTCAAAGGTTGTATGACCTGGCTTGAATGCACCAAGAGGGAGCAAGTAGCCATAAAATTTTGAAGAAGAAGAACTCCACTTCGCTGGGCCTGAGCTTCACTCCGCAAATTATAGATGTCATATCTATAATTTTTGCTTTTCACATCTTTGTCCTTTGCCGGAGGGCACAATTCTCTGAGAGGTTCGAGAAAAACTACAAGTCGTCCTGATGATTGGGAAACCATGAAACATATGTAGGCGGATGGTGGCTTTCTTGAACATGGAACAAATCTCTCTTTCTTTTGTTATTTGTTTGCGTTACTCGGAACACTAGAAGCTTGACTTTCGGTGTCGTGGATTGGCCTTTACCGACAGCTGTTGGTGACCTATTATTGTTACATAAAATTTCCTGCCATTGTACTTCACTTCACTAGGCCTGAGCTTCACTCCGCAAATAATAGATGTCACATCTATAATTTTCGCATTTCACATCTTTGTCCTTTGCCGTGAGGCACAATTCTCTGAGAGGTTTGTTTCAAGTTCGAGAAAGACCACAAGCCGTCCTGATGGGTGGAAAACCATGAAACAGCTGTAGGCGGATGGTGGTTTTCTTGGACATGAAACAAATCTTTCTTTCTTATATATATATATATATATATATATATATATATATATTATATATATATATATATATATATATATATATATATATATATATATATATATATATATATATATATATATATAGGGGTGATTCAAAAGTACTTTACAAATTCAGGAGGTGATTTCTCACAATATTCTAATATAAATTATTCGAATAAATACAGGGTGTTAAAGTTTTATTTTTATTTTCATTGGTATTGAGAGGTTTTCTGAGTTGTCGAATTCGAACCTAATGTTATTACTTACTCGTTTTGAGCGTACTTCTAGCACATTTTTCAGTAAAAAAATCAATTCCTCTATCATATCTACGTGAAAAATCTACCCTTGTTACTAATCGCTATAAGCAAACGTTCTCTAGATATTTTCAAGTCAATTATTTGATAATCGAAGCGTTTTGAAGTTTTTTTTATCATTTCAACAAAAATGACCCCTCATCAACTGCTTAGAATTATTAGCAGGGGGAAACAAACACAAGTTGATCAGAAATCAGATTTCACAATATATATTAATGTCTTTTAGGAACTTCAGCACTTTCTGCAGATCGTTGTTGAGGATAGATTTGATGTTGACTCCTAGGTTGTTTGAACTTCTTTCTTTGTTGTATAATGGGCATTCTACCAGGATGTGTTTGACTGTGATTTGTGTGGCACAGTTGTGACAGATGGGGCATGGATCCTCATTCATTATATGTTGGTGAGTTAGGAGCGTATGTCCTAACCGGAGACGGTTGATAACGACTTGGTCTCTCCTTCCCGTGGGTAATGATAACTTTCTGTTGACTATTTCATTGGTTTCTCGGAGTTTGGATGTTGCATGAGTCCAAGTGGATTGCCAGATGCTGAGTATGAAGTTTCGGATCGAGGGTTTGTGATCCGAGGACGGGAGCTCATTTTGAAGAATTGTATTCTCTGCAGATGCTGTTTTATAGGCTAGGGCATCAGCTTCAACGTTACCCTTGATCCCTACGTGAGAGGGTACCCATAGAAATGAAATATTTTTTGCTTCGATTTGTAGTTGGTTAAGTTCTTCTTTGATTGATATGAGATTTGGATGATATGGATATAACTGTTTCAGTCCGTGAATTGCACTTAGAGAGTCTGTAATGATAATAAAGTTTTTTCTGGGGTCTTCTCTACACATTCTGAGTGATGCCATTATGGCTGTCGTTTCACCTGTAAAGATGCTGCATTTTTGAGGTAGGCGGATGGAGAATTTACTTTCTCCGCATATGTGAGCTGCTGCATGTCCGTGTGTGGTCTTGGATGCGTCAGTGAATATTTGATGGAAATTAGGGTATTTGGAGATGGATTCTTGGAAAGCACTTTTTATGATGTGAGGGTATGTGGAGTTTTTGTGGAAAATGGTGAGGGATATATCGATTTTAGGTAGGATGATTTTCCAAGGGGGGTTATTTTTTCTACTGGAAGTTGAGTATTTGAATTGTTCGACATCATAACCGCTTTATTCTTTCCCGGAAAGGGATACGTTTTATTGGCTTATTATCGTAGAAATCCTGACGAACTGCACTCGATTTGAATATGGTCGAAAAAATGAAATTACTTTCGTTTGAAGAGATTCTGGCAGCATAATCTAGGGCAAGCATTTGACGACGTAGTTGTAGTGGAGGTTCATTAGCAGCTACCTGGAGGCTAGTTATAGGAGTGGTTCGGAAGGCACCGAGGGCTAGTCTTAGGGCTGAGTTTTGGATGGGGTCGAGTTTCCTCAATGAAATTCTATTTGCAGTGTCGTAACAGATTGAGCCGTAATCCAGTTTACTGCCAACCTATAGAGGTTGAGAATAATCGATGTATCGGCGCCCCATCTAATGTCAGATAATATTTTCAGGATGTTCTTTCTTTGTTGACAGGATCGTTGTAAATTTTCAATGTGAGGCTTCCATTTTAGGGCATTGTCAAAGGTCAGACCGAGGAAATTGATTTCTTCGACTTTTTTCAAAGGGGAACCGTGTAGCGTTAGGTTGATATTGCCTGCATTATTCCTCTTGCTGAAGACCACAAAGTGAGATTTTCTGTTGGAGAGGAGGAATCCTGTTTTGAGTGACCAGTTTCCTATTTCATATATGCAGTTCTGTAGTAATTGACTGGCTGAGGAGACATACTTGCTTTTTGGGAATATTACTAGATCGTCGGCATATAAGTTGGCTTTTGCGGGAGACCTCAGCTTGCTGAGTATACTGTTTATGGATATTAGAAATAGGTTTGAGCTTTGAATAGATCCTTGAGGGATACCGTTTTGAAGTGACCTTGGCTCGGAGGTGAGACCGTTAACTTTGACCTGAATGGATCGGTGGCTCAGGAAGTTTTTAACAAATGCTAGGAGGTGGCCTTGGATATTCCAATTCTGCAGGGTTTTGAGAATATGATATGTCCATGTTGTAACGGAGTTACTATTTTTCCGCTATATTTATCAGCCAAAAGCTCCCCGTGAGGAATTAAACTCCTCTTGACAGTAATAATAGGTCTAGAAATACCATTCGTGTTCGTAATAAATCCGTGGATTACATATATCCTAATTAACAGACTAAATGCCTTCCGGAAATCACGCTAATACCGCGAGGCGTAGATAAATAGCACGCACGAGTATTACCTGCGCCGGCTATCGACTCTCGAGAAAACATTTTCATCGAGCAAGCTGGGCTATGTTCAAACGCCGACGAGAGAGTTCAATTATCCGATAGAAGCCCCAGACAGCAGTCCAGTCGAGCCAAAGGCACACGCTACCGAGCCCATCACGAGGATTCCCACTTAGGAGAATTTCACAAGCAGTGAGCGGAGGACAGGGAGTCATCCGCCAGAAGCCACAGAGAACAGTTGAGTCGAGACAAAAGTGCACGCTGCGAGCTGACGTCACCCGGCCAACGTCACACCACATGGATTGATAGCAAGGAGAATTTTAACAAGCTGAGTAATTATACTAGAAAAATATAATTTGGATCTCGAGTCCACAAAACGGCGCGCGCCGATAAGTCGGTCGAGAGAAATCCGCAAAGAGAGGGGGAAGCCGACTGTGGTTCCGTTTTTAAACATTTCAAAGATTTAGTAGCTTACCGAGTCCAGCAGAAGCAGTCACGCATCTGACTAGTATCCGTAGTGTGAGCCAAAGACCGAAGCAGTCCACGACCGCCCCGAGCCTTGCCGAAGGAGTGAGATCGGAGTTTGGGTGAATATGTTGTATCAGGTGAAAGACATCGGGAAATGTTTGTAAGTAACACAGATGCGATGTGCGCATGATCGAACCAAAGCCGTAAGAGGCACATATCCATTTCAATGCTGCGCTGGTAATTTCTGCATACGAGTCCGTACGGTAACCCCCCCACCGCAAAAGCTTTTTGGTTGCTAAGTTTATCCCGCTTGCTTGAAAAACACCCTCCTTGCTTTTTCTGTAACTGGTGCTTGCCGGTCGTTTATTCGTTGTAATAACTTGAGGCTGACAGCAGCCGCCCTGACTGTATTTCCATTGTTATTTAATATACCTGTTTATCCTGTTTTTAGTATCCTTTCATTTACTATCTTGAGTAGAATTTAAACATCTAGTGCGCAGTCGCCACCCAGGTTCGAAAGGTAATTAAAGCCTGCCTTGCTGGCCCTGTTACAGTGTCACGACTATATTGACCCCTGGAGTGTCTTTCTTCACTTAGACTGCCCGGAGCAAAGGTGGCCTTTTCCACTATGAACCAAAAGGTGGCGCCCGAGGAAAACCGAGAATAGTGAAAAGCGCCAAAGTTTGATAGTAGGGGAAGAGACCCCTTCACAATGTGTTATCGAAGGCTTTGTTGATGTCGAAAAATACAGCGACCAATTTTTGATCTTGTGAGAAGGCTTCGTGTACTTCTGATTCAAGTATTACCAGGTTGTCTGTGGTGGATCTGGCTTTCCGAAAACCGCTTTGATATGGGGAGAGAAGTTTTTCTTTTTCCAAGTGCCGGGTTAGTCTATAATTTGGGATTTTCTCCAAAAATTTGCACGTACAACATGTTAATGAGATTGGACGGTATGAGGTAGGATTATCTTTGGGTTTGTTCAGCTTCAAAATTGGAACTTTTATGGCTCTAGACCTAGAATCGGAAAAATAATGTTGTGGGAATATATTATTGAACAGGTCTAACAGAATGGGTTCAGCTTTATGTGGGAGGTTCTTCAAGGAGGAAGGATGTAAATCATCTGGTCCAGGGGAGCAAATTTTCAATTCGGATAGGCTGTAGTCTAATTCTTGCATTGTGATTGGTTCATTGAGATAACTGTCCGAATCAGGTATGGCGATATCTGTGGTTTCTGTGAATTCCTTGTATTCTATGAAGTTGGGGTGTAGGAGTTGGTCGCTGGAGTTATGTTGATATACGTCTGCGAGAGTTTCGGCGATTTCTTCATTGCTAGCGATTAGTATGTCATTGTGTACGAGCGTATTTATATTTCTGGGGGAATTTGATCCTTCAAGTTTACGCTTATTCCAAATGGTCTCAGTTGGAGTGGACTCGTTTGTGGTGGAGATGTAAGTTCATCCAAGTATTCTTTTTACTTTTTTCCATTAGGTAGCGAGTTCTGGCTCATAGTTTTCTGAACTCTAGCAAGTTTTCTTCTGATTTGAGCCTTCTGAGGACATTGAATGCATGGTTGCTTGCAGCCCTCGCTAAGTGAATCTCGTTGTTCCACCAGGGTACTGGGGAGCGATGGCAAATCTTGGTTTTCCCGATGGCCGTATGGACCGCTGTTGGAATAATATTGTTGAAGGATGCGACAGTTTCGTTGACGTCATTGCTGCAGATAAAGTTTGGTAGTTCATTTTCAATGATGTTTTGAAAATTTTCCCAATTGGCGTTCCTTGTTTTCCAGGTTGGATGAATTGGAGATTTTGAGTTTTCGTTCTTCTGCCTGGAAATTGAAATTGGAAGTGGTCGCTGTCATATAAGTCATTCAAGGTGTTCCAGTGCAGGGTCGGTGCAATTGAGGGGCTGCACAATGAGAGGTCAATAGCAGAAAAGGTGGCGTTGTACGAATTGAATTTTGTGGGTTCTCCAGTGTATTGATAATATTTTGTAGAAGGTTACCGTATTTCTCAGTTCTAACTCTGCCCCATGTGACATTGTGGCAATTCATGTCCCCTACAATTATTTTTGGATTCGGTATTTGGTTCAAAAGATCATTAAATTCGTCGATGTCAGTTTCAGAGGGGTGAGGTAGGTATACATTGCAGATATTTATTTTCTTTTTGTACGTGACTGAAACTGCTACTGCTTCCAGGTTGGTATGGAGATATGATTTGATTCAACATCGTTTCTGACGAAAATGGCTACGCCACCACTGGATTGCTCGGCGATTCTGTTTTTGAGAAAGGGGGAGTAGTTTTTCAGATTTACTTTCCTCCCCGCTTCGAAATGGATTTCTTGTAGGCATAATATTTGTGGAGAATGTTCGTTCAGGGGTAATTCAAGTGATTCGATGTGACTGTAGTAGCCGTTGAGATTCCACTGTATGATCAGGGGGTTAGCCATTTTAGATATCTTGCTGAGAGAGTGATTTGGCGTCGGATTCTACAGTTGCGGATTGGCTCGCTAGGGACAGTTTTTTCTTGAGTCTGGTGAAATTGCTTTTCATGCTCTTGCACTCGATGTTAGAGTAAATGAAGTTTAATATTTCAGTGAGTTTGGAAGTTTCGTTTGAATAGTCCTGACAAATTATCTCCGGGGTTTTGGAGTAGATTGCGTTTTCTAGGTGAAATTTAGGGTGAAAGGAGGCGTTCTGTTTTTTATTTTGTATCTTATGGAATTCAGAGTACTTTGACTATTTTCCGAGGATGTTTTTGTTTGCTTATATTAGGGATAGAAAAGGAGGAGTGGGTTGGAGTTTCTTGGACTCCTGGCGAAGTTGAGATTTGTCTTTTGGTCGAGGGGTGATTCGAAACGATTTTGGATAAAGATAAAGTATTTCGGTTATATTCTGGGGTCTGTGAAATCGGAGTCTTTTGAGGTAAAGTAGGGGTTGGGTCAGTTTCAGTGGTAATGGGGTGCGTGTTGAAGTTATTACCATTATTTTGCATTTTTCACAAGAATGCTTAGGAAATGATTTTACGTTTAAGTAGTAGTTTGGGTTTTTTGTAGGGGGCGCCACCTATTCTATTTATTTTTACTCGTTTGAAATTGTTATTTTTGTATCAAGTGTGCAAGATCTGTATTTGTTTCAATACAATTTGCAAGAAATAACAACATTTCATTTCAAGAAATTTTGAATATGTAGAATAAAATAAAATAAAGGAAACTAAATTGTATTCAAATGAATTGTTCAAAGTGTCCACCTTCAGCGAAGATACAGGCATTCAGTCTTCTAGTCATTGAATCTCGTACCCGCTCAAAAATTATTGGTATGTTTCTTATTGTTTCACAGGCGTCTACTATTCGGTTTCTTAGATCTTCCTCGTTCGCTACTGGAGTTTTATAAACAAGTGACTTCAAATGTCCCCAAAATGAAAATCTAGCGGGTTTAGATCTAGGGACCTTGGTGCCCACTTCTGGTTAGGTTCTTCTACACCCCTACCGATCCATCGATTTGGATAGACAGTGTTGAGGAATTTCCTGGCTACAACGCTAAAATGGGCCGAAGCTCCATCATGCATAAGCCACATGCGGATACGAATTACAAATGGTACATTCTGAAGTAGTCCCGGCAGTTCATTTCCCAATTCTCTGTTGCGCCGTTCAGCAGGAACGGAAGAAAGAAAGAACCTATCAGTAATCATCAATTATTGCCGCCCATACATTTACAGAAAATTTATACTGATAATGTTTTTCACTAACTGCGTGCGGATTTTCCAGAGCCCAAACACGGTTGTTATGAAAATTTGTGATAGCATTTCATGAGAAGTTTGCCTCGTCCGTGAAGAGTACATATCTGAAAAATTGAGGATTTCCAGCATATTTCCTTGAAAACCACTGACATATAGTAATGCGTTGGGAAAAGTCTCGTGGCAAAAGAGCGTGTACCCTTTGAATATGGTATGGATAACATTGTTGATCGTGGATAATTCTCCAAACTGTGGACTGAGTACAATTGAGAGCTTCAGCAATTATTCTTGTACTTGTTTCTGGATTCTCCTCCAGAGCGTTCAAAACAGCTTCTTCCAATTCTGGGGTTCGGACAGCTCGTAGTCACCCAATTATATCAGCTGCCCTCTCAAAGCTACCTGTTTCTGCCAAACGACGGTGGAGACTGGTAAATATTGGAGCTGAAGGCAGTACTCGATTAGGAAATCGATCTTGGTGAATACATCTTGCTTCGCGCGCTTTGCCATCCGCAAGGCCATAAACGGAATGCATATCGGCTAAAAGAGCATTATTGTTTAAATAATCCATTTTTTCAAAAGTAGTGTTTTAAAACTTCCAGAAACTTCAACAAAACGTTCAACTGTCAAATAAAATGTAATTACCAAAACTACTTACTTGAACGTCAAATTCATTTCCTAAGCATTCTTGTGAAAAATGCAAAATAATGGTAATAACTTCAACACGCATCGATTATCAAATAATAGACTTGAAATTTTCAAGTCCAAATATCTAGAAAACGGTTGCTTATGGCGACTTGTAACAGGAGTAGCTTTTTTACGTAGATACGATAGGGAAATTGATATTTTTACTGAAAAATGTGCTAGAAGTACGCTCAAAAAGTATTGAATCTTCAAAAAAGAAAAAGACGTATAGGTGGCGCCCCCTACAAGTAAGAGCAATGATAACATCAGGTTCGAATTTGGCACCTCAAAAAACTCCTCAGTACCAATTTTCGTTCAATTAAGGTCAGTATTTCAAAAGTTATTCAACAAAAACGAAAATAAAAATAAAACTTCAAAACCCTGTATCTTGGAGACGAAGCGTCTCCGGACATATATTTATTTGGACAATTCATATTAGTATATTGTAAGGAATCCCCTCCTGAAGTTTGTCAAAGTACTTTTGAATCACCCTGTATATAGAAGAAATTCAATTAACCTAGCCCTCAGAGAGAAGTGGTAACCGTAGACACGTGTTTCGGGCTCTCGGCCCTCATCAGTACGGTGAAGAAGTGCAAGGATGAACAACACTTGGTAGCCAGCCGCACATTTGTGGTTTCGGTTAGCAGACCCTGTATTCCAGGGCAACAACCAACGTCACCACGGAGGCAGCTATAGCTACCTGCGTGACATCCGAGTCCAGGATTATAGAGATGAAAGGGAGGAATATCGAGGGGACTGTTAAACAAAAAGGAAGAAATTCAATGGACATAGCCCTCAGGGTCTGCCAACCGAAACCACAAATGTGCGGCTGGCTTCTGGTTGTTGACTCCGTTGGTTTGTCGTTTTCTACCAAGTGTTGTTCATCCTTGCACTTCTTCACCGTACTGATGAGGGCCGAGAGCCCGAAACACGTGTCCACGGTGAACACTTCTCTCTGAGGGCTATGTCCATTGTATTTCTTCCATTTTGTTCAATAGGTTCGTATATAACACCATTGCTGGGCAACTATTCGAGGGTGTACTAGTTGATTACAATTCATCAATGCGACAGTTTGTATGCATCACCATTGCTTAAAAGAGAAAATAGTTTAACATATTCATATAGGGGATTACAAATTAAAAATTAAAATATGGCCGTCTATTGTGAGCGGCGTGGTGGTAATATGAATAATGATTATTTACGAAAAATACGTACCATGGCAACTGTTCGAGGGTGTTGACATTATGGAAATATGCAAGTATATCATTGTTAGCTATTTGTTTTGTATTTACTCATCATAAAGTTGTGTGGTGATCTTTCTTTGTGCGGAAACGAGAGTTTTTCTTTCGTTTCGAAAACTTTGGACGATTGATGTGGGATGTGTCATGTGATTGATAGTGATGTGTATGGAGGCATTTGATCTTTCGATTGCAATAGTTGATGTACCTGATTTACGTATCGTAGTTCGCCGTTTGGTATGTAGGGGTTGATTGGGGCATTTTATGTGTGGTGGGAGAAATCTTATTTTTGATATATAAGATTGTTTGTTATTTATCTGTTTTCATGTGCTCATATTATGGTTTGGTAAATTCTATTTAGATTATTGGTATCCGTCCTGTTGTTCATTGCGTGCTTGCTTTTTTTATGAAAATCATTTCTTTGATGTTTCTTCTGTCTTCGTTAGATCCAATTTTCTTTGTTGAAATACCAAACCCAAGAACTTCCCCACAAAAAAAAACGTATAAATATATATATATATATATATATATATATATATATATATATATATATATATATATATATCGATATAAGGAATTGGTTTTCTAATTGATATAACCAGTTCCACAATAGCAAGCATAGTGAATCAGGGTTCGTTTGTAAGTGCCTCGGAGCTGTACCAATTAAAAAAAATTTGGTAAATACAGTGTAACCAGTTTCCGAACCGCTCTGGTGATCCATGATGAAGTTGCTCTCAAATATAATTCCAACCAAAGTTTGCAAACCACATCCTTCAAGAATTCCATGTTCGTCCGCAAAAAAACTAAATCCTTTCTGTCGGCAAATCAAAAGAGAACAAGAAATATGTATCATATCGGGAACCACGCCTTGCACATGAAGAACAAGGAATTTATGAGATATTCCATAAAAAATGGTTACGTCATAGATTCTTTATTTGAAAATCATACAAATTATACATTAAAATATTTTTTTAATTTTTTTTCCAAATTTTCCATCTTAAAAATGAGGAAACTAGAAATTAACAAAAGAATTGACGATATTCTGATAACCTAAGATTTGTTACATCCATCTTCGTGATTGCATGTACACAACTCCACGAGGGGGCTGTTGGGTTCTGATCCTTTTGTGCATAATGGCTTATCATCCACTAAGGCTGGATCCGTGCGATGACCACAGCTTCTGAATATTGTCATCTTTCCATTATCTACAAAAAAAAAAGAGATGCGT
Organism: Gonioctena quinquepunctata; assembly: GCA_018342105.1. Classification (NCBI taxonomy): domain Eukaryota; kingdom Metazoa; phylum Arthropoda; class Insecta; order Coleoptera; family Chrysomelidae; genus Gonioctena; species Gonioctena quinquepunctata. Next base: position 301,386 of record JAFIRS010000628.1, on the reverse strand, counting down.
GAAGTCATGACAAATAAAAAAATGCAAATTTTAGGTTTAGCATATTTTCAACCACCGACGCAAACAGAGGGATGTTATGAGTTCAACGTGTTTATCTGTGTATGTGTGTGTATGTCTGTGGCATCGTGGCTTCCAAACGGATGAACCTATTTTGATTTAGGTTTTTTTTGTTTGAAAGGTAACTTCATCGGGAGTGATTTTAGCTATGATTCAAAAAAATCTGTTCAGCCATTTGAAGATCATCAGCTCATTTCTAATTGATGCAGGGATGTGAGCACCTTCCACAGTTCTGATCGCTTAGAAATTTGGTATCCTGTTACTTTAAGAATATTGCAAGAACATGTTAACCTTGCCCTGATGCTGCAGCATCACCTGGAATCTGCAGGTTAAGCAACTCCTCACCAACTTACAGTAGAGGTATCGTATTTGGGCTCATTGAGCTGGTCTCAGTGAATAGGTTTTACATATATATATATATATATATATATATATATACTTATGGAAATTTTCTTGGGATTGAGGTTCGTTTTTATAAAATTATTAGTTGCTGAGGTTTGTCTTCATAACTAATAATTTTATGAAAACGAACCTCAATCCCAAGAAAATTTCCTTAAGTACAAATCGAAAGGTTTAAGGAGCATTTTCAATATATATAGATGGTGATTAGGGTCTGATGATGAGGCAGGAAAGGGAAATGAGGAGTAATTGGTGGGGGATTCTGAGCTACTCACACTCGTTCAATCGATATGAAATTTTGGTATACGATGTAGTACCGTTTGTGGCGAATTGGTGCAAGAATGTGTGAAGTGAATGAAAGAATGAATGACGAATAGCATTGAGAGAATGGATAAACCGATTTGATACAGTACGGTGCTGAATATAATAAGGCACGGTGGTGTGCTACTACGAACGTGGGGGTGGATGGGGGGTGATTAAATGGGAATAAGTGAATGAATGATTACGATTTGGTATACTACAGTAGGGTGCTGAATACAGTATGGTATGGATGGTGTACAGTAAAAAACAAAACAATGTTATGTTAGTTTTTAATGCATTTTAATTACTAATAGTACCTTCAAGTGAGAATTATTCTAAATGTTATAATATATTTAAATAATGAAGTACGACACTTAGTACGAAATTGAAGTATCTAGTGCTTCTCAGTCTTTACAATTCTGCTGAAGCCGATCTGTCATCAATTAAGTTATAACGCTAGGTACGTTGTTATTACAGCAATCGTAACCTAAGCATACGAAATAATCAGTTCAGCATAAGTAAATTATTATTAATTAAACTCAACCTAGGAAATTTAAACTGATGTTGTACAGTGCCGTTCCTCGTTTCTTGTTTGGCGGGAAATTAAAAAAATTTAAAAATTATGTCTCAAAACACACTTATTTGGGAAAATATTGAAAAATGTTATTTGGAAAAGTTATTTAGAACGACATTTTATAGCTATATAGGAGTTTGGAAAAAAATCTGAGATGAAAAAATAAAAATAAATAATTGCTATAAAAAAAATTTCAATTTGGAAAAATACATTTCTGACAAAGATACTCATTAGTAAAGCCCAAGAATAATATTTTGAATAATATTTTGTAAAGATTCACCAGCTACTTCTATTTTTTTCGAAGAATATTTTAAATCTGTGGATTTGCCATGTGTTCAGCTGCTTCATAAGAGGTCACAGAAATATCTTCAGGACATTATAATCCTGATACTGTTTATTATTAACAAAGAACCATGTATCTACAGAATTTTAATATGAATTTTTTATTAGAACAAAAAATTGATTCAATTTTTTACATAATTACATTTTATAATAAAATTAGAAGCTAAAATAATTATAAACCAAACAATTTAATGCATACTCGAAAGTTTGTAAATGTCCATTACTCGACGTGTCTACCCTGACGTTCAATACATGTAGTTGTTCGGGATTTCATTTCTCTGGACACATTTCGCTGCATTTGTGGTGTAATGTTATTGATACATTGTCGTATTACTTCTTCTAAATGGTTGATATTACGAAATGGCCGATGTTTATGAACCCTACTTTTGAGGTACCCCCATAAAAATCCAAGGGCGTCAAATCTGGGGATCTTGCAGGCCACGGGTTTTCTGAATATCGTCCTATCCATTTATGAGGAAAGTGCTCGTTAAGCCACGCTCTGACTTCAAGGGTACCATGTACTGACGCTCCGTCTTGTTGGAAAAAAATATAATTCCTTCTTTGCAGCGGTAATCCATCTAAGAAATCAAAAAACACATTATTTAAAAACACTAAATAATTTCGTGAATTAAGGTTGCCCCTAAAAAAGTAAGGCCCAATGATCTGTGTATCTAATATGCCGCACCAAACATTAGTTTCAAGAGAAAATTGACTTTTTGCCTCTATCTTCCAATTTGGGTTCTCATCAGCCCACCATCTACAATTCTGGGAACTGACAGTACCGTTTGATGTAAAAGTCGCCTCATCAGTGAATAAAATTTTTCTAGGAAAATGTTGGCATTCTTCAATCATGCCTTGGAACCAAAATGAAAAATCTAAGCGTGCATCAAAATCTCTATCGAGTAAGGTGTGGATGAATTTTGGTTTGTATGCACGAAATTTATTATTCTTCAGAATTCTTCTTATAGATTTTTCAGATATACCGGTTTGTTCCTGCCTCTCCGATAGTGCCATCCGTGGATTTTCTGTGACCGATAACAAAACATTAAAGGTACCTTCTTCATTAGTGACGGGCTTACTACGTGGAATTTTGGAATGATTTTCTACACTGCCTGTAGCTCTAAATTTGTTTAAAATACGCAACACAGTAGATCCATGGATATTTTTATTTGGATATCTAGCATTGAATATATCTGCTGCTTCTCTGGAACTATGAAAACGCTCACCACATATTAAGACGAGCTCAATTTTTTCTTGCAAACTCAGCTTTTCTTGGGGCATCCCTAATTATTGTTAACACACAACAAAATGTAACTTTCACAATGAAAAAAACTATAGAATAAAGACGATAAAAACACCCGGATAAATAATAACACTACTAAATCGTTTGACAACTCTTAATAACACATTGTCATTATTAGTCAATTGTTTCATGGCCTCTTTGATCATGAGAAAATCTGTCGATGCACGCATCAACAATGATAATATTGTATGATTCCAACAATTTGGCAAAAATCAATTTATTTTTTGTTTGAATGAAAAATTTTATTTGAAATTATGTAGATACAAGGACCTCTATTAATAATGAACAGTATCGGGATTATAATGTCCTGGAGATATTTCAGTGACCTCTTATGAAGCAGCTGAATACATGGCAAATCCATAGATTTCAATTTTTTTCCGAATAAAATAGAAGTAGATTGCGAATATTTACGAAATATCATTCGAAATATTGGCCTTACTAATGAGTTTCTTTGTCTAAAATGTATTTTTCCAAATTGAAATTTTTATTATGGCAAAAAATTGATTTTTATTTTTTTATCTCAGATTTTTTTCAAAACTTGTACATAGCTATAAAATAACGTTCTGAACAACTTTTTCGAATAACATTTTTCGATATTTTCCCCAACTAAGTGTGTTTTGAAACATAATTTTTAATTTTTTTTAATTTCCCTCCAAACACGAAAAGACGAACGGCACTGTACAACGTCTTTTGGGGTTGCTTTTGATGCAGAAGCGATTGCACATATCGATATTCGTCAAAATTTATTAATAAAAGAATTTCCCATATGATGCGTACTTTCTGCCGGTCACTGTATTGAATTTGAAGGGCCAATACATTTTATTGTTTGACTTTTTAGAGGATTTTTGTGTCGGTTTTTTTTTTAATTTCTAATTTAATTTTATTATGAAACTGTGCAACATTATCATTGTGGATTTCATTGATCTCTAGCGGTAATTTTTCCACATACAGTAACATACAATGGAAATTCAAATATACAGGGTGAGTCAGAAGTACTTTGACAAACGTCAGGAGGTGATTCCTCCCAATATTCTAATATGAATTGTCCGAATGAATATGTCCGGAAACGCTTCGTTTCCAAGATACAGGGTGTTGAAGTTTGATTTTTATTTTGGTTTTTTTTTAAATAACTTTCGAAATACTTACCTTAATCAAACGAAAATTGGTACTGAGATGTTTTTTGTGGTGCCTATGACATTTTTAAGTTAAAAAATCAATTCCTCTATCATATCTACGTAAAAACGCTACCTGTGTTACAAGTCGCTATAAGCAACCGTTTTCTAGATATTTGGACTTGAAAATTCCAAGTCGATTATTTGATAATCGATGCGTGTTGAAGTTATTACCATTATCTTGCATTTTTACAAGAATGCTTAGGAAATGAATTTGACATTTAAGTAAGAAGTTTTGGTGATTACATATTATGTGACAGTTAAACGTTTTGTTTTAAAACACTAATTTTGAAAAAAAATATTATTTAAACAATAATGATCATTCAGCCGATATGCATTTCGTTTATGGCCTTGCTAATGGCAATGCGCGCGAAGCAAGACGTATTTACCAGGAGCGATTGCCTAAACGAGTACTGCCTTCAGCTCCAACATTTTCCAGTCTCCACCGATGTTTGGCAGAAACAGGTAGCTTTGAGAGGGCAGCTGATGTTATTGGAAAACCAGGATTGAAAAAAGCTGTTTTGAACGATCTCGAGGAGAATCCAGAAACAAGTACAAGAATAATTGCTGAAGCTCTCAATTCTACTCAGTCCACAGTTTGGAGAATTATCCACGATCAATCCATACCATATTCAAAGGGTACGAGTTCTTTTGCCACAAGACTTTCCCCAACGCATTACTATGTGTCAGTGATTTTTGAGAAAATTGGCTGAAAATCCTCAATTTTTAAGATATGATCTCTTCACGTACGAGGCAAACTTCTCCCGAAATGCTATCACAAACTTTCATAACAACCATATTTGGGCTCTGGAAAATCCACACGCAGTTAGTGAAAGACATTATCTGTATCAATTTTCTGTAAATGTATGGGCGGCAATCATTGATAATTACTTGATAGGTCCTTTCTTCCTTCCGTTCCGACTAAATGGCGCAACTTACAGAGCATTTTTAGAAAATGAATTGCTGGGATAACTTCAGAATGTACCATTAGAAATTCGTATCCGCATGTGGTTTATGCATAATGGGGCTCCGGCCCATTTTAGCGTTGTAGCCAGGGAATTCCTTAACACTGTCTATCCAAATCGATGGATCGGTAGGGGTGTAGAAGAACCTAAGCAGGCGTGGGCACCAAGGTCCCCAGATCTAAACCCGCTAGATTTTTATTTTTGGGGACATTTGAAGTCAATAGTTCATAAAACACCAGTAGCGAACGGGGAAGATCTCAGAAACCGAATAGTAGACACCTGTGAAACGATAAGAAACACACCAATAATTTTTGAGCGGGTATGATATTCAATGTCTAGGAGATTGAATGCCTGTATCTTCAATTTATTTGAATACAATTTAGTTTCCTTTATTTTATTTTGCATATTCAAAAATTCTTGAAATAAAATGTTGATATTTCTTGCAAATTTTATCAAAACAAATACAGATTTTGCACCCTTGATACAAAAATAACTATTTGAAACGAGTAAAAATAAATAGAATAGGTGGCAACCCCTACAAAAAAATTAAAAACTACTTACTTAAACGTCAAATTCATTTCCTAAGCATTCTTGTGGAAAATGCAAATAATGGTAATAACTTCAACACGCATCGATTATCAAATCAAGTCCAAATATCTAGAAAACGGTTGCTTATAGCGACTTGTAATAAGGGTAGCTTTTTTACGTAGACATGATAGAGAAATTGATTTTTCCACTGAAAAATGTGCTAGAAGTACGCTCAAAAAAGTTATGGATCTTCAAAAAAGAAAAAGACGTGTAGGTGGCGCCCCATACGAGTAAGAGCAATAATAACATCAGGTTCGAATTCGACAGCTCGAAAAACCTCACAATAGCAATTCTCGATTAGTTAAGGTCAGTATTTCGAAAGTTATTTGAAAAAAACGAAAATAAAAATGACATATTTATTGAGACAATTCATATTAGAATATTGTGAGGAATCACCTCTTGAAGTTTGTCAAAGTACTTCTGACTCACCCTGTATATTATAGCAAATCATATGCAGTATCAAAGAAGTATTCCCGAACGATCTATAACAGTAAAATATATAGGAACTGTCAAACGCTATATCGAAACCAAAGAAATTTCACTTCAATAATAAAAACTCATTTCAATTGAACATCAAAATCCATGTCAGGAAACAGGAGAATACCCAAAGAGAGTAAACGTTATCAGAGTAGGAGAGCCTATTTCCCTTAAGACAATGGTGACACTAATAGAAAGAGATAAAAGATCATTTGTGAGTCATAGTGACGTATATGGACATGTCATGGCCACCATTCTCTCTGGACAGTGGAGGACAAGCGCACTCTGGTATCAGAGAGTTACAGGCTCTGGAATGAATATTGGACCACTCTGTATGTTACGTGGGCCACCTCCCAGATAACACATGGACATCCAATGGATATCCATTGGACATCCTTCATGAATTTTATGGATATACTATGGACATCCAATTATATCCAAAAGATATCTTATGGACATCCGATGGATGTCCAAAGTGGAACAACCTGTACATCCATAGAATATCCTTCAAGGATATCCATGAGATATCCTCCAGAGATGTCCATAAGATATCTTTCAAAGATATCCATAAGATATCTTTCAGGAATATCCATGATATATCCTTCAGGAATATTCAAAAGCTATCTGAAAGATTCCTTGAGAGATATTCTAAAGATATCTTTCGGGGATATCCATCGAAGATAAAATATAGTAATGGCAATCTGGAGGGAAATGGAATAATGGTATTGAACAAAAAAAATGTATTAATAAACTCTGGTATCAAAAAAATTCTCATAAACTTCGGAGTTATCAACAAATGAAATGTATATGTAAACTCTAAAATAAAAACAGAATATTAAATGCAGAATAATCAAAAAAATAAAGTTAAAGAAAAAATAGAATGCTATTTTCTTCGTCCATCCAGGTGTTTCCTTTATTCTAGAAGATGACAGATGCCTTTCTTTGGCCCTTCTCAGCCAAGCCTAGATGGCTTCTTCAGTAGCTTTTTTATTTTCCGTCGAATCACTGAGGTCAGCCGCTTCTGAAATGATATATTCACAGGTATAATTAACGTTGAAATTTAGAAAGAAATTCTGAGAAATATTATGCTTTTTTTTTTAATTCGAATACTGATGATGATAATATATATACCACTGCCATAGTTTTTCTCTCTCTTTATTGGTATACTATGATATATATATATAAAGCATTTTTTACATAAACTTCTCTTGGAAATTTTGCATTCTCACTGAACTAGCAGTCTCTTATGAGACAATACAAATCATCAAATAAATTGAACAACTGAATGGGCTTTTCACCCAGTGATAATTCAGCCAGTTTTAGTTGTCCACTTTATTTTTTTTGCTCCATACCAGCTATATTTGGAGGCAAACATATTAGTGAGCACGGAAGAAAGGCATCGTTCCACAGTAATATTTTTGAGATTTCATTTAGGTACCTAAAAAAAGAGTTCTAGAATAGAAAAACATACAACTTACCTACATAAGCTTTGAACTTCGATCCAGTTCCCAAATATTCTTCCGAGAGATTCATTTTTTCAGTGCAATCAATAGGAAAATGTTCGAATCTACTGATGAATTATCTTCATCACATGTCCACTGTTGTAGGCATTCACACCATGTTTAATCTGGGCACTGTGACATTTGAAAAACTCGTGTATTGTGGCAAATGTAACGAGGTGCTTTTCAGCATTTCTGAAAATATCGAAATTCAAACAGCAAACACTTAAATGCATTGGAAATAATGGATTTTTATAGGTTATGTCCTTCTCGATTGATATTTACCTGTATTCGGCCAATATATAATTCCCTTTGGAAACAATCAATTGCTACAGATGAAAACCATTATGTCCAGACCAACAGGGTATCAAAAACGAAGGAAAATAGAAAAAAACACGACTTTTGTTTGGATTCAGTGCTATGACTATGACCTTCGACCTTCCTCAACAAAATGACAGACGTCGCCAGTAATTATGCGTATAGTATGGCCAGGCTGTCGCAGACACATGTATATCTGTTCTGTGGTCGCAGAGGGTCCCCGCGACAACATATTTTTGAAAAGGTACAATTTGTGTATCTACGAGAATATTTACATTCATTTATGATTGCTTTGGATATCTCATGGCTATCCCTAGGATATCTTCTGAAGGATATCCATTTCAAATCAAGTAGAAAAACGAAAATGAGATTTTTCCAAAAAAATTAATCTATATGTACGAGCATGGAAGAAGCTCAGAAATTGACACAATAAAAATCAATCTTGCAATCTAAACTTATCCATATGAAGGATATCCATTTCAAATGGCCATCCATATGATATCTTCTGAAGGATATCCATTTCAAATCCGTCGACGGATATCTTATGGATGTCCATTTCAAATCCAGGGATATCCCGACCAGAATTGGACATGAAATGGATATCCATAGGATATCCTGTGTTATCTGGGCTGTACTCATGACCACATACATCACTATGACGGGTTAATGGTACAAGATTCTAACTGGCTGGAGCTTATTAGTACCTCCTATTCAAATAACGTTTACTCTCTTTGGAGAATACCAACCTTTTTTCACTTCTTTTCTACAGCTGTTCGGAACAGCACGCCCGAAATCTGAAACATATTCGCAATCCGAGAGAGGAAGGGTCCTGTTGTCGAAGGGATATCCACAATCCGGATCAAAGTCTGACCTACAAACCCAACATTTTATGGATAGTCCTGCAAACAAAAAAGAAAGATATTTCATTCCAAACATCAAAAATTGATATGGAGGTGGTGAGATTTTCACATATGATTTGTTAGTTAGTTCATAACGCGTAATGTTTCAATTACCAACTTTGCACATTGAAACAATTATCAATAATTTGTCAAGAAAACCTGGAGTAGCCCAGCAAACATTATTGATCGGTAAATTGATAGGCCATGGATGTTAACGGCGGTCAGATGTCGGTAGCGGCACATCGATGTCGGCAAATAATTGGCATGATATCAGTTTTGCCGCTTTGGCTCAACATACGCACATTTATTATGGATGTTTTAAGTTTAGCCAGAAATTGCCCGTTAAAGATTTGCGATAATCGCGCCGATGTCGTTTTGACACAGTATATGTGCTGTGCTGTAATGAAAATGCAACATTGGCATTACTGAATATCACGTTGGCAGTTGGCCCTACTGCTGATTTCATGACAAATCGAAAAATCGCGTATTTTGTTTTTTATCTGGTGACTGGTGACTGTGGTTTGGTTATTTTTGTGAAAAATAGGCGAAATTTTTTTCAGATTTGTGTGTGGTCATTCAATATATTCGGTGAACAAGTGACTCTTTAACTTTAGAGCAAGCAGATATGTCCGAAAATACAGAAAAGTAAGTATACCTACATCATTTGCTATATATTTATATAGCATCATACCATCACAAGGTTTCCTCTAGAAAACTCGCGCATATCACAAAGAGCACTCGTCAAAAACAGCTCCTTGCGAAAAATGCTGTTGAGGATATAGGATATAGTCTCCACTGTAGAGGTTGAGGTTATGATAGACGACATTTCTCGGAGAAAACTTGATGTTGAAGTCAGCCCGGACCCAGTAAAGCAAAACATATGAAAATTGATATTGCTGATAACTTCATGGACACTAATTCTGTTGTTGAAGATCCAGAGGATTGAATGATGATTTATCAGACAAAACCAAATTTCCTGAAATGGTAAGTCAACTTTTCCATTTCATATTGTTGAAAAAAATGTTATGAAGTATTCACACACTGAAGTAACATTTCAACTGCATTAAAATTGTGCTAAACTAAGACATTCAAACATGTGTATATCTTCATTTGAAATTATGGGCAGTATTATAATTCGAATCCAGCAGCTGCATTGAATCTTCTACTTCATTGCCTATCACTATTATTGCTTTTATTTTAATTTTAGTGTTCAATACATTGGAGGCAAGGATGATAATGAGACATGCAGGAAAAATATCTGTAATTTAATCACTAATGAATTAGCAATCCACACAAATTGGACAGGGCGAAATGAGAAAAATGGTTTCAAAGATATCAAAAACTTGATCCAATTGATACATGGTAAGTTCTTTTGGCTCTTCTTTCCTCCTCGAATCATGGGCCATATTTTATAGTTGAAATTTCCTTTAAACGAAAATGCGTATACTCATTCCAAATTTATATTCGTAGTGTCAGTCAGGAAGAATCCTGTGTCAAAGGATTGTACAATTAATAATGTTGAGACAACCATCAAGGCATGGCTAAGAACTGCTGGTGACCGTGAAGGAGGTCGAGCAAAGAGAACTGCTCAAAAATAGTGGACTTTCAAATTGAACAGTACCTGCCACCCAAAGAATCCTTTTTTAAAATATTTTTATATATATTTTGTAAATAAGATATTTTTTATTTTACATTATATTTATTCGTTTTACTCATCATGTTTCATTGTTATACCTAAATATATAGCTTATAAAACAGTGTTATCAGTGAATTATCTCAAAATGGAATGGAAAAATAATTTCATTTATGTTTTTGATATATTAAGTAATGAACTTCTGTTTGGAAGGCAGTGCCGGTTTTAGCACTTCGGGTGCCCTGGGCGAGATTTTTTATCTCTGCTCTCCAACTCACACAAGTGAAAAAAAAATTAGGAAAAGAAGATCAAAAATGAAATACACATTTATTGTTATTCCACTTTTCCGCTTCGTGCAACAAGTCACAATATGCTCCTTGCAGGAGCGGACATACATGAAGGAAGCGCATTCGGCCGACGCACCTTCATGCCTGGCGCCCTGGACGATAGCCCAACCACACCCTACCATAATGCTGACTTTGTTTGTAGGTATATATTCAATACTAATGCGTACACAAATCCTTAGGAACCTCTGTTGTGCAGGCAAGTGATATAAATGTATTAAAATGTGTTTCTTGAAATAAAAAAAAATTAATTCGAACTAGTGATAAATATTTTTTCAGGCCAGTTTGAAATGCAATATCTGGGAAATATGGATGAGTATCTTGGAAACTATTTGAGATACAATAAAAATGGTTGAAATGGAGAAAAAGTTGCCTGTTTAGGTAACTATATAGGAACACAATCTGGCTCAACAGTTTTCCTAAATTCTCTATAATTAGTGGCTTCAGAGAGTGAAAACCATGGATTGTTTATATCTAGTCCATAAATCAGTCGATTCTGGATGTTTGGTGAATTTATTGTGCATAATAATGACCTCTCGTCATTGAAATTTCACTGTTTCCGATTGTTCTTAGGCACTTATATGAACCATTTTGTTTTCATTGAAACCGTATTTACGCTCATTGCCTTCCAAGATATGCCCTATACTTCCATGTACAGCATTTTGAATTGGACGCCCCTGTATATTTGCACAGATCATTGATGAAACCCCAACAGTGGAATGACGCGGTTGATTAGTAGGATACCCGCCATCGCACAATAATCTGTACCATGCAATATCAGTTCATCTTAACTCTGTCTAGCCGCTGAAGGCCCGCTCTGTAATAAAGCGGGTGGTAGTCTGGAGGCCTACTGGTGGCCATCGCGACACGGGCTAGCCGGGCCGACGATGTATCATGATTATGGCCCGCTTATGTTGTCTGTCGGGTGTTTTTAAAGTGCCTCTAGAGGCCCACACATAACATGTTTGCTGGGAGACGTCAAATATCCTCAGCGAAATGATGTCAAATACATTTGAATAAACATATTAATCTTGAAAAATCAAAATAGAAATCTGAAATATTCCACTCATGACTTTTGAAATTCATTACTATTACAGTTTTGAAGCAGAACAGTTCAAATCCTTATCAAAGTGAGTGGCTGTATAGAGTTCATAAAATGAGAATGAGAAACGATTGAAATTCCGTTTTCTCAAATGGATCATCGTGTAAATGAGTAGTCTATCAGGTGTGTGATTCAATTCTTCATCGATTTGTATGAGGTTTTCTCATTGTTGTTGAATAATTTAAGACTTTTCATTTTATACACGTTTACCCCAACCAAGTCATTCAAATTGATTTCAAAGGAGGCAATGCATTTGACATCCGGGAATATGTGAATTGTTCGCAAACAAGTACGAATGGATCCCACATCGAGAAATCAAACATGAACTCAAAACATATCAATATAAACACACAAACTTAATTTTTATACAGTGTCCGGCATATTTTTGGCAACAAATGAAAAAAAAGTTTATTAAAAATTTCTCAAAAAAATTTTTTTCTCCTAAAAGTTTTTGTTTTTGCTCAAACTCAAATTGCGCTATCCAAAATTTATTCATCTCCATTCGTATACAAGGGAGGTGGAATAATTCGAAAGTAGCTTAGGAGTAAAGTACCTTTATTTTTCAAAATACACCTAAAGTTTATTTGAATAAATGACTTACAATTTGAAGAATATTCCAAATTTAGAATAACAGCCTCTTATTCCAAAAACAAGTTTTTACTGATTTTTTATCACCACCCTATGTATTATGAGAATTTGTAATGTCATAGAACACTCATCATTGATTATTACCTGAATGACCATATGAAGTTAAGTTCCGTCCAACTATCAACTAGAAAATAGCATTAATCGAACTTGGTGCCGACAAAATCTCATTTCTTGTTGCCTGATAAATCTGGAATGTGAAGTTCCTTACCAGGTAGAAATTGTAAAGTAACATCATATTTGAGAAGCTTTATGACAAGTTTTTGAAGTCTTGGCGAAAGTGAATCTATAGGTTTTTTTCAATACCCAAAAGAGGTTTATGATCTGTTATAGCAATGAAAGGTCGACCATATAAACGAGAGTGGAATTTTTCACAACCCAGCACAATGGCCAGAAGGTCTTTCCCAATTTGCGCATAGTTGAGTTGAGCACTATTCAAAAACATTGACCAAAGAGCTATTGGATGACCATTTTTACTTAAATGACCACCTAATCTGTTGCTAGCACCACAGGTAAGTTTGGGTTGAAGTAACTTAATATAGGTGCTTCAGATTTTTAAATGCCAAATCCCGCAAGTTCTCGCCTTCCCATACCCCAGTTATTTTTTTCAACAATAAGCGGAATGGTGCTGTTTCTTCCACTAAATTCTCAACGAATCTACCCAAATAATTGACTGACCCAAAAAACTTTTGTAATTCCTCAACTTTTTTGATTTATTATTATTTTGAATGACTTTAATTTTATTTTTGTCAATTTCTATGCCCTTACTAGATATAATATGCCCCAAAAAAATTATTTTATTCAATGCCAGCTGTAATTTTTCACCATGCCTGACATTTTCCAAAGCCATGTGAAGATCCACATCTGTGACAAACAGGTTTTCCTTCATTGCTATTAACTTCTTCCTTCCATGTAATTCTTCCTGTTTGTTTCCTGCTCATTTCTTCATATCTATTTCTATTACCAAACTCCATCACATATTTTATACTCAGTAGATGTTTCTTATAATTTCAACTTGTTTTCTAGATTCTTCATTTGCTCTACAAATATCTATGCACTTCGGTATTGTCAAATTCTTTACTGCTTACAACTTCTCTCTCAAACTGTCAGACAGCATTCCACATATTCTCTCTCTTATCAACAAATCATACAAATTCTCAAATCCACACTCAGTTGCTTTTTGTTTCAAATTAGTAACATACACACTTTGATTTTCCTTTTGATTACTTGTGAAAAATATGTAACGCAGGTATGTCTCGTTTTTATATGGTTCTAAATACACCGAAAGTTTATTTATTTATTATCACTTTAACAGTTTTTTCATCATCTTTTTCAGCAAATGTCAATGTGTTGTAGACATCAAGTCCACAATCTCCTAATATATTCAGGAAAGTAGCTCTTTCTTTCGCCACTGGTTATTTCTCTAGATCTGAGCTATCTAAAACAATTATATCTTCTGTTTTCATTTAGACCAATGAGCCTTTTTCCTCAAGTACGAAAAATTCCCCAGTAGCAACGCTAATAGTCCGGTAGGGACAAACACTACCTAACTCACATTAAAGTATATGTAAAAATAAACATTGAAAAAAATTTGTAAGAAGACGACGTTCTGGGAGCCAAATCAAAATTTGCAAATGTGAAGGTTAATAATGTAGCAACATTAAAAAGGTGGCTTGCTTGTCGAAATCTTTAAATTTTCGATATTTTTTTTTATTAATAACAGTGAATATAATTCAAGAGGTCATTTTTAGGTACCGTTTTCGCGCACAAAAATCACTCATAATGCCTCCTTCTTCTTACGAGCTGAAACTACAATCACCAAATCACTAATTTTCGGTATAACTTTGCACAAAATGTAGCCGGTTTTATCGAAATAATACTCCTTCAACATTTACACCTATCCTAACTTTTCACATTTACCAAATTTAATCTGTCAAAGGTGAAAAGTTGGTATTTTTTCGATAAAATCGGCTATATTTTGTGCAAAAGTTGTACCAAAAATGAGTGATTTGGTGTTTGTAATTCAAGCTAGTGAAAAGAAGGAGGCATTGTGAGTGATATTTGTGCGAAAAAACGGTGCCCAAAAATGACCTCTTGAAGGAGGAGAAAGTCAACATATGTTGGTAACGGTAGAAGCCTATTCTACTATAGCCCATCGTGCTATTGCAATTTGAGATTCCTCTCCATCAATCTCATTCTTCTCAAACACCTCAGGGTCCACATCCATAAATACTGTAACTAGAATTGCATTTTCGTTTTAGTTTTGTGTCTTGTTGAGAGACTTGGGATAATTTTCCCTCTTCACATTTTTACCTTTTTCTTTCGCTTCTTTTTCTTTTGCAAGTCTCTCCACTGCCTCTTGTGAGGTTATTATCTCCGCACCTATAGCAATCCTTATTCTTTTTAGTGAATGTTTATCTCTTTGGGTCTGCTTCATTGTATTCAATAATAACTCCTCAAAACTCACGTTAGATGAGTATGGCTCAAACATATATCTAAATATTCTTGAGATTTTTTTTCAATTAATCTTTGCTAAAAGTGAATTGCATCATCTGAGAGTTAGAAAAAAACAAGATTCAGCTGTATCTCCAAAAGTATGAACATTTTTAAGCGAATCATCACAGATTGTTTTGATTTCTTGATCAGATCATTTCAATTGGGTAATATTACCTATTTTGATTTGTTATACTGGGAAATGGAAATGGTAGTAGTGTGAGGTGACCGGAAAAGAGCAAGACAATCTTTTAGTTTGACAAGCAGTGATTTTCATGGTATTTCTGTCAAAATGGATAATAATACATATTCAAATGCAGATATTTTAAATTTTCATAGAAACTTGATTTTATTTCGGACTATTTAGGTATAGGAACATGATACATCATTTGAAAGGAACTTTAATTGTCTTCGAGGATATTTGATAATATACAGGCTGTTCTATTTTAAAAAATGTACTTTTCACCATTTTTGTATCTATCGAAAAAATCACAAATTTTCAACGACCCTGTATAATGGAGAACGAATTCCGTTTAACATAACTGATTAACAGAACATTGGTAAACTACACTCAAAATTTCACCAGTCCAAATACCGCAGTAATAAACATTTAATTGAAGCTATGTTTTGCACAAAAAATAAGGAAATCAATGAATTTCTCGAAAACCGCTTGAGATAGGTATAGGAAAGTATCATACAAAAATGATCGTGAAGTAATAACAAAGCAAAAAATGCAATAGTATACAGGGTGTTTCATTTAAAAAATCAAAGTTCTTGCTACTTTTTAATATAAGCGGCAACGCGTCAGCGCTGAAAATATTCCAGATCGATAGAGCACAACTAATTACCCAAGAAACCGAATTTTCAAAATTATCCTGTTTCCCGTTCTCCAGAAACGTCTAATAGGCCATCGAGTGTGAGACACCCTGTATTAATAACATTGATCGTATACAAACTAGATAGATAGATAGATATATATTTATTTCCAAACTAATAAAACATAGAATTAGTGAGTCGTCAGAATAATACAATGTATAACATATAAGTCTATATAGACATGTATAAAGTAAAATTTACACTAAGAATAAAGTAAAATATAAGATATGAGGACAGACTGGGGAAGAGTCTATCACAAGAGTTCGAGTTCAGTAACTGATATAGGTTGAGACACTTAATCTTTGAAGGTAATTTGTTATAAAGTTGCAGATTCAGAGAATTATTTTGTGACATCAAGAGCCTGCATCTAGGTGTCGTGAGAGAATTTGCATTGCGAATGGAGTAAGAGTGAATTTCTGATTGCACAGTGTATTTGTTTTTGTTTTTATGAATTTCAAGTAAGGATGAATATTGAAATAGAGTAGGAAGTGGCATAATTTGAAGATTAGCAAAAAGAGGGCGACAGTGTTCGCGATGATGAACTCCAGCCATGACTCTAACAACTCTTTTTTGCACTAAGAAAGCTTTATGAGCGTGGCACGAGCTACCCCATAATAAAATACCATAAGCCATGTGACTTTGGAATAAACCAAAGTAGCATGATTTGAGTACGTGCAAACTAACGCAATGCCTCAAACGTCGGATCATAAAGGTGATACTTGATAATTTTTTTGTTAAAGTCTCTATATGAGGAGCCCAGTTGAATCTATCATCAAGTTGCACGCCAAGTAATTTGACGCTATTTCCCTGAGGAATATTTGTTTTAGAGGAAACGATGAGAGATTGATTTTTCTCGATATTGATTTTCAGTTTATTTGATGTGAACCATACTTGAACTACATTTGATATATCAACAGCTAAAGTACTAACGTTTTCTAGGTTAGTACTTTGGGAGACAAATGTTGTGTCGTCCGCGAAAAAGACGCTCTTGATCGGTGAGGTACAGTAGTAGAGGTCATTAATATAGATCAAAAAGAGGAGAGGGTCCAGAACAAAGCCTTGAGGGACACCATGGGAAATGTTCTTACGATTAGAAAGATCCCCACCAAGTCTAACACATTGGGTTCTACCACCCAGATAAGATTCGAAGAAGTCCAGTGCCAGGCCTCTGATACCATAGAAATACATCTTTTGTAGTAGGATAACGTGTGAGACACAGTCAAAGGCCTTAGATAGATCACATAGCGTAAGTTGCCTTTTTCCAGGCCCTCGATTATGTCTGACACATTTTTTAGAAGAGCCTGGGTTGTTGATCGATTTTTCCGAAAACCAAATTGGCCAGGACATAAGAGAGAGTTGCTCTCAAGGGAGTTATATAGTTGTTGTTTGAGAATAATTTCAATAATTTTACCCAATATCGGTATAATCGAAATAGGCCGAAAATTGTTAATGTCATCTGTGCTACCCTTCTTCAGAACCGGTAGGACCATAGAGTACTTCAGAGTACTAGGAAAAGTTCCAGAGGAAAAACAGTTATTTATTAGAATAGCCAAAGGATCGGCAAGGATGTCGGCTACAGATTTGATAATTTGACTGTTGAGCTCGTAGGCATCAAAAGCGTTATAAGTTTCTAAGACATGTTGCTTTCAGAATGGGTCGGCAGTACGGACCTATAACTACAAGCAGATCTTGAGCGTATTAAATATTTGTTCTCTCGAAATGAACCAAAAAAATTAGACCTCATAATTCTGTTCAAAGTACTAAACGGCGATGTTTCCTGTTCAAAACAGTAAATGTTCTTACTCGCAATAATGTATTGTTTGCCATACCTACCATTTCATCATTCCAATTAAGGATATCATTGTCTTCTATCTAGATTCATGCGATTAGGAAATGAATTTAATAGCAATGGATTTGGTGTGACAGGTTTGAATTTTTCAAAAAATCATTGCGAGAATTGAATAGCTGGATTTATTATCCTACATTCTATCAGTTTGTAGCGTTGAAATTCAGTGTCAAATTTTACTTACTTTTTAAACTATTTAAAGTTTAATATCGTAGAAGAGGGGTTTTCCCGTTGATTATATATTAATGAATACAAAATAAAAGATACTTTCAAAATAACTCAACCACCTTATTGCCAGTCCATTCCTCAGGCTTTAGCGCATCTTTTGAGATGCTGTCAAACTAGGAGTCTGTATAAGAAACAACTCGAGCGAATAGAGTGGCGAAATATACTATAATTTGACGCTGAGCCGTTGAATAGTTGTGGAAAAATTGAATTTGTCGCTATTGATGTTCAAGAAAAAAATTGTTGTTTCGCTAAGTTCATATGAACTTAACGAAAAAACTTTTGATTGAACTATGAGGACTAATAATTTGCCGCCAATTTGCCGCTAATTAGTTGTGTAATAAATAATTTGGTCACTATTGTTGTTTGACAAAAAAACTGATTTTCCACTAAGTTCATATACAGATAGTGTAACAACTAATAATTGAAATAACGAAAAACTGAAAAAGTAAGCTTATAATTCGCCGCTTATTTGTCATTGATAAATAATGCAAGAAGTTCGAAACATGCGCTACGGCCTAATCGACTGGAAAAAAGATGGTTATCTTGAATGGTTCTGAAGTTATGAATATTTCTGTGGGTCTGTGCACGACGCTATTTTAACACATACCGGGTGACAATGGGACTAGGTCCATGCCTATATCTCCTTCACTTGTCAACCGATTTGGATGAAATTTTGTACATAGATATGAGACACAATTTCGGATTGACAGACATATGGAAACAAAATTACCGACTTCTGGTTTTGCCAGAATCGCCACCAACTTCGATTTTTCAAATAGAACACCCTGTTATTCGGATTCTATGGCTCAAATTACATACGACAGTGTTGTAAAATGTTCATTTTACAATTGAAAAAAAAATAACTTCTCAATTTTTTTTTAACTTACGAGGCCTTGATCAGGTTCAAATCTATACTAATTCATATCAGTAACTCATAGTAATAGTCATTTAATCGATAAGATCAATAACAAATCCCACAGTAGGAATTGAAATTTTTTGAGCGCATTTTTAACGAAAAAATTGTTTTTTTCAATTGGTACCCACCATTCGATAGAGAATGTAATTACCAATTCAACAATAAACATTATGTACCCCTTTCTTTTTGTTCAAAACTAAAAACGAATTATTGAATTTGTACAATATTTTATACGATGCCTACAAATTCCAATGAGTTATCCGTTCAGGTTTGATGAAATGAAAGGTAGCCGTGGAATCATGGAAAACAGTAGGTGATCAATGTCATGTCAAAAGTGAAATACCAATTTTACTTTTCATCTCGTTTCGTTTGTAAAAAGTTTTTTTGAAATAGAAAATAATAATCGTTATTCTCGAAACGAACAAATCGATATGATATTGATATACGGAGAATGTCAGAAAAACGCTGTCAATGCTAATATGCTATACGCTGTTCGTTATCCGTTAAGACGGCACCCATTGAGGACCTATTTCAGGAAATTGTAAATGATGCTAAGGAAAGGACCAGCTGATCAAAACCACATCCACTTCATGCGAGAATTGGAAATTGAATGTGGGATCAGCAGGGAAAGAACCAGAAAAGTATTGAAAAAACATAAATATCGCTCCTATAAATACAGTTTGCATCATCATCGATATGAAAATGACCCAGAACGGAGACTAACTTATTTTAATCGGCTTTTGCGTCATCATGATTTGAATAATGGTTTTGTCTCGAAGATACTGTTTACAGATGAGTCTAGGTTTACGAATAATGGAATGTTCAACAGAAATAATACAAGTTGGATTATATGAAAGTTATCTTTTCTGTAGTGGATTTATGCTCATTACATGGCTCTCTACGTTTGGAACAGAAAGAAAGCGGTACATAATGTATATCGTTGAATTGGTAATTGAATTCTCTATCGAATGGCAATATGGCCCTTGGTAGGTACCATTTAAAAAAAAACTATTTTTTCGTTAAAAAATGCGTTCAGAAAATTCTAATTTTTGCTGTAGGATTTGTTATTGATCTTATCGATGAAATGATTATTACTATGAGTTACTGATGTAAATAAGTATAGATTTTAACCAGATCAAGGCCTCCTGGGCTAAAAAAAATTGAGAAATTATTTTTCTTCAATTGTAAAATAAAAATTTGCAACACTGTCGTATGTAATGTGAGCCCTAGAATCCGAAAAACATCAAAAAGGGTGTTCCATTTGAAAAATCGAAGTTTATGTACAAAATTTCATTCAACTCGGTTGATAAGTGGAGGAGATATGGGCATAGTCCCATTGTCACCCGGTATATTGACATAAGTCAAAAACTATTGCAGATAAGTCTACAAGACCTGGGTGCGTTATATCGACAATTTAGTGGCGACCAAAAATGTTTAAAAAAATAAAAGTCAGTTGTATATCTCATTTTGGGACATCTTGTATGTAAATAAAAATATTTTCAAAATGTGCCTCATTGTAGGACCATCATTTGAAAAAAATCAAGACGATAGTTTGGATAGAAAAAAAGTTATCTTGCACACACCCCTGAGTCACCCTGTACATGAATGAATATTTAGAGAATATAGTCAACCAAATAACTTTCACACAAATGACGATTTGAATGTACATACTTACCTTCTAGAATGAAGCAAGAGAAGAGAACACATAACAACAACTTCATGATGATCAAAACTAACTGTTCACTCGAAACACGTTTTAATAATTATTCGTTATTCGAAGCTGTTAGTAGACGAGAAAGATGAAATATGACGATAGGCGTCACCAAAGGTCGAACGAAAGGTTAAGTAAACATTTTCTAGCTCAAACGTGCTTCTGTCATATACAGCCTTTATCTAGTCCAGTATCTAGAAAGTAGCTTATACGTTTCTAACATTTTATATCATACTGATTGCAAGAAAGCGTCATTTCATAATATATCATTGGTTTGGAAGAGTAACAACAAATCTTTTGGTACTCCAGTTCAATGCGTTATTTCCAAATTATGTTTTGTTGAGTTGGGTATAATGACACAAAGTTAAATCGATGGATTCCCAAGTTAAATTAATGTATACATTTGTAATTACTATATTAACCTTTTAAAAGCATTCCTTTTTAACCGACGAAACCAAAAAGGAGGAGGTTCTCTAGTCAACACGTATATTTCATTTTATTATGTATGATCACGCATAACTTTTCACAGAGTTTTCTTACGTGTTTTTGCCTCCTGAAAAATGCGGCAGTCTCATACCGTTCCTGAGGTACAGCACTTTAAAAAAAATTACCTCATTTTCAAGCACCGTTTTCTCGCACAAAAATCACTCAAAATGCCTCCTTCCTTTTACCAGCATGAACAATACACCCTAAATCACTTATTTTCGGCCCAACTTTGCACAAAATATCGTCGTTTTTATCGAAAAAAATCCTCTTTCTTACACAATTCCAAATCAACAATTGTCATACTTTTGACAGAAGACATTTAGTAACTTTGCCTTATTTTTCATGTTGGTAATATATAAATCACCGCCCACAACAATTGCCCACATAAATGAAGGGGAAACTATTGCTTACATTTGAATTCGAAAAGTTGGCGGTGATTCACTTATCACCAACATGAAAAATTAGGCAAAGTTACTTAATGTCTTCTGTCAAAGGAACGAATATTATTTATTTAGAACTGTGTAAGAAGGAGGATTTTTTTCGATAAAAACGACGATATTTTGTGCAAAGTTGTGCCGAAAATAAGTGATTTAGGGTGTATTGTTTATGCTGGTAGAAAGAAGGAGGCATTTTGAGTGATTTTTGTGCGGGAAAACGGTGCTTGAGAATGAGGTAATTTTTTTTTTGAAAAAGTGCTGTAACTCGGGAACGGTATGAGACCGCCGCATTTTTCCCATATGCAGAGTGCATGTGTGGTGTAACTAGATATTTACCCAATTCCGATTATTGTTTTTTCATGGGATAGTTGGTTCCATTTGAATTTGAATAAAAAAATCCATCCCTAAGGGTAGCAAAATGGAGGATATTAATCGTTCTCCCTCTGCCAGGCATAACTTTGTAGTGGGTTTTCCGATTTAGATGATTCTATTTTTATTAGATAGGGTATACCTCATAGTTGATCATTTTCCTATTTGGAATGGAATAATCCACCCTCTATGGGTAGAAAAATAGGGGATCATTGATTTTTCACTTGTGAACAATGGCACACATATGTAATTGACATTGACAGATCCTCCTACATCCGTCACATTAATTACATTCTATGAAAGGATGGAATTATATACAAAGTGATAAAATCAACTAACCAGAACTTTCAAAAATAATTTATATTATATAACAATAAATAGTTAAATTAGATAATCATATTATTCAATAGTTAATAGTTGAGGTAAGCTAGGTAAGTGAGTATTTTGGAAGTAATCAAAAATTAAGTAGGTAGTAATTAGTAGATTTCAGCCACAAAAAATTCAAAAATAAAAACTTTTTAACAAAAAATTAAACTAACAAAATATCAACTGAAAAGCAAAAAATAAAATAAACCTTAGTCTTAGTGATAATTGAGCTCCTAAACTAATGTGAGTAACTAATTTTGAGACGGCGCCAAACAAACTAGCAATTGAATTAGGCAAAGCTAAAATGATGGCAGCGAGCACAGCGGCGTTTATATTACTTCTTCAAAGTAATATAATGATCTTCGATAATTGTTTGTTTGGCGCCGACTCAAAATTAGTTACTCACATTAGTTTAGGAGCTCAATTATCATCAAGACTCAGTAGGTTTATTTTATTTTCTGCTTTTCAGTTGATTTTTTCGTCGGTTTAATTTTTTGTTTTGTTTTAGGTCAAATTGATCAAATAAATGTTGGTTTTGGATATTCTATGGAACGAATACATGGAAAAACAATTTGATGTTTCTTAACATCCAATTCAACATCCATGTTGATTGAAACATTTTTGCCTTTGCGATGTAGAAAGTTATTTTCTCCACGACCGTTAGTGAATGTAATAATTCCGAAATCATTCCTAATAATAGAATGTAAAATATCTTATCCTTGAGTTAGAATATTTATTCTTCTTGCTTCGTATGTGTTTTTCAGGTATTTTCATCCTTCGAACTAAACGACATAGATTGCCATGGATTTCAAAACTGTCAGTGTCAGATGTAAATGGCAGCGTCGTAATAATTATTTTTAGACACGTTTTGATTTGAATAAAATAATTAGTGAAAAATCGGGTGAATCGGATATGGAATTTGGTAATACTCCACCCGAAATTACAAATTAAGCAAATAATATAAGCGAGAACCTGCTACCGCAATAATCGAGACATGAAAATGAAAAGTATTATGCACTATTAAGGGATTGGCAACAAGAAAAGAAAAGGGACTCCTTTTCAGAAAATGTTTCAATTGCATTTTTCGGTGATTCATTAAAAAATGGAAATCCTCGATTCTATGGAAAATATATTCAATTGTAAAAGCTAAGAAATCAATGGTTCTTACGCAAAAAAATGTTAAGCAATTCTTATAAAATGCTCCGGATGAGATATATTCAGCTACGAAGGTGATAAAAATTGTAATTGAAATAGTAATTTTATTAATATGATAATAATAATAATAATAATAATAATAATAATAATAATAATAATAATAATAATAATAATAATAATAATAATAATAATAATAATAATAATAATAATAATAATAATAATACGGGTTGTGCAACTTGTGGTGGAAGAAGTTCCCCAGTACCCACCACCACTTAGCCAGAGTTTTCAACTCGTGGCTTAGTGGAGAGCAGCAGATTCCGGCTTGGTTTGTCGAGGGGCGAACCGTGCTAATCCCCAAGAACGGAAATTTGTCTGATCCCAAGAATTACAGACCGATAACATGCTTGAACACGTGTTACAAATTGTTTACGCGCATTTTGTACACGCGAATACTCCTCGCAGTTGACACGGTGTACGAACGGATATATGAGCAGAAAGGGTCAAAGAAAGGTGTTGCTGGCTGCAAGGAGAACCTGCTGATCGATAGATGTATCACGCAGGATTCCGTGCAGTATAAGCGCAACCTTTCGATGGCCTGGATCGATTACCGCAAGGCATTTGATTCAACATCGCATGAGTTGATCTTGCATTTGCTCAGATGCCTTGCGGTACCCGATCAAATAGTGAGATGCATTGAACAGTTGATGCCACTCTGGAGGACTCGCTTCACCATAACATCAGGTGGAGCCAAAGTCCAAACGGAGCAGGTTATCTTTAGGAGAGGTGTGTTCCAAGGGATTCCCTCAGCCCCTCCTTTTGCATCTCACTTATGCCATTATCCGTTGCCCTCAGAAAACCCGTGGTTACAACTGTGGCACCCCGGAGACCGAAGGCATAAGGTCACCCATTTATTTTATATGGATGACCTGAAGCTTTATGCCTCGGGTGAGGGAGATCTGCAGCAATCTCTGAGGGTGGTGCAAGAGTACACGCATGCTATCGGTATGGAATTCGGGATGGATAAATGTGCACTGGTTCATCTCAGAAGAGGACGATGCGAGGATTACGGAGAGGACGCGCAGCTGGTAGATGGAAGCATCCTCCGCCATCTGGATGCCGGAGAGGCGTATACCTACCTAGGAGTGCAACAACGTTGCACCCAAGAGGTAGTGGCGGTTAAAAACGCTCTCCGCGGCAAGTATCAGCAGAAACTCCGGCAGATCTGGTCATCAGAACTGTCGGGCATGAACAAAGTTTCTGCCACCAACATGCTTGCCGTTCCAATACTAATCTACTCCTTTGGGGTCGTGAAGTGGACCCTGGAAGAGCTGCGTGCAATCGACGTAAAGACTCGCAAAATGATGCACCTACATCGTAGTTTGCATCCGAAATCGTCCGTTCCACGGTTGTACCTCCCCGAAAACAAGGAGGCCGTGGACTTTTGAGTTTGGAGTGTCTACACAACAGGATGGTGCTGGATGGAGCCTGTAGAGTCATCAGGAGCTTGGATCCCCTTCTCTGCATGGTCAAAGACCATGAGATCGCAGGGAAAGGAGCATTTCTTTTCAAGGCAGCAATCCGTGCAGCCGATGAACTCGGTCTTGTATTCGACACCGAGCGGGATATCCAAGACTCTGTCACCGAGTTGGAGCCCGCTCGACGGAGAGTCCACATAAAGCTGCAGAGAATACTGTACATCTGCAGCTCCACAAGGATAAGCCGATGCATGGAATCTTCTACAAACACATTGAAGACCACGGCTTATCCGAAAGGCTGACCTTTGCATTCCTTAGGTCAGGTGGACTCAAGTCGGAGACTGAGGGATTCATCATGGCTTGCCAGGACGGTGTTTTCAACACTCTCGTCTACCGAAGCCGCGTGATGGGTATAGAGGTCCCTGACACAAGATGCAGGGCCTGCCGTGGAGCGCCTGAGACCATCATGCACTTGCTGTCAGCATGTACAGTATATGCGGTCTCAGCCTATATCCATCGTCATAACGCGGCGTTACGAGTGCTGTATTATCATTTACGACACTCGTACGGTATTGATGAGACACCGGTGCTGCCCTACGCTCCGGGGGATATTGAGTCCGTTGTGGAGAATGAAGTGCCGAATTTATTGGAACTACTCATTCCCCACCCTCAGGCAGATACAAGCCAACAAGCCTGATGTAGTCCTCTTCGACCGCGAGCAGAAAACGATATACGTCATAGAGTTTTCGGTTCCGGGCGAACGAATATGTGCGAAAGAGGACGAAAACGGACAAGTATCGAGATTTACTCTTCGAGCTCCGCAGACTCTATCCAGACCATTCTGTAAAGATATGGTTCTGATTATAGGGGCCCTTGGTGGTATGATGCCAACGCTACTCTCACATACCTGGAAATTATTTCGTCATTCCGTAAATCGGCAAGAATCTCTAGCCGGCCGCATGCAGAAGGCAGTCATTCTCGGATCGTTACGTTTGCTCAGGACACATGATTCTCGGACCCAATGATCTCTCACCTCACGGGTGTGGGGAGAGGTCATTGGTTTATGTAACCAGCGCGCCCTTCCGAATGGGTCGGAGCTTCGGAAGTAAGGGCCCGACTGGTAGTGTTCAAAACGAAAATAATAATAATAATAATAATATATTTATTCACTCAAATAAACAAAGAGTTCCATATTAACCGTGAGATTGTGCATGAATTGTTTTATGTAAGATGTCTGAAAACCATGGTGCTTGCACTTATACGCGTATAAGTTTGGGATCGACTTGGCGACACTTGGCCTACTTGATAATAGAAATAACTAGCGTGACAGATGGCGCCAATTTCGTTTAGGTTTCAATTCAGTAACAGGGTATATTTATTTCCTCAGCTTTCTTTTTGAGGCGAACTGTTCACGGGTTCTAATTCTAGCTATGCTATTGGTTGAAAAGAGACAGCTGTCAAACTTCACCAATAGCAAAGCTAGAATTAGAAGCCCCCGAACATGGCACAAAGTAAGCACTGTCGTGTTGTTTTTCGTATTTTGTACCATTTGAATTCGAGGTTAACTGCATTTTGACAGTCGGAGAATTGCAAATGAAATTGTCATTAAATTGCAGAAAATATAAAATTCAATGCATACAATGATAAAATATGAAATGAAAATATCATTATTAGTCAATTCATCAAGATTTCTACTTGCTTTCGGTACTGAATACAGGTGAATATTCGAATCTGCGGCTTTCTAACTGTCCACACAAAATACAAATGTGTCCCGTTCTACAAAAAGTATCCTTACACACTACATACACTACCTGGAAATAAACAATTCCTCACGCACTAATGAACTGATGAACGAGTGATTTTCAAAGAACAAACTCAGGAATAAGCTAAACAAGATTTCAAATCGAAGAGATTGGAAACGCATAGATACCGACAAAACACTAAAAATAATTTCATATAAGATGCTGCGGATGTCAGACATTGAGTGAGAATATAAACAAACATTTTTGGACGGCGCCATTTACCACAGACTACCACAGAGAGAAGCTCTGTTGAAGTAACAGGTGGTGTCCCCTCGAAAATCTAAACAATATCGAATCAGGTCATTCACCAGGGTTTTTAGACATCTTAGTTTTATGTTTTTAATGATGTATTACGAGTGCAATGTGGTTATGTTAAGTATTGTTTATATTCAACAAGAGTATATAATATAAAGTAGAACACATATATTATTGAAAGAAGAGAAAAAAATATGGATTCAATATAATCTTTGTTTTTTGTAAAATTACTATATAAATTTTCAACAGTGTAGCAAATCAATTAGTTTCTTCAATTACTGGATCTAATTCGCTAGTAACCGTCTCCTACAAATCTTCCTGCTACACGACTGTTGAGTCTGCCACAACAAATCAATCAGTTTGGAAAAAGATCACGAAAAATATTTCCAATGCGCCAGTTGTTAATTTCAGTAATTGTACCAACACTATAAATATAAATATTTATACAATGTTATAATAAATAACTTTGTTCAGATTTCATTTAATTGTTTTTGATTCATATTTTCTGGTCGTGGACAAAATATAATCTGCTACTCGGTAAGAATGAAAAAAATTATGAAAAGAGAGACACGCTTCTATACAAATGCACTGAAAAATAAAAAAATATGTCTTCAATTGTTTGACCTAGGTTATTCTGTGAGTAGCAGATTCAAAATCTTACCGCGCAAGAATACCTATTATTATATTCGCAGCAAGCTTTTGGAAGTGCTACTCACAGAATAACATAGGTCAAACAATTAAATACATTATTTTTTATTTTTCAGTGCATTTGTATAAAATCTTGTCTTAATTTTTATTTATTATTTTTATTCAATTCTCTTTAGTCATTTATAAAATCCGTCATCTTATTGAATTCTGACAAAAATTGATGATCTCCGACCCCAAAAAAACAACATATCAATTTCAAACGGAATCGGGCTATAATAACAAAAATTGAACCGACGAAATACGGAACTGAAACGTAAAAAATTAAATAAACCTTCTTAGTCTCAATAACTTAGCTTCTAAACTAATGTAAGTAACTCATTTTGAGTCGGCGCCTAACGAACAATCAACGAAGATCATTAAATTACTTCAAAAAAATTATCAGAATGTCACCGCGCAACTCGATGCCATCATTTTACGCCTAACCTAAATCTTTTGCTTGTTTGTTTGGCGCCAACTCAAAATTATTTACTTACATTAGTTTGGGAGCTTAGTTATTGAGACTTAGAAGGTGCAGTTTATTTTTTACTTTTCAGTTCCGTAGTTCGTCGGTTCAATTTTTTGTTAAAAAGTAATTATTTTTCAATTTTATGTGGCTAAAAAGGATCATCCAAATCGGAAAACCCAGTACAAAGTTATGCCTGATAGAAAGGGTTAAGGGACCAACATTCAGAGGGTGAACGATCGTTAATGGGCCAAAATTCAGAGGGTGAACGATCGATATCCTCCATTTTGCTACCCTTAGGGGTGGCATTTTTTTCCAATTTGAGATAGGACCAACTTTGAAGTACACCCTATCCATTGAAAAAAAAAACATCGGAATCGGACTACTTACTCTATGGAAAGATATGCGTGGTATGTTGGCTGAAATCTACTAATTACTACCTACTTAATTTTTGATCACTTCCAAAATACTTACTTACCTAGCTTACTTCAACTATTGACTGTTAAATAATTTGATTATCTACTTTAACTATTCATTGTTATATAATATAAATTATTTTTGAAAGTTCTGGTCAGTTGATATCATCACTTTGTATATAATTCCATCCTTTCATAGAATGTAATTATAATTGTGACGGATGTAGGAGGATCTGTCAATGTCAACTACATATGTGTGCCACTGTTCACAAGTGAAAAATCAATCATCCTCTATTTTTCTACCCATAGGGATGGATCATTTCATTTCAAATTGGAATATTATCAACTATGAGGTATACCCTATCTGATTAAAAAAAAAACATCCAAATCGAAGATCCCAGTACAAAGTTATGCCTGATAGAATCGGTTAACGGACCAGAATTCAGAGGGTGAGTGATCAATATCCTTCATTTTGCTACCCTTAGGGTTGGATTTCTTTCCTGAAATTCAAATGGGACCAACGTCGAAGTACACCCTATCCACTGAGAAAAGAGTTATCGGAATCGGACGTCTCAGTAAAAAGTTATGCGTGATCATACATAGAAAAAATTATAAAAAAAAATTAAATATACGCGTCGACTAGAGAACCTCCTCCTTTTTGGTTTCGTCGGTTAAAAACACGTCGCCATCTTGGAGCTGCCATCGTGAATTCATGAATTTTGACAAAAAATCATGATGTATGACTCCACAAACCCCCACATACCAATTTTGAATAGAATCGGGCTATAATCACAAAACTCGTCGCCATCTTGGAGCCGCCATCTTGAATTCGTGGATTTTGACAAAAAAATTTTGATATCCAATCCCAAAAAACCCCACATACCAATTTTCATTGGAATCGAGCTATAACCACACAAATTTATAAATATTGACAAAAAATTCGTGATTTCTGTCCACGAAAACCTTCACATACCAATTTTGATTCGAATCGAATCATAATCACAAAACTCGTCGGCCGTATTGGAGTCGTTATTCTGTTTTTTCTCTAGCAAAAATTCAGTTTTCTGGGAAACGATTCTAGCGCCTAATGATCTTGAAGTTTGACCAAGATAATTTTTATCACACATTTCATTCGTTCGTGAAGTTATGGGTACTTTATCAATAATTTTTGTGTGAACTGACCTAATAGTCAGGACAGTTTTATTTACAATTTTATTGTTCGATGGGTCATGGAGTTTTGGTGTCATTTCTTTGATGAATGGAAATAAGTTGTATAAATAATGAAATTGATACTGCCCCAGCACAAGTCACGTATACGTCCTTACCATTCGTCAAAGAAATGACACCGAAACTAGCAAAAATTCACCATGACCTATCGAACATTAAAAGTACAAATAAAACTGTCCTAACTATTAGGTCAGTGCACACAAAAATTGAAGATGAAGTATCCATAACTTCACAAAAGAATATACAGAATTCCTTGTCTAATGTATGATAAAAATTACGTTGGTCAAGCTTCAAGATCATTAGGCGCTAGAATCGTTTTCCACAAAAGTGATTGTGGATTACATCCAGAAAGATGCGCTTTAGCATATCATGTGAACAAGATTGACCACTATATGAATTATGAATCCACTAAGGTCTTAGCCAGTGAAATACAATTCAACAAAAAGATCCTTTCAAGAAATTGACCATATTTTGGAAGATAATAACTGCATTAATAAAAAATAGATTTCAATCATCTCAGTGAAATGTACGTTGGATGAAAAGTTTTACAGTATAACCTCACATTTAATTTTTTCAATCTTCAATGAAACAAAATTATGTTGGCAACAGTGGAAAATTGGCACCACTGCCATCAGTCTCTTTTCGGTTTTGCTTGTCAGATGGCATGTCATCTGTCTGTCAGATGTCATGTCAACTACCTGTCAGAAGTACCTAACCTGTTACTTGACAGTTCTGCCCACATGGGAACAAGATATTCACTGATATAAATTGTAATAATTCTAATTTTAATGCTTAACCAGTTATTTTAAACTGAAGTGTTCATCTTTCATCCTTCATAATGTGTCAACCATTACACTTTAACACCTTTATAATCATTATCACCAAAAATGTAAGCCATATTCAACCTATATTTTTATAAAAAAAACAACTGTAATTTTCACACCTTTGTAGTTTCCCTGATAATGGAAATAATTAATGAAATTTCCGAGAGCTTGGACAACCTTAAAAGAGTTCTTTTTTACTTGCTGCAAAACCCCACTATTTGCTGGTTTCATAAATATATATATATATATATAAATATATATATATATATATATATATATATATATATATATCATACCTCGTGTTATGTAATAAGTGTCCGATATTTTACAGGACGATTCCTCGTTATTTATAAGTTGAAAAGTTCATACAAGCATGGGTCCGCAAGCCCTTCATTTTGGTGTAAACTTTTTTTTTATTTTAGTTTTTCGTAAATAATTTTCAAAATGATCTCGATATTCGGACAAAAATTGGTGTTTGGGAATTTTCAATATGA
Source organism: Gonioctena quinquepunctata (assembly GCA_018342105.1). NCBI lineage: Eukaryota > Metazoa > Arthropoda > Insecta > Coleoptera > Chrysomelidae > Gonioctena > Gonioctena quinquepunctata. The sequence goes on along the minus strand of JAFIRS010000628.1, from coordinate 270,243 downwards.
GAAATTCAAATTTGATCTTAGTTTGGCCTTCAATTGGAGGGGGCGCCGCCCACAGGTCTTTGTCTCTTATGGGGAGTCACAACTTTGTTGTGCATGTATGTATCACATTTTCTAGAGAAAAAATTGATTCCTCTATCATTTTTACGTAAAAAAGGTATGCTTTTCAAAACTCGCTACAAGCAGCCGTTTTCGAGATATTTTGATTTGAATTAATAGTTGCATCCAATCTTCTTCTCGTAACCCTTTGAAAATAAAAGTATCAAGTAGGCTAATAAGTTTATTCCAATGTTTTTCTCGTGCAGTCATGTCAAAAATAATATCTTGTTGAATATTTAATATATGAAATGCAATGCATAAAGTACACAAATTTGTCTTCACCAAGGATTCGAAATAAATTGAAACTCAATTGGTGGACCACAGGCGAAAAACAACTACTTTCCTAGCAAATACCACGCAGAACGTTGAATGATATTCACCTGACAATCCATGCAAACTTCGATATAAATGGAAATTGTTTGCAAATATTTCTTTCTGATAAGCTCGAATATGTTCAATTTATGTCGTGTCCGCCTAACAATCCGCATACCTGTTTCAGGCTTTTTGGCCCTCATCAGTACGGAGTAGTCACCAGCCAGAGATCCGGAGAGCTCTGGCCGAAGCGAGACACAACATAAATACACACCATGCCCCCCTTAAGGTTGAGCGCCCATGGATAGTAAATCCCCTTCACGTTATGTGTGAACGAGATTTACTTCGCACTTCCATCCTCCCCCGCTCGTCCGCGGAGCGGTCCTCAACTCACAAATTGACACGTTTGCGAGATTGAAATCGTACCTCCTGTGGTATGAAGTCAGCCTCTGAGTGCTTTAAACCCCTTATTATCATGATTTTTGTATGTATGCCTGACTTGTGCTGTGTGTGCATGGTGGTGATGTACCTGACAGGTGCGTAAGTTTAATGTGTGATGTTTTTGAGTGTGTGATCTTACGTGTCTTGTGTTGAGTTGTTACTCACCTGACGCACCGGAGTGCTACTCTCGGTGGTGGACGGTCGTTCTGGTAGACTGGTCGCATATACTTTTCCCTCTCTCTAAACCTGGGATCGTCCAGGTTTAGGTTCGCTTGGATGTCTTGGATCACCGGGTTCGTGTGGGTGTCCGTCTTCAGGGACGTCGCTTGGCGTGGTTCCGAAGATGGTCATCAATGAAGTTCGGATTGACATTCAGGTCCCTGTAGATAAATCTATTCGGGACGTATCTGGGAGAGTTCACTGCCATTCTTAGGCTCACGTTCAAGAATAGCTGGTCCTGTATGTTTGTGCGCATTGACCCATGCGGCAGATGCATACAGGATGATGGGGAGAAGGATGGTCCTGATGGGGAGCAGCTTCACTGAAGATCCATGTTGCTACTGCGTCCTAGAGGTAGAGGTTCTTTCGGGCTGCTTTCCCTAGTCCGAGCCTCCGATCTACGTGTTGTCTGGATGTCAATCTCTTGTCCAGGGTGACTCCAAGGTATTTAGCCTCGTTTGCCCATGGGATTCGTTGGTCATTCATGATGACATGTCCTGACGGTGTTGTTCGCCTTCTGGTGAAAAGTATGGCTTGGCTCTTTTCCGCGTTGATCTCGATCTTCCATAGGTTGAACCAGTCCTCAAGCTTGTCTGCTTGATCTTGCAGGTATCGGGTTACTTGCGTTGCGTTCACCGATCTGGCCACTGGTGCTGTGTCGTCCGCGAACAGCGCTAGCTTGTTGAAGTTGTCAGCAGGCTTTGGGATGTCCGCCGTGTAGATGGAGAATAGGTGTGGAGATAAGACTGCACCTCGCGGTACTCCTGCTTCTAGGGTCCTCACTGCTGAGAAGTCGCTGCCAACTTTATATTGGCACCGCCGTCCCCACAGGACGGAGTCTATCAGCTTCACTGTGGGAGTGGGGTATCCGAGGTCTGCCATTTTAGTGATCAAGTCATCGTGCCAGACCCTGTCGAAGGCCTTGGAAACGTCTAGGAATAAGGCTCCTGTGTGGTGTCCTCTGCCCAGGTTGAAGCCTGTTACGGCAAAGTCCACTATCTTCAAGACCTGCATTTTCGTAGAGTGTCCTTGTCGGAAGTCGAACTGCTCGTCTGGTAGGACGTTGAGTTCTTCCGTTAGCGGTTCCAATCGTATCTGGATGACTCGCTCTGCCACTTTGCTCATCGAGGGTGTGAGGCTGATGTGTCGGTGGTTTTGCGGTATCACATGGTTCTTGTTGGGTTTGGGGATCATGATGACCGTGGCTTCTTTCCATGGTCGTGGAAAGTGTCTGAACCTGAGCACTGCATTGACGATGTTGGTCAAGGCACCGATTCCTTTTATCGGTAGAGCCTTCAAGGCTCTATTCGAAATTTGACTTGGTCCGGGTGCCTTGCGGGTAGCAAGGTTTCGGATGATGTCCTTGATTTCATCTGGCGAAGTTGGTTCAAGGACGTGCTCGGCATCATTGATCCGTCCTATTCTCCTGACAGTCTGACTGGCTCGAGTTTCCATGTCTTCCACCTCGTCGGTTAGGTTGACCTGGTTTTCTCTACCCTGGCGTTCGAAGGCGTCCGCAAATGCTTCTGCCTTTTCGTTGTCAGTGTAGACCAGGCCCCCCTCTCCGTGGAGTGGCGGGCACGGTTTCCTTCTGCCTTGTCGGTACTCTCTGCATCCTCCATACAAAGTTGTCTTCTGTGCTCATTTCTGTCAGCCTGTTTGTCCATTGCTGTGTTTGGTGAGTTTTGAGTACCAGACGCAGTTGCCTGCCTGCCCGATTCATCCTTCTCTTATCTTCGGGGACCAGTGTTCTCTGGTATCTCTTTTTCAAGCGAAGGCTGTTCCTAACTAACTCTGGGGTTAGTGCTAGTTGGAAGTTGAACCTGGTTGCTTGGGTGGTCTTGGAGCTGCGTTCTATGGCTTCCTGAATGTTTTGTTGCAACTGTGTTGTTGCTCTTTCGAGGTCTGTCTTTGTGTGTATTTGTGGGATGTGTCCTATGAAGTCGTGTATGATTCTTTGAAATCAGTTCCAGTCGGTGATCTTCCTGGTAGCTGGTTCCTCAGGTTCCGCGTCTCCCTTCCCTATTGTTAGTAGGATGGGGTTGTGGTCTGAGGAGCCTTCGTCTAATACTTCCATCTCAGTGTTGGCTGGGATGGACTGTATTAGTGCTATGTGTAGGATGTCTGGTGTCTTGTTTGCTGGTCCGTGGTAGGTGGGTACGAAGGGGGCTACTACTTCGATGTCGTTGTAGTCGGCCAGTGAGACAATCGGGTCTGTCTGTTCGATAGCAGGTGAATCCTGGAAGATGGAAGTTCTTCTGGGGTTTCAGCGCTGTTTCCTGGATGGCGATGATGTCCACTTGTGTTCTGGATAACAGTTCGTGTAGCATTTAGAGGTTTCCAGGGGCCTGGCTGTGTTTGAAGAGCTCAAGAAGTTGCTTCTTGAACGCTTCAGGTAGGACCAACAGTTCTTGGGTAGCTGTTGTGGTGGCCGTCGTCGTTGTCCTGGTTGGTCCCCATTTTGGTGGTGCCTGTGGGGCTTGGGGTTGGGGCACAGCGTTTCTGGGTCCCTGACAACATAAATAAAATCACCATCAAGCTTACAACATCACTAGGTGCCGCCGGTTGAAAGTGATCTTTTCCGACGTACCTAAAGATGTTGTAAGCTTGATGGTGATTTTATTTATGTTGTGTCTCGCTTCGGCCAGAGCTCTCCGGATCTCTGGCTGGTGACTACTCCATACTGATGAGGGCCAAAAAACCTGAAATTGGTATGCGGATTGTTAGGTGGACACGACATAAATCATCGAGCTTATCAGAAAGAAACATTTTCGAACAATTTCCATGTATATGGAAGTTTGCATAGATTGTCAGGTGAATATCATTCAACGTTCTGCGTGGTATTTGCTAGGGAAGTAGTTCCAACTGACAACAATATAACATATCCAGAAACGATAACCGTTGAAAACTACCTAGGAAAAACTTCTTACCTCCAGGACACAGTAATATCCACATCCGGGAATCGTCACAACAAGAGAAACGGGCCTGGACACAGTAGCAGCAGAATCCACTAGCCAGGGACACCTCTAGGACTGAAGAAAAACACAAGTAAACAGGTCACAGGTACTTTTTCCTAGAGAAAACTAAACTGAGTGAACGTATTTGGGCAGACACTTATTTGAAGTCATTTTATTACACCTTTCACTGTTATTGAGCAGTATTTCTGGTTTTGTTCGTATAATTCAATAAAACCTATGATTATAATTTTTAAAAGTAATTTGTTTGCACATGAGCAAAGTACTTCACTTCTCACATATCAGTGTTTTGACAAAAACACTACTCATAAGTTAATTTTCGCAGGATAGGTATATTTAAGTTTTTAATTTAATAAGAGAATAATTATTTGACCATTTTCTGCATTCATTACTCATCTGTTGATCACATTACAACCTGCAATTTTCACAAAACCGTATTTTGAACATTGACTTCAAGCAAAGCAACTAGATGGCACCACTGAATCCTGCTTTGAGAGGGAGTAATATCATGTTTCCGTGGCGTACCGACTGAGCTGAGATAAGGTAAAAGAATACAGGTAGAAGAGTATTTGAAAAAGGGTAAGCAACATAGCCGGATATTTAATTACTGTTATAATATGTATTTCTTTTCAAAATTTTTAAATAAAAATAAATCAATTAATCAAACTTATCATAACAAATGGCAAATATTTCGAAATATTGACTAGTTATTAAAAAAATAAAAAATTATAATTAAAAATAATAAAAATCAAAATACTAGCAATAATAATCATCATATTAATTGTCGCCAAGGCGGGCAATAATAATAATATTAGTATCATCATAATAATAATATATATATATATATATATATATATATATATATATAATTCTTCATCAATAAACTTAAGTCTGAACACAAAATTGATATTCAAAATGAACACTTGAGTTATTCGTTGTTGGGAAATATATGCACTCATACTTGAAGTACAAAAAAAAATCTCACAGTTGCTGCTTTGTTCAATGTATGAATCCAAAAAATATTGATCATTTGCAGTTGCTGAATAGATCAACATTTCAGCTAGTAATGCATATATCCATAATTCCTCAGTTAATCAACAAAAACCAACAATAAGCTTTCAAGAGAGATAATAACCAAGATGTATTGATTGTATTTAAAAACAAAATAACCTGTAGAGAAAAAATTGCTTTATCACTATCTTCGACTGCTTGTCGCCTTGATTTCCCGAGTGGAAAATAATAACTGACATTAGAGAAATCTCATTCAGAATGTCCCAAAAAGTGTTTAACTAGAACTGTTCCATACCACTTCCACAGAAAATTCAAATGATATTCTATGGTTGTTTGAGAGAGTTGAATTTGAATGACATTTCTTAGGTTGGAAAATCTAGCGATCAACATTATACAAGGAGAACACTTAAAAAAATATATGAATAGTATTATTGAAAAAAAAATAAACAATTGGTGTCCACAAAAAAGTTGGGAAAATGTTTGAATAATTCTTCCATCTCAAACAAGCGTTTCATGGCACTATATCTCAGTCAAAAATAAAATCGTTCAGATTTGGAGCATTTAATTTCATTTTCAACTAGAAATTTCAATAAGACATATACAATATAGGTATAGTCAACATCTTGTTCACCCAGATATATCTATTGAGGATTTTTCAAAACCGTTTCATCACTTCATGCCCATAAAATACACACTAGTTATATTTTATTGGAACCCATTTAAATAGTATTTCGTTATTTATATTTCCAATGAACAGTAGTAATTCAATGACATAAAAAAAATCTATTAAATTGAATCTTTTGCATTGGATTTCAGAACCAGTTTCAGAAAAGGCTAGCATGAGCCAACCAGCAACCAAATTCTTGAACACATATGGTCTAGGCAATACTTCATGTCATGCGAAGAATCCCACGAAAACCTCTTTGAAAATGTTGATATGCTGTTATTCAGTCAGAATGAATAATTTTTCTCAAAAACAAACTTTGCATGCTATGCTAAAGCGAGACAGAGATGTGTGAATTGGTAGTCTTCACTGGGGAAAATGCACTAGAATTGAACTGCTCAGAATACCGTTCAGTACAACTTCTTTGAAATGTTTAACATAGTGGAATCATACACTTGAACATACTCCTGCACATATTTTATCATACAATAGATAGGGAGGTGAGGAAATGAAGTAAAGTAAAACACGAATAAATGATTTGAAGTTACATTTTCCAACTCATTAACAACCATATTATCATAATTTTGTCACATAAACTAACAATTTATTAGGGTTTCATATGGTAAATTTTTGTTTGAAAAATAAGTGACGTCTGAACTAAAACTAGACATCACCTTCCTAACTATCACCCTTTGGATGATGACATACAGTGCTTCTCAAAAGTCCCCTCCACCCCTCTTAGTTTTGGAACGATTATTCATAAACAACTGAAATTTGGCAACTGAATGTTAAAGGTTGTATACTTCCCTACTAGTGATGATACATGACGAAATCGTCAAAGATGACGACACAAGGCCATTGTGACCAATAATTTTAAATGGAACCCTATGGCAAGCGACACCTCTTTTGAAAGGTATCGAAAAACCTATTCAATGATACTAATTTTGTTTGTGTTTATGGCAGTTTTGGCAACTCGCTTTTAAAAAACGCAAAGCTGTGATGAATTGAATCAGTTAATACTAAAATTCCAAATTCAAGCTCCGCCTCTGGATAGTTGTCAAATAAGCTGACATTTTTGTTAGTCTCCCTAATTCGACGTTTTTGTAATTGTCCAAGTTTTTGTACATTTCATAATTTGTGTATTGTTGATCGAACGTTTAACTGTTTTAGCAGCTTTTGGTACTTTCAATATTTTTAAACATTTTAATAATTTGTTAAACTGTTGTGAGCCGAACGTTTAAGTGTCCTAATTCTTGGTGAAACTGGACAAAATATTCATGCAGCAGAACGCATTTTCAATGAGAGGTTTCCCGATCGCTCCGTTTCGAGGACTTATTTAAGGGAGCTTCTCCGTAAGTTTGAAACAACGGGTAGTATTAATGATGAGAAACGATCTGGCAGACCACAAATTTCTGATGAGAAAAAAATGTATATACTATCAGAAGTAATAGTTAATCCTACTTCTTCAACAACTCACGTTGCATCTACCTGTGCAGTCAGTCGGAGTAAAGTACACAGGGTGTTGAAAAAAAAACAAATTTCATCCATACAAATTAAAAATGGTTCATCAACTCTCAGACGAAGACCCAGACCGAAGACTAGAATTTTGTGAAAATATAGAAACTAAAATTAACCAACAGCCAGACTATGTCGAAACAATTTGTTTTAGTGGCGACAGTACTTTCTATCTAAATGGAAATGTAAATATACAGAATGTGAGGTATTGGAGTGACGCAAATCCTCACCTGTTTCGTGAAACACATACCCAATTTCCCCAGAAGGTGAATGTTTTGGCAGGTATCCTGGGAAACCACATCGTTGGGCCTCTTTCTTTAAATACTAATTTAACTGGTGAGGTTCATCTGGAGCTGTTGCAAAACGCAATAGAACCGTTAATCCTTGAAATTTTGGAAGATAATCCAGATGAATTCGGCTATTTGGAAATGACATTCCAACAGGATGGTGCTCCTCCACACTATTACGGTGCAGTAAGACGGTATTTGGATGAGGAGTATCGTGGTAGATGGATTGGACGACGAGGTTCAACGGAATGGCCAGCTCGAACACCATACCTCACACCTTTGGATTTTTTTCTGGGGGGTTACCTTAAATCGAAGGTTTACGCCACTGAACCTGACAATATTGACGTTTCAAAACAACGTATTGTTGCAGAATGTGAGGCTGTTTCCGCAGACACGTTTGCAAAAGTACGAGAAGAGTTTAAAAACAGAATATTTCACTGTCAGGCAGTAAATGGAGGTAGAGCAATTTCTTCAAGTAGATACTGATTCTTAAATCTGTAATTAATATCATACTGAATGGAATTTAAATTTTAATGTTTACTAATGAGCAATTAAAACTGCCATAAACACAAACAAAATCAGTATCATTGAATAGGTTTTTTCGATACCTTTTAAAAGAGGTATCGCTTGCCCTAGGTTTCCATTTAAAATTGATGGTCACAATGGCCTTGTGACGTCATCTTTGACGATTTCGTCATCTATCATCACTAGTAGGGAAGTTTACAACCTTTAATATTCAGTTTCCAAATTTCACATGTTTATGTATGATCGTTCCAAAAATAAGAGGGGGAAGAGGACTTTTGAGAAGCACTGTATATGTTTGGGATGAAATTAAATATAGTGATCACGTATAAAATGATAATGAAGCACATTAATTTCATTTGAAAATCTTCAGAGAGCCTGAACCCCATGTAATTCAACATGAGGGACTTTCCACATAATTTCAAATGCATTTGAGACATCATTATGAAATGGTATTTTTCAGAAAGCTTGTGAAAGCATATTTAGAATTTGAATATTTGCGTTTTAGTATTAGAATTTAAAAAAAAATCTGTTTTTCATTAGGACTGAAAAAAATATTTTTCCAATTTTGATGTAACTATTTCTTTGGATTCCATATACTGAATATTTCATATTTTTGGACACCACCATAGCCTCCCTTAGCGAATTGTATCCAAAACATGATTAGTCACTTATCAATTTGAATAATATATATTTGAAATTTAGATGAACTTAACAACTGAAAATGATCGTTGTGAAAAAAGGAACTCTATATCATATTTCAGTGATTTCTCAATGTTAATGAAAAGTATTTGGGGAATTGTGATTTCCGTTCCATTGTAGTTCAATAACAGAATAATGAAAGAATAGAGAATCTGGATAAGAAATTTAAATTATATTCAACTTTGCATTCATTCAAAAACCCCTATTTAGCAGTCAGTAATTTCAAATGGTTTCATTTTATCTATTTTCATATTTTTCCCACTTCTACACTCCATCCCTCACCAAGCCCATTAACATCTTCAAGTTTTTCTCCTTCTCTCTTGTTGCTCCCTAACCATCTATCTTCTTTCCCCCTCGCCCCTTCCCTTCAAGAAAGTGTACACGCAAGGTTTTCATTTCCTTGCTCTGAAACAAAAATTAAATGGGTGTGCAAAAATAATCCTACGACTCAAAAATATAAAAAAGTTATGAAAACTCTTTCAAAGTAGGTCTTTCATACAAACTGTTCAAAAGTTTTTCTTGAATTCATGATAATTCCTTTTTCATCCAATGGTTACGGAAATGAAGAGAATCAACAGAAACTACTAGTGCATATGTGAAGTGATACATTTTGAGGTGTTGCAGTCAGGAGAAGCATTGATGAAATGAAGCATGTATCCTCCTGTATTCACAATTTCCATTCTTGATTGAATCATTAGAATAATTAAATGGAAAATATCATTATCATCTAGTTTATGAATGTATTTCAATCAAATTGATACCAGTTTCAATTGAACTCACCATATACGTTTTTATTCTCAAACCATGCATTCGAATTCAGTCGTCTTGAGGAAGACAAAATCCATTGCCGAAAGTCTGATTTGATGCTCATGACCTCAACAAGTGAAATAAGCAAATCTACTTCCGAAATCATTCTGGAATAACTAACATCCCTTCTCTTATTCCTCTGAACTGGTACCTTTCCGAGAGGTTTTCAAAATAATTCCAGGTTTCAAGATATGGGACAGATCTGTTCCAGAGAAAACAACAATTTCCTAAAGATTTTCATTTTGTTTTCCAAAAAATGTTCTGCAGTCATGTCCATTTTAGCATAATCAGCATAACAGCAAAACATAAAACCTTGACGCTTTGCGCTATCACGATATATGAGTTGCTGACTATTGCACTATATATATATATATATATATATATATATATATATATATATATATATATATATATATATATAAAGTACGCATCATATGGGAAATTTTTTTATTAATAAATTTTGACGAATATCTATATGTGCAATCGCTGCTGCATCAAAATCAACCCTAAAAGACGTTGTACAGTGCCATTCGTCTTTTCTTGTTTGGCGGGAAATTAAAAAAATTTAAAAATTATGTCTCAAAACACACTTATTTGGGAAAATATTGAAAAATGTTATTTGGAAAAGTTGTTTAGAACGACATTTTATAGCTATGTACGTGTTTTGAAAATAATCTGAGATAAAAAAATTTAAATCAATTTTTTGCCATAATAAAAATTTCAATTTGGAAAAATACATTTTAGACTCATTATTAAGGCCAACAGTAATATTTTAAACGATATTTTGTGAATATTCGCGAACTACTTCTATTTTATTCGAAAAAATATTGAAATCTATGGGTTTGCCATGTATTCAGCTGTTTCATAAGAGGTCACTGAAATATCTCCAGGACATTATAATCCCGATACTGTTCATTATTAATAAAGGTCCTTGTATCTACATAATTTCAAATTGAATTTTTTATTCAAACAAAAAATAAATTGATTTTTGGCAAATTGTTGGAATCATACAATATTATCATTGTCGATGCGGGCATCGACAGATTGCCTCATGATCAAAGAGGCCATGAAACAATTGACTAATAATGACAATGTGTTATCAAGAGTTGTCAAACGATTAAGTAGTGTTATTATTTATCCAGGTGTTTTTATCGTATTTATTCTATAGTTTTTTTCATTGTAAAAGTTACATTTTGTTGTGTGTTAACAATAATTAGAGATGCCCCAAGAAAAGCTGAGTTTGCAAGAAAAAATTGAGCTCGTCTTAATATGTGGTGAGCGTTCTCATAGTTCCAGAGAAGCAACAGATATATTCAATGCTAGATATCCAAATAAGAATATCCATAGATCTACTGTGTTGCGTATTTCGAACAAATTTAAAGCTACAGGCTGTGTAGAAAATCGTTACAAAATTCCACATAGTAAGCCCGTCACTAATGAGGAAGGTACCTTTAATGTTTTGTTATCGGTCACAGAAAATCCACGGATGGCACTATCGGAGAGGCAGGAACAAACCGGTATATCTGAAAAATCCATAAGAAGAATTTTGAAGAATAATAAATTTCGTGCATACAAACCAAAATTCATCCACACCTTACTCGATAGAGATTTTGATGCACGCTCAGATTTTTCATTTTGGTTCCAAGGCATGATTGAAGAATGCCAACATTTTCCTACAAACATTTTATTTACTGATGTGGCGACTTTTACATCAAACGGTACTGTCAGTTTCCAGAATTGTAGATGGTGGGCTGATGAGAACCCAAATTGGAAGATAGAGGCAAAAAGTCAATTTTCTTTCAAAACTAATGTTTGGTGCGGCATATTAGATACACAGATCGTTGGGCCTTACTTTTTTTAGGAGCAACCTTAATTCACGAAATTATTTAGTGTTTTTAAATAATGTGTTTTTTGATTTCTTACATGGATTACCACTGCAAAGAAGGAATGATATTTTTTTCCAACAAGACGGAGCGTCAGTACATAGTACCCTTGAAGTCAGAGCGTGGCTTAACGAACACTTTCCTCATAAATAGATAGGACGATATTCAGAAAACCCGTGGCCTGCCAGATCTCCAGATTTAACGCCCTTGAATTTCTTTTTATTGGGGTACCTTGAAAGTAGGGTTTATAAACATCGGCCATTTCGTAATATCGACCATTTAAAAGAAGTAATACGACAATGTATCAATAACATTACACCACAAATGCTGCGAAATGTATCCAGAAAAATGAAATCCCGAACAACTACATGTATTGAACGTCAGGGTAGACATGTCGAGTAATGGACATTTACAAACTACTAAAGTATGCATTAAATTGTTTGGTTTATAATTATTTCAGCTATTTTATTATAAAATGTAATTATGTAAAAAATTGAATCAATTTTTTGTTCTAATAAAAAATTCATATTAAAATTCTGTAGATACATGGTTCTTCGTCAATAATAAACAGTATCGGGATTATAATGTCCTGAAGATATTTCTGTGACCTCTTATGATGCAGCTGAACACATGGCAAATCCACAGATTTAAAATTTTCTTCGAATAAAATAGAAGTAGCTGGTGAATCTTTACAAAATATTATTCAAAATGCTAATGAGTTTCTTTGTCAGAAATGTATTTTTCCAAATTGAAATTTTTTTTATGGCAAAAATTGATTTTTATTTTTTCATCTCAAATTTTTTTCAAAACTTGTACATAGCTATAAAATGTCGTTCTAAACAACTTTTCCAGATAACATTTTTCAATATTTTCCCAAATAAGTGTGTTTTGAGACATAATTTTTAAATTTTTTTAATTTCCCGCCAAACAAGAAAAGACGAACGGCATTGTACAACATCTTTTGGGGTTTCTTTTGATGCAGAAGCGATTGCATGTATCGACATTTGTCAAAATATTATATTCCCATACTATGCGTACTTTCTGCCGGTCACTGTATATATATATGTATATATATATATATAGAGGTTGTGAAGGTTAGACGACTGTCTAAGTTGAAGAAGAATCATTTTTAAATTCGGGTATGCAGTCAACAGGGGTATGGAAAGAAAGTGTACTCTTTTTTCTATTCAAGCTTTCGAGTCATTTATTGTCTCTTCATCAGGAACTAAAAGTGAGGTTAAAAATCCCTTTCACTTGCAGCAATTTATAAAATACCATGTCACAACAGACAACACTCTTGGTAAAGTCATATATAGTTAAAACTTTGATCAAAATTGATCAAGATTACTTAAACATAAGTGTATAAACATTTTAAAATTCCAAATGGGCTCTTATGGAGGTCATGTTGGATTCAAGAGGCAGTGGTGACTAACCAACATGACCTCCATAAGAGCCCATTTGGAATTTTAAAATGTTTATACACTTATGTTTAAGTAATCTTGATCAATTTTGATCAAAGTTTTAACTATATATGACTTTACCAAGAGTGTTGTCTGTTGTGACATGGTATTTTATAAATTGCTGCAAGTGAAAGGGATTTTTAACCTCACTTTTAGTTCCTGATGAAGAGACAATAAATGACTCGAAAGCTTGAATAGAAAAAAGAGTACACTTTCTTTCCATCCCCTGTTGCTGCATACCCGAATTTAAAAAGGATTCTTATATATATATATGTATATTTGTATATATATATATATATATATATATATCTCACTCGGGTTTCCCTCTACGTATTACATTACGTACGTACGTACATTACGTATTACATTTCACGACGTTTCGACCAAATCAGATCTGTCATCTCCGGCTGATGTCGAACTCAACCGATCTATTCGTGCCTAGGTGCGCATGTCTGTTATGTCTGCCCGCAATTCTACATGCCTCGCTTCGTTTACAGCCGGAGGAACTCGTTAATGGCTTTGTTTTTGCCGTATTTCCATTCTGATAGAGTCGTTGTATTGTGTTCTATTTTACTTGTCTGTAGGCCAAAATAGAATTCCAGGTTGATGCTAGTTTCTGGCTGTAATCTCTTTTATCTTTTTCAATATTGATGGCTTCTCTAGAAGTTCTTATTAGTAATATATAGTCGAGTATTATTTCATTGTGAACAATGTTGATGCGGTTTCTTTGTTTTTCATAAATAGGTTGTGTTTGTCTTTGCGAATGTTGATTCTTTTATTTGTTTGGCCAATAAACGTCTTCTAGCAGAGTCTCCACACAGAATTCCGTGAACTCCCTGGCACTCCAGTAGTCATTGGGATTTCCGAAAGTGAACTTTATTTTTCGGTTTGTGGTAAAGGTTTCTTGAATATTCTGCCGGTAAAGAACTCTGCTAATCATATCTGTGGACCCCTCTATATATGGTGGTTCCTGGAATAGTCGTTCTTTGTGTCTGATTTGGGAGGCTACTTTTATCAATACATGCATTGCCCCAATAACACCATCGAAAAAACCCTACAAGTGAATATATACTTCCAAAAACTATAAAACAGCATCGCAAATGAGAGAAAAGAAAAACGGTTTCAGGAACCACCGATTATCAGCAATATAACAATCCCAAGTCGCACCACCAAATGATTTTCGAATTGATGTAACCAATTCTGCACTAGAAACCATAGTGAATCAGGATTTGTTTCTTCCATTGGTAAATAAAGTGTAACCAGTTTCCGCACTGGAGCGTAAGTCTATGTACTAAATACTTTTTTTGGGTAGGAAATATGAATTAAAACGGGAACTGCTTTTGCATATGATGAATTAGGAATTTATTTGTTATTCTATAAAAAAAACGGTCACTGATTCTTCATTTAAAATTTATACAGAATAATAAAGGTTGAAACATTTTTTCATAATTTTTTTCTAGATTTCCATCATGAAAAAGAGAAACATAGAAATGGACAAAAGAATTGACGATATTCTGACAACCGAAGATGCGTTACATCCATCTTTATCATTGCATGTACACACCTCCACTGAGGAGCTGTTGAGTTCTGGTCCTTTTCTGCAAAATGTTTCATCACCCATCAAGTCCAGATCCGCACGATGACCACAGCTTCTGAATATTGTAACATTTCCATTTTCTACAAAAAAAATGCCTGAATTAGTGAGAATTAAAAAAATGCAAATTTTAGGTTTGTTAAAGCATATTTTTATAAAACTGCTCAACACTATCGTTGAAGATTTTATTGATCTATAGCGATAATTATTCTACATGTAGTATAGATTATATAGTAACAGAGAATGAAAATCCAGCTAAATATTATAGCAAATCACATATAGTATTAACAAAATATTCTCGAACGAATTTGGATATATAACAGTACAATATATAGGATAAAATAATATGCTTCCTGAATGATACAACTTTTCATGAAATACTTTCTTATAAATTTATGGTTCTCATAGTGTGGATGAATCCATGAATTCGTAATGATTTTACGAATCGTGAATTTGTTTTATCTATCCTCATATATTTTTCCAAATTTTTCAATGGATTCTGAACTTGTTTTTCCGTTGATTATTTCAAAATATTCTAATAAAGAGTATCTGATATAGTTAGATTTCTAAGTATGTTGATGAACTGATTGTTTTTTCCTTCTTAGGTAATAAATACCTTTCTGTAAATGTTGACGTGCTGCTGCAGCAAAATGAATATATTCCTATTTGATCTATCACGTGTGAACAACTGATTATCATATCACAACTCCATGCTGATATACATACATATATCGAAAAAATATAAAAAATTCAGTGAAATTTTTATACAGTGTGTCCCTGGACTTCATCTTTTCCCTTTGGAAATCTATAGATGGGGTCAAAATATCACCAGTACTTCATATAACTTTTTTTCCTGAAAGCCTTCGTTACCAAGTTACGGGCCCTCAAAGTTACAAGATGAAAAATGTTTTTCTTTGATAACTTTCAAAGTGAATATTCAAAATCATCTAAATTTTGGTGATTGACTAAACAAATCAATTCCTTCGATGAGCTTTCATGCAGGAGTCAGTTGTTTTGCTACAAAGTCAGGAACGCACTACCCCCGATGGTCCACACCCCAAAACTTTGAAATGACAGATAATTTTTCAATAGTTTTCAACAAAATGAGGTTACGTGGACAATTTTCTGAATAAAAGTACTCGTGTGAAAAGTCGATTGGAGCAACGATTCTTAATAAAAATGCAGTTTTACTCGACGACATCAAACCATATCGTCCACCATTATTTTGAATGAAAAATTTTCACAGTAGAAATACTGATGCTAACGTTAATTCAACAACATAACAGGGATAATACAAAATATGCTTAAATGAAGTCGTAAACAAAAAGTACAGTACCTAGTTGAAAGTTTAATTCACAATGTAGATATTTTTTCAAATGAAATATCAAGTTATGTAGATTCGTGGTGTTTTTGAACTAACAAGCTACTGCACTCTGAAATATCATTCAGTCCATATTTTGTATGTACGCGTGGAATAAGCGCGTTTCGTGTTGTGTTATCTGAATCTCATGAAACTCAACATTTGGATGTTGCTAATTCGTATTCACAGCTTAAATGTTGAGGAGTTTCACTGATAAGTATAATTTAATGGGAGAAAATCTTTAACCCGAAGATAAATTCAGCTGGAAAAACGCACATCGGAAGATAAAACTAATAAAAAGCAAACGAATAAACTACAAAAACGGCTGCACATGAATAGTTGAAAAATATCCGGTGAATAAATTTATGTTCCATTTCTTCCACAGATGTTGACAAAAACACCTTGTAGAAAGAAATAAAATTCGTGTGGATAAAATATGACAACTGGAATGCGATTTTCTTTTGTTGAGTGGTGCGTTGTCATTGTATTGTCAATATTCTAATAGGACAGTTTGAAGTGTTTTGATATGGCCGAACAGTTCACATTCAACGAATATGCAGATATGCATGCATTGTATGGACGAGCATTTGGTAATGCTGCAGAAGCCCGTCGTCTGTATGCCGAGCATTTTCCCAATCGAACGTTACCGGCAAGAGAAACGTTCGAGCGTGTCGATCGCAGCTTGAGGGAGATAGGTATGCCTAATTGATAACTAATTGGAGCCTGTTGTTTTATTTCGATATTATTGTAGGTTCAGTTTTGCCAAAACGAGGTGGTGAGGGCGCTCCTAGGGCTGTGCGTACCGTTGTATTGGAGGAAAATATTTTGGAAGCTGTCGCTAATGAGCATCAGAAACCTATCAGAACAGTTCCATACATCCAAGTCCACTATTCATAGAATAATTAGGGAATAACTGCTCCACCCATATCACATCCAGAAGGTACATGCCATGACACCTGAAGATTTTCCAGCACTACTGGAATATGCCAATTAGTTCCTGGATAAGCAAAGAGAGGATATGACTTTTATTACTCGACTTTTATTCACTGATGAAGCAGGTTTCAGTAGAGATGGAGTAATCAACTCTCATAACCTCCACATATGAGCCGAAGAAAATCCCCATGGGATATTGCAAACCAAACACCAACAGGAATTCAACGTGAATGTTTGGGCTGGTATCATAGGAAACCATCTTATAGGACCATTCGTTCTACCTGACCGATTGAATGGAGAACGTTATTTGGAGTTCATTCAGAACGATTTGAATGGACTTTTGGAACATGTTCCATTGCAAACCCGAATAGATATGTGGTTTATGCATGATGGTGCTCTTCCTCATTTCAGTTTGATTGTGCGGGACCATCTGAACCAGATTTTCCCCAATAGATGGATTGGTAGAGGTGTGCCATATTCATGGCCACCGCGATCTCCGGATTTAAATCCATTGGATTTTTTTCTGTGATGGCATCTAAAAAGCCTTGATTACGCTACACCTATTCATACTAGAGATGCTTTGTTGAATAGAATTACATTACATTGTGAAGCCATACGAAACGACCCTGGCATGCTATTTCAAGTGCGGAGAGGGTGTTTGCGCCGACTAAGAAAATGTATTGAGAGAGACGGAGGTCATATCGAGCAGTTTTTGTAGCGGATTTTGCATTTCTGTTTGCTCTTGAGGCTTGCGATTGATTATTTCCACCATGAGTTTTGTAACATAAACGTGTTTGCATGATAAAAATTCGTTATGAACATTGTACCTTTCATCTCTATTTTCATTACAAATTAATCTTTTCGAATAATGGTAGACATCTCAGGTTGGATGACGTCGTCGAACAAAAATGCATTTTTATCAAAAATCGTTGCTCCGATCGATTTTCGAGTACTTCCAGGAAATCGATTTCCTGGAAGCCACCAAAGCTTCTCTCACGTCAACATATTTCACTTTCAACAATCATTTCTATGAACAAATAGAAGGGTGTGCGATGGGACTATTAATCTCCAGTGTAATAGCACAGTTAATAATGGAAAATCTGGAAGAATCCGCAATACAAGAACTAAATTTCACATTACCCCTTTTCCTACGATATGTTGATGATTGTTTACTGATAATTCCAGAAGACAAGATAGATTATACAATCAATATTTTCAACAAATTTTATCCCAGATTGCAATTCACATATGAAATAGAAAATAATAAAAAAAAAATTCTTAGACCTTGCGTTACATAACATCGACAACCATATTGAAACAGAGTGGTACACAAAATCAACCTGGTCCGGCAGATATCTGAATTATGAATCTCATCACCCCATCTCCCAAAAAAAAACTGTTATCATTGGGCTTGCAGATCGTGCCATTACCTTGAGTGATCCAATTTTTAGACCGGTAGCTATTAAAAAAGCTAAAAAGGCATTACAGCTCAACAACTACCCCAAAAACATGGTCGACAGCATTTTCAAAACACGCATTGATAAATTTTACAACAACCAAAATTACCCAAAAACTCCCAACAACAGTTTTCACATTTCCATTCCCTACACTGAAGGATTATCCGAAAAAATCACGAAAATACTAGCTCCACATAACATCAGTGTCAGCCACAAAAGCACAAAAACCCTGTCGACTAATTTTTCAAAACTGAAGCCCAAAATTCCACAAAATTAAAAGACTCACGTAATTTACGAAATTCCATGCAATGAACCAACATGTAACAAAGTAGCCAGACCCTTCAGTACCTTGAAAATCGCCTGAAATCTCACAAATATGCAAAAACCGCATCAACTGCCCTGAACAATCATAAAAATTATACAAATCACGATTTCAACTACGACCAAACGGAAATACTTGCTACCGAATATAACACCAAAAAACGTGAATTCTTCGAAATGATTCATATAAAGAATACTAAAAACAGCATAAATAATAGAACCGACATCACTAACTTAAACAAAATATACCATAATCTACTTTGAAAAATACTACCACCTACATTCACCGTCCATCACGCCATCTATAACAGAATCGACAAACATCATATCTCCAGAAAAGCAAGAAATTATCGATTTAAACAATCGAAGTAGAATCCCACATAAACTTCCGTCCACCGACAACCCAAGTCGCTTCACCGTACCATTCCAACGATAGTTCACATCCATATCAACCAGCCTCCTTATCAGATTGCTCACGTTTGATTTTAATAAAAAGAACAACAACGAAGTCTCCCGGTTATTTATACACAATGAAGAGGAGGAAAAAAATTGTATAATTATGGAAAATAAATCATCTGCTGCCTTTACACTTTTCTTTTTTCGAAATATTGGTCCAGCTATTTATTGTTAGGTAAGTCCATCATTAATATTGGATCTTTGTGTCAACGTAAAATATATTTGTAGTTCCTGAAGAAGACCGTGGACACGGTCGAAACGTCGACGAAATAAATGTTTATCTCCTAAAAGAAGACTGTCATTCACAAAAAGAACCGAAACCCCAAGAAACTCAAACTCCATTGTATATTCCTGGTTCAAGAAACTCAAAACTATATATATATATATATATATATATATATATATATATATATATATATATATATATATATATATATACATATATATATATATATATATATATATATTATTATGTATTGATATTTGCAAAAAAATTGTTTTATATAATAAGATTGCTAATAGTTTTTATGCTATTCTTTGTGAGCCAAATTGTTATGATATAGATAATTAGTTGTGCCCTGTATAATATATTTTGCAATGTAATAATAATTAATAATAATAATAATAATTCGTTTATTGCACACCACATTTCATAACATTTAGAAAAAAATATATATATTTATAAATCTGTAGGTAGGTACCTATGTGATGAGCAAATGGCCTTTGGTTCAGATTGCTAAGTTACCTCGCATCTGATCTTCCACCAAGGCCTTCATTTGAAAAAAGTCATGTTGATAGGGCCGAGAAGAAGGATGAGATCAGCGAAGTAATGGCGGAAAAGAGAAAGAGATAGAAAGATTGAGAGATAGAGAGAGAGAGGGAAAGAGAGAGAAATGAGGTCAGGAAAGTGCACATTTTTAACATTTCCTCAGATTATCGATGCGAATGCTTCGTTTGTATCACTTTAGTTGTGCTGAGCAAGAAATAAATGATTTTTGAATGTTTTTTTGAAGGTATTGATCGGTAGGTCGAAACAGTTGGGGTTCCAGGTGTTTATGTAATTGATTGTATCAGATATATTATATGAGAATGAGCGCTTAAACAATTCTTTTTTGTGAGCAGGAATACTCAAAACCAATTTCTTTCTTAAATTCAAGTTGTGTACGTCAGTTCTATAAGTTAAATGATCATGTAAGTAGGGAGGATTTTTATACTTGATGATTTTAAAGAAAGTGCAGGCTGTGTGTAGGCGTCTGCGGTTGCTCATGTTGAGCCATTTTAAATCTTTTAGTTTGTGAGAAATTCTGGATCTACTTCTTATACCAAAAATTAGTCTCATACATGAATTTTGTAGTTTTTGTATACGCCTTATGTCACTGCTATCTAAACAATTGTGATAGACCACATCACAGTGATTAAAGTGGGACAAAACTAGTGAATCGCATAATATTTTTTTGACATCTGTACTTAAGAATTTCCTTTGCGGATATATCAATTTCAAAGATGCATAAGCAGTTTTGAGTTTATAAGTGACATGTTCAGTGAATCTAAGCTTAGAGTCTATAATAAGCCCTAAATTTGTAGAGTGAGACTTGAAATTAATTTTGAAATCTCCAATTTTCAGATCGTAACTTTTTGCCTGCTCGCAAATATTTTCGGTCCCGAATATCATAGCAACTGACTTGTTGGGATTGATTTTCAACATATGATCTGCAGATACTTCCAAAATTGCATTCAAGTCACTATTGATAC
Organism: Gonioctena quinquepunctata; assembly: GCA_018342105.1. NCBI lineage: Eukaryota > Metazoa > Arthropoda > Insecta > Coleoptera > Chrysomelidae > Gonioctena > Gonioctena quinquepunctata. The sequence goes on along the minus strand of JAFIRS010000628.1, from coordinate 249,476 downwards.
AGTTTACGGCCTCTGCGAGATTTGGTGGATCAAAGGAGAAATATATCTGAGAATCATCTGCGTATAAATGGTAGTTGCAGGATTTCAGTTTTTCAGTGAAAGTGGATGTGTAAAGGGTGTAAAACAAAGGTCCTAAAATGCTACCTTGCGGTACCCCAGAATTTATTTCCTGCCAATTCGAGGATGTATCACTTAGAGTAACCTTCTGTCTTCTGTCATGTAAATAGGATGAAATTAATACTATAGCTGTATCACTGAATCCAAAATAGTGCAACATAGAGAGTAGTATTCGGTGATTTATGGTGTCGAATGCTTTCGAGTAGTCTAATAATATTAAAATTGTTACTTTGTTTCCATCGAGAGCTCTAATTATATCATCGATTATTTTTAATGTTGCTGTAGCGCAACTGTGGCCGCTTCTAAAACCAGACTGTTTCAATGGTAATATATTATGTTGATCAACGTAAGATCTGATTTGATTTTCCATTTGCTAGCTACGTCACAATTGCTAGCTACGTCACTGTTCTCTCGTCACGTTGCTGCCAATTGTTATCATTTTCCTTACCACAGCTAAGCAACAGTTGGTACGCTTTTTACCTCAGATAGCCGGTTCAGGCAATAGAGCCACTAACCACTGCTGTCTAATTTCAATTTATTCAATGGTCATCGGTATGATTGTTTATCATTGTAAGAAAACAAACAACAAAGTATCAAAAAGCAATTATTTCCTTTATTCAGAAAGACTTAATTTTACCTGGCCTACGAGAAATAACTTATTCTAATGTGAATCTACAAATATTCATGGATAATCATAAGAATCAAATCATGGATAGATAGACAAGACCTCACTTTTTCCTTGAGAGTGAAGTTTTCTGTTATAGTTCAAAATAAAGTGAAATAAAGTTCTTCAGATGTGAGATACATTATTTGTGAAATTGTTCAAGACCGGATGTGTACTATTAAAGTTTTTATACCTGGCTGGAACTGTCGGTGTTCAAGATTTGCCCTGAAATTGGATCCCTTCTCACTACAAGCGCTATCAGGAACTCCAATACCATAAATCAGGAACCATACATATGCAGAAATCAGCTTTGGACACTTGGATATGTTGTATAATTAAGGTAATATTGGTTTTTTTCTTCTAATGTTAGAATTATTTCATTTTTCTTTCTCCCAAAATGTTGCGTGGCATTCCCTTGTAAATTTATTTTCGATCTCCTTGTGGCTTTGTTTTCTGCTCCCTTGGATACCAATTTTCCCTCTTCTTTTTCATTTGAATGTTAGAATTCGCGCAACAAATTGTCACATTTCACTGTTTGGGTTCATCTTATATAATTTATATATACAACTATTTTCCCATTCTTATTACTATGTACATATTTCAATAATAATTGCTTATGACATCACCCCGTTGTTATTCTCTCACAATTTCCAATTTTCCATATGACCATCTATTCCCTGATTGGCTATTCTCATCAAGAAGTTTGCTGTTCTACCATTGGCTACTTTTAGTTGCTACAATTTCATATACTGTATGTTTCAAATTTATAAATGTGTTGATCACTTCTTATTCATGAAAATTTTGTAAATCTAGACTTTTTGTTGTCTTTTTACCAATTATGGGTTATAATCATTATGACAGTGTATGAAATTGATTGTGTTATAGTATTTTGACATTTTTATCTATCCATATTATACATAGGCTTACAAATAAATAGAACTTCCAAAATTATGTAAAAACAATCTCTTGAAACTAATAACTATTTATTAATTATTCTTTTTTGTGGGTTTTTTCCTTTTAAAACTCATAACTGGCATAACATAACATAACAATATATATATATATATATATATATATATATATACAGGGTGTTACCAAATAAGTTCGAAAGTTTTCAGGGAGTGATTTCTTGTCGAAAATTAAAGGGGGTCCTATATGTAAACAAAAGCTCCTGGGCCTTTTCTTGAAAAGTAACACGCTTCCAAAAATTAAAAAAAAAAAGTTATTTTTTTCTTAAATTACTGAGGAGTTGAAGAAATAGCATTTCGTATGCATGTTCTACCTTATGAATATTTTTTTAATTTTTTAAAGGGGTGAAACATGCAACCCCTATACCATTTTTTACCAGAACTTTTTAACGAAACAAAATTTGTCAATTAAAAAATGTGTCTGTAAAAGCAATAGTTTCCTAATAAGAAAATTAAATACAACATTGTGCATGAACGGATCTTCTGTAAATGGAATCGAAAAGTCACAAATTGTGGAAACAAAACGTGACAGCCACCTACTAGATTTTTTCGATTCCATTTACAGAAGATCCGTTCATGCAGAATGTTGTATTTCATTTTTTTAACAGGAAACTATTGCTTTTACGGATACAACACAAAGGTTGAAAAAGTTTTGCAATCAATTGGTATTTTCAATACATATTTTTTAATTCAGAAATTTTGTTTCTTCAAAAAGTTCTGGTGAAAAATGAAATAGGGGTTGCATGTTTCATTCATAGGTTGCCTTTCCATTGGTAGAACATGCCTACGAAATGCAATTTCTTCGACTCTTCAGCAATTTCAAGAAAAAAAAAATTATCATTTTTTGAATAGTGTAACTTTTCAAGGAAAGGCCTAAGAGCTTTTGTTTACATGAAAGACCCCCTTTAATTTTCGACAAGGAATCACCTCCTGAATACGTTGGCACTTATTTAGTAACACCCTCCATATACAGGGTGTTAATTAGGTACATTGACAAACTTAGGGAGGTGATTCTTTGGAAGATTTCAGGGTGAAAAGAACATAAACACATGTCCCAAACGCCTTGGTTCTCGAGGTACAGGGTGATCAAAAAACATTTTTGTCAAGATTTTTTGGAGTTTACTTCGACATTTTCGACAATAATCAATTCAAATTGGGCAAGTACAATTCATTCAACAGTGCGCACGATAATTAATTTCTCAAATAATTCCCAGGGTCCTCCTTTTTTCAGAGTCAATCCTTGTTCAACCCTTCAGATTTTTTTACCGCTGCCACTGACAGATTATGAGAAAGGAATATTCAATGTTGTTTCATTCAAGTTATTTTTGTTCCTTTGAAGTTTTTAATTTACTTGTACGTTTCAGAAGCTATAAAGAAAAAATGAATGCAAACATTTTTCCATTTGAATGCTACACTTTCCTTTCTGATAATTAATGAAAATCCATAGACTCTCAACATTTGGAGGGCGGAGATTAACGTATATTTTCTAAATTCTCTAGTAACGACCAGTTTTATACAATTTTGGTTCAAGTGTCTGGTATTGTTACTGAAATAGCTAAACCCAAATAAGTGAAATCATTAATTTTAATTTGATATAATTCATGTCTTCTACATGCACCATCATGCCCACAATCAATGCAACCTACAATATAAATTAGTATAACTCATCTGAAGCTTCTTCAGTGAATTCATCGATGTCATTTGATCAAATGATCTCTGACTTCTTGGTCCTGTAGTCACCTGACTGTCGCTTGAGGATATTTGCCAATATCTACGGTCGCTGATATGTATGGAAACGGTCGATAGCTAGCAAAAAATGTTAGGATACAAAAGATTCAGGGTTTTTCAAATTAAGTATACAGGATCAGTCAAAAAGACATGACGAAACAAAGTTGCTTTTTCTTCAATGTATATTATACCATATTTCAAATCTTCTCAAAATTATAAAAAAAATTGATATAGCACATCATATCCTAAATATAACCGTTTTCGACATATCGAATTTTGAAAATAACTTTTTACTACTCTCAAATTTATTAAAGAAAAAGTCCGAAATGTAGGATATTCATTATTAAAATTGCACAAGTATTATGGATATGATTGAATTTTAAATTTTTCTTTAGAGAAAATAAAAAAGCATAATTGTTCAGGGTTGATAAAAATGCATGAAATGAAAAAATTTACTCTTCAATGAATGTCCTGGATATTTTATATTTTATAAAAACAATAGTTATGCCAGAAAAAAAAAGATAGAAAACAAGTTTTAATAAACAACAAATATTTTCTTTGTAATTCCATTCAATAAGGTGCTCAAAGTGTTAACCATTTACCTCCCGACAGTAATGAATTCGCTGAACAAAATTTTGTAGTGAATCTAAAATCATGTTGGGAGGAATGGTGGAAATTTCATGCCTTATCCTTTCTTGCAACCCTTCGACATTTTGCGGCCTATTTTTGTAGACTACATTTTTCATGTAACCCTACAGAAAAAAGTCAAGTGGGGTCATATCGGGAGACCTAACTGGCCATTCAATTGCCCCCCTGCGTCCAATCCATTTATCATGAAAGTTATCATCTAGATATGCCCGTACCACACGTCCAAAATGTGGAGGAGCCCCACCTTGTTGAAACCATATTTGTTCTGTTGGCCAATTGGGATTGTTATTGTTCGGGAATAATAATCCAAGCTCTGGAATAATATTCCCTTCGCAAAAGTAATGAATATCGTCCAGAGTTCAAATTTCCGTTTATAAAATAGGGTCCTATGACGTGTCCACCAATAATGCCACACCAAACATTTACTTTTTGTGGTCGTTGAGTGTGAACTTCCTCCATCCAATGTGGATTTTGGTCTGACCAATACCTACAGTTGTGTCGGTCTACGTGCCCGTTTAAACAAGATGTAGATTTGTCTGAAAACAATATGTGGTTGACAAAGTTGACATTTTCGTTCAACTCATCCATAATAACTTCACAGAACTCGATTCTACGATCAAAATCGTCTTCATTCAATGCTTGTAACAAATGAATGGAATTTTTGCAGTTTGCAAATTTTTTGAATGGAATATCGACTCATGTTATGATTTAACGCCCTCTGTTGTGTCGAATTTATTGGATGTTCCACCACATCTAACATACCATTCAAAGAATTTTCTTTCACTTTTTGGTCGATCTTTGATACGTCCAGTGTCATGAAAACGCTGCAATGTTTTTGAAACGGTTGATTTAGAAAGAGGTTTCCGATCAGGATGCAATTCATTAAAATATTCACTACTTGGTCACAACTTCGTCTTCTATCACCATATCCTATAATCATTAAAATTTCAATACGCTCGGTTTCACTTAAATGTTCCATTTTTGCACGAAAATTATTCACACTAAATGTATTTTTTTGACATGTGTTGTCAAGATCATCCTGTATACTTAATTGTAATAGATTTAAAAAAACCCTAAAAATGTTGTATCTTAACATTTTTCGCTAGCTATCTCACTTTAGGAGATAATCGACCGTTTTCATACATATCAGATACCCTGTATATTATTATGAATACTAATACTATTGCGTCTATAAAGAATTTAAGAATTTTGGATTTGTACTTTTTCCATACTGAATTTATATTATTTGTGTTTCCGAAAGATTCATGGTCAAAATGGTAAAATCAAAATAAAATCAGTTGAAAATTAACCTTAAATGATTTGGCGCTATAAATTTCCACAAATGTGGCAAAGTAATAACGATGTAGTTTTTCCATATGATGTTTGAATATCTGAGGAATATTCATAAATGAGTAGAAACAATTTAGGGTAACTTTGCTTCAGAACATGCTTTCTTTATTATATGATCCAAATACATTAAAAAACTCCAATTTCAATTTTATGAAGAACATACAAAATCCAAAGGAATCAATATTACTGGATAGAGAAATGCAGACATTTTCAGTATCAAATGTCCACTTGGTCCAAGGGGGTTGATGGGAGAGGTGTAAAATTCTCAATTATTAAGCAAAACAATGTATCCGCTACTGATGACCGTAACACCATGTTATATACTATATTCTTTTCTCACATCGAACAGATAATAGCTTTCTTCTGTGCAACCAGCTTTCTCTCAAATGTACTCACACCCATCTGTCAAAAGCTAGATCGAAACCAAATAAATTTCACTTCGATAATAAAAACCCATTTCAATTGGATGAATCAGAATTCATATCAGAAGAATAATACCAACCATTTTTCACTTCTTTTCTACATCTGGTCGGTTCAGCACGCCCGTAATCTGAAACATATTTGCAATCCGAGATAGCAAGGGTCCTGTTGTTGTAGGGATCTCCACAATCCGGATCAAGATCCGACCTACAAATCCAACATTTTATGGATAGTCCTGTAAACAAAAAAGAAAGATATTTCATTTCAAACATCAAAAATTGATATGGAGGTGGTGACATTTTTGGTATGATTTGTTAGTCGAAGAGAAAATGTATTAATAGATATAAAAATCAATTTAAAAATACAAGAGCGAAGTTTCAGAAATATAAAATAATATCAAGATTAAAAAATCTTGATTGAAGCCCTGGATTCGAAGTGATGGCGCATTTGCTGTTTCAGTTGGAGGAAAACCCGGAAAAACCCACAACACCATCAGGATTCAGATCATCAATTTTCTCATAGAAAGGGACACATGCTCCCTGGGAGATGAGAGAATCAATCTTGGAAAATACACGGGAGTCATCGAACCAACAATTAAAATAGGGGTGTTTGCCGTATAGTGTCCATTGGAAATGCTGCCGCTATGATTAGATATGGCGTAGATATTATAAAGAGTATCCATTCCATCCTGAGCAGAATATTGGTCCAAATTCAAATTCAAATGGGAAAATTCATCACGTTGTCCAATTTACTGCTATCAGTCGAAGAATCACATTTTAAATGATAATTGAAATTTTTGGAAATGTTTGTATACGAATCATCTTTTTGAATTCCCTTTTCATTCCACAAGTTGAACAGTATGGGCTCGCATCGTCAGCCAAAATCACATGTTAGAATCCGCCAGCGGCGCACTACAAAAAAAGTTTATGGGTCGAAAAAAGGCTTGACCCCTGAAAAAATATATCCCTATAGATTCTCCCAATCACTCGGCATACTGGATGATGTCACCTCTGGGCAACGTCATAGGTCCCCCTCCCAAATAACATGGTAGCGTGATTAGTAGCTCCGGCGAACTCTCACACGAACGGTTACTCGTCAAACGTTACACGAGTAATATCAGGTCGAAAGTCTGATATGGCGGTGACCCATCAAACGCTGACAGGAGGAGTCTTGTTAACATGGGTACCCAGGGGGAGGAGGATAGCCCCGCCGGTGCCTCTCCACATGGTGTTGGACTCTGGGGGGCGTGGGCTAGATAGTGGGTCCAATGGAAAACAATACCGTAATTCGGTAGAGACGGGGGAGTCTTTCACCTATGGGTTGAGGTGACTGTATTCCCTGCTGACTCGGCGGGGAGCGGCGCATTAACCCGCTTGGGTACTGACATCCCATAGCCAGTAGCTTGTCTTATCAAGCGGCCCTACCGTGGCTGAGCTATAACGGTAGCTGGGTTGACCTAGCGCGCTGATTGGGCGTATCTCAATTTCAGATTCCCCCTGTTAATTTAGTAGCACAGTTTAAACCGGAAGGTAGGTCCTGTGCTGCTGATGGGGGGAGGAAGAGCGAAGCCCAAACTGAATGCAGGAGGGTTAGCTCGCGATACTTACGTCTTTCGAGACAGATTTGATTGATTGATACTGGATGATGTAAACCCTAAAACGTAACCTGTTTCAAATTTGATCTCGATATCGCAAAAACTGAAAGAGCTATGAAGAAAAAAAATCTTGAAACTTTAACTTTAACAGAGCGTTTGCGGGCACATGTTTATGAAAAAAAAGGTCTTATTTTGTATAATAAAAACGAATGTCTATTTGTTCTGATAACCTCATAACTTGAGAACGGCTAGACCGATTTGGCAAATTTTTTCGGAAAAACGGGATAACGAATGAAAAAAACGGGTTAACGGAAAAACAGGATAACCGGAAAACATGATAACGGGAAAACGGGATAACGGAAAAATGGGGTGAAGGAAAAACAGGATAACGGAAAGCAGGCAGAGTCAAAGGCATAACATAGTTAGAACAACACAAAAAAACATAAGAAAAAATAAATTCTACGCGGGCGAGAGTTCTCAGGAAAAATAATTCAGGGGATACATCTGTCGGGTCAGCTAGTCATCAATAAAATATGAGGAAGGAGATTCTCAGAAAATGAAACAAGAAGTAGCAAATGAACCTTATTTTTGTGTAAGATGGGAATAAATATCTGAAAAGATACACAGAAATCCCAATTACACACATCAGAGAATAATTGTCACTTATTCTATTATCCACCAATACTAGTGAAATAAAAAGGATGAAAAAACTAAAAAAATTCATAGTTACTGATGAACGCAAATATATTAAAATAAATCCTCAGCCTATTTGTTCAATTTGTCTATTGACAAAGGTTTCTGGCCACTTGGGAATTCAAAATTAGATGCCAGCGCCAGAGTGGCAAAAATTCAAACCAGACATACTTACATGGTTTATCTGTTTTCTCAGAAGTTATTCACTTGTGTTCGGAGTTTTTCTGAAAATATTTCCATTTGGTATAATTTTCCAGTTTTTTTGTGTAGTGTTATTCATTTCTAGACTCTTGCGAAGTGGTGTATTTAAACCTTAAGACAATACCATTTGCGAAAACTCTCTTTGAAGCAACAAAGTATGCTCTAAATTGCTTGCAAAAAAAATATTTTCCGAAGTTTCTGGACAGCTTAGTGAAGTCATCGGGAATTAATATGAATTATTTTGAAGAAATGTTACACATTATTATTTGTGAATGTTCGGATTAAAAATAAAACTAACAAATACAGTTTTTTTTATTTCATTTAAAACAAACAAGATGGTGTGAAAATGTGTCCTCATCACCTAGATAGACATATATAGTCACTCTTTTTCCATACTGTATGAATAATTTTCGTTTTGTCGAAAAATATATCGGTATGTTGAATAATATTTTTTTTTCTCTTCTTAACTCTCTTTCTTCCCTCACAACTCTCTTTGAAGGTTCTATTTTTCACTTCTATCTTGGCCACAGACGATACAGGAGCATTTTGGAAAGGGACTGGAGTCTTCTTCAAGAGCCCATCGTCTGTCTATAAACTCGCTCAATCCTAGATTAGTCTGCACCAGAACGTTACGTTCATTTTCTCAAGGAAAATGATGAAAACTCATTCCAGTACAACGGGATCATTTTGCCCAAGAGTCACACGGAGGTACACAACAATAATTATTTGAACTTTAATCAATATTTTTTTTACTCGAGGACAAACAATAGTAAACAGGTGAACAAGAATTTCATTAAATGTCAAAATCGTAAGAGATTCGACAAGTTTTAGGTATACAATGGCCAAAATCATATTATAAATATTAATGTTTGGAAAACTAAACAATGTAAGTATCTATAGTTTCCAAAATCGACACCAGCGGGAGTATCCCTTATCTTGAATTCCCAATAGCATTCAAACATATTGTGACAAATAATCGCTCCATAACCCTGACAACTCAGGTAACCAAAGTGTTTCAAAATATACTTTGATATTTATCATCACTATGGATTGAGAGAGAAAATATGTACTGAAAATATAATTAGCTTTAACATCTAGAATATCATCAGCTCAAACTGAGTCTTGGCATTCTCATAGACCTATCAGAAGCGTTCGAGAAGATTGATATTGTAAAGAGCATTATCCAGAATCTATTCAGGAGTAATCGCACGAACAGAGTCCAAACTGTGAGAATAAATGAAATTTTATGCAGTAAGAAGCATAGTGACAATGGTCTCGCAGCAATTTCATACAATTTATTCATAAATGAATCTCTTGAAAGTGATAGAAAATGGTTAGGATTCGCAGATGACACTACAGTATTTTAGAAGCCAAATAGTAGGCAAGGTTAATAAAAACTTTTTAACAGAAAATTAAACCGACGAAATACGGAACTGAAAAGTGAAAAATAAAATAAACCTTCTTGGTCTCAATAACTAAGCTCCTAAACTAATGTTAGTAACTAATTTTGAGTCGGCGCCAAACAAACAAGCAAATGAATTAGGTAAGGCGTAAAATGCGCGGTGACATTCTGATAATTTTTTTAAAGTAATTCAATGATCTTCGTTGATTGTTCGTTTAGCGCCGACTCAAAATTAGCTTCTCACATTAGTTTAGGAGCTTAGTTATTGAGACTAAGAAGGTTTATTTTATTTTGTACTTTTCAGTTCCGTATTTCGTCGGTTTAATTTTTTGTTAAAAAGTTTTTATTTTTCGATTTTTTGTGGCTGAAATCTACTAATTACCACCTACTTGTTTTTTTATTACTTCCAAAATACTTACCCACCTTACTTCAACTATTACTAGTTAAATAATATGATTATCTACTTTTACTATTTGTTGTAATATGAATTATTTTTGTTGTTCTGGTTAGTTTATTTCATTACTTTGTATATCATTCCATCCTCTCATCGAATATGATGATGGTGACGAATGTGGAACAAAAATAATGACAGTAGCGATCTGTCATTGTCAACTACATATGTGTGTGCCAATGTTCACAAGTGAAAAATCAATTATCCCCCATTTTTCTACCAGCAAGGGTGGATAATTTCATTCGAAATCCAAATATGAAGTATACCCTATCTATTAAAAAAAGAATAATCCAAATCGAAGAACCCAGTACAAAGTTATGCCTGATAGAATCGGTTAACGGACCAGAATTCACAGGGTGGGTGATCAATATCCTTCATTTTGCTACCCTTAGGGGTGGATTTAATCTTTTAAATTCAAATGGGACCAACTTCGAAGTATACCCTATCCACTGAAGAAAGAATTATTCGAATCGGACGTCACAGTAAAAAGTTATGCATGATCATACATAGAAAAAAATGATGAAAAAAAAGTATACGTGTCGACTAGAGAACCTTTTTCTTTTGGGTTTCGTCGGTTGAAAAGATAACATAGAATCTGACTTCGATTCGATAAAAAATTAGCTTCAACATAAATAATCAACAATGAATTTGGAGAAAACCAATGACTTTATTCTTATTATTCTCTACATTTTAGTCCCTATTGCTTCATAAGCGTGTTTTTTCGTTTTTTAAACTATAATTTCATTCATTTGAATTAACGCTGAATGCCGAATTATTGTGTATTATTTTTATTATTCCAAATTGTATTGTTACGAAAACGAATATACTACGCCACTGCATGTTTATCCCGCGTATGCCGACGTGACATAAAGTTCCAAGAAGGCTGTGAAGGCTGCAGGATGAATCGAGGGATTCAACGAATGTACAACTAACGACGTCAAAAACTTATATATAATGCGTATACTAAAGGAGTTGATTATCATTGAAGAAAATGAACTGATTCAGATTAGAAGCAAGTGCAGTGAAGTGCGCGCGGTATTTAAGTAGTGTATTCAATTTGGGTTATTTAATTGTGACAATTCATTATTGTTATGTGTGGTAGACTGTTAATTAATGGAAAGTAATTGGATCTGTATTTCAATAGTCACGAACCTCAAATTAGTAACATTGAGGACCTACAACGGACATACCAGGGATGTACATACTTGGAATCTAGACGTCACCAAAACGTCCATAATTCGTTCAGTGTACCTAATCCGGACATACCCAGTACGTGTAGTAAATCTTAGGGGCGTTTGCAGTATGTTTTGGGGTCGTACTAGTTCTATATGAGTTACCACACGATATCTTCAGTTTGAACGCAGAGGCATTCTTACGCGACAAGCTTTTGAATCCATTATTCACTTACAACACAAATCCAAGGATTTTTCTAGGGTATTCGATAAAAAGTTTGCATTTATTTTACTTTTTGCTTCTCCCACCTAATTCTGCAATTGAAATTAATGACCCTCACCTACAGAATATATCTTGTGAACTTGGGTGCATGCAATAGATAATTGATGCATGAAAAGTTCAATAGGTGATAGAACTGGCCCTAGGTCACCAAAAATGCTATTGCGACAGCTACTTCCCACACTCCTATCTATTGTATGCGCCCCCGTTTTTTTTCGTTTCAAATCTTTCAAGTATTTTCATAGCTATTAAAAATTCACAATAGCAAATTTTCAAGACAATCTGTATTTGCATGGCGCTATAAATCTGTAAGGGGCTGGGAGAAATTATTTTATACTTTTTAGTCCGTTTTATAAACTGGTATATTGAAGAAAGTTAACGATAGGTCCGACAATGAGGCACATTCTAAAAATATTTCTATGCGTATACAGGATTTCCCAAAATAAGGTACACAACTAAGTTCTGTTTTTTTAGACGTCGACCCCCCAAATTTCGTTACTTTTTTGGATTCGCCACCAAATTGTAAATATGACACACCCGGGTCTGTCAGGCTTATTTGCGATAGTTTTCGACTTTTGTAAATTCATGTGTCAAAATAGCGTCGTGCATAGAGCCACAGAAAAATTAATTAGTTCAGAATCATTCAAAATAACTTATTTCCGGTCCATTCCTCAGGCTTAAGGGCATATTTAGATATGCTGGCAAACTGTTCCATCGCCTATTACGATTTTTTGAAAATGACAAATTACAAATGGCAATAACTCGACTTTTTCAAATGCAACACCCTAAATTTTATTGCATGCCATTTTTTAAGAGTTTTTTCCGAAATAGGGTCTGTGGGTCTACTTTGTAAAATTTGCGAAATTTCTTGCAAATAAGAAATGTTGATAAAAAAAAAGGATTGAGTAGGCTGCTGTCGTAAAATTATACACATCCATACAATTCTAGAAAAAAATGTTTCAACAAAACGAATTTGTGATAGAAACAGGAGTACATCAAAAAGGAAACAATTCTACCAATCTTCACAAGAACAGAAGAGAATGATTAACAAGAAACAATGTAAACATTTCGAGGAAGGGCTACTTATAAATTCTCAATTATGTCACCATCATGATCCACTTAAGCTGCTAATCTTCTAGTAAACTGGTACCGAATTCTAGCAAAGCATTGTTCCATCATTTGAAAGAAATCTTCTGTGATCCTGTTTTTCATATCATCTGCATCTCTCTGAAAACCCTTTTTTGGTAGAAATCTATAGAAGTGAGGTCTGAGGATCGCGCGAGCCAAGGAATAGTACCTCATCTGCCTATCCAACGATTAGGATAGGATCGATATGAAAATTCTCGCACTACCCTATGGTTATGCACTATAGCACCAACGTGTTGAACGGCAGGATCTTTCTGGTGGAAGAAAATGTAACTATCTTTCACCATTCAGCACATTCCCAAAAAAGTAGGGTCCAATAATGTTATTCCCCCACAAATATCAAGCGACCATCTCTTTTGGTGATCAACAGTCCACAAGTGAGGATTTTCGATTGCATAATAATGCATAATATATCTGACCGACCCGTTGTTCTCAAACTTTGCTTCATCAGAAAACACAAGTATTATAATCCTCGTCAATAATGCTATTCATTTGAATACAAAACGCAACTCGATTTGCAAAATCATTACCATACAATTCTTGATGTAGGTTCAGATCATAAGGGTGGAACCTATGTTTCAATATTATTCTGTTCACGCTATTTTGTGAAATATCCGTTTTCGCTGCTATTTCCCTAGTGCTTAACTGAGGTTTTTCCTGTAGCATCAATAAAACTTGCAACTCATTTTCCTCATTGATCCGAACACCAACAATTTTCTTTTTGGTATAGAACACACTACCAGTGAGTTCAAACCTATCTCTTAACTTTTGGAATGAAGACACTCGTGGAGTTCTTGATTCTGAATATTTTTCATGGTAGATTCTGCTTGCTTATGAAGGATTTCTATCAGCTTTGCCAATACAGTAGACCATATTCACTAATTCTGCGCGTGTGAAATTCATTCTATTGAGAGTATACGGATATGCCAAATTTCACGAAAACGGCCTACACGATTCCTTTTTTTTAATCATCAAAATTCCTTATTTATATTATACAACAAATCTCGCAAACCCTTTATCGACTAGGAGCTCTTAAAAATTCCATGCAATAAAGTATAGGGTGTATCATTTGAAAAAGTCGACTTAATGCCATTTTAAAAAAATCGTAGTAGGCGATGGCACATCGACTTCGAGTTCCAAACATGCAATAAGGCCTAATCGACTGGAAAAGAGATGGTTAAGTTATCTTGAATGGTTCTGAAGTTATGAATTTTTCTGTGGGTCTGTGCACAACGCTATTTCAACATACAGGGCTTCTCAAAAGTCCTCTCCCCCCTCTTATTTTTGGAACGATTATACATAAACAAGTGAAATTTGGAAACTGAATATTAAAGGTTGTAAACTTCCCTACTAGTAATGATAGATGATGAAATCGTTAAAGATGACGTCACAAGGCCATTGTGACCAATAATTTTAAATAGAACCCTACGGCAAGCGACACCTCTTTTGAAAGGTATCGAAAAAACCTATTCAATGATACTAATTTTGTTTGTGTTTATGGCAGTTTTGGCAACTCGCTTTTAAAAAACGCAAAGCTGTGATGAATTAAATCAGTTAATACTAAAATTTCAAATTCAAGCTCCGCCTCTGGATAGTTGTCAAATAAGCTGACGTTTTTGTTAGTCTCCCTAATTCGACGTTTTTGTAATTGTCCAAGTTTTTGTACATTAAATAATTTGTGTATTGTTGATCGAACGTTCAACTGTTTCAGCAGCTTTTGGTACTTTCAATATTTTTGTACATTTTAATAATTTGTTAAATTGTTGTGAGCCGAACGTTTAAGTGCTTCAAGAAGCGAAATGGTACGTGCTTTAGGTGATAAAGTAGCAGCGATCCTAATTCTTGGTGAAACTCCATTTAAAATTATTGGCCACAATGGCTTTGTGACGTCATCTTTGACGATTTCGTCATCTAACAACACTAGTAGGGAAGTTCACAACCTTTAATATTCAGCATCCAAATTTCACTTGTTTATGTATAATCGTTCCAAAAATAAGAGGGGGGGGAGGGACTTTTGAGAAGCACTGTATACATTGACAAAAACCAATGCAGTTAAGCCTAAAAGACTGGGTGCGTTATATCGACAATTTGGTGGCGACTCCAAAAATGTAACAAAAATGCCGTCTCATTTTGGGACATCCTGTATATAAACAGGAATATCTTCAGAATATGCCTCTCTGTCGGACCTATCATTTGAAAAAAATCAAGACGATAGCTTGGATATAAAAAAGTTATGGAGCTTGCACGCACCCCTGAGTCACCCTGTATATGAATGAATATTTAGAAAATATAGTCAACCAAATAACTTTCACACAAATGATGATTTGAATGTACATACCAACTTACCTTCTAGAATAAAGGAAGAGAAGAGAATACATAACAACAACTTCATGATGAACTGAACTTGTCGTAGCTTTTTTCCAATTATCAAAAGTAACTGTCCACTCAAAATACGTTTTAATAATTATTCGTTATTCGAAGCTGCTAGTTGACGAAATAAATCAAATACGCGTCACCAAAGGTTAAATGAAAGGTTAAGTAAACATTTTCTATCTGCCATATACAGCCTTTATCTAGTACAGTATCTAGAAAGTAGCCAACGGTTTTTTTTACAAGCTTTCATTTAATTCCTCATTTACCTATGATCATGCTCGATGACAAGGGGAGAGGATGGGTACAGCTGTACCGGCCCTGGACAATAGGGGGCCCCATTTACAAAAATAAAAAATAAATTTAAAATTTTAAAAAGTATAAAAAAATTTTTTATGAAATGTCGTCACCAAGCTAGGTGAGTTGACGATGTCGATTTCTTTCATCTTAAGGCCCATCCAGACCAATGCAACAAACAGCGCAAAATATTCGCGAACTGACAAACAAAGTTGTAGTCTAGTCAACAAATGCTTTTTTGGTCAACTTTTTTCAGCAGTCTCGGAAAAATATGAACAAGTTGTCATTCGATTCGGAATAGCATTGGATGAATTTTGAAAAAATTAAAGTTCCGCTAGCGAAAATTGCAAAAGTTATAAACAATTTACTGAAAAAAAGAGGGTTTGGTTTTTTGCAATTATCTCAAAAACTAATAGAGATTTTTTAAATCTAAAAAAAGATTCATGAAGACGAGGAAATTTCCTGGAAGAAAATCATATTTCCTGGAACTGTAGGACCAATTTTTATAATTTTCTCAGGGGTGATAATACGGCCGAAAACGGGTACTCTGGCTTGCGTAAGCCACGGAAATTATTTAAACATATTAAATATAAAAATTAGGAATTGAAAAAATTCAGGCACGTACTGGATAGATGAATGAACAATAATCCTTGGGCGAACAAATTTTATCGCGGTTTTTCAATTAGTTATGCAATACTAAATCAACAATTTTTTGCTGCTTGAACATGAACATTGCAAGTCTGATATAATTGTTAAACTATAAATCTGAGATCTTTTCCTTCCTTAGAACTATCCTTGAAAGGCTTCAAAATAAATCCCCGTTGAAAAAAATTAAAAGAAAACAGTTTTTACTAACAATTTACGTAGTTGCAAAATTAAAAACTTAATCATTGGAAAGAAATATTTTTTCCCAATATTTTTTATTATCGGAAGCTGCATGGAAATGATTTTTATTGAATGTTTATCTCCTATTGTTCAAAAAAATTTTATAAACAAATGCGTTGTTCATAAGATAATTGAATTTTTTTTTTTTTGGAATCCTAATCTTTGATGCAAATAATGATTTTTAAAAAATCGTTCCTTAAAAAAATTTGTTATTGCTTAAAAACGTTTTGTTAATTAACAATTTTTTCTACCACTTATAATTAATATTAAGGAACATTTTTTTCCAATCATAATTTATCTTGTTTTTCGATATTTAAAATAAAAAAAAGTTTTATTTAATTTTTTATTGTTTATTTAATAAAACAACAAATAAATTTTTATCTCATATTTTTTTCTTATTCTACTCAATGTAACAAAAACAAACATAATAGTTAGAGAGCTGCGGGTTCTGAGACGCGATGACCCACATACGTCTTCTGATTGGTGATGTGAAAGTCCATCCCTCGAAAAGCCCAAATTCCAAATATTTTTGAAATCGGGCAGGGCCCACTCCAGTACGAAGAGAAGATGTCTATCGACTTCTTCGACGATTTCTATATGTCTTCCGTTATGATAATTTTGTTTAGAAAGTGACTAGTAATCATTTGACAAAGCGGAATACGATTTGGTTGAGGCGCACATATCGAAACCCATTTTTGAAAATATTAGGCTCCAAAATGCTTAATTTTGTGTTTCTTTAGTTTGTTATGGTCTTCACATCGGGAAAATTCGAGTGGAAGACTTTTTTAGTAGGGCCCGGCCCGGCCCGGGTTGACCAAACAAACAAATTGAAAAACTCGCGGGAGCGGCTAAGTTGAAAAATCGAAAACTGCACTTGGGTTCAATCTTAAGCTTCCAAATTTTGCATGGAGCTTCTTCAGGTGCCAGAAAACCTAATTTTGGCCAACTTTTCACTCCTTCCCACCCCTTTCAATTTCCTCTATTTTCTCTGTTTATTCCTTTTTCGTTTCGTTTGGGAAAAACAAAATGGTCCGATTAGGAATTTTTCAAAATTCATAAAATAAAAATGGCGGCTCCAAGATGGCCCACGATCTCTGCGATTTTTTTCTATAGGCAATAATAACATGATAAGGGGACCCGAAACCTACGATTCTCTGAAGTGATCTCCATCAATATCCGAAAATCGCACTCACTAAACACTAATTTCCAATTCTCACTCCGAACATTACCACGAATAAATATAGTACCACTCCCGATATCACTCCGCTCACTGTCTTGTTTTCCAAAATCTCCCATTTTTACATGTGCTGGAAGAAACCCATTGAAGTCCTCTTAATTAGGTTGGTGGAGATTTACGAAGGATTCAAATGGGAAATAACCGGGTACTCGTCAAAAAACAGGAACTAGGTACATCCCGAAAGGATTACGGATCAGTAGCCCGGCAATAAATACACAATTATGACGGAATATTGGAACTATAATCCTGTAATAAATTACTTGTATCAATTAATCATCAAAATGAAATGAAAATGTTTGGATTGGTTAATCCCAAACATGGAATAATAAGTTTGATACCACGTGAATTTGGAATGTATCCTGAAAAAAATAGTACATTGTGTACAATGTAAATTGTTGGCCGAGGCCAACAAGCATTGAAATGAAGAATTGAACAAAAATACAATGAAATTGGCGTTGATTTGTTGGAAAATATGAACAGGATGTTCATAAAATCAGATGTGGAATCATCTGCGACTGAAAGATAAACTCCCGTCATTATCTTCCATCGTTCAGGATAACCTCTTGTGGGGTATTCATGTTAAAAAAGGAAACAATCTTAATTGGATATTGAACAGGAAGATTTTTTTTTTTTAATCCACGATAAAAATTAAGTTTTGTGGTTTTTTCAAGGCAGTTTCTTTTTTATCGTGGATTTTTCAATTCACAGAAATATCCTTCTATTCAATATACAATTGAGAATGTTCAATTTTTCAACATGAAATTGGCGTGTTTTGCTGCTTTTTCAGTTAACAGATATATTAAAATAATTCATATCCAAGAGATATTTTTTACCCTTGAGAATTTGAATTTTCGAGAATCCTCTTCAGGTCGTACCAAACCTCTTTTATTATAGGAATGGGCATGCAAATTCTAGAAATTAATAATGTCTCCTTTTGCAAAAAATAACATGTTTTGCAGTTTTTTCAAGGCAATTTCATAGACTATTTCCCACATTATTTTTTAACCAATCAAATGGCCGAAATTTCAATCAGAGAACCAATGAGATCAGTTTTATAGGTACGGATAAAATTATCCTGTCAACGCATTCAATTTCTATAAGGATACAGAAAATGCAAATTTGATTAAATAAGCGATTTTGAGGTGACTACTTACAGTGATTTGATATTGGAATTCAAATATACCTTTTTCAGCCCGATAAATGAACCTCCGGTTTTCAAGTAAGGCGCCGAATGAAACCCACTATTCTCAGAAATCAAGAAAAGTGGTGATGGTGTAGTGGTCAGGTGACAATTCACGTTTACCAGGCTGTGACATTTATGTGATAGGTAAGCATATTTTCTCTATGGAAACATAGAGAGAAATGTGCAAAATCACCCACATATTCCGCCTACCCCATTTCTATTCCTATACCTTGAGAAGAAAACACATGAATTTGAATGTGAAATGAAATGTATATATATTGTTAATTATGAGATGTGACCATACTTTATAGCCAATAAATAACTTTTTTCCGGCTACCTCCTATTAACGAGATAAATGTACACAAAATCGATTGTTAAGGTCCCCTATTAACCTTCAATTGGTCTATTAATGTATGATTGTGACATATGCAACCAAACATACACCGAAATCGGCCATTAATAATCTATAAATGGTCGATTTCTCCAGTAATGAATCATTGTGGTATAGGCAACTAAACATACACGAATTCGAATATTATTCAAATTCTAAATCATGTTACCTTCGCGCTGTCAAATTTATGTATTTTCAAATCCAAATATTGTAAGTTTCCTCCTACTTGAAGGAAATGGGTATCGAAAATTTTATACCAGTCATTTTCAACCAATCAGATGCTTTATTTTGACATTGTTACTATGGTAACCAGCTACATTTTCTGAAAATGTTTCATTTACATTAGCATGTAGACGTAAAATTAATAGGAGGAAATTTCCCGGCACATGACAGCTATCATATAATTAGACAAAAATAATATTGAAATATTATTGACAATATTTTTTATTTACTTACTTTATAAGTTGGAAATATTACAACAATTCATTAAGGTGTACATTCTAAAATATCATTAATTAATTTTAAATTCTGCAAAAATTCCACTCCTACCTCCTCTTTCCTAAGTGGTGAATAAAACACAGAACCGGTGTTTTTTTCAACAATATGCCTGTGTTTCAAAAAATAAAAATAATACTGAGATACCAGTTTAGTGTCCAAAAGAAGGCACAATATCACGCAGAATATTGCCAATCTCTTTAAATAAGTTTTCTTGCTCAGGATTTAATCCAGATTCTTCCACTAGGTATGTTAGATATTTTACATTTTTATGGTACATTTTAATGTGCTGTGATTCTTCGCAAAAGGAACACAATTCATACGATTGAAAGTTCATTTTATTATCACTTTTTTACTAACTTGTGATTGTATACAATGTTATGAGGAACTTTCAATGCCACAAATAAAATATTGATTGACAGGAGTAGTGAATGTCAAATCCATGGCTAACTTTACAAAATATTATTTTAACCGGCAACATACGCCAACAACATTCTATTTAGAATAAAGAATAAAATAAGCTAAACTTTTTCCTGAATTATCTGAAAAACAAATTATTACCGCTAATATTGATTTTTCTTAGAATTAAACCTAAAAGAATAAGAAAAATATTCAAGTATATATGTATAGGTATAGTTATATATTTTTTGTTGTATATCACCTTTGTTTGTAGTCAATATTGACATTTCCCTGAAACCTAGTAAGAAAATTATATGAAATCAATTATTTTTATATAATTATGTATCTGATATTATGAATTTTATTTTACTAGAGCACGGGAAAAATAAAAAAAATATATCCCGCAATACGAACATCCACTTTCATTTTCAATCAATATAATTTTATATAAAAATTCATCTGATATTATATATTTTATTTTACTAAGGCACGGGGAAAATAAAAAAATATCTCCCGCAATACGAACGTATCCACTTTCATTTTTAGTAAATATTTACATTTCCCTGAAACCTAGTAAGGAAATTGTATGAAATCAATCAATTTTACATAATAGTTCATCTGATATTATATATTTTATTTTACTAGGGAACGGGGAAAATCAGAAAAAAATCTTCCCCACAACTCCCATTACACACAGCCTTCTATCTATTTGTGAATAACGTCATAATAAATATTTACTTAATGTTTTCTATGTAAATATAATTCCGGTATAAAATGTTCTTACCGAATCCCCCACGTGCTTGAATTAATTTCGGGAAATTTGTCTCTTACATGAATTTTTAAAGAAAATGCATGTACTCAAAAAATTTCCGGCAATAATTCATGCTCTAGGGAGATTATAAGTGAAAATTTCACGTTGACCACTCCAGATGTGGCAGAAACTGCCAAAACGGCCACTTTTGAGTTTGTTCCCTGATAAAAGTGGGAACACATACGAAAAAACTTACTCAGAATTTATTTCGTGGTATTATGAGTAGAAAATACCACGCTATTCGGAATCAGTGCTATTGGCATACTTTACCAGTATTGCAGAAAGGGGCCTCATTGCAAGTTTGTGGCCGAAGTATTCAATGCTCAAATCAACTCTAATCGTCAAAGAAAACATTGATAAAAGCAAGTACAATAAATTGATCATGTTCATCAATAAGAAACAAAGAGTGGGATATGTCCCGAAAAAGTCCAAAGTTCTTGAGAAAGAACACATTCAGAAATTCATCGCGAATGCTCCCAACAAACTCTTCTTAATGACAAAGGTAAATTCAAATTTGAAAAAAAGTTAATAAAAGTACTTCTTTTCATTATAAGGTACAACTGAGAATATTGAAAAATGTAGCGAACAGTTCACGTATTAGACCAGAGCTGAAGCCTTTGAAAATGGTAAAAAGTTAAAAAAAATAATAGTAGGATGAAACCTATTGGAAAAGGAAGAGGATATAACAAAAATCAAAGGAAAAATAATTTACGGGCGATATGATCTACGGGAAGTGGAAGGGGGTGAGTTTTAAAGGGTAAAAAACGGTTTATCTCGATTTCCGGCAAAACTACGAGTCATATGGAAAAAAAATCAATAGCAAAGATCTACAACTTTTTTCACATAACCTCAAAATTTATGTGAAAAAATCAATTAAACAAGTTTTTGGTTTTTTATTTTTATCTTCTACAAAAAAATTTCGTTTTTCACCAAATTTGGTGAAAATTTCCTTTCCTATGTTCCAAACATACTGTTATTTTTTTTATGTAAAACATTTATTTTTTCACCTTATTTTGACTCAATATCGAAAAAGCTTTTAAAAAATTCCCCTAAAATATCGCTTTTTTAAAAAAGTCGGTGGGTTTTTTTGTTGAAATTTACTTTCTGATGGTATAAAAAAAAAGTACATTACTATGGCAGAAAATGCAAAGATACGAAAAAAACTCGAATCCGAATTTAATAAGACATCTACAATATTTTGAGAAAGTCGGTGGGCTTTTTGTTCGTTGAAATCTCTACTTTCTGATGGAATGAAAAAAAAGTGCATTACTATGGCAGAAAATGCAAAGATACGAAAAAAACTCGAACCCCAATTTAATAAGACATCTACAATATTTTGAGAAAGTTGTAGAATCTTCTTTAAATTATATGCGTAGATGCCTATTTATTGCTATTTTAAGATAACTTATATACCTGAGTGACCTACGGAAGATTTTAGCCCATCAAAAGGTTTTCCATAGAGAAGTGGGGAAGAGGCTAGGAGGGTCTGGGCCTTACTACCTGTTATTTCTTTGCATTTTCTGAGAACATTTACCATAGTAATGTATATTTTTTTTCACACCATCAGAAAGTAGAGATTCCAACGAACAAAAAGCCCACCGACTTTTTTGAAAAAGCTGATATTTTGACGAGAGAATTTTCGATTGAAAATTAGGGTGCTTTTTCGATATTAAGTGGAAAGGTGGAAAAATAAATATTTTAAATCAAAAAAATTACAGTGTGTTCGGGACATAAAAAGGTAAGTTCCCACTAAATTTCGTGAAAATTTTTTTTTTTGTAAAAGAAAAATAAAAAACCAAAAACTTGGTTATTTGAATTTATCACATACAATTTGAAATTATGTAAAAAAAGTGTCGATACCAAAGTTGTAGATCTTTTTATTGCCTACAACTTTGCCATTCAACTTTTTTCCATAGGACTTGTAGTTTTGCCGGAAATCGAGATAAACTATTATTTACCCTTAAAAACTCACCCCCTTCCACTTCCCGATCTCAGATCGCCCGTAAATTATTTTTCCTTTCATGTTTGTTATATTCTCTTCCTTTTCCAATGGGTTTCATCCTACTATTATTTTTTTTGTTTCAAAAATTATTGACCCTGGTCTATATGTAAATATGCGTTCTATAATACATGGGGGTCAATAGCGGTAATATCTGAGATATAGCTCGTACAGTATTGAAACGACCACTTTGGCCTTCCCTTACCTAACAACCAATTTTTCTCGAAGATACCCGAACCATTGTCTAACTGTGGCTATTAATAGAAATTCCATAGGCGTACCAAATTATTTGGTATAGGCGATTCACGAGACGTAGAGAACTAACTCTCCTATAACTTTCCTAACACTCCTATAACTTTCCTAACACTCCTATTTCTTTTTCCGCTACTGAAAAGTACTTACCACTGGGCATTTTGGCAAGGTTACGAGTAAACTATTGCAAAGTTGAATAAATAACTGCACCACCTATTTATTGATCAAACAAACCTAACCTTTCAAACGCTGCATGCCAAGACACTGGTGAAGATTCGCCGTAGCACAGCAAATCGTGTCCGCTCATGTTTTTCCCCTCTCTACCTACCAAACGGTCGTTTCAATACTGGACGAGCTCTACATTCTTAGATTATGGACTTGGAGCACCTTTGTAAGTGGCGCCGCAGTGGCGGAATCGGGCGACTGACTCCAGATGGCGCAAATTATCCGTATTTGCCCCTGTGATAAATAGAGTGTTTTTAAAGTGCAACAGTTTAAATTTGTTTGCTACAAAAGTGAAAACTGCAGTTGCAGTGTGATTCGGCATGTATAACCTTTGAACTAAATTAAGCCCCGGTTTTGGAAATTGCTCTAGTTATGAATAAAGTGCAGATTGAGACGAGTAGTCCGCGAACAGCATTCAACCTACCGACATGTGCACGTTGTTATTGGTGAAATAGATGTCCACAACAAAAAACTGTGCGTGTAATAAAAAAACTGTTAATTTTATGAACTTTCCTCCCAATGAAATATATAGAAACCTAAAAAAATCGATATTTTATTTGAGGATAACCTCCATGAGGTAGGTGCGGTGAATATGCCCATGTTAAGCGAAATCCTTGATAAAAATTAAAAATGGAAAATATTCAATTCGGTTTTTTATAGAAAGCGTACCTTTAAAACCAAAGAAGTGATGTTTGGACAGTAATGGATGATTTAATCTTTGATATTTTTTCCATACCATTTCCTTGAAAATTAGTCTTACTGGGCATATTCCCAACCCTGTCGTCAATATGCCCATGGCATGTTCCTAATGTGCCCAATGATTAATTTTTTCAAGAGCAAAACAACATATTTATATGGCAAGTATATTTATTTGGAAAAACAAATTGAATGAGACAACAAACTAAACAAACCCAACATTCTAATTTAACTGAAAAATTAAACTTGAAACTTTACACTGGTAGGTAGACATCACTTAATATAATAACAAAGCTTATTTTAAAAATGTATACATTATTCTCAAACTAAGGAAACTCTTTAAAAAACAAAACAAAAAACCCTAATATCTCTGCCATAGGGCATATCAACTCCCCTTGACGATGGGCGTATTAGCGACAGAAACAGAAAATGCATCTTGAAAGTTGTTAACGGTAATTTATTAATTTTTTTAATGAAGGTAGTATACTAAAACAATGGTAAAAAGGCGTATTTTAAAATGCTGTACTTACAGTTATTGTAAACAAACATACACAATATTTACACTCTATTAAAGCAAGTTCTATTTTTATAATCTAAAGCGCCGAAAACGTATGTCTTCCCTTCAACCTCTCTGGAGAGACCAACAAACACAGATTTGGCTCGTAGTGCTATAAGTCCGAAATATTGAAGTGTTGACTGCCCTCTATTAGCAAATAAGCTGAACTTTTCAAAATTGCACCGGGTGAGCATATTACCAGCATGGGCATATTCACCGCACCTACCTTATAAAAATTCACTCATCTCTAACTATTTTGGACGGACATTCGGAAAACAAAGCCTCAACTATATAAAACATCAACTTTCAGAGAATGGATGACAATTATTTCATATTTTTCAATAAAAATTCAACATATAAAAACCTAATGACTTGTCAATCAAATCAAGTAATGCCTGATGCAAACTTCCACCATATTCCAAGTTTTGTATTCCATTTACTCCACAACTTGAAGTACTTCATATAAAAACATACAATAATAACAAACAAACAAACAAAATCCAAGTAAAGTACCGTTAAGTGGGGCTAAGTGGACCATAACGTGTAAAGTGAACCGAGAGGACATTGAAAACGATAAAAATCTGTACTTTTTAAAATAAAAGCAGAAACAACGCTTCCGCGCTCTCATTTGTCTATTAACCTCAGATGCATGCTACGATAAAGTTGGTGCGACGTGCAGTTGTCTGACATGACTTGTAGGAGAGCAAACTGACATGTGCATTTATTGTTAATTTTGAAAACCTGAAGAACTTCCTCTGTATTCCGAAACTGTGTTATGTTTCCTTATATTGTATTAAATACAATATTTTTGAACAATACGAAAGTATTGAAAATGTTTTCTAAAAATTCATTTGTTTCGTTTTTTTGTGTTGATTAAATGAACTGCAATAGTCCGGGGTAAGTGAACCGGTCCACTTCAGCCACAGGAGTAAGTGGACTGGTTTACTTCAGCCACAGAAGAGGTACTAATTTTGTATTTCATTGTTACAGTTGACTTAAAATGGTCCGAAATTATAAAAGAAAGTCGGGAAAAGTTCCTAACTGTGACTACACAGAAAAAACTCAAGTTTGGCAATCAGAGAGGCACGATTAGGTAGGCTATCTAAAAGAAAAATATGTGAAAATATTGCATTCTTGAAAGTAGTAGGAAAAGACATGTATTTTTGTTTTCCTCAACATCATGACGAGTGTTTTATAGATTCTGAAGATATCGTGGAAACAATTTCTGTCAGAAACCATTGTAGAGGCAGATATACATTTAATATGAAAACCAAAATTTCTTTGTTATCTTGAAAGCATTTATAAGTTTACCACGTTATATTTCATCTTTAGAGGAGTTCAACTGTTATTTTCTTATACTCATTACAACCCAGTTCTTAAGAGTTTGTTTTTTGTTTAAATCGGAATATTTTCTTTTACTATCCACTACCATGTGTAATATTTCATATCAACTTGTTGATTTTCAAATATCGATTTATAATAAATAAAAACGTTTTCTGTGGACCACTTTCTCAATATAGTATTTAAATAAGACCGGTATACGTAAACCATACAGGTGGTCCTCTTTGCCCCTTTCTGCGGGAAAAGTGGACCACCTTTTGAAAAAATTATATATTCGAAACTAAACATCCTAGAACTGTAATTTTTCAGAATTGAATCACTTAGGTATGTTAGATTTCATATCAAAACATTCAAAGCAAAACTTTTATCAGCTGAAGAAAAACTTGGAAAAAATCGAAAAATTTGGTCTACTTAGCCCCACTTGACGGTACATTAAAATGTTAAAAAATAATATGTGCTCAAAATGGTTTGTATATGTCACCTATTCTAATATAAAAAAATTACAATGGGTGTATATTGAAAGAAAAGTAAAATTGTCGTAAATATGTAATATAGCATGAATATACCAAATAATATATTTTCATTCAGATCCTTGTTCAACTCACTGTATCAATGAAATTAAAGTAGTTATAGTTTCCACCCCATCTGTAAAATTGATTGCAAGAAACAATATTCCAAAAACACAATATAAAAATTTATAAAAACAATCATTTTGAGAAATGGAATGTGTGTTATATGTATACAAAACATTTCCATATATTTTGAAGGTATTAAAAAATCCTACAGAATCGAGTAACACAGAAAATCCAATGTTACAAATCTGAACACTTCAAGGCACTTGATACTTTCATAGCTACCACAAAATAGTTTGAGGGAATAAAAAACATTATTCTGTATCTCCCTATGGTGTTGATTAAGCAGTATATCATCATTTATTGGGGAAAGTTTTTGGCTTTCTACTACTAAATTTCATAAAAAGCATAAAAATTTCCAAATCCGAAATTCACGCACTCTATAAAAACAATTGTTTCGGTATCAATAATCCTAGTTTTAATTTTCTCTTTTTTCACAGAATTACTCTCTTCCCTATCAATATTTATAACAATTTCAACTTCTACAAAATCATAGTTTGAAGTATCCATGCTGAGAATCAAGTTTGGGTCAAAAATTATATTGGTGTTCTACATTCAAGATTTATGTAGAATCGAGAATGCATTCATCTGAAAACTAACTCATATACTTCGTCATGAAGAAAAAGGAGTATTGGTTTGGTTGAGGTTTCTACTGAATATACCAAACATCCCTCTGGACATGCTGGTTCATATTTTTAAAGAAATTCCAAATTATTTAGAGAATTTATATAATAAAGTTGATTATTACATATTCATCATACTTAAATACTAATACATACTAAACTAACTTAAGTATATTAATAATATAACAATTATATCACAGCACTTTTAAATTACATATGAAAAACTTAAATACTAAGAGTTTTTAATAAAAAATGTATATATGCATACATAATCATACATACATATAAACTACAGGGAACTGAAATGGGTGTGAGAGAGTTGGTGAAGAGCAAATATGAAATTCTCATTAGTTAATTAAGTTATCACAGTGTGCTACAATGTTTCAGTTTACATTTGGTAGATGGTAAAAATTCAGCAATCTTTTTACATCCCGTTTCATCGCTCGAACTACGGTTAGCTGTGTATCCCGAATCCAAAAGATTCGCAAATGAGTATGATCAACTAGATTTCTTCACCTCATTGCCCAAGTTCAAAGATTGGCTCATCCTACATATTGTCTCGTAAATGGTTATTCAACTTCCTAACTTTCTTTTCGAGTTTCCCCTAATGTGAAACCTTATTTCAAAATTTCTATTTGATGTCAATCTCTTAACTATTGTATAAGTGTAGTAACATACCATTCTATTTTACTATTTTATCATATTACTTGTGAAATGTACAACAGTTATGTAACCTCTTACTGTTTCAAAACTATTGTTTTACTTGTCATCTGTCTTGAGCTATTTTTTGGCGTTGAACCGCATTCAATAGGTTTTTAAAAACATATTCAATTTTACGTCATGGATTGTAGAGTGGTTACAATGAAATGATTTTAAAAAATATCAAGTGACTTGTTAAATGTTTATTTTGATATTTTCATTATGGTTGTTTTGCTGTTTGCAATTGTGTATTTTTGTATTTGTCGTTTCATTCTCTCAACAATCGCGATAGGTATTCGAAATGGATTTCGCAGTGCTGGCACTCATAAACGAATTGAGAGAAGAAAAAAATCAGAAATATTTTTGTTGAAAAGGGAAACATTCTCAATTGAATATTCAATTGAGAATGTTTCCCTTTTCAACATGAATACCCCACAAGAGGTTATCTTGACGATGGAAGATAGTGACTAAAGTTTATCTTTCAGTCGCAGATGATTCCACATCTGATTTTATGAACATCCTGTTTATATTTTCAACAAATCAGAAATATTTTCTTCTGGATTATTTGAGAGAAAATTTTGACAATGAGGAAGAAGTTATGGTACAAACTATTACAATGTTTTGTACGAATTCAATTCATATACGACCACCTGATACCTTGCAGCAAACTTTTGATCTAAAATAAAGGAAATCGTAAAAATATGTACAGAGAGTCCATATTTTATCCCATTTTACCTCTCAATTGTTCAGCCGTATCAGCATCCACGGTTAATATCATATCATCAATTTGTATTTGATACATTTATGTTTTATCATTCAAAAACTACCGCAAAACGACAATTGACAGCCTTGCTTGCTTTCAAACCGTCCTCATCCCAACGTTTTGAAACATTGCCAATATTTTTAAAAATATTCATCTATGACGTCACCGTTTCAACGCTAAAATCCAATGTTTTTAAAACATATCAATTATTTTTAAAAAAGTGGACGGCTAAAAAATACCTTTTTGTCGCTACTTACTTACATTCATCGAATATCCTGTACTGGGCTTGTCCCGTAGAATAAATAAAAAAAATATATTTTCATTATGAGAAAGAATTTACCTCAAAGCTTTCCAAAAAAGAAAAAATAGAATAGAGATTAAAATTAGTAATGGGGATATTGTTTTGGACGAGGAAGTATTACAACCATCTTTTGTGTTACAAGTACAATATTCCATAAAAATATTGTAAGTCCCTGTGCGCAATAGGCAGAAACGCTCGTCACCTTCGATCCCTGGTTCCCCAAGATAAGCACAACTTCTGAAATATTTCCATACTCCATTTGCTGAAAAAAGTTCCATCATTAATTATTCAAATATAAATACATTTCTTCAATTATATTGAAGTCATTTTTGGAAAATAATAAATGTGTTGAGTTTTGAATTGAAGTGAACAAAATAAAAGCCCAAATGTCATAAATGCATGACATTTATAGCTGAACTCTCATTGTCAAACTTAACATTTTCTTTACCATTAAATTCAATCTTCCTTAACATGGTGAAGACGGTATGAGTACAGTTTATAGCTAAAGAAACAGTTCGCTCACTTGGCGTCGGCACTTTGATCTTTATGTTCCCGTTTGTACACTGCGCAACTCTGATTTTTATCCCTCGCGCATACCGCGTGTTACTGTGTTACTAGTACTGACATTTTTCGTAGACTTCGAAGAGCGATAATCGCGTACAGTCTTCTGCGCATCCTGAATTCTTTCCCTGGAGTGGCTGTTACCTTGGAACATGCATTTGGGCCAAGTGAGCTAACTGCTTCTTTAGCTACTTCTTTAGCTATAAACTGTGGTATGAGATCATGCGGATGCCGCACTTGTATTTGTACAGGGCGGGCGCGGTATTAATGTGATGCCGCACAACATATTTTCACTCAGACGGCGTATCTCATCGGGATTCGCGCGTTACAATGCTAAATAAATGGTAGGCGATCAAGTACCGGCATAACAACCAACTTATATGGGCCGGACCAAGATTAATTTGAATGGTTTTTATGGGCATCAACGTAAAAAAATCAGAAAAATTACCATTGTTTATTATAAGAACGTAAAGAAACAATAAAGACATTAGAAAGAATTATGAATTCAATAGGCTTAGGCATTACAAACATAATAGGATAACATATTTAGGCTTTAGTAGCATTATGTGCATGGCTTTTCTCGTAACTGCCCAAATAAATAGTATGACTTCTTCACTCGAATTACTGTATCAAGTGATCTTGAAATCGGCACCCTCCAGAAACCACGTGTTCGCGTTGTACATAGCCACAACAATAAATTGTTTCTAGCCAACAGATGACCACAACGCCTACTGCATCATGGGACATTACATTGGTACCACGCCGGCTCGATAATACAATCACTTCTGTTTAGACGGCGTGAGATCAACGTGATGCCGCAAATTTAATCTTTCAAAAAACCAATTTAAATTCAAAACTTATAATACATATAATGTAAACAGCTTTATATTATTTATTCCATATTTGATATCACTTGGCAGGGTATTGAATAGTCTTGCTTCTAAGTATCAATGATATCTTTGTCATAGAGTTTTACTAGAAGAACATGTTCTCAAGTTTATATTTGTTTTATGCCTGGTTGAGTACCGTTGGTCTATAAGGGCTATATTTTTTCTTCAAACTGGAATGATACAACAGCAATAAAATAAAGTTGCCTGATGTCCATAGGCAGAGTGTTTTTAAAAAGGATATCTGAGGAATAAGTAGAATCCATGTTATGCATTATTTTTATAATTTTTTTTGCAATTCCACCCCAACCTAGTATGCCATATCTTAGCCTTGACTCTATGAGTGCGCTATTCGCTGTGTGCAAGACTGGTAATGCCCTCTAGTGACTCGATAGCTGAAGTTTTCCTGGTATATTTCCAATACTCACTGTGTAACAATTTCAATCCTTTAACAATTTCTAAATAATCTACCACGATGTTACAATTTTGTGCTCACTACTAGTTCCAGATGAATCGAAGTGTTTTTCTGTCAAAGAAAAAAGTATATTGATACGATAGTTCACCGCATTTGGAAGTTGTGCATATCAAGTCATAGATATTTTCAATATCATAAAGTAATGCTACTTCTGTGTACTTTTAGGTACGGCAAGTAGTTCATAAGGTCCTGGGAACATAGAAAAGTGAGGGCGCCAAGTGGTTCAACAAATTGAAAGAAATACCCATATAACCTTGGCTAGCTTTAACCTGACGGGAAACCACTAAATAACATCAGATTCAAAGCAAAACTATTTAATGGAATTCTGTGTCTCCTGTTGATGAGGCTGATCAGTTTACAACACCGTCCAGGCGTTTCCGAACTCGCAGTTTAAGTCGCTATTTGCTTTTTATCACCGGCTCAACACCGTCCCACGAAACTTGGTTATACTTTTCTTTCCACTTCTAGACAATCAAATGTCATAATTTCTACAAAGCTGATTCTTTCTCATTTTGTTGTGTTGATATCACAAGTGAACAGAATGGCAGTCTACCGCGAGATCGTCGTTGCCGACATTGATAACAATTTATGTAAAATGTTAAACTTCATTATGTAAATGTCTTTTACCAACAAGACTGAAACTTTTTACAGTGATAAAGGATACCTGAAAGTACAGGAAAATGATCGTCTGCTGCGTCGAAAGCGTTGTTATCAAAGGTCTACCACCCACATAAGATGTTGAAAATATAAACTTGTTAAAACGACCAAAAAATTCAATCTACCGAAAATCTGATATTGTTGAGGCCTTCGTAGACTCAACGGAATGCACGGTCTCCCGATCGCAGCCGCTGCGCCGATCTGTTACAGGCCGCTCTGAGTTATTGCATTTACCGGCAATAAAAATCTACAAAGATAATTTTTTTTCTACAACAGTTATTGTTGAATAAGTGTGGCTAAGGCTTTGGTAGACGTACCCAAAGTTATAGCGCGGGCACATGATTGAGGCATTGCTACTTAGTTATTAGTATACAATTGAAGAGCATATTTTTACAATAATTATTGCATATTAATTGCATATAATAGTTTTTATATTAATATCTCAGTTATTATTTTTTTTTATTATACAGGGTCCTGCACCAGTGGCGCGGTGTTCACAGATAGAAATCTATATTTCTATAATATTAGCTTATTGCTCGAGCTCGACAAAATAAAAAAATTGTCGTTCACAAAGGGTGTTCAATTTTTTCTGGGCGGATCACAACTGGTTTTTTTTAATGATAACCTATATTTTTTATCGCTATTTCGGTTTCTACATAGAAAATATAAGATACTTTTTATATATCTTCACTTCGAAAAAATTGACGGTTTTCGAGATTTCCAGCATGACAGGTTTGTTTTCCGATATTCGTCACTCAGAATATTTGAAATTATAAAGTTGTGCCTAGTCCAATTGAAAATTTTTTTCGGTCAAATATTCTACATTGGTAACTCTCTCAAACGATATATCTGAAATCGACCTGTGATATACAGTGTATGAAAAACAGCTTGCGACATATTGTAAATAAAAATTTGCAGAATCTTCCTTATTTTAAATGGAACACCCTGTTTATTATCGATCCATAAGAAGCGCCAACAAAGGCTCTACAAATGTCATCAAATATTCCATATGAATCAGGTTACTAGTTTTTCTTAAAACAGCTATTTTTTTCGAAAAATGGCAAGTACCTATTCATATTTCCTCGCTAAAATCTCAATGAACGACTTTTTTCAAAGCAAAATCCATTTTACGACTGATAGAATATACAAAAGATATCTTTTTTCAATTATGTACATTATAAGGGGTCCTATAGTTTTTCTTAAAAAAAATTTTTTTTTCGAAAAATGACAATTATTTCTATTTCATCGCCATAATATCAATGATTTTTTTACTGTTAAATCCATATTTGACGGCTGTGATCGAGATTATGTTATGTTTGTTACACATTTATCACCTGTTGCTAGATAAACAAGTTGTGAATTACACCACAAAATGTACGTTCTTGAATATTTACAATAATTTCAATAATCTCGAAATTTGTGCCATATTCTTTCGGTCTAAAACAACCTTTCAGCGAATAAAATATTTATTGGAAATCAAGTAGTCTGGCAAATGACAGATCAAAATATTAAGTATTGAAATCTTTGGTGAATCGTGAAGTTGAACTTTTGATATAATTTCATCAGAATGTTGTTTTCAAAAAGTGATTTGATTGATATAATTTTCATATTAGGTGAATCAGACAGGAATTGTTTATTCTCAACGGTATCCAGATAGAAGGCATCCAGATGAAAGATCTTTCCGAAAGATCCTGACACGATTTGTTGAAACTGGAAGTATCAATTATTCTAAACATAAGCGCAAGAAGCCAGCTACTAATGAAGGTAATGAATTGCAAGTTCATCTTGCTGTTGAAGATGATCCTTGTAGGAGTAAATGACAAATTGGTGAAATAGTGGATATAAGAGAAAGATCAGTGCAACGAATTTTGAAGAAACATCGCTTTTATCCATACCACGTTCAATTACATCAAGACCTACTGTATGCCGATATTGAGAAAAGAATAAGATTTTGCAATTGGGCTATGGGAGAAATTCGTCAAAACGAATATTTTTCAATAACATTTTATGGGTGAATGACATCCATAAAAATGGATTTGTGAATCGACATAATTACATTATTATTCGACAGAAAATCCCCACTTATTGAGACAGGTGGATTATCAACATAGGTGGTCGATAAATGTCTGGGGAGGCATCATTGGAGAATATGTAATTGGTCCATACTTTTTTGAGGGACATCTGAATGGAACAATGTATCTCAATTTCTTACGAAATGATTTACCAGGTTTGTTAGAAGATATTCCTCTTGACCTTCGCAATAGAATGTGGTTACAACATGATGGCGCTCCTGCTCACTATTCGGCAGAAGTGAGAGATCATTTAAATGAAGTAATTCCCAATAAATGGATAGGACGGAAAGGGCCTGTCAGGTGGCCCGCTAGATCACCAGATTCAACAAAACTGTATTTTTTCCTATGGGGATACATACAAAATATGGTTTTCGTCGAGCCATCAACTTCTTCCAAAATATGCGACTTAGAATAACGAATGCTTTTCGCAGCATTACACCAGCTGTCTTGCGCAGGGTAGAACAGTAATAGTAATAGTAGTAATAGTAATTTTATTGTACAGAGGACAATTTTCATAGTAATACATAGAGAGATTGTACAATAAATGAGATACCCAAAAAGAATTTAAAAATTCTTGTGCGGGTTGAAACTAAATTAAATTAAATTAATACATTTGAATATATCTCATTCAGTAGGGTCTAGTATAGTTTATATAATAGAATACACTTTTAAATACATTCTTATATGTTTCAAGAGCAATAGAACAATTGAGACTAATATATATTATATAATAAGTACACTCTTGAATTTTATGAGTGTCGACTAAGAGTGCGGTGACAATATTTTTGGGAATTGTATTTACATTAGATAAGGAAGTACAGTAATTATACAAAAACACTTTATGAGTGAAGAAGTTAATAAGATGGGGCAGATGTGGTGGTTCAGAGTAGGTTGAGAGGGATGTTAGAGGAATATTATCATTGGCATTGAGAGATAGTATATATCTGTAGAACACAGAAGTAGAATATAACACAGTTGCAATTATGCAATTACTTTTAAGTTAAAACTTGAATTTAATTACGATGAT
Organism: Gonioctena quinquepunctata; assembly: GCA_018342105.1. Taxonomy (NCBI): domain Eukaryota; kingdom Metazoa; phylum Arthropoda; class Insecta; order Coleoptera; family Chrysomelidae; genus Gonioctena; species Gonioctena quinquepunctata. The sequence goes on along the minus strand of JAFIRS010000628.1, from coordinate 214,808 downwards.
TGTCGCATTGCAATGTGGCATACGAAGATCTTTAAAGGTCCATAGTTAGGTATGAACTTGGATTCAACATAGTACGATTGTCAGTGTACGGTTATTATGAAGTACTTATTAGATTTAAAAAAGGATCATGCTCAGGTAGGCGATATGAATAGAACCTAATTCTTATCATTGTGTACCTGGGTTGTCTATCATTTGATGGATAATTTCTCGAGGTAGTGTGAGTATGTAGCTTTTCACTTCTTTCTTATAACGATGAACATTTGTGATTTCGCGTATAAATGACATAGACTTCCGCTCTGCATAAAAGTTTCATTATCAACTACCATTAAACTACCCCTTTTTTAGTTTGCCAGTTGACAATTTAAATATCTAGATCTTAAGCTCTGACTTTAATTCATGAATATACACCATAACATGAAAAAAAAAATTATTAGTAATATTCATAATGTTTTTTCATTCAATCATGTTTGGTTTGATATTGCACGATTTATGTATAAAATTCTGCATCCAATGAAAAAAATAATTTTCCATTTAGAAAAATGTGATACATACATTTATTCCATAGAAAAATATTTGTTTGGACACCTTGTAATGTACATAATTGAAACAAGATATCTTTCGAATATTCTTATCAGTCGTCAAATGGATTTCGCTTTGAAAAAAGTCGTTCATTCAGATTATAGCGAAGAAATATGAATACTTTTTAAGAAAAACTAGTAAACTTAATCATAGGGAATACTTGATGACATTTGTAGAGCCTTTGTTGGCGCTTCTTATGGATCAATAATATACAGGGTGGAAATCTGTTTTTCATACCCTGTATATCACAGGTCGATTTCAGATATAATATAGAATATTTGACAGAAAAAATAATTCAATTGACTTGGCACAATTTTATAATTTCAAATATTCTGAGAGACGAATATTGGGAAAAAACCTGTTATGCTAGAAATTTCGAAAACCGATAATATTTTTGAAGTGAAGATATGCATACAGTATCTTTTATTTTCTATGTAGAAACCGAAAAAGCGATAAAAAATGTAGGTTGCCATTCAAAAAAACACAATTGGGATCCGCCCAGAAAAAATTGAACACCCTGTGTGACCGACAATTTTTGTATTTTTTCGAGCTCGAGCAATAAGGTAATATTTGGAACACCGCGCCACGGTTGCAGGACCCTGTATATATATATATATATATATATATATATATATATATATATATATATATATATATATATATATGTGTGTATGGTTCAGGTATCAAATTATTAATGATAATGTAGTTAAAACTATTGAGCACAATCAATAATGGTCATGAGGAAGCTGATAGCAACATTATAAATTATATTTGTAACTTTGAGAAGCTTCAACCACCGTTCAATGTTGGATAAGATGCTCAGATACTGACATACTAGTCATAGTGTTGAGCAATATGAAGTTTGTACAGCAACATCAAGTGACAGTTTGGATGGAAGAAGGTGTTGGAAAGTCGCAAAGAAATATTAATTTGAGCAAATTGTACGAATCGTTAGTAGCACATGTATGTGACTCTCTGTTGTCTTCCATGCGCTAACTGGCTGTGACTTTAATCCAGCTTTCTTTCGAAAAGGGTGTTGATATTTAAAGCGTTATCGATGCAATATTTCGACTTTTTCGAAATTACAAAAATACAATGGTCTTTTTCAGCCAACTGTTTTTCGTGTTCGAAATAGACATAATGAATATAGGCCTTAACATACCCCCGGCCTTGGCAAATGTGCCAACTAACAAAACAAGTGAGTGCATGTAAGTCTTTTATGATTTAGTATTAATCGAGGAATAATTCACTTCACTATCAGTTTTCAGTCAAAGGCAAAGGACAAAGTTTTGCAAAAGAACGTGATATGACTCCATTAGAAGTTTTTATCTTGAAAACACGAGCTATAGCGTCAGCCCCACGTATCACTTCAACGACCCGTCCTAATTTCCACTTCATGGGAGATAGCTTATCATCTTTTATTAAAACCAATGCGTTATGATTGATGTTTTCGTTGCCTCGAGTCCACTCTGTTCTCTTTTGGAGTTCCGATACGTATTCTTTGCTCCATCTCGACCATAAATGTTGCAACAACTTCTGAACCAACTCATATCTGGTAAGGCGATTCATAGGCGTACTTAGATGATCAGGATCGGGAGTGGTTGTTAATGGTCTTCCGACAAGAAATTGGGCAGGTTTAAGGGGAGATAAATCATCAGGATCATTTGACAAAGGAAATAGAGGACGGGAATTAGGATTGCTTCTATTTGAACCATCACAGAATAAAATTCCTCATATGTTAATCGAGCATTAACTAAAACACGTCGCATATGATGTTTTATCATTTCAACCCTTGCCTCCCAATGTCCACCAAAATGGGGAGTGTACGGTGGCGAAAACGTCCACGTTATATTATCATTTGACAAAGAATCTGCCAAGTATGATGCGCTTGCAGTTAAAAACTCACCAATGTCGTTTAAATCACTATTAGCAGATATACAATTACTACCATTGTCTGAAATAATATGCTTAGGTTTGCCACTTCTTGCAATGAATCGTTCAAGAGCTAACAAAAATGTATCCTCAGACAAATCAGTGACTAGCTCAATATGAATAGCTTTAGTGCTAAAACAAACAAAAATGCAAATGTAACATTTAATTAATTTAAAACCGCGCCCCTTTTTATCCTTTATTAATATGGGCCCTGCATAATCTACCCCTGAGACAAAAAATGGAGGATTTGGAGTGAGTCGCTGCGCAGGCAAATTTCCCATTAAAGGTTGGGTTGATTTAGGTCGAATTCTAAAACAACGAACACATATATGGACAATACTTCGTGCAAGCTGTCGACCTCTCAAAGGCCAATATTCTTCGCGAATATTAGATAATAAATGTTGAGGTCCAGCGTGCATCAACTTTGTATGAAAATATTCGAATATAATTTTCGTCAGCGGATGAGCCGCAGAATGATAATTGGATGTTTTTTGTCATAAGAAAATTCAGAGTTGTCCAATCGTCCACCAACTCTCAAAACTCCGTCTTCATCAACAAATGGATTCAGGTTGATAATCTCACTGCGTTTTTCTAATACCTTGTTTTTTGACAAAAGATTAAGCTCATTGGGAAAAGAATTTTGCTGCGCTAATTTTACAATATATATATAAGCGTTATCAAGCTCCTGAACGGACAGTGTTCTGAATGAACGCTTATCAGATTTCAACTTCAAATTATTAATGAATCTAAATATATACGCAACGCATCTTTTCAGTCGGGTAAAGCTGGAAAATCTTTCAAATGAAATCAAATTTTCACTCGGATTGATAAATACTGTTTTGATATTTTTTTCTGATTTCCGGAACGTCTGTACTTGAAAATTGTAAATTTGGCCAATTCTCACGCTCTTGAAGTATATAAGATGGGCCGTGCCACCAAAGATCTGACTCTATAAGTTGATAAGAAGCAACTCCTCTTGAAAGGAGATCCGCTGGATTGTCTCTACCTGGTACATTGTGCAAAAGTCGTATTTTCTTGAATTCCAGAGATTATATTGCATACAAATGGTTTCAAACTGTTGGATGGAAGTTTCAACCAACTAAGAGCTATGGACGAATCACACCAGAGTAAACAATTGTCGAAATGCAAATCTAATGAATCTAATACCTTCTTTGCCAAACGCGATAGTATGACAGCACCGCATAATTCTAATTTGGGTATAGAAATCGTCTTTATAGGAGCCACTTTGCTTTTGGCGCATAAAAGATGACAAACTGATTCATGGTTTTCGTTGATGGATTTGACGTAAATACAACCGTCATATGCATTTTCCGAAGCGTCAGAAAAACCATGTAGTTCAATAGTTATGGCCTCCTTGATTTTAACATGACGCTGAATGTTCAAATTATTCAACATTGGGAATTGCTCTCTAAATGTTATATATGAATTTCGAATTTGCAATGGTACCAAATCATCACATGATAATTGTTCTAACCAAAGTTTTTGAAGTATGATTTTTACTACTATTATGCATGGACTGAGTAGACCTAAAGGGTCGAAAATCTGTGAGATATCAGATAACATGCGACGCATAGTGATTTTTTCTGTATAAATGAATGATGAAATGTTATATAATAAAGTATCGGGATGTGGTGCCCAGGACAAACCGAGCGTTTTTGCCTTTTCATTTTCTCCGAACTCTATTGTTTGAGCAAAGCTAGAATTGTGTTCAATGTATTTTAATACTCCCGAATCGTTTGAATAAAATTTCCTAATAGGAAAACCGCCGGCGCTCAGTACTTCGGAAATTTCTTTACACGCTTTAGTAGCTTCCTCTTTTGACTCGAATCCTGTCAGCAGGTCATCGACGTAAAAGTCCGATTTATTGATTTTTGCGATTTTTTCATTCAACACCCAGTGTATACAAACATTTGATTGAAAGATATGATGCGCATTTCATCCCGTATGTGACTCTTTTCATATCAAAAATTTCCAATGGCTCATTAGAATCATTCCTCCATAAAATGCGTTGTTCCTCCATAAAATGCGTCTTTGATCATCTCGAACGATCACTTGACGATACATCTTTTCAATATCACCGCTCACAACATATGCACGAGAACCAAGTCTTAATAAAATTGAGATTAATTCGCTTTGTAAAGAAGGGCCTTTCATCTGTATGTTGTTCAATGAAATTCCTTCGGAAGTTGGCATAGAGCAATCAAACACGACTCTTAAGCGAGTGGTTACTGAATTTTCCCGTAATACCCCATGATGTGGCATAAAATAAGACTTATTTTTTGAGTTGAATAGATCTTGATAATCATCAGCTATGCCTGACTTTTCCATATGACCCATTGCGATGTATTCACCAATGAAATCCGCATATAAACTATTAAGTTTGGAATCGCGATTTAATTCACGTTCTAAATTGAGAAATCTATTTTTTGCCAACTCAAATGACTCACCAAGACTTTCTACGAGCGCCTTTAATGGTAGGGCTACTACGAACCTACCTGTGGCGTCGCGATATTTCTAAAGTGTTCTTCACAAGATTCCTCTCCATTCGAAAAAATTGATTCTTTACAATCAAAAACCTCTTCAAGCTCCCAAAACCTACGTAGTTCTTCTTGAATAGCATCAGCATCAGTACAGTAACAAGGAAAACGTCATGTGAAGTTGTCTACATACAAAATGTTTCTTATTTATATATACAAATTAATTATTTCAGACACATTTACCTATATATTTTGAAGGATTTGAATTAAAAAGTTAAAAACATGTAAGGATGCTAGTCAGAAGGTAAGAAAACACTTCAAATCCATAAAATAATAGCACACACACTCAACAGTTGAAATTAGATTTCACAGTAAAAATTGCAAATTCATGGACAGGTTGAAATTTAAAAATTTAAAATTCTAGTAATCAGAGAGTGGCACAAAAGGAAGGAGAAAGCACTTAACCTAAAAATTCCTCGAGGGTGTAGCAATTCTTTTCTATGAGGGCAGCTTTCAGTCTGGATTTGAAAATATTGACATTTGCCGAATTTTTTATCGATTCATCAAGCTTATTATACAGTTTTGGTCCTAGGAAAAGATGGCTTTTTTGGTATATGGTAGTTCGGTGTATGTGGGGTATCAATAAATTTTTGGAGCGGGTCTGGTATTGATGCTGAGTTGCAGCAAAGTTCTGCCCGTTCTTGTACATATACATGCAGAGTTCATATATATATATATACCCGCAACAGATAGTATTCGGAGCTCTTTAAAAGTGCTTCTGCATGATTGCCTCCATCCGATGTGGGCCATGATTCTGATAGCATATTTTTGTAACATAAAAACCCTCGCTGCAGATGCTCCTGTGCCCCAGGTGAGTATTCCATACCGTAGATGGCAGTGTACTGTTCCATAGTACAGATTCAATAATACCTGTTTACTACAGTGGTTTGACATAAACCTCATTGCGTAGCAATTCCTACGGAGTTTATCACAAAGGGTTTCTATATGAGGGGTCCAGGTGAGTTTGTAGTCTAGCGTGAGGCCTAGCATCTTTGTTGTTGAGCAAGATTCGATGTGCAACTCCTCGTTCTCAAAAATGCTGAAGTTCTCATGAACATTATTAATGCGTTAATGGGTGATTGAAGATGTATTTTACACTTGTATTGTATATTTGATGACGTATTGTTGATTCCTGAAGTAGATACATTTGTCTTGTGCCTTTTGATTTGTAATAAATTGCAAAGACGAACTTATATGAAAGAACTATGCGAACCACAGTCTAACAAAGCCCTGATCGTATGGATTTTATTATCAACATCTAAAACATTCATTAATGTGGTAGACAGAAGAACATGTTTATTTTCATTAAAACTGGCTAAAACCAAGCTGCTTGTGATTTGTTCCTTGTTGGTATTTTCTGATGGCTCTATTTGTTTAACGTTAATGTCAGTTACTTTATTGTCGGGATGCAACAGCGTGTGATGTTTAGATGGACATTTTTAACACGTGGTTTGCCCACCATTTTTGTAAAAATGCCCTGGTTTCAAACAATTTGTGCACAACTTAAGTGACCTGGCATTTTCAAACCTTTTATCTAGAGGTAAATTCATGAAATCTGTACAATTGTAAATATTGTGCTCCTTTTTGCAAACTACACATACACGTGTAGCTGAGTAAAAACTTCGTGTTTTGAGAATTTTTTGCGTTCAAGTTTGCAGATGTGCTTGAATGAGTATGCGAGTGTGTATGGTGTTTTTTATCCGCCTGATTTATTTCGATTGTTTCCAAAAAGTCCGCACGTGTTTTTAGAAACGCTTTCATATCATTAAACGTTGGTATTTCGTTTTTTCCCTCACATTTTTCCCACTCTCTCAGTGTAGAGGGGTCCAACTTTGTTGATATTATGTGAATGAGTAAAACATCCCAAGTATCTGATTTTTGTCCTAGTTGACTGAGAGAATAGAGATTTTTCAAAACGGTATCGATTAATTGTCGTAATTTAAGGGATGATTCTTTATACATGGATTCTATATTGAATAGAGATTTGACGTGACGTGAAATCAAGAGTCGTTTGTTGTCGTATCTACCACGCAGTAGGGACCACGCTGTAGAATAGTTATCGCTGGTAAACGCGAGAGAACGAATCACCTGCGCTGCGCTACCCTCCAAAGATGCTCGTAAATAATGAAAACGTCCAAAGATTCATTTTTGTTTATCAGTGATTCAAATAAATCCGCGAATTCCAACCAATTTTGGTAAGAACCTTAAAATTTTGGTATTTCAATGGGTTTTAATTTTATACCCGTGTTATTTTGTATTTGCTGATTACCGCGTGCATTCGACTGGACAGATTCAATATTTTCTATATAATCATTGAAAATTTTCTTTGCGATTGAATTCTGAATGTAATAATGTTTCTCAAAATTTTCTCTTTCTTGGTATCCACCCTGTGAAATTATCTTCATCGACCTCTAATTCAATTCGATTCTGTACTTCATTGAATTCTGCTATCAAATTCAGATTGTTAATTGAACGTTCTTCAAGTTCTATCATTTCGAGTTATGAAAGCTTCTCTTCAGGATTGAGAGCGATTTTGTCAGTTATATTTCTCAAATACTTTGTGAATGATGTAAGTTTCGCTTTCAAGCTTCCCCGCTTGCGTTTGAGACTTTCCATATTAGAAATCTCAGTATTAATTATTAGAATTCAAAAAAATCCAAATAAATGGCTTTGTACCGCTGTGATGATTCAAAGCAAAGCCTTAGGTACAAGGAAATAAGGATGATAAGGATGATAAGGAACGAACCCACCTTCTGTCACGTATGGGATGCTGCTTCGTTTGCCTTGGTTTGGATTCTGCCGAGTCCGCTTAACCGCTGAACGTCGCGTCGCTGTGAGACTCTCACCTCTCTGCTGTGCCGCTGCACCAATGTGTTTCTATGCGTTGTTTTATTGCGTTATAACGAATATTACGTTACTTTATGGTAATTCTGCTCAAAGGACCATTTTATGTTGATATTTAAAGCGCTATTGATGCAATATTTTGACTTTTTCGTAATTATTTTTGACAATGACAATTCTATTCAAGTTACAAAATTACTATGGTCTTTTTCAGACAACTGTTTTTCGTGTTCGAAATAGACATAATGAATATAGGCCTTAACAAAGGGAACAAACGTTCGTTTACTCTGTTGAGAAGATCCGATAGGTACATGGATGCTTTAACAAGTTAAAAAAAAATAGCCCAGTTGCAATGATGCAGTATTTGATACGGTGGAAGAATGTATATGCCAAATATACGGTTACAAAAAAGTAACTAGTATTAATGAAGTCAGATCACTTATGCTTTTAAAATCTTATAAATTAGTGAAAGTGATGAATTATTTCGTCAAAAAGTTAAGAGCTTCGATGCATCTGAGTTGCCACTTTGCCAAACAAGCTTCAGAAAATATACGCCAAACAGCATACATTTCTCAAATTTGGAGCAATCCTCACTTGAAAGAGCCTACAAATTTATCTCCTCTCCATTGTGGCTGGGAAGTAGACGAAAATGAAATATACGATTTTAAATTGCGGCAACCAATTACCTCAAGCAATCGATGATGTAACACTTCAACAACAAGAGCATAATTCAGGTAGATATATTTAGAATTTAATCTAAGCTACATCTACGTATTATAAAAATAGTTTTTAATTATTTATGACTATATGCGGGAACAGATATTCTGGAAGATGCAAAAATGTAAGCTAATGACAGCCGTGCTCGATTTTTAAAAGAAAACGATGGTTTCACTAATGAGGTAAAGATAATGTTAGCAGCGATGATGAATGTGACGAATGATTGTTCTGATTGACGACAAAGATTTATTATAAAAAATTATGATATGCAATTAATATGAAATAATTGATACGAAAAATATGCTCCTCGATTGTATACTTGATAACAAAGTAGTAATGCTCCAATCATGTGCACGCGCTATAACTTTGGGTACGTCTACCAAAGACTTAGCCACCTTGTTCTGAAAGTAGACGACGCTTATTCAACAATAAGTTTAATGAACTGCTTGTAGAAAACAAATAGTTTTGTAGATTTTCAATTGATTGGAGCAGCGGCTGCAGTGGGGAGTCTACCAAGGCTTTAACAACATCAGATTTTCGGTAGACTAAATTTGTTGGTCGTTTTATTGAATAAACTAACGGAGAAACAAAATTTCAGCCTTGTAGAAATGTATTTTCCACACCTCATGTGGGTGGTGGACCTTTGATAACAACGCTTTCGATGCGGTAGACAATAATTTTCCTGTACTTTTAGGTATCCTTTATCACTGTAAAAAGTTTCAGTTTTGTAGGTATGAGACATTTACATAATGCTTTTTTACATCTCACATAAATTGTTATTAATGTCGTTTAAAGCTTGGTATACTCCAGTTTTCATGAATCACATTTCATCAACAATTATTGAACTAAAAATTAGCTTTGTAGATATTGTCGCAAAAGTTATGTATCCGCCTCCCTTACAAGTCATATTTGAATGAAAGTCACAATTTTTTTTTTCAATATTGCCGGCTGAGTGATTCTTTTTTCTTTGTACAGCCGTCCTCAACGTGTTAACCTGATCAACTACATATTTTTCTTGCTCTCCAGCGAAGCAAAAGAAAATATTTTTACACAGCTGGAGTGAAAGTAAACAAGGAATATTTTTATCTCATTTTATAATTTCTCCAAAGAAATGTACTATTCTCATATATTTCAAACTGTCTTAAAGGGGAATCTTAGCTAAAAATTGCCTGGATTTTTCTTTTCAATACTGCAAAAAAAAATATGGTACATTAATTGGTGGAAATTATATATACAGGGTGACCAGGAGCAGTTGCAAGCTCCATAACTTTTTTTCTAACCATGTTATCAACTTGTTTTTTTTATGATTGGTCCGACAATGAGGCAAATTCTAAAAATATTTCTATTTATATACAGGATGTCCTAAAATAAAATACACAACTGAGTTCTGTTTTTTTTAAATTGTAGATATAACGCACTCAGGTTTCTTAGACTTATCTTCAACAGTTTTTGAATTATGTTAATTTATGTATCAACCTAGCGTCGTGAATAGACCCACACAAAAATGTATAACTTCAGAATCATTCAAGATACTTAACCAACTTTTTTCTGGTCGATTCCTCAGGCCATAGCGCTAGTTTTGAGATACAGATGAATTCGGAGTCGATGTTCCATCGCCTACTACGATTTTTTTTAAATGACAAATTACAAATAGCAATAACTCGACTTTTTCAAATACAACACCCTCTATTTTTCAAGAGCTTTTCGTTAATATAGGGTATGTGGGGTCTACTTTGTAAAGTTTGTGAGATTTGTTGTAAAATAAGAAATCAAGTAACATTTGACACATCCATGTTCTTTCAATAATTGTACATGTCTAATTGTTAATAATGAAATTCACTCACGTACCCCAGTCATTTGGTAGTTTTACCTGGAAGTTTTTTTTTTTTGGTATATTCTATAGATTCCGACGTGCTCCTTCGGAATTTTCATTTTGCCACCTCGTATCTTTGCCGCTTGCGACACCATATTGGAGAAATGGCGCCCAACAACAGTTTTTTGACAATATCTTATTTTTTGATGAAAATAGTTATGTAATAAATTAAACTACAATTTAGGTTCCAACGTTTTTTTTTTTTGTAGAATGAATAGTTTTAGCGTACGATGGTCGCAAAGTCTACTCCAATTTCCATCAAATATCACATCAATTCAAAACTCGTACTGATGATTCAATGTAAATTTGTGTTAGTTTGCGGCACTTGTATGCTAAAACTATCCAGCATTAGGATTTTGATTTCCAGCGACACTTTAGCAAAATACGATGATTATACTTTATCGGAACTTCGTTTGGAACATCCTCGTTCAGACTCCAGAATGAAATTTCAAGATATCAATCAAGATTTATCAAATTATTTAATTCTTCAAGTTTCAGAAGAAGACGTTGTGGCAGCTATAAAATCTTTTAGTACTGGTTCTGCAGGAGGTCTGGATTCCCTTAGACCTAGCCATATACAAGACCTGATCAGTCATAGCTCTAGTTGTGCTGGTCAAAAACGTATTTCTTCAATCACAAATTTATGTAATCTTCTTTTATCTGGCAAAGTGAATTTAGAAATATGTCCTTTACTTTTTGGTGCTTATCTCTGTGCACTCCGAAAAAAAGATGGAGGTATTCGTTTAACTGCTGTTGGTACTTTTTATCGCAGATTAGTAGCAGAACTCTGCTGCATTAAAATTAAAGAAGATCTTGGTTCTTCACTACGTCCCTCACAGTTTGGTTTTGGTACGCCAGGAGGTTGTGAAGCAATTGCTCATTCAGCTCGTAGATACATCAATCAGCATCCAGACCCTTCTTTCGAAGTGTTTTTGAAACTCGACTTCAAAAATGCCTTCAATATGATTGATAGGAATGTCATGCTCCTCAAAGTGAGAGATAACCATCCTGGTATATACCCTTTTGTAAATTAATGTTATAACTCATCCTCATATTTGAATTTGATCAGTAAATAACTTCTGAAAGAGGTGTTCAACAAGGTGACCCTCTGGGACCCGCACTATTTTGTCTCACAATTGAAGATTGACAAAGAGTTTGTCATCTGAATTCAACTGTTGGTATTTGGATAATGGCTCCATTGCTGGAGATTTCAATACAGTGTTGGAAGATTTGGATAAGGTTATCATCCTATCGAAACAAATTGGTCTTGAGCTTAATTTCAATAAGTGCGAACTGATTTCACTATTAGACCCAAAAACTGATTCTGAATCCAAATTCCAATCCTTAGCCCCTGGTATAAAATTTTTGGAAAAGTCAGATTGCAGCCTTCTTTGTGCGCCCTTTTCTATAAATGCTCTTTCTGGACATATTTGAAAAAAAAGGACTCTCTGTGGTTATCCTCCACCCGTCTGAATGAACTACCAACTCACGTCTGATTCTTTCTCTTGAGAAATTGCCTCGCTATACCAAAATTGATGTATACCCTCAGATTTTCTCCATCTTGGAAAAGTCTCAATGAGCTTCAAGATTTCGATGATTTAATGCGCCATACTTTGGAAAATGTCACTAATGATTCTTTTAATGGAGATTCTTGGTTACAGACAACAGTGAATCTTGTAGGTCTGGGGCTCCGTTTGGCTTCTTCCCTAGCTTTACCTGCCTTCTTAGCTTCCATGTGTAGTGTATCCAGCTTTTCGATTGTTCCAATTTTTCTGAAACGACTGATAAGTTTTTTGATGAAGCTGTTTCTCTTTGGTTATTACAAACCAACTTAAATTTGCCACTCGCCACGAGAAATATTCAGAAATCCTGGGACCTTCCACTTCTAAAAATGTACTTGATTCGTCCAAGTCTGAAGTAGAAAAGGCTCGTCTGAAATCTGTTAGTATTGAAGAATCCGGAGCTTGGCTGAATGCTCTACCTGTGGCTTCTCTCGGAACCATTTTGACGAGTCTTCCAGAATATCTATTGGACTGCGACTGGGTTTAGATATTTGTATTCCTCATAAATGTATATGTGGTAGTGAAGTGAATTAAAGAGGAACTCATGCTTTGAGGTTGTTTATCCAGACATTATCAAGTCAATGATATCAATAAACGTTCTATGGTATCGGCAGGTATTCCAGCTGTGTTAGAACCTCTTGGCACTAGCCGAGATGATGGTAAACGTCCTGATGGTATAACGCTGATACCTTGGAAATGTGGCAAACCTTTGGTGACTTCACTTGCAGCGTCTCATTTAGCAAATACTTCCAAGTCCGCAGGTGCTGCAGCAATATCCAGCGAGAAATGGAAAAGAAAGAAATATCAAAATCTTGGACATAATTATCTTTCTCATCCAATAGCTGTCGAAACTTTTGGTGTCTTTGGCCCTGAATCTCTGTCTTTTATTCATGAAATTGAAAGGAGAGTGGAGCGCGCTACAAAAGATAAACGTAATTTTTTATACAAAGAATTAGTATAGCAATTCAAAGGGGCAATGCTTCTTCTGTAATGGGTACAATTCCTCCATCGCATCCACTGGATGAATTATTTTATCGTCCCAATTTTCCTACGAGATACATATCAGTTATCAAAGATAATCACTCAGTACTTTCCAATAATCAATATCAGTTTCTCTATCACCTTCTTTGAATTACAGGAACAATGAATCTATGGATTCTTCGTTGAACATGAGTGAGCATGCCATACCAACAAGGGACTCCATTTCTACATTTGACCTAAGAGGATTGAACAATGTAAGAAATACCTGTTTTATGAATAGCATGATCCAGTGTCTTTCGAACACAAAGGTTTTGTTTGAATTTTTCAAGAATGGTATTTGTATGGAAGATTTGAATACTACTACATCAAGAATGAACGGAAATGCAGTAAAGTCTTTTATATTTTTGGTGGAAAATATCTGGAGTCCTGATTCTTCTCGAAAAATGGTGGATACTTCACATTTCGTCCGTCTATTCAGAAATTTTGCTCCTTTCTCTGATAATAACGTCCCAGCAGATTCGGAAGAATTTCTAAGATACATTCTGGTAGGTTTACATGAAGATTTAAACAAGGCGATTTTGTTATCGCGAATGATAATCAGAAAGCTTCCATTTCTTGGACAAGATATCTGTCTACTCATAATTCCAAAATTGTGGATACATTTGCTGGTCATCTGAAGTATATGTAATTTTTGTAATTACTTCTCCGTTACTTTTTAACCTTTCTGGGTACTTTTAATCCCTATTCCAGACTTGCCAAACGAAGTCGGGAATTTAACACAATGTATTGAACTGTTGACAGAAGAGGAGATTTTGACTGACGATGCGAGCCCATACTGTTCAACTTATGGAATGAAAAGGGAATTCAAAAAGATGATTCGTATACAAACATTTCCAAAAATTTTAGTTATACATTTGAAACGTGTTTCTTCGACTGATGGCAGTAAATTGGACAATGTGATTAATTATCCGATACAAAATTTGAATTTGGACCAATATTCTGCTCAGGATGGAATGAATACTCTTTATAATATCTACGCCATATCTTATCATAGCGGCAGCATTTCCAATGGACACTATACGGCATATTGCAAACACCCTTATTCTAATTGTTGGCACCTCTTCGATGACTACCGTGTATTTTCCAAGACTGATTCTCTCAGCTCCCAGGGAGCATATGTCCTTTTCTATGAGGAAGTTGATGATGATGGTGTTGTGGGTTTTTCCGGATTTTCCTCCAACTGAAACAGCAAATGCGCCATCTCTTCGAGTCCCGGGTTTCAATCAAGATTTCCATCTTGATATTATTTTATATTAAGCACTTTGCTTTTGTATTTTTAAATTCTGAATGAAATTGTAGGAAATGTTGTCTACTTTAATTTATTACCTAACTATTCTCATCACAAAATGAGTCCAAAAACTGTTTTTGGGAGCCATTGTTTCCAATGTGACGGCGCCAGCGGCGAAGATACGAAGTGGCAAAATGATAATTCGGAAAAAGCACGTCGAAATCTATGAAAATACCAATTTTAAAAACTCCCAGAAAACTTTCCAGGTAACCCAAATGACTGGAGTAAGTACATGAAGTATTATTGAATATGGTCTACTGTATTGGCAAAGCTGAAAGAAATCCTTTATTAGCATGCAAAATCTACCATCAGAAATATCCAGAAGCAAGAACTCCACGGGTGTCTTCATTCCAAAAGTTAAGAGATCGGTTTGAACTCACTGGTAGTGTGTCTCATAGCAAAAGGAAATTGTTGGTGGTTGGATGAATGAGGAAAATGAGTTGCAAGTTTTATTGATGCTACAGGAAAATCCTCATTTAAGCACATGCGAAATAGCAGTGGAAACGGATATTTCACAAAGTAGGGTGAACAGAATAATATTGAAACATGAACAGAAAAATATTTCTATTCAATATTCAATTGAGAATGTTCAGAATATCATCTGAACCTACATCAAGAATTGTGAGGTAATGATTTTGCAAATAGAGTTGCATTTTGTATTTGACATGGTTGACGAGGATTATAATTCTTTAAACAAAATTCTGCAACGTTCAGGAACAACGGGTTGATCAACAGTCATAATATGCATTATTTTGCAATTAAAAATACTCACTGGTTGAGGACTCTTGTTGATCACCAAAAGCGATGGTCGCTTAATGTCTGGGGAGGAATTATTGGAAATCACATTATTGGACCATACTTCTTCGACAATGTGCTAAATGGTGAAAGGAATTTCCGTCGCGAACATCTTTCCAGAATATTAGAGGAAGTGGATTTGAACACCAGAAGGGCCATGCGGTTGCAAGACGATGTTGGTGCAGTGCATAACTATGGGATAGTACGAGAATTTTCAGATCCATTCTATCCCAATCGATGGATAGGCTGAGGAGGTACTATTCCTTGGCCTGTGCGATCCCCAGACCTTACTCCTATAAAATTCCTATTTTGGTGGTACGTGAAGGAAAGAGTTTTCAGAGATCGTCCAACAACTGCAGATGATATGAAAAACAGAATCACGAAAGCCTTCTGTTCAACTGATGAAGCAATGTTTGCTAGAGTTCAGGGCTCATTTACTAGAATACTAGCAGCTTATGTGGAACACGATGCTGACCTATTTGAGCATTTATAAATAGCTTTTCTTCAATTTTTTTACATTGTTCCCTGTTGATTATCCTTTCCTGTTCTTGTAAAGATTACCAGACTTGTTTTCTTTATGATGTACTCCTGTTTCAAATACAATTTAATTTTGGTGAATTATGTAGATGTCAAATTTTACGACAGCTGCCTACTCAATTCCTTTTGTTTTTGTTTTTTTAAATCATGTATTTGTAAAAGTCGAGTTATTGCCATTTGTAATTTGTCATTTAAAAAAAATCGTAATAGGCGATGGAACATGGACTTCCAGTTCGCTTGCATCTCAAAAGATGCGCTCAAGCCTAAGGAATCAACTGAAAAAAAGTTGGTTGAGTTATCTTGAATGGTTCTAAAGTTATGAATTTTGTTGTGGGTCCATGCACGACACTATTCTAACACATAAATTGACATAACTCAAAAACTATTGCAAATAAGTCCAAGAATCCTAGGTGCGTTATATCGACAATTCAGTGGCGAATCTAAAAATGTAACAAAAATGGGAGGTTGCCTCATGGCCGGACCTATCGTTTAAAAAACAAACAAGTCTATAGCTTGGATAGAAAAAGTTATGGAGCTTGCACGCACCCCTGGGGTCACTCTGTAGAATGAAAAAATTGTATTGGATTTTGTTTCATGGTGAAAACAAGATGGAAAAATTACCCTTATTAACCCTTTTTGCAAATTTTCAATGAAGAATGTCAATGGGTCTGTCAAATGACTTGAAACTTCATGACCGTGTAACCTGAATGTATAGAAATACACCTGTTTTTGTTTCATTTCAATCAAGCGAGTAGTGTTGAAGTTATGACAATTTTAGTTTCCGTTTTATTCAAATATTTCGGCCGAGCGCGCCATGCCTGCGTGACGTCATTTTACAACGCAATGTTCACACCGTACACTCAATCATTGCTTTGCTATCGGATGTTCGACCACAATAACGTTTTTAACTCAAGTTATCATTTGAATCAATGTTACAATAGTGTTATAAGTATAATATTAGATATGGATGACGGTTTTGAAAAAGGACAATATGATAACTTGCCTGAAATAGACGGGTTGATGGTTGCCCACTATTTTTCAAATAACTCCGATTTCTTGGCCGCCGAGATGCTAGGAGTGAATATGCAAAAGTAAGTATTACTTAATAACATTTAACATTTCATCATAAATATTTTGATCCCAATAAGTACATATTTCTCATAACTAGTGTTTTATAAATGTACGTTATACGTCATATTGATACTATGAACATCTTACTTGACATTAAGTTCCTGAGAAGGAAGAATGCGTAGGTATTTGTAACATGGTGGGACTTATTAAAAACAATTCTGTGTTATTGTACCTACATAGTTTGGATCATGACTTACATTTTGTATTTTTTCAATATATAATGTAACAAAAAATTAATATAGTAAACCTAACCTGAACATTATGTAACAGAGGTACAAAACTTTTTAAAATTTGAACCCATGAAATATTTTTTTCATAAGTAGGTTATTATTAGGATGCACGCGACTACATCTATTGAATATTATTAAGCTAAGATGAAAAACCTCTCATATTAATTTCCTCTTTCATGTGATCGTGGATAAATGCATTTTTATGTATTTTATTTTTTATATATTAGATCAACTTACGTTTATTTTATTTCAGATCGGCTAGAAACAGCTTCGGCGACGACGCTTTGGGATATGCAAAAGTTAAAAGAGATATTTGTACAGTGAAATGCCGAATCACCCCAGAACATCATGGTTTGCATCCATTTCTTTCGACTTTTAGGTTTGAAAGCAACAATCAAAAACAACTTTTCGGGTGCATTAGTAGTTTTATTTAAACACTTTGGCACAATACCCAATTTTCTAGTTTCTGGATTCGACATTTTTATTAATTTTCGACGCTAACTTCATACACACAGCTCGGAAGCAGAGCACGCACTGACCGACCGTTGTACAGTGACGTCACAGGGGCCGATGACTCCGCGTCGTCGCACGCCTGCTAAACAATTAAATATCTCGGAAACTATAAGACGTATCAAAAAAATATTTTCACGGTATTTTTTCATTTTTAATAGAGTGTATTGTAAGGTTAAAATCAAAAGTTGGTGATATTCTTCATTGCAGATTTATGAATATCTGACAAAAATATGTGGGTACCACAAACACTCTTCGCAAAGATCATATTCAGTGAGAGAACTGAAAAATTTACCTTTTTGTCGAATTTTTCTACACATTGTTGGTTTCACATTTGGTAGGTAATCCAACTCTTTCAGGGTTTTACAATCCGTTATGGCAAATGTTGTGTTATCGAAGGGGTCCGAGCATTTCGGATCAGCATCTGATCTACAGTCCCAACATTTCAATGGTGAACCTGTAATAATAATTCATATTGTTGTTGCTCCAGTAAATACTTCAAATTATTTGAAAGATCATCTAAAATTGGCGTAACCTAACCACATTATGTTTTTCAGAAGAAACCAGAAATATTACAAAACTGAAGACTTTCAATATAATGCATTCCTATGAATACGAAATGCACAATTTTCTTTTATTTTCATATGTATATTAGTATGTTCAAAGAATTGCATTGATTAATATAGTAGAACTAGAAATCTAAGAAGGTCGTGAATCAATATTAGCCGAAGACCCTCATTATTACCTATTGTGCGAAATATAGATAAGCTATAAAAGTGTGTGTTCCTTCAAATATACCCAGATCTGGATTAAAATATCTCATGAAATAGTTTGGCATTTTAATAATAGTGGGCTCTCCATTATTTTTGGCTTTTGTTGACAGTTTTGTATTTATATTTATTTGATAATAAAAAATCTCGTAAGGTTGATTCAGAACCCTTGGTAAGGATATGTTTAAATGTGTGTAAATTATAGAATTTACTTACCTGGCCACCAGACTTTCAGTACTAATGGGCTATTAACGAGATTATTGCGATAATGGTCTATTTACGGTAACAAACTAAATTACCTACCAGATTTGGAAAACAAGACTGTTTTGAGAACTGACCTCTTTCCAATTTCAGAAATAAAAGGGGGAAAGTTAAACAACATTTAGTCATTAGCTACCTAATATTCCGTTGTGTCAGTTGTGACTATTTTAAAGTGTCTTTTCGACTTTTGTGTCGTGAGAAATGTGGCGTCCATGGCCTCATACTGAAGCTAGTACTTCAACTGGTAGTCGTAGTACCACTAGTCGACAAATGTTACACCCTCATGGGAAACAAATTATCTTAAATGTTCATACTTTCCTTCTGGTACAAGGAATGTCCAAGGATCAAGCTGTGCAAAAAAGTGCTTCTTTAACAAAAAACACCGTATTCCACAGTGTTTAAAATAGTAAGCAACCCTATTTTGAAAAGAAAGAAATAAAAAGACTCTGGCGGTGCAAGGAAACTAGATGGCTGTGATGTAGATATAATTCGAAGAACAATATATGTCTTGTATAAAGAGCAAATCGTGCCTACATTAGATATTTTAATGCAACGTCTTAAAAAGAATGAAACTGGTATCCAGTGTTGCAAAGAGACTTTGAGGAAGTCTCTTTTACAGAACGGATTTACATTTAAAAAACTCACTAGTAGCAGAAAAATCTCAATGAAATCTGTGTGCCTTAAGAAATGGAGATTTGAATATTTATTGGCAATGAACGAATTCAGAGAATATGGTAGAACAGTAGTGTATTTGGATGAAACTTGGTTCGATACACACGATATTCCAAACAAAAGTTGGGTAGACTCATCTGACTTGTGCCAAACTAATGCGACGTCTAATACAGGAAAACGCATTACGATGATTCTTCTTTATCGGCAAAGAATATTAAGGACTCTTTAGTCGATTATCATGATGATACTACAGCCGAATTATTTGAAGACTGGTTCCAAAATAAACTCATACCAAATATTCCACCCAACAGTATTATCGTCATGGATAATGATAGCTACCACAGTCGAAGACTGGATAAAGCACCATGTTCAAATGACACCAAAGCCACTATACAAGAATATATGTTAAATAATGATATGTACTATGAGGAACAGTACACAAAAAAAAAATTACTAGAAGTTTTACGCAGTTATTCGATAAAAAAAGAAAAAATGTTTTGTTTCATTGGCTGAAAGCTTGGACATACGGTGCTCAGACTTTCTCCTTATCACTGTATGTTTAACCCAATTGAACATATATGGCATCAGCTTAAGTCAGCTGTTCGAAGAAATAATACTTCTCCAATCTTAAGTTCAGCTGTGGTAGCTCTTATTCAAACAGAAACTGCAAACATTCCTGATAGCAGCTGGGCCAAGTGTGTTTCCCATATTAAAAAGGTGGAAAAGTCATATATGGATATAGAAAAAATTCCCAAAGAAAAGTTTATTAGCAATTTGGATGACGACAGTGAAAGTGAAACTGATGTTCGTGAGTGATTTTGTTTATAAATACCTTTTATCGAGAAACTGAAGTTTTTATAAAGTATAAAGTTCGACATTTCACATTAATTAGGTATATCATATATTATTATATAATATAATATAATATAATTATATACATTATTATCATATATTATATATAAATAAACAATTCTCAATTATATCCAAGCGATTTTTCTTAATAATTATCCCAACCCAATATCATTATACCAACCTATAAAACATAATTTAATGGCTAGGGCAGGTACAACTCTGCGTAGAATCCACCGCCTGCTGATAACTCGAGTGGTTGGTGATTTACGACCTTCTTAGATTTCTGGTTCTACTTTACACGTTTTAACTTTAGTTAATAAAATACAATACCTTCTTGAATAAAAATTGAAATGCAGATGACAATACAAAACACACATTTAACATTCATTTCCATTATAGATTGATGGAGATTATGGCTGAATCATTACTGATTCAAAAATATCAATTGATGATGAGTTAAAATGAAAACAAAAACAAATGTTAACTAAATCTAAATATTCGGCACAGAACACACCTCATCTGTTCTGTGTGTTCGTTGTTAGTAGAACTAGAACTGTAATCTTTGTCTATGCAGTGGCAGCACGGAGTCTAGATATAACCTCCGTGCTCCATGGTAGCCTTAGATCATGAATGATCTAAGGTGGTAGCAATAAAAAAGATCAGGGTCATCATGCGAGATTTTTTTATTGTACTCAAAAGACAGACGAAAATCTGCAATTTTACCAAAAATATGTTAGAACTCGCACGCAGAGTGCTTGGCTTTTTTTAAGTACTGCAGCGTTTTCCTCTATCGCGTGAACTCCAGTTGCATCTTGTCAGCTGTCGTGATCCATGATTACAGAAAATCCGCATTTCTGAAGGGGCTACACAATATGCTTTACTATGAACATAAGTTCTAACTTCGAATAAGCGACAAACGCTGATAAGCACATTCCCGTTAAAAATGTGTCGTTATCCGAAAACAATTAAAGAAAAGTAAGATAACTCGTACATCCGCCGACGCCCATAATTTATCAAAATTACGAGGTAAACAAAACCATTATTTCCAAGATGGGAAGGGAAATTAAAAAATGTCCTAATAAAACAGTTTATTTATATGGCTATTAACGTCCGCAGATCGATATATTTGGTAAACACAATCATAACTCCTAAAAATGTTGACATTGAGTCGCGATATTATTGAATCGTAACAACGGACATACGCAATAAATCTAGAGAATAATTGACAGCCATTAAAATTCACTCATTAAAAATTTCATTGTATTTATCAATGAGAAAAATAAAGTCATTATTTTTACGACCATGATTTATTTTGACAAGGAAAACAATTAAACGACAACAAAACAACACTTTATCTCATTCACCCACCTAATACCGCGGTCTGAAATTCTTATAAAAGCGCGAGTTTGCAGATCAAGAAATTCATTCGGTGTTCAGTAGCCAAGCCAGTCATATCATAGTTGTTATACGGTAAAATGTTTCTCTCAAAAGTGAAGTTCAGAAGTCCATCGAATCACAGTATCGTACAATAATGATGAGAATTGCCAATCAATATAGTGAACGTCAGAAGACAGTAAACTAAGCAACGGCAAATCAAATGTTGAACGCTCCAAGTGAAAGTACATAGTGAACATTAGTTTTTTCCAAAAATTGCCTATTTTTGTAAACGTTTCCAGAACAGAGATAAAACAACGGGAGTCCGCAATTCGATAGCTCACGATCTCTTAGAAAAAACCGTAGCCATATCGCGCTATACTAACATACCGCGCGAATAAAATAGAATAACCAATTGACGCGGAATTAATCGAAATAATAATAAAATCAAAACTAATTGTCGTGTAAAAAAAAACCACTCCAGTGAATAAGTGTGGAACAGGGTCAGATATATAAGTTTTTCTATATTTATGTTCATGGCAAGCCCAACCTTTTTTCTTATGTGCATGTGTCTGTAACAAAGATCAAAAGAGAATTACTTCTAGCCGTTTGTGGCAATTGATTTCAAGATTTTGTTCAGTAAAATTATTTCGATATTGTAGCCAACTGTAACATTAACTGCCAACAAGTTACACTCGTTTTCGTTGTATGAATATTGTTTCATATTATTCGTCGATAGAACGAAGGAAATAAGTGTGTCAATTTTTTATTAAATATATATGTACAGTCTAACATTTTATGAGTGCATTATTATTTAATGGTAATTATTGTTTTTTCGAAATTCCTCCTGAACGGTAGTACTTCCTGGATAAACAATCCAGGTTCCGGTATTGAAAGGAAGGAAATTGGTCTATGTCGACCGCTCCATAGATCAGTTTCGGTTCGATCACCTTCAGGTAGTCGATGCTTTTAATACTGTTTTTTCCAATCTAACGAAAAATTCTGGTTTTACAGGTGTAGTGTGTTAAGTCATAACACCCCGTAGTCCAGGCGTATCACAGCCACCACAATGTCCATTGGTTGAGCAGTAGTACTATGAATTGTATGCAATAAAATCTGCGGATCATATGGTTTTTATGTAGGTTTAAAAATATTAATTCGAAATTCATAGTAAACTAGCTGGTACCCGTGACTTCGTCCGCGTGGAATTTGTTTTTTTTTCTGATTTTATTTGTATTTCCATCTAAGTTGCGCTTGTAACTCTGCCCGCTCCACATTATGCCGTTATCCCGTTTCCCGTTATATCGTTTTCCGTTATCTCGTTAACCCGTTTTCCCTTATCCCGTTATCCCTTCAATCCATTTCTCGCTTTCCCATTATGCCGTTACGCGAGTTTTAGCAAAATGGATCGCGCGAAATTACTATCCGTGTTCAAATAGCTGTGATTTTCCATTTTCATGGTGATCGGTTGAACGGTATAGAAGTTGATGCGCTAGCATAAAAACATTCTACATGAAAAAACACTCAGATGTGCCAACTTCCATGGTGATTGGTCAAACGGTGTCGAAGTTTATCAATCTCATATATATATATATATATATATATATATATATATATATATATATATATATATATATATATATATATATATATATATATATATATATATATATATATATATATATATATATATATATATATATAAATAACTATGAATTTGAAATAAACTTTGTAGAAAGGATATTCCTTGAGGTTGCAGTCAAAATAATGGCCTATGAGAAAAGAAAAACTCTTTCTTATTTAGTCAAGCTTCGAAAATGTTTATTTTCATTATCAAGACAAGCTGTGGAGAAAAAAAAAACACAATTGTAAATACATTTAAAAAAATCTATAGAACTTACTAAGGTGAGGTTAAGTGAAGACAGCGAACTAATCACCATTTCGTGATTGAGGAACTTTTCAAAATCATATCACTATGACCCACTACTAGTAATATATATAAAAATTAAACAATGGCACTCGCACATATTGCTTTAGATACTTAATTTAAACACTTTAAAATTTGAACAGGCACAATAATTACCACATGGTTGAAGCATGACTGAAAAAGGAAAATGGTGGCTGACAAGTAATACATGACATGAAGTGTCAAGTGTCAAATGTCATCTGTCCAAAAATGAACAGTCAAGGGAGAACCATGTGTTTTGTCCACAAGACAAAAGGAATAGTACCAATCTATATGACAAAAATTGTTAAATGAGAGAAAAAATCAAAAAATACTAAGCAGTTTTTAAATTCAATTGGAATCAAGTTTCAACAAGTAATTGTAAATGACACTAAGGTTGGAAATATCAGATCGTTTATTCATGCTGTTTGGTTCATTTTTTATGAAAACCATTTCTAGGAAATTCCTTTTGTGGAAGTTATTCTCTACTGCTAAAATGGAAGGGTTGTTAAAATTACTAAAATGATTAGAATTTATATTATGTTCAGCTAATGCACAACTGTTTTTTTTTATTTTGCAATCACTCTTATGAGATGCTATGCGACCTGTTAAATTCCTACCGGTCTGCCCGATATATATTTTATCACAATTTAGGCAAGGAATACTATATATGACATTTGATTTCTCATATATCGTTAACGGGGCTTTAGTTCTAGTGTAAAGGCTTCCAATAGTTTTAATGTTTTTGTTGGCAATGCGTAATTTATCTAGTTTAAACACATTTGTCAGTTTAGAGGTTAGTTCTCTTACATATGGTAATGTTTTGTGAATATAAGGTTCTATTGGTTGAGGTTGTGGACTTGAATTTATTCTTGGAGGATTTAATGTTACAAGGTCTAAATTTATAATTGTATTTCCAGATTCAATAGTAGTAACACTAGGTTGACGATCAGTACTGAATAGTAATTTATTAATAAATTTGATTGGATATGAGTTTTCTTTTAGAATTGTTTTAAGTTCATTTAAACATTCCTTTTGAAAAATAGGATGTGATAAACACACTACTCTGTTTTTCATACCTTTCACCAGGTTTGTTTTCATGTTTGGGGCATGATAGGAATGGAAACTTATGAATCTATTAGAACATATTGGTTTCCTATACCATTTTGAGCGAAGAATATTGTCCAACCCTCTACATACTCTCATATCTAAATAAGGAATGCTTCGGTTGACTTCTACCTCAGAGGTAAATTGTAAATTGATGACGTAGCTGTTGAAGTAGAATAAAGCTTCATCTACTTTGTCATAAGGTACATCTACAAAGTAGATGAAGCTTCATTCTACTTCAACAGCTACGACATCAATTTACAATTTACCTCTGAGGTAGAAGTCAACCGAAGCATTCCTTATTTAGATATGAGAGTATGTAGAGGGTTGGACAATATTCTTCGCACAAAATGGTATAGGAAACCAATATGTTCTAATAGATTCATAAGTTTCCATTCCTATCGCTCCAAACATGAAACAAACCTGGTGAAAGGTATGAAAACAGAGTATGTGTTTATACATCCTATTTTCAAAGGAATGTTTAAATGAACTTAAAACAATTCAAAAGAATACTCATATCCAGTCAGATTCATTAATATATTACTTTTCAGTACTGTTCTTCGTCCTAGTGTTACTACTATTGAATCTGGAAATACAATTATAAATTTAGATCTTGTAACATTAAATCCTCCAAGATAATTCAAGTCCACAACCTCAACCAATAGAACCTATATTTACAAAACATTACCATATGTAAGAGAACTAACCTCTAAACTGACAAATGTGTTTAAACTAGATAAACTACGCATTGCCAACAAAACATTAAAACTAGCAAGCCTTTACACTAGAACTAAAGCCCGTTAACGATATATAGAAATCAAATGTCATATATAATTCCTTGCCTAAATTGTGATAAATATATATCGGCAGACCGGTAGAATTTAAATCGCATAGCATCTCAAGAGTGATTGCAAAATAAAAAAACAGTTGTGCATTAGCTGAACATAATATAAATTCTAATCATTTTAGATTTAACAACCCTTCCATTTTAGCTGAGAAAACTTCCACAAAAGGAATTTCCTAGAATTGGTTTTCATAAAATGAACCAAACAGCATGAATAAACGATCTGATATTTCCAACCTATGTCATTTACAATACTTGTTGAAACTTGATTCAAGTTGAATTTAAAACTGCTTAGTATTTGATTTTTTTCTCATTTAACAATTTTGTCATATAGATTGGTACTATCCTTTGTCTTGTGACAAAACATGGTTCTCCCTTGACTGTTGATTTTGGACAGATGAATCTGACACTTGACCTTCATGTCATGTTACTGTCACCACCATTTTCCTTTTCAGTCATGCTTCAACATGTTATTAAATTATTGTGCCTGTTCAAATTTTAAAGTGTTTAAATAAGTATCTAAAACAATATGTGCGAGTGCCATTGTTTAATTTTATATATTACTAGTAGTGGGTCATAGTGATATGATTTTGAAAAGTTCCTCAATCACGAAATGGTGATTAGTTCGCTGTCTTCACTTAACCTCACCTTAGTAAGTTCTATAGATTTGTTTAAAATCGTATTTCACAATTGTGTTTTCTTTTTCCACAGCTTGTCTTGATAATGAAAATAAACATTTTCGAAAGCTTGACTAAATAAGAAAGAGTTTTTCTTTTCTCATAGGCCATTATTTTGACTGCAACCTCAAGGAATATCCTTTCTAGAAAGTTTATTTCAAATTCATAGTTATTTTCAACTAGTCCAGTCACGAGACTACCCTTCTTCTATATATATATATATATATATATATATATATAAATATATATATATATATATATAAGTCTGAGAAATTCTTTGGGACAGCAGGAAACGCAAATGTACTCTTATAACATTATATTTCCAATATTTCGACAATGAATATTGTCATCATCAGAGTACAGGTGAAACTACTATAGTATGTTGATAATTATAAGAATAACTTTTTAATGTTGTGAGAATGAGTTTTCGGTATGAGAAGTTAAAAGAAAGACAAAATTGATTATGGAATAATTTTGAACACAAAAATTACTGGTAAATTTGTAAAAGCGAAACATTGTGGTGAACTTTCTTTGGTTATGAATGTGAAAAGTGAGGGAAAATAACAGCATCGAGGTTGGAATTTAACATAACCTCGATGCTGTTATTTTCCCTCACTTTTCACATTCATAACCAAAGAAAGTTCACCACAATGGTTTTCGGCTTTTAATAAATTTACCAGTAATGTTTTGTGTTACAAATATTATTCCATAAATCTAATTGTTGCTCCATGTTTTTACATGTTTTAATGCTGTCTTTACATCTTTTGTATTTCACCGAAAACGACCATTCTCACTCAACATTGTAAGTAAAGTTTATTTTATAATTATCAACATACTATAGTAGTTTCACCTTTGTAGCTCCCTGATGATGACAATATTCATTGTCGGAATATTGGAAATATAATGTTATAAGAATACATTTGCGTTTGCTGCTGTCCCAAAGAATTTCTCAGACTTTTTCCTAACTAGTCAGCAAAGACTACCTCTCCTCTTTCTTCATATATATATATATATATATATACATATATATATGAATAAATATATATATATATATATATATATATATTTATATATATATATATATATATATATAAACTAGTTACTAGTGGGAAATGCAGCAATATCAGAAAGAAAACTCTTATAAGTTTGTCCATATATAAATATAAAATATATACATATGAGATTATCATTGAGTGAATTATTATACTACTTAGGTGAGAATGGATAACACGATGTTCAGTAAACAATATTTTTATCTTTTGACATTATGGTAATAAAAAATGAGAAATGTAAAGAGAGAATGAACTAATGTTCATACCAACTTATATGTTAAAATCATAAATAACACATGTTAACATCTTTCAACCAGTGTTGGAATCAAACTGACAGGTCAGAAATCAGATTCCATTATACAGTCAAGTAATATTTATGTCACTAGGTGAACTGCGACAGTGGTACCAACTAGTGTGGTTTACCATTTCCTGTGATTAGGTTTTAATGAATGATGGAACTTGAAAAATATGATATTTATATTGTTATGAGGAAAATAAAGTTTAATAATGGATAAAATGTTCAGTTTATAATGTAATTGTACCAGAGTTTGATCTAGTTGGGTGAATAAGCATAAATCCAACTAGATCAAACTCTGGTACAATTACATTATGAACTGAACATTTATTCCATTATTAAACTTTATTTTCCTCATAACAATATGAATATCATATTTTTCAAGTTCCATCATTCATTAAAACCTAATCACAGGAAATAGTAAACCACACTAGTCGGTACCACTGTCGCAGTTGGCACCCTGGGTGACATAAATATTACTTGACATGTGTCATTGTCAATGTCACATACAGCTGTCTAATGTGAATTTAATTTCTGACCTGTCAGTTTTGATTCAAACCACATGGTTGAAGAGATTTTAACATGTGTTATTTATAATTTTTAACATGTAAGTGTGGTAATTGAACATTAGTTCATTTCTCTGTTTTACATTTCTCATTATTTATTACCTCAATGTCAAAAGACAAAAAATATTTTTTACTGAACATCGTGTCATCCATTCTCACCTAAGTTGTAAGTATTATTAATTCACTCAATGATAATCTCTCATATGTAATATTTTTTAATAAATTGTAGTTCCCTGATGATGGAATAAACCAATTCCGAAAGCTTGGACAAACTTACAAGAGTTTTCTTTTTGATATTGCTACATTCCCCACTATTAACTAGTCAGCAAAGACTACCCTTTCATATATATATATATATATATATATATATATATATATATATATATATATATATATATATATATATATATATATATCAACATCCATTTTCATTTATACAGAAGATATATCATATATCAAGTCTGACAATGGACAGACTGTCGATTCAGCTCATAGATCATATATGCTACGCTACATACGGTATCATGTAGCAAAAGGGAACACGCATGTGCCCCTTTTCTAGAATATTTTGTTTTGCACATAAAGATCACCATCTAGAAAGCTCAATAACCAACTCAGAAATTGAAGAAATGTTCAATATTTCTAATAATCCGTTATTGAAAGCTCCAATTTTTTATCACATTCCAAAACGTACTCCTAGCGCCTCTGATTGGCGTATGCATCGTTACTCCACACAGTTAAAAATTTTACCGCTAGTTGCTTCGAACTGTCAATTATAATTCAATCTGTTTTCGTGTATATGTTTTACTAATATTTCATTATCATAATATTTTGAACTGTTATGGATCATCACATTAAAAGTGAGTTGAATTTACGTTTGGGTTGTAAGAAATAGTATTGTCTATCAATATTCCTGAAAAACCACAATTGGCGCTAGTGTTTGGAGGAAGTTATTTGAATTTGAAAATAAAAAAAAGGGGTTTGAGAAATTATTTTCACAAAATATAATTTCTGAGAACCGAACTGAGGCAAAGAAAAATTAAAATAAAATCATGCGTAGAATGATAACTTAGACTGGGTACCGAATCAATCACTTGGCTACAAAAGGAGTTTTAACGAATTACAAAATGTGCAGAGAAGGAAATAGGAAGAGAAGCGATAACAAAGGAAATGAAAGCCCAAATATTCCAGTGGTATATGAAATTAAAAACGATCAAACTGTTGAAAAATGCATAGGAACCCATCAGCGATCAAACTACTCAAAAAACCAATAATGAACCATCTGCTGAAAATTTAAACAACACCCTGCCCTGAATGACACAAAATAAAAAATACGGAAAAAAATTATCCCAATATTACATATGGCTGTTTCTGTCATTTCAATTAGTTTTAGAAAATAAATATAATGTTAGTCAGAATTTGTTATACAAATTGTTAAATCAATAAACAATGAAATTATTTATAAATATTTTTGTTACCCTATTGAGAAATGCCAATTATGATTTTTAATGGAAAAATAGTTCCTCAACTAATTATTTAAACAATTGAAATATAAAAAAATGATTATAAACAATAAAGCGAAAACGGGATAACGAGAAGCGAGCATAACCTTTATAGAACAACACAAAATAACATTAGAAAAAATTAATTTTACGTGGGCGAGACTTTTTAGGAAAAACATTCAGGGAATATAGCATTTTGGACAGAACAACGTCTGTCGGGTCAGCTAGTCATCAATAAAAAATGAGAAAGGAGATTCTTAGAAAATGAAACGAGAAGTAGCAAATGAATCTAATTTTTGTTTAAGATGGGAAGAAAATATCGGGAAAGATACCCAGATTTACCAATTACACACATCAGAGAATAATTGTCACTTATTCATAACCAAAATTCTCGCGAAATTACCCAATGTTTCAAAATACAGTTTGATATGTATCATCACTATGGATTGAGAGAAAAAATATGTACCGATTTTAAAATCTGGAATATCATCAGCTCAAACTGAGTTTCTGTGTTTTCATAGCATAATGACAGACTGGTTTAAATACGATTGCTTCTGTTTTCACATTTTATTTATTAAGAGAAAATATAATAATAACATAGGTATGTATATGTAAAGTGTAGATGACGATATTTGTCCTTAGTCCATCTGTTTATTTTATTTATGGTGACCATTTGTTAAACTCTTTGTATTCGTACTGATGATGGAAGTATAAACTTCCGAAATGCATACTTTGGAAATAAATTAAACTACATATATATTATTTTCGTGAAAATGTGAAAATTCACTTGGGGTCCCCCCGCCATTGATTCTATTTTTCTATACACACCACTTTGAGTAATATGGACTATTTCTATATTTTTTTTACGTATCCATTCACGCGGTAAGTCTAAAAGACCTGGGTGCGTTATACTGACAATTTAGTTGTCGTTTGAAAAAAATCAAGACGATAGCTTGGATAGAAAAAAGTTATGGAGCTTGCACGCACCCCTGAGTCACCCTGTATATGAATGAATATATAAAGAATATAGTCAACCAAATAACTTTCACAAATGATGATTTGAATGTACATACCAACTTACCTTCTAGAATAAAGCAAGAGAAGAGAACACATAACAACAACTTCATGATGAACTGAATTTGTCGTGCTTTTTTCCAACTATCAAAACTAACTGTCCACTCAAAATACGTTTTAATAATTATTTGTTATTCGAAGCTGCTAGTTGACGAGACAGATCAAATATAAGGATGCGCGTCACCAAAGGTTGATAGCTCAAATGGGCTTCTGTCGTATACAGCCTTTATCTATTCCAGTATCTAGAAAGTAACTAATGGTTTTTTTACAAGCTTTCATTTAATTCCTCATTTACCTATGATTATGTTTATGAGTATGGAGGTACCAATTTAATGATTGAAAGTTTTCCCTCTTCCACCAATGGCATCTATGTATGGTTCAACTGAACGACTTAACAGTTTCAATCAGGAAGAATTCCAGAAGTCAACTTCAAGATGACAGCGAATTTTGTAATTTATTTCTTACATTGTTCATAAGACATACATGTTTTACATAGAAGACATTTTATTGACAACTCTGAACTGATTTCAGATGTCTTTTTGCTATGGAAATGTTTTTTTTACAGTTTCATGTACTTCTCGATAAAAGAGGACCCTGTTAATTTATTAAATTCACTTCATTGTCACGAAATTATTCATAAATTGCTAGATATACTCGTAGGTTTTATCAACGCAGGATTGATCAAATTAAAGTTTTCGGTTCAGAAGTTCAACGTTGAACTTTGGTTGAGATTTTGAACGATAAATGAAGTTATTTTAAAAATATTGTTCGTTTTCAATGTTGTTTTTCAAAAATTATTTTCAAACTGACACTATAATTACTTTTATCGAAAACTAAGGTTTACTAAATATAGTTCACATTGATATTCCCCAACCAACATTTTTATTATCTCCAAAATACGTTTCTAACATTTTATAGCATACTGATTGCAAGAAAGCGACATTTGATAGTATATAATTGATTTGGAAAAGTAACAACATTGAATAAATTCTTTCGGAACTTCAGTTTACTAATTTATATAATACGTTATTTCCAAATTATGCTTCGTTGATTTGGATATAATGACACAAAGTTGAATCGATGGATTTGCTATATTAACCATTTAAAAGCATTCCTTTTATATTGGTCAAATTGATCAAACAAATGTGGGTTTTAGATTATATGTGGAATTAATGCATGGAAAAACAATTTGATATTTCTCAACATCCAATTGAACATCCATGTTAATTAAAACATTTTTGCTCTCGCGATGTAGAAATTTATTTTCTCCACGACCATTAGTGAATGTAATCATTCCGAAATCATTTTTGATAATAAAATGTAAAAATTCTAGCTTTTGAGTTAGATTATTTATTTTTCTTATGTGTTTTGCATGTATTTTCATTCTATAACAAGGTACAGAATAGTTATTTGTGTAATTAGTTGGGAAAAGCAGTATTTTTCGTAATAGGGTTTCCCAACGTGTTTCACACTATATTTTTTCTAATTTTGATATGTGATCCGTTTTAATTCAAAATAAAAATATTAGAAAAATATATTTAAAAAAACTGAAGAACACGCTTTGAACGCACTATAAATTAAAGAATAATTTCAATAGTCAACGACTATGCCGAAAAGCATGGGATGCTTTTTGGTTACGTATCTTTGAGAAACATAATACTTTTAGAGTAAGATCCCAGAGCCGGCAACCTACTTCATTTCAGCAAAGCTGAAATTTTAAGTATGAATAGTGTGATATGTAGTTGAGAACGTATGTGTACTTGCTAGCTTGAAAGCGGGACCCTTTTACAGGTATCAGGTACAAAAGTAGATAAAAAACTTCCTTACTTACCTTAAAGTGTGGTAATGCGTTTGGCAATTCATATCGTCCAGTTAGCCAAGCGGTCTAGGGTGCGAGATCCACTGGATCTCAAAAGTTTGCAAGGGTTCGAATCCCCACGCCTGACGATTTTATTTTTCACTTCGAATTTGAGAAATGATTTAGTTTTGGGTTGAATATTCGAATAAAAAATAAACAAATCATTTTTCAATTTGGATGATAATTTTTTTTTTTTAAATCGTCAGGCGTGGGGATTCGAACTCTTGCCAGATTTTGATATCAGAGCTCAGACCGCCTGGCCAACTGGACAATATTAATTGTCAAACGCATTACCATACTTCAACGTAAGTGAGAAAGTTTTTTATGAACTTATATACTTGCTACCCGTAAAAGGGCCGCTCTCTCAAGCTAGCAAGTATGTATACGTTCTCAACCACATATTACACTACTCATACTCAAAATTTCAGCTTTGCTAAAATGACGTGGATTTGCCGGCTCTGGGATCTTGGACTATTTTAATTAATTTCGACAAAGCACCCCACGCTTTTTGGCATAGTCATTGAATATTAAAAGAATTTTTTACATTTTAGTGCGTTAAAAGCGTGTTCTCATCCTTGGAGAGACTTCCATGGGAAAAACGGAAATTAATTCTACATAGAAAACTACGTTGTCAGCTGGGGTCACTATCACCAATTGTTCAAATTATGTTATTAATATTTATAATTAGTTTTCACCATAGAGATTGAATAGCCTGAAAAAATAATTAATAAAAAAAACCTTTTTAAAAACAAGCTTTTATTCAAATACCCTAAAAAGTACAAAATAATTGCTTGGGATGTGTGACGTAGGTTATTCCGTGAGTTCTAGATTCAAGAGCTTGTCGAGCAAAGTTTTCATTTCAAATACAGATGCGACAAGCTTTTCAATCTATAACTAACGGAATAACCTACGTCACACATCCAAAGCAATTATTTTGTACTTTTTAGGGTATTTGAATAAAAGCTTGTTTTTAAAAAGTTTTTTTTTTATTAATTATTCCATTTTGTGCTTTTTAGTAAGTACCCCTAACACCCACATTTCAATTTTGAGTCGAATCGGGCCATAATTACAAAACTGGTTCGCCATCTTGGAGCCGCCATCGTGAATTTGGGAATTTCATAACCTCCGACCCCGAAAACCCCCACATACCAATTTTGAATGGAATCGGACCATAATCACAGAAATCATCGGATATCTTGAAGCCGCCATTTTAATTTTATGAATTTTGTCAGAAAATTCATAATCTTCGACCCTGAAAACCCCCACATACCAATTTTGAATCGAATCGGACCATAAACACAAATCTCGTCCGCCATCTTGGAGCCGCCATTTCGTTTTTTTTTCCCTCTAACAAATGCATAATGCATTGTCACGGAAACTATGAACACTTGCCAAATTTCACGTTAATCGAACAACTACAAGGGGGTCAAATTTTACTTGCAAGATTTGATGACAAACATCGGGACAGGTGAAACTAAATAAAAGATTGTAATAATAATAAAAACTTTTTAACAAAAAATTAAACCGACGAAAAAATCAACTGAGAGCAAAAAATAAAATAAACCTTCTCAGTCTAAATGATAATTGAGCTCCTAAACTAATGTAAGTAACTGATTTTGAGTCGGCGCCAAACAAACAATTATCGAAGATCATTATCTATGGAAGAAGTCATCAAAACGGAGCCGTGCATCTCGCTGCCATCATTTTACGCTTCACCTAATTCAATTGCTAGTTTGTTTGGCGCCGACTCAAAATCAGTTACTTACATTAGTTTAGGAGCTCAATTATCATTTAGACTAAGAAGGTTCATTTTATTTTTTGCTTTTCAGTTGATTTTTTCATCGGTTTAATTTTTTGTTAAAAAGTTTTTATTTTTTACTTTTCAGTTCCGTATCTCGTCGGTTCAATTTTTTGTTAAAAGGTTTTTATTTTTCAATTTTTTGTGGCTGAAATCTACCAATTACTACCTACTTGTTTTTTGATTACTTCCAAAATACTCACTTACCCACCGTACTTCAACTATTACCAGTTAAATAATATGACTATCTACTTTTACTATTTGTTGTAATATAAATTATTTTCGTTGTTCTGGTTAGTTTATTTCATTACTTTGTATATATATTACTTTGTATATATCCTCTCATAAAATATACTGATTTTGACGGAACAAGAATAATGTCAGTAGCGATCTGTCATTGTCAACTACGTATGTGTGTGCCAATGTTCACTAGAGAAAAATCTATTATCCCCTATTTTTCTACCCGTAAGGGTGGCTAATTCCTTCCGAAATCCAAATATAAGGTATACCCTATCTATTAAAAAAAGAATCATCCAAATCGAAGAACTCAGTACAAAGTTATGCCTGATATAATCGGTTAACGGACCAGAATTCAGAGGGTGAGTGATCAACATCCTTCATTTCGCTACCCTTAGGGGTGGATTTCATCTTTTATATTCAAATGGGACCAAATTCGAAGTACATCCTATCCATTGAAAAAAGGATTATCGGAATCGGACGCCTCAGTAAAAATTTATGCGTGATCATACATAAAAAAATATGATGGAAAAACATAAAATATACGGGTCGAATAGAGAACCTCCTCCTTTTTGGTTTCGTCGGTTAATAAAATTATAACAAATTGGTGGTAAAATTTACTTTTCAACACCATTTGCGAAAAATTTTACTTTTCGCAACTGGTGATGAAAAGTAAAACATTTAATAACGTCAACGAGTTTTGAAAAGTGTCACTTTAAATGTCAAAATTAGAAAATGAATATTCCGTAATCGAACTAAACGACATAGATTGCCATGGATTTCAGAATTGTCAGGGTCAGATGTAAATGGTGGCATCGTAATAATCATTTTCAAACCATTTTTAATTCAAATAAAATAATGAGTGAAAAATCGAGTGAATCAGATATGGAATTTCAAAATACTCCACCTGAAATTACAAATTATGCAAATAATATAAGCGAGAACCTGCTACCGCAAAAATCGAGACATGAATATGAAAAGTATTATGCACTGTTAAGGGATTGGCAATAAGAAAAAAACAGACACTCCTTTTCCAAAAATGTTTTAATTGCCTTTTTCGGTAATTTGTTAAAAAAAATTAAATCCCCGACTCTGTGGAAAACATATTTAATCATAAAAGCAACGATATAGATATTTCAAGATACAAAAAATTTAAAACTTTGTTAAAACGCTCTTCTGAAAAGTATGTAGCTAAGAAATCGAAGGTTTTTACAAAAGAAAATTCAAGCAATTCTCAGGAAATGCTCCGGATGAGATATATTCAGCCACAAAGAGAAATTATAATTCAAATAGCAATTTTGATAAAACGTAGTTTTTATTTTCAGGTCGCCTTGTCATTGGTGTTTTGGGGGCTTGTCGCCAGAATACTTATTGCAATTCCTAATACAGAAACTAAAAACCAAGAAAGTTTAAAATCACGGGAGATTTTTATAATATTGTAAAGAAATACTTGGCTCTGAGACCTTGTTATGTTCCTTCTGATAATTTTTTCATTGATTTCCAAAAAATAAATGTACACGAAAAGTAATTGGAATATATAAACTGAGCAATAGTCTAAAAAAATTGCCACATTTCTGAATATAGACAACCCACAAGAGTATACTGGCCACTGCTTCCGACGTTACTCAGCACTAGGTTGGTAAATGCAGGTGCGGATATTACAACATTAAAAAGGCTGGAAGTCTTCTCAAGTGGCGTAGAAAATTATCTGCAAAATCGAATAAATTTAGCAAATTAATTAGTTTTTTCAATTACTGGATCTAATTCGTCACTAACCGACCCTTCGAACTCCAAATCTTCCTGCTACACGACTGTTAAGTTTGCCACTACAAATCAATCTATTTTGAAAAATATTACGGAGAATATTTCCTATGCACCAGTTTTTAATTTCAGTTATTGTACCAACACTATAAATATAAATATTAATACAATGTAATACAAATGTCTCAATAAATAACTTGTTTTGTTCAGATTTCATTCAATTGTTTTTGATTCATACTTTTTTGTCGTGGAGAAAATGAAGTGTGTTGAAAATATAAGAAGAACACCTATTTTATATTCGCGGTGAGCTTTTGAATCTGCTACTCTCAGAATAACCCAGGTCAAATAATTAAAGAAATTATTCTTTTATTTTTTGGTGCATTTGTATAAAATCTTGTCTTAATTTTTTTCATAATTTTTATTCAATTATTTTAAGTCATTTATGGTATCCGTCATCTTATTAAATTCTGACCAAAATTAAACTTTTAAAAAGTATTGACTGACGGCCGTTAACTCAAATTTAACGTTCAAAGTCAAAGTATCCTGGACACCAATACGTTATGTATTTCAACTTATTGGGGTTATGATAACTCAAACCTCATTGATCCTTCAAAATAAATGTATGAAATCAAATAAATAATAGTTTAAGATCTAAAGAACACGCTATAATAGAAAACTAAACTAAAAAGTAGAAAATAATTTTAAATGAGTTTGAAATGAGAATACAGTGATAAACAACAAATTTATTTCATCGTAAAAAAGCGTAGGGTGCTTGATGTCAATTGTTGTTAATATTTCATGGACAGATATTGGTAAAAGTAGAATCATTATGAAAATATCTTAAAAAGCACCCCTCGCTTTTTTACGATGAAATGAATTTGTTGTTAATTACTGTATTCTTATTTCAAACTCATTTAAAATTATTTTCTACTTTTAAGTTCAGTTCTCTATTAGAGCTTGTTCTTTAGTTTTCAAACTATTATTCATTTTCAACTTTTTAGTTTTGTTTTCTATTAAAGCGTGTCTTTTAGTTTTCCAAACTATTATTATCATTTAATTTTTTTAACTATTATTCTCCAATTTCGAATAGAATCGGACCATAATCACAAAACTCGTTCGCCATTTTGGAGCCGCCATCTTGAATCCTTCAATTTTGACAGAGACCCAAAAACCCCCACATACCAATTTTGAATAGAATTGGAACATAATCACAAAACTCGTCCGCCATTTTGGATCCGCCATTTGGAATTTTTCAATTTTCACAAATGAATCATAATATTGGACCCCAAAAACCCCCACATATCAATTTTGAATAGAATCGGACCATAATCACAAAACTCGTCTACCATTATGGAGCCGCCATCTTGAATTTTCCAGTTTTGACAAAAGAATCAGAATCTCTGACCAGGAAAACCCTCAGATACCAATTTTGAAGCGAATCGGACCATAATCACCAAACTCGTCCGCCATATTGGAGCCGCCATTTTGTTTTTTTTTTTCAAAAAAAATTCTCAATGCATTGTCACCGGAATTATGTACACCTGCCAAATTTCAAATCATTCGTACTTCTGGAAGTGGGTCAAAATCGCGCCCAAAGGAGTCGGTTACAAACAAACAAACAAACATACAAGTGAAGCTAAAGGTGCGTCCACATATAGTCAGTCGACGTCGATCGATGTCGATCGATTTGGTTGAATTGAAAAGTCGAATATGTGTAGACGCATCGATTTTCGACATTCCAGTCAACGAATCGATCGACGTCGACTGAGAATCCAAAATTGTCGGTTTTCATCAAAGGATATTGGTCGAATGAAAAATATGTGGTACGTCAGTGTTGATTTGAATGTGATTCAGGAAGGGTGTGTGTTAAAATAAGTCGCATCTGTTTAATTCATAAAATGAGTTTCACCAATGAACAGACGCCCAATTCTATGGGACCCCACTCAAATGGAATATAGAAACAAAAACAAAAGACATGATATGATGATGGAAATAGCGGTGGCCTTGGCAATAGATAAAGGAGATGTGGAAAAGAAGATAAAAAATTTGCAAACTACATTTGCTCGAAAAAGAAAGAAGATGAAGGATTCACGGAAAACGGGGAGTGGATGCGAAGAAACGTATGTAAGCAAATGGTGTGCTTACCAGGATATGATGTTTCTAGCTGACAAAAATAAGCCAAGAACAACGGTGGATACAGAGATATTAGAGGTTAGATAGTCATAATACAAATGTTATCGGAATTCTCCTATCAATTTTTTGAACAAGCAAATGAAATTATCAGATTCTTTATATATCACACACAAGTAAACTAGAAAAGGGTTTTGGATTTGTGGCCGGTCTAATCGTGCTTTATTTTTTGATGCCGAGTTATAGTCCAGGAGCCCGTGCCGGAGTGTTAATGAATATTTTACCCTAAATTAAGTATAAATAAACACAAATCACTACATAAACTGATCAGCCTGGGGGATCGTGTAATTTAATTGGTTGACGGACTTTAGAAAATAGGTGTAACAGTAATATTGCGAACAATAATTTAATTTTGAGGTTTTCATAATAATATAAATATTAAGTCATCATTTTTCTCCTCTTGATTTGAATATGTAATTTACTTATTGTATTGGAAATACAAAACTCTCTCCTTGGATCCTTTGTCATGTAAGCCAGAGAATGGTTCCATCAAATTAACTGACAGTTGAAATGCCTCGTCTCCAACAAATACATAGTGAATCGGATGGGTGCCCCCCGGAAGAGGTCTGGGTGTGGGAAGATGCAAAGAGTTCATATCCAGTTGTTCTTTGAAAGGTGTGTTATTAAACACTCCGCCGTCAGAAATTCTTCCTTGACAGCCGACGTTGGCGTATATGAAATTGTAAGAAGCATCTACAATAGCGAGTGAGAATGATTTATAGTTGAAAAATGCCATCCCTCCGTGAACAGGAGCTTGGAGACTTATATGCTTTCCGTCTATGGCTCCGAGACAGTTAGGATAGTTCCATAAGTCGTAAAAATTTTTTGCAACGATTTCCCATTCCAATTCATTTTTCGGTTTCTGAAAATAAAAGACAAGTGATAACTATTACTTACTAATTTCAGGAGTCAAATAAAACAGTGCATGAAAATGAAGAATTCAATGAAACTGAAGAAGTGGAAGCAAACAAAGGAGTCAATGAAATTGAAGGGGTAAATAACGAGAGAAATCCGGACAAACAGGATGACGTGACCACAAATACGAAGTCAAACAAGAAAGCTAAAAAAGAATTTCAATCCCCGAAGAAACCGATACCCAACAAACGTAAATACGGATCCCATTTAGCAGCATCAACGCCAGTCATGAATGAAGCAATAAATCTAATGAGGTCTATTCAATCCAATAAGGCAGAAAAAGACGAATACTCACTCTTTGGTGAGCAAGTTGCTATAAAGCTATGAAAAATCAACTCACCACAAGCAAGGTTTACCGTTCAACATATTATAAACCAAGCATTATTTGATGGAGAAATGGGTATGTACTCGCACAATACCCCAGCACATGATAGCATTAGGAATACATATACACCTACAGGTCATTTTGGCCCTCAATTCCCATATTACACATACAACAACAATACACACGACACCACAAGCACACCACTCTCGTCTCCATCATACTCTGCTTCGCAGTCATCTGTTCAATCACAATATTCCTCTATGTCACCTGGACTGGATCGGTCACAACCAATGAACGATATGGACGAGTTACTATCACTATAAATTTACATGTGATTTGTACTCATACATAATGTATTTTCTATTAATAAACTTAACACTTAATTGAGAGTTTTTATTTAATTAGGTTTTTACCTTCAACATTGAGTTTGATTAGGAAGTATTTTTCTCACCTTTACTTCACCTTCAAGTACGGAGCAGATGGCATCACATACATCGGGAATGATGGAGGAAATGATTTGTTTTGAAATCTTGAACATATAGCTTAATGAAGTATACGAATCCCCAGTAGCTGAAAAGCGCATAGTAACATCAAAGCGTTCTCTCGCAGGAATGGCTTTTCTGTATGTCGTGTCTCGTTTGGAAATGATTGGTGCAATCATTCTTAATATATTTTTAAATTCACTACTTTTCATTCTGAAAAAAATTCTGAAACCAGCATCACACCTATATTCTAACTTCAAGTCATCAACTTCATCCAAGAATAGATCTTTCATGAACTCGGTTGTATTGTATTTACTTCTCCCGTGAATAAGACTGGGACGAATCCAAAATCTCCTGGGACGCCGTTGATGTTGACTTTTTTTTTTATGTTCTGGTTCCCACGAAAAGGGATATCCTGTAATGTTCAGAGAACATCGTGGGAACCAAGGGAAAGAAGGTAGGAGTTGGTGTTCTTCTTAAATTTCTGGAGGTTGTATGCCTCGGGGAACACCTCCTAGGCAATGAGTTCCAAAGCCTCGCTGTTCGTTGGATGAACGAGTCTTTGGAAAGTGATGTTCTGCAGGTCTCCAAAGTGACCACGAAGGGGTGTGATGACTGAACTTGACGGGTTAGTCTCGAAGAGACTGCCAAAGCAGGAAAGATTGTTGATATTTCAGAAGAGCATCGCCCATGAAAATATCTATAAAATAGAGACAAATCGCCATTTTTTCTACGGTGTTCCAGACAAGTGAGCGAGTTTGTAAGCGAGGCATCACCGACGAGACGAATTGCCCTTTTTTGGACAGAATCCAATAGCCTCAGGATATGTTTAGGTGCCGCGCTCCAAATATGGGAACAGTATTCCAGGACAGGTCGGATCTGTGCCTTATAGATCATAAGCAGCTGAGTGGGGGTGAAATAGCTCTTGGCACGAAACAAAAAACCAAGTTTTTGGGATGCACTTTTGGCAATGGACCTCACGGATTTTCCCAGGAAAGGTTATTGCTGATAGTAATACCAAGCATCGATATGGATGACTTCAGTGGTATGGTTACTCCTGACAAAGTTATGTTAGGCACAGTGAGATCGGCTTTTCTAGAGAAAAGACATGCTTGTGTTTTGTTTGCATTGAATTCTACCAAGTTATTAGATCCCCACTCGAGAATTGTTGCTAAGTCCATATTTATATTATTAACATTTCTTCCTCGTTCATTTCTGGTTTCACGGGCTGATATAGGGGCCCTGGAAGAGAAAGCGGTATGGAGGGTACTATTATCGGCAAAGCTGTGTACTGGACATGAAGTTGCTTTCAACAGGTCGTTGATGTGAAGTAGAAATAGTGTTGGTGCGAGAATAGATCCTTGCGGAACACCAGCATTTATGAGTAGAGTGTCATATGAAACTCCATCGACCACTACATGGAGAGACCTGTTTGAGAGAAAACTAGCAAGCAGAGAACACAGCTGAGGGGGCAAGCCATAAGACGGAAGCTTGGCTTGCAGCAACTTCGACAAGTATCATGGCAGCAGCAGCAGCAGCTACCATAGCGTCCTCGTCACTCATTTCGCGGAAAAAACAAATACGTCGGTACGCAGAATGTTATTAAAAATACGCTGCACACTTATAGAAGTACACACGGAACTACACTGGGTAAGCTTATAAAATATTCCTAGTTTGTATCAAAGTCGATCGACGTAGCACAACCTGTCTACACTACTACGATAGTGTAGACGTGTTGTTCGTGTTCATTGGTCGTCGCCGATCAATGTCGATCGACATCGATCGACGTCGACTGACTATATGTGGACGCAGCTTAATATAAAGCGTGTAAAAATATTTTATTTTTTATCATCCCGACAAATGGAGAGACAACTGATTCTCTGAATGTAATTGAGAGCGCCAGGTTTGTGTTCAGCGGGCAAAAATAAGGAAATACCGTGGGAAAAATTATCGAAATATTAGCCCCCAAAAAGCATCTCATACTGATTATATTCTATTCAAGGTGAGAAAGAGCGTAGGAGATGGATCGAAGCTGTTGGCAAACAGATGGCTGTTACTGGACTGTTGTGCTCGATTCATTTTTCTTAGTTATGACTTGGCTCTAAGAGACTATTGAGAAGAGTGCTATCAACTCATGTAGGTATATATATATATATATATACAGTATCGGAAAACATTTATCTGGGGTACGGACAGAAATCTACATGAGCAACAAGGAACACAATGATATGATAATACCACATAAACAAGAGAGACGCACTGGTGTGCGCCCCTCCTGTTACCTCACCCGACACATTAACTGACCACGTGGCAATGCTACACAGCGCACAGCGAATCGACTCATTTCTTGCCGAGCCTTGGTTGCGAAAACTAAAGACCGTGACAATTTATTACCTTTTGAAACATGCCGCCTATTTACACAACCGCAGAAAAAGTACAGATCGTTAAGTGGTACTTTGGGGGTAATTCTGTACAAGATACTAGAACTCTATTCATAGTGTCATTTGCAGATAGACCTGTACCTACGGAAGCGACTTATCCTTTCAATTATTAATAAATTTCAGAATTTTGGGTGTGTGGCAGCACATTGCAAAAAATGTTGTCCCACAACTCTACCACCGCATCCTAGACAAATACCCGAGGAACGGGAAATAAGAGAAACACAAGTGTGTGCATTGGCAGAAACGACACCTTGTTCGAGTAGACAGATCGCCGACGAAGTGAATTTTAATGAAAGAACTGTAAGGAATATTTTGAAGAGAAACGGTTATCATTGTTTCAAAGTCAAGACCACACAAGAACTTTTGCCTGGAGACCATTTCAGACGTATGGAGTTTTGTGAAACGATGGTCGAAAAATGCAATAGGGCATTTCGTGTAAATGATGACTTTCTATAAAGGTGTTATTTACCGATGAATCGTCCTTCTCAATTCATCGAAAACACAATCCATCTGTAGTACGTTATTGGCCTAGTAAAAAATAAACATTCGAGTATTGCTGTGCGGACACAGTACCCAAGAAAATTAAATGTGTGGACGGGACTTCTAGGCGATCACGTCATAGGCCCATTTTTTATTGAAGGTAATTTAAATGCAACAAAAAATTTGCAACTTTTGCAAAATCAAATTATTCCTGCAGTTCGCGCTCTTCCGATTGACTTTAACGACGTGTGGTTTCAACAAGATGGTTGTCCTGCCCACAATGCAGGCACGGTGGTTACATTTTTGAATCAATTATTTTCCGATCGGTTTATTTGTACGCGAAGTACAATCAACTGGCCACCTCGATCACCAGATGTAGTACCTCTCGATTCTTATTTCTGAGGCATGCTGAAATCGGAGGTATATCGGCATGAGTACGAAAGTGCCACCAATTTAGATGAACTGAGAGCCAAAATTATTCAGTTGTGTGCTCAGGTAACACCAGTTACCCTTGCGGCTACCAGAACAGAATTGTACAATAGATTCGGCTATTGTTTGGCCCAAAATGGTGGTTTGTTCGAACATTTATTAAAATAATTCCGTACACAAAATATTTAATTTGGTTTGTCTTTTCTTGTAAATATTTTTTTTCTTTCCATTCAAGAAATAATTGTTTTTCTGTTAGAAATAAGTTTTTTGTTCTTATTCTTACAGAAATATCGTTTGCTTTTGTTTATGTTTAAGAATTTTCTTTTGTTTTCGCGGCCACCACGGTACCAAAGATATTTTGATCTACCTGTCGTCCGACAGATTAAATAGAATCAATGATTGAGTTTGATTTGTTCAAATAATCTGATGTGAAATTATCGTAAAAAATTCTTCTTCATTGCAGCGCACACATACTACCGACTGCTGCTGGTATAATACTGACGTCCTGAGCTAACCGCTCTGAGTCTCCTATCTCTGTGTCGTGACGTCGATATCCCTTCCTCGAGCGAGTCGAGGAGAAATTGTAATGCTCTCTCAACATATAGCAAGCTATTCTTTACGCTCTCATGAAACCACCATACCCAAGATAAATACTTTCTGATAATGTATACTGGGTGTCCCAGTATACCTGTTCCAATGCATTATCTCAGCCATTTCGAAAGATAAAAATTTGAAAATTCCATGATTTCCAATTCGTTCAAGGAACCTTCAACTGAGAAAAACAAAAATTGAAAGACTCTGACTTTTTTATTTCAAATAGCACCCTGTATATTTTTTTGCAATTTTTTATTTCTACTCAAAATTATCTTTCCAACAATGTATCACACTTTGTATTTTAC
This sequence comes from Gonioctena quinquepunctata, assembly GCA_018342105.1. Lineage (NCBI taxonomy): Eukaryota > Metazoa > Arthropoda > Insecta > Coleoptera > Chrysomelidae > Gonioctena > Gonioctena quinquepunctata. Next base: position 170,408 of record JAFIRS010000628.1, on the reverse strand, counting down.
ATTTGATTTGATGGAGAAAACGTCAATTGAAATTTCAAATCGAAAGAATTGCAGTAGGCTATGATATTTTGTGTAATCTTCGTCCGTAGCATTTTTTCTTTTAGAGACAGTACGCTTCCTATGAAATGATCCACTTGTTGCCAGATTCGAAGCCAAGCGTGTGAAATACATAGCGCTTGGCATTCGTCTATCAGGGTATTTCTCTCTGTATGCACGTAGGGCAGCCCGACGATTATTTTCGCATTTTTTTTAAATCAGTATCATATCCAATTTCTCTTGATTAGTGAAGTTATCATCATTTTCACGGTTTTTCATTCTTGAATGTTGGTTCCTCTGACACGCACACAACTATTGAGAATTATTAACTGTCAAAGTTATAAACAAATGTATTCAAATGTTTCCATGGCACACTAAGGTTTTCATTTAACAATTATTAATTCTTCCAGTTCTACTACAATTCTAATAATTTGAAATTTGACATTCTCTTCATCATCTCTAATGCAAAATTGTTCATGAATTATCAATTATTATTGATGTCAAAATCAAGATTTCACAAAATATCATAGCCTACTGCAATTCTTTCAATTTCAATTGACGTTTTCTTTATCAAATCAAATGTAAAATACAAAGTGTGATACATCGTTGGAAAGATAATTTTGAGTAGAAATAAAAAATTGCAAAAAATATACAGGGTGCTATTTGAAATAAAAAAGTCAGAGTCACTTCCGGTCCAACCGGAAGTGACTTTCAATTTTTATTTCTCCCAGTTGAAGGTTCCTTGGACGAATTGAAGATCATGAAATTTTCAAATTTGTATCTTTCGAAATGGCTGAGATAATCCATTGGAACAGGTATACTGGGACACCCGGTATATATATATATATATATATATATATATATATATATATATATATATATATATATATATATATATATATATATATATATATATATATATATATATATATATATATATATATATATACATATATATATTTATATACATATATTTCTTTATCAATCCTCAAACTTAAGTCTGAATACAAAATTTATATTCAAAATGAACAGTTGAGTTATGCGTTGTTGGAGTACGAAAGAAAAATTCTCACAGTTGCTGTTTTGTACAATGTATGAATCCAAAAAATGTTGATCATCAACATATCAGGTAGTAATGCATATATGCATAATTCCTCAGGTAATTAACATAAACCAACAATAAGCTTTCAAGAGAGATAATAACCAAGATTTATTGATTGTATATAAAATACAAATAACCTGTAGAGAAAAATTTGCTTTATCACTATCTACGACTGCGTGTTGCCTTGATTTCCAGAGTGCAAAATAATAAATAACATTAAAGAAATCTCATTCAGAATGTCCCAAAAAGTGTTCAACAACTAGAACTCTTCTATAGAGCTTCCTCAGAAAATTCAAATGATAGTATATGGTTGTTTGAGAGAGTTGATTTTGAGTGACCGTTCATAAGTTGGAAAATCTAGCGAGCAACATGATACAATAAGAACATTGAAAAAAATATATAAAAGAGGAGAGCGAATAGTATTATTGAAAAAAAAAATTGTTTCCACACAGAAGTTTGGAAAATATTTGGTTAATTCTTCCATCTCAAACGAGCGTTTCATGGTACTATCTTTATACTCAAAAATAAAATGGTTCAATTTTGGGGCATTTGAATCCATTTTCAAGTAAAAATTTCATTAAGACATCATATGAAATACAGGTATAGTCAACGTATTGTTCACCCAGGAATATCTATTGAGGATTTCTTCAAACCGTTTCACTTCATGCCCTTACATACACACTAGTTATATTTTATTGGAACCCATTTAAATAGTCTTTCGTTATTGATATTTCCAATGAACAGTAACTCAATGAGATAAAAAATTATTATCGCTGCAGCAACAAGCAAACCAGGTGGGACTAGACGTGGAAAGAAAAAAAATTATCAATCACTCATTGAGGTCAACAGCGGTGTCAAATTTGGCAAAAAGCGGAGTTGCTGAGCAAAATAGCAGGACATGCCAACTCCAAATCTATTGCGAGCTATCTACAGATAGATGAAGAACACCATCAGGCTATCCTTGAAAAAATGCGTGGCAATGAAAATCTACAACCATGCGCGTCAGGAGGAGGTTCAAGATCAACTTCAGTTACGGAGAAGACAAATACAAATGTTTACAATAATACTTATAATAATTGTAGTATCAACTATAACAATAAATAATATGAATCTTTTTGTATTCTTGAAATTTTCTACCGAATAACATTCGTGCTTAAAAATTAACCAAATAATTCTGAAAAAAAAATATTTTTTTAATACTGCACTCGGTAATTTTTTTCGTTGTTTCGAATAATGTATGCTTTGAAACAATGAAAAAAAATTAACTCCTGCAGTTTTCAAAAAAACACGTTTTTTTCAGAATTATCGGTAATTTTTAAAGCACTTACGGTATTATCCCCGATAACATATTTCAGTAAGTGTTCGAACTGCCTCCCTTCACGTAGAATACACATATTGCACCTTTTTAATATTTCTCGATTCGTGACAGGTGAAAGCGTCGCTCGCGATATGGAAGCACAAACATTTGTGATAATATTTTTTTAACCATATACATTTTGTGGACGTCGCATATAAACTAAGTCTCCAATATATCCCCACAAAAAGAAATTCAGTGGGATCATATCTGGACTTCGAGCTGGCCATGGTGTTGGACCCTTATTTCCAATCGCATTAAAAGTGTCAGCCAAATATTGGGTAATTATTCTATTACTATGCGGAGGAGCCTCATCTTGTTGAAACCACATATTCAGTCGAGTTTGTATTGTTAAATTCTCAAAGAGTTTTGGTAACACATGTTGGAGGAAAAGCAAGTATAGTATTTCTAATCCCAATTGGAACGACATAAAAAGTTTTGGGAAGGGATTCTCTTTGCACTTGCCGCATTGACATTGGCGTTCGAATATTATTTTTCAGAGGTATTTCTTCGGTTACTTATTCTTACAATCATAGCAATTGATCACCCCATGTAAAAGTAGACACATGTTATCTCAACTGGATTTTATTATTTGTTTCGAAAGGTCTCCAGAAAGCCATAATGATAAAATTATTTTCAATGGATAATTCCTAACCTCACGGCACGGCAGTGATTAAGGAATATGGTAAAATCAGGATATTATGCAGCTGTAGATAACATATGTCCATTCCAGCTAGCCGAGCTTTCATTACTCAAATATATTTGATAGCGCCTTTACTAATAATCTGGGCAACTGGATACACGCGCCAGATTTTTTGTATGATTGTACCAGGAACGCTTTGAAAGTAAAAACACTGGTAGTATATAAATTTCCCATTTGCCGGGTAGTGCATATGAACACTCCTCGTAGTGCTGTTATTTTATTGCCGTTCCAATTGGGATTAGAATAACTATACCTCTCTTCATTGAGAATTCCTTCGTAAAAATGAGGTCCTATCAAATAACCATAAATGATTCCGCACCAAACACTAACCCTCCACACAGTATTTCGTTTCTTGAATCCAATGAGGGTTCACGTCAGACCAATAGTGACAATTATGTTTGTTTATTATATCGTTTGTTTGAAGGTTGTAGACGATGTGGTAACTTGATTACTCTCGTTTCGGACGTCCATCGTCTCAATGGATTTGAAAGGTTTTCACGACGTTTCGAATGCTAGTATCTGCAATCGTCTTCAGGTGAATACTGACAAGTTTAGGTGCTACTTACCAATTTATATGAGTGCCGGTGCAATGATGCGTGTAATCCCGCCATGTGCAGTGGTGCGTGTAATTTCGCGCGGTGTGGTGGTGCGTGAAGTTTCGCGCCTCTGCAGCCCGCCAAAAAGAGCAAGCAGTGGTTTCCATACGTTCTTGATCTCAACGCTTGGTTGACTAATGGCGTTATTGGCCTCGATGTAGACGGCCTATTTGAACTTTCGTTTGAACCAATGCTCCTCTCTATGTAGAACACTTGCGTCGTCCCATAGAACTCGATGGTGCTCAGTCCAGGCGTGGTCAGCGATTCCCGATTTTGACGTTTCTCCACGTTGAGTCCATTTCTTGTGCTCATCCAATCTTACCGATAACAGCCTCTTTGCCTCTCCAATGTAGGAATCTCCGCATTCACATGGAACTTCATAAATGCAATTCTTACTGATTTCATTTTTGTTGTCAGGTTTGGTCAGGAAACTCCGTAAAGTACTGCCGGATTGAAAGCAGCTCTTGATGCTGAACTTGTTTCCGATCCTTCTGATCTTCTCGGAGACACCTCTGATGTACGGAAGGCAGATCACTGTGCTTTGTTGTGTGTGCTTTTCAGATGTCTTCGTTCTCTGGAGTTGTTTCAATACTTCTCCTAGGAGTTTCTTGGGATATCCATTCCGGTGAAGGTCCTCTCTGATGTGGTCTAATTCGGCATCTAGTGACTCCTCGTCGTTGCATATGTGCCTCGCTCTCTCTACCAATGTTCGCACGATCCCTCTCTTTGTCGAACTCGGATGGTTGGAGCTGTAACTGAGGTACTGTCCTGTATGTGTCTCCTTTCTGTAGACAGAGGTGCGGATTTCATTGCCTATTCTTTCAACGTTCACATCGAGGAAGGGTAAGGCACTGTAGGTTTCCATTTCCATCGTGAATTTGATCGAATCCCTGATTCTGTTAATTCTTGAGAAGAAATCCTGGATATGTTTATTTCCGTAATTCCATATAATGAAGGTCATCCACGTACCTCAACCACAGCTTTGGTTTGTATCCTGCCTCCCGTATAGCCAATTCTTCGAGCCACTCCATATATATGTTGGCGATGATTGGAGAAAGGGAAGATCTCATCGGGAGTCCGTCGACTTGAGAGAAGAATTGGTCCTTTTCCTGGAGTTCTGTAGGCAGTACTGCACTTTTAAATCCATCAAGACGATGGACGTCCGAAACGAGAGTAATCAAATATTATACCGTTGTTATGGAAATGGCTTCCATCACTCCATAATTTTGTTCAGAAACTGATCATCATCATGATTACGGGTGGACAACAATGAAGTTCAATCTTCTATCAGCACCTCCTAAATATGGGAATAGATTATAGTTATGAACAATAAACAATAAATATTATTATCTGGCTGTAGTCCTTGAACAAGATTTATTTGTAGGGATGGAATTTGTTTTTTGACAAAATACGTTATATTGACGATTTCGAAATATCACAATAAATTGCTACTTGTCGGGTAGAACTATGTGGTTCCAATACCATTTGATCAAGCACTGCAACAGTGTGATTCTCTCATATGTAGCCGTTTTTTGTTTTTTTCGCTTCTTTTCATCAAAACATCCATTTTGTGCCAAAGATTAATGTTTTGTCTGAGGGTAATTTTCTGTCGGGATACCGATTAGCGTATACTCTCACTGCTTCTTTGGCATTCCTTCTTGCTTCGCCATAAATACATATCATATCCAACCAACACAAAACTGGATACACTTTCGTAAAATCTGATAGGTTTTCTGATAGATCGATGAATACTCGTATTATTGCATTTATTTTGACGCTTTCTTTATAATATGCAATATAGTTGCAGTTTTTCATCAGAATTTAGGAGAAACTATGAGTGTGCTATATGGCTGAATTTAGAATTCGATGCAGAACCATAAAAGGCATTGAAAAATCTGGGATGTCATTTGAAAAAATTGGCGTCGGTGTCGCGATGCCCTAACGGATGACGCCTAGTGATGGATCTCTACGTAAATAAGAGGACCCTTTGACATCAAGATCATCCGCTTTCACGAAATATAGATATCATCTTTCATTTCACAGATATTTGCCTGCGGAATTTTATATGGGACACCCTGTATATATTTGTTTGAAGTTTGTAGACGATGAGGTAACTTAATAACTCTCGTTTCGGATGTCCTGCGTCTAAATGGATTTTGAAAGTTTTTCACGACGTTTCGAATGTTTGAATCTGCAATCGTCTGCAGGTGCATACTACAGTATTCACAATTGCAGATACAAGCATTCAAAATGTCGTGAAAACCTTCCAAAATCATTGAGACGATGGACGTCCGAAATGAGAGAAATCATATTACAAATATAATACATCTATATATTTCAATGTGATATTTATCAGAATTCAATAAAAATATTGAAAGGGTAATACATCAAGGTTTTTCAAATTGATTTTGAATATGTTTGATCCGAGACCACATTAAATTTTTTGGAAAATCTGTAGAGAGCCCGATTCTTATGTAATTTAACAGGAGTGGCTTCCCACATAATTTCCAATGCATTTGAGACATTATAAAATGATATTCTTCAGAAAGCCTATGAAAACGTATTTAGTATTAGTATGTGAAACCATTGTTTTCAATTAGGACTGAATAAAAATATTTTTCCAATTTTGCTGTAACTATTTCTCTGGATTTCATATACTGAATATTTCATATTTTTTGGACAACACCACAGTCTTCCTTGGTGAATTATATCCAAAACATGATCAATCCCTTATCAATTTGAATACTGTATATTTGAAATTTACATAAACTTAACAACTGAAAATGATTGTTGTGAAAATGGGAACTCCATATCATATTTCAGTGATTTCTCAATGGTCATGAAAATAATTTGGGGAATTGTGCTTTCCGTTCCATTGTAGTTCAATAACAGAGTAATGAAAGAATAGATAATCTTGATTACAAATTTAGATTATATCCAACGTTGCATTCATTCAAATAACCCTATTTAGCAGTCAGTAATTTCAATTGGTTTCATTTTATCTATTTTAATATTCTTCGCTCTTCTACCCCCACCACTCCATTACCAAGCCCATTAACATCTTCCAGTTCTTCTCCATCTTTCTTATTGCTCCATCACCATCTATCTTCTTTTCCCCTCGCCCCTTCTCTTCAATAAAGTGTACCCGCAAGGTTTTAATTTCGTTTCTCTAAAACCAAAATCAAATGGGTGTGCAAGAATATTTTACAACTCAAAAATATAAAAAAGTAATGGAAACTCTTCCAAAGTTGGTCTTTCATACAAACTGTTCAGAAGTTTTTCTTAAATTCATGATAATTCCGCTTTCATCCAATAGCTAAGGAAATGAAGAGAATTAACAGAAAATACTAGTGTATATATGACGTGATTCATTTTGTGGTGTTGCAGTCAGGAGGAGCACTGATGAAATGAAGCATGTATCCCTCTGTAATCACAATTTTCATTCTTGATTCAATCATTTGAATAACTAAATGAAAAATATCATTGTCATCTAGTTCATGGATGCATTCCAAATTGATACCAGTTTCAATTGAACTCACCTTAGTAAGTTGTCATTTACCATATTCCTTTTTATTCTCTAACCATGCATTTGTAGTCGTCTTGAGGAAGACAACAAACATTACCGAAAGCCTAACGTAGCATTCCAACTGATTTGATGCTCATGACCCCAACAAATGAAATAATCAAATCTACTACGGAAATCATTCTGGAACAACTAACATCCCTTCTCTCATTTTTCTCAACTGGTACTATTCCGAGGGGTTTACAAAATAATTACAGGTTTCAAGATATGGAACAGAACTGTTCCAGAGAAAACAATTTCCTGAAGATTTTCATTTCGTTTTCGGAAAAACCTACAGTCATGGCCATATTAGGCATGAACCAGGAAAATATAAAACCTTGACGCATTGAGCTTTGACGGTATATGAGTTGCTGACTATTGCACTATACATATAGATATCTAACTCGGGTTTCTCTCCAAGTATTGTGGTATCGGTCCTCAAAAGGTTCCATTTCACGACGTTTCGACCAAATCATATCTGTCATCTCGAACTCAACTGATCTCTTCATACCGTACTCCGTACTCCTCAATTTATAGTGGTGGGTAGCCACACCTAGGTGCGAATGTCTGTCATGTCTGCTCGCTTCGTGTAAAGCCGGAGGAACTCGTTAATGGCTCCGTTGTTACCGTATTTCCGTTCTGATTAAGTAGTTGTATTGAGTTCTATTTCACTTGTCTAGACCAAAATAGAATTCCAGGTTGTTGATAGTTTCTGGCTGTCATCTCTTTCAATCAGAATGTGTCGTCTGTTTTCAATTTTGATGGCTTCTCTAGAAATTATTGTCAGTAATATGTGATCGAGTATTTCCAAAATCAATGGTGTGTCTTATCATTATTACATTGTGAACAATGGAAATGTGGTTTCTTTTATTCTAATATCTATTAATAAATATATATATATATTATATATATTTTATTGTAATATCTATTATCTATGGTTCGTGTTCTTCTTTGCGAATGTTGATTCTCTTATTTGTTTGGCAAATATAGGGTAAACCGGGGGAATGGTGGCCGCCTAAGCCTTTTTGTCGATTTTTATGTTATTTTTTGATAATTTTACACATTAAACGTTATACGTTAAAATTGAAGAAAAAAAAATATTTATTTATAGAGGAGAAAAAAAAACACTTGTGGCTATAATTACCCCAGGTACTTGGGGTAATGGTAACATACGGCCATAGTTACCTCAATGAACACTTTTTTTGCAGCAATAGTCACACACGTATGCATGTTTTTCATTGTCTGCACACGCCTTGTGAGCCCAATTCCCACATAGAATACATCTTACCCAGAGTTCCCTATTTTTGCCGAACTCCCCACACACTCACATATTGCATCTTTATCATTGTCTTCATCGTCTTTATCTTCATCATCAGAGCTGACCTCAGTATAAGTCTGCTTTTAAATTGTTCTCCTAAGTAGCTTCTGTCTCTGTTTAACTAGTTCGTGATTTTCTTTTTCATCTTCATCTTCGTCAGAAAAACTTTTCTTTCATAACTTGTTTTAGTGAATTTCTCTTGCTTTAATACCTTCTCTTCTCTATTAGCTCTTTTCTTTTTTGTTGGCTTCCTCTTCTTTTTTGTTAGCTTTCTTTTCTTTTTTGTTAGCTTTCTCTTCTTTTTTGTTAAGTTTTCCCTTCTTTTTTGTTAGCTTTCTCTTCTTTTATTAGCTTTTTCTTCTAAAACTGTTTTGTATGGAGTAGACGTTATAATTTGGGAATGCTGTTTTGCGTCGACCTATTACTAACATTTCATTTTGATAGTCCTGGTAGAGGTAAAATTTCATGGAATGATCTTTCAATAGTTGAATCCTGTCTTGCTGTCAGCTCTATTGTTTCAATATTTTCTTCAGAAGCTGCAGGTTGCGAAACTAAAACTGTTCGTCTCTCTGGCGTTTCATGGCGTTCATGGCGACGATTTCGTTGATAGGAGCTTCATTTCCACGGTTTAAGTTACTGTAAAGACGAGCCGGCTCAAAATCTTCGTTGGTGAATTCCTGTTGCTTCAAAGCCGTTTACTGCTTTTTCTGGTGTAGCTACCTCCATAAACGCTTCATTGAAGAGCTCCGCAATTCCAAAAGGAGTTAATTTTTCATGCGGATGATTCATTAAGTATTTGCTGCATTTTGAATTGTACGCTATTTTCAGTGGACCGTAAAAACTAACATCTAGTGGTTGGAGCCGATGTGTAGTGTGTGGGGGGGGTCTACAACAGTATAATGCCACTGGCCTTGCATGATTCATAAGCTTCCAAAGTGCAGTACGTGGAATGATTGCCCATCACCAAGAGAACTGGATCTTTCAAGCTAACTTTCACAAATTTTTGAAAATGTAGATATTGCACAAAACGTTCTTCAGTAATTCAACCTTTGCTGAAACAAGTGTTAGAGCACCAGGTGGACCCCCTCTCTGAAACTGCGGATTCATTCGTTTTCTCGCATAAACAAACATTGGCGGGACATAAATGCCTGTTGTGCTGAAACCGCATACAACTGTAATGTTTCTACCCCTTTCCCTGTTCGTAGCAAATTCCACTTGCTTCAGTCCTTTCTATGCTAATATTTTTCCCGGCCTCTGTACTGTAGAGATTCCTGTCTCATCTATGTTGGAAATTCTATGAGAGTCGAAGTTATACTTTTCTTTAACTTTCTCCTCATTGTTTGATCATCAGGTACGAATAAATAATTAATAAAAGACTAGTAAATCAGTTACTGGAGAAAGGTTTATTCAACTTCCTTCAGCCGGCTTATCTCTCTGCCCGCCCACACGGGTTGCCAGCGTTGCCACACTTATGACAGTGAGTACCAACTTAAATCTAAGCACATAACCGAACATCTCCCTCTTCAGGTTTATTTAAGAATATAATCATTCATACCTTTTTGGTATAAGAAAAATTAGAATTTATATTTTCATTCAACCGACTTGGCAACACTGGTACCGGTGTACGCAGTTTCCTATCATATAATAACTCACTAGGAGACAATCCACACTCAAGGGGGGTAGTGCGATACGACAGCAAGGCTAAGTAAATATCATCATTTTTCTTAATGAGATTTTTTGCAATCTTAACCGCCGCTTCGATACATCCATTCGATTGGGGAAAGAATGGGCTACTAGTGATATGGCAAAAATCATACTCAAAAGCAAATTTTTTAAATTTGGTCTGAAATTGAGGACCATTGTCTGAATGAACTGTTTTGCTTATACCATATCGTGAAAATAGCTCCTTCAGCTTTTCAATTATGACCGATTCTGTCATTTTTGTCATTTTAAAAATCTCAAAGAATCTTGAATAATAGTCGGTAACTAGGAGGTACCATGAATCCGATTTAAATAGGTTTAAGGCAATTTTTTGCCATGGGCGGTTTGGAAATGCATCTTTGAAAAATGGCTCTTTATTATTTGTTCTATTTTCGACACACTGTTGAAAGTTTCGAACTAGATTTTCTATTTGAGTGGAAAGGCCAATCCACCAAACTGATAATTTAGCTCTTTCGCGGCATTTAACTACTCCCAAGTGACCCTGATGAATAAAATTCAAGCATTTCAGCTGTAAAGAAGGTGGAATCATAATTCTCAGATTTCGCAACAAAAATCCTTCTGAAAATGAAATTTCATTTCTGTAAGGATAAAACTTTAGTAAATCGCTACATAGATTGTTTTTATTAGGCCACCCTGTATGTGAGAAATCTTTAATTTTTGATAAAATCGCGTCTTTGGCTTGTTCGACTTTAATTTCTTCCAGAAATAGTGGTTTTACTTGTAGAGATTGTACTACAAGTCTTACATGCGCTTCCACTTCGCTTGCTAGTTCATTTTCACTAGGTTTTGCCTGATCGACTGAAAAATTTCGCGACAAGGCGTCCGCGACTACTAAGTCTTTTCCTGGAAAATAGTAAATTTTGTAATCAAATCGCATAAGTCGAATTCTAAAACGTTGTAGACGAGGAGTCAATTCGTCAATGGGTTTAGTTTGAAGTACCTGAATCTGTGATCAGTTTGTAATAGAATGAGAATTCCCGTGATGTATTCTGAAAATTTATCAGCTGCCCAAGCAAGTGCAAGCGCTTCCCGTTCAATTTGTGCATATCTTTCTTCGGTATCTGAAAGTACACGTGAAGCATATGCAACAATTTCATTCTTCCCTTCTGAGGTTTGTATCGAACAGGCCCCTAAGCCGTATGATGAGGAGTCTGCAGAAATCGATACTTGTTTACTGGGGTCAAAATAGGCTAGTGTAGGGCTATTTTGCAATAGCTTCTTAACTTTTTCAAAAGATTGTTGTTGAAATATGTCCCAAGTAAAATTGACATTTTTTTTCAATAGGGCTGTCAGTGGCTCTAGAACCTGAGACCTATCTGGGATGAATCTACTGGAAAAGTTGACCATGCCTAGAAATTGTAACACCTCTTTTTTATTTTTGGGCTCTGGAAAATTTTGTATTGGTAAAATTCGTTCTGGGTCAACTGTAATGCCCTCGCTTGAGATTCTATGGCCTGGGTTGCAACAGTACATTTTTCCTTATTGAGAGTTAATCCCTCGGCCTCAATCTGTTTTAAAACCTCCTCTAGAATGTGATTATGCTGCTCTTTACTTGGTGCATGAATAAGAATATCATCGATATGACTTATGACTCCTTTGATTCCGAATAATATCCTGTTCAATAATATTGAGAAATATTCGGGGCCACAATTGATTCCAAAGGGAACTCTTTTGAAAAAATATCTGCCAAATGGTGTAATAAATGTCGTTGAGGTTTGAGACTTTTTCCCGAGTTTAATTTGGTAAAATCCCGAATTAGTATCCAATTTTGTAAAATACTTGGACCCTTTTATTTGTGCTAATATAGTCTCTACTTTTCCAATTGGAAAATGTGGACGTTGTACTGATTTATTTAACCTAGAAAAATCAACGCAGAGCCTTATTTTGGAATTCCTTTGAACAACCACGATTGGACTTACCCATTCTGTTGGGGTGTCAATTGGTTCAATTATATCTAACTTTTGTAGCCTCTCTAGCTCTTCCTCAAGAGGTTTCAATAAAGGAATAGGAACAACACGAGGTACTGATTGCACAAATGGTTGGGCCCCCTCGACAAGCTTGATATGCATTTCGGTCTTGGAGGTACCGACATCCTTAAAGATTCTTGGAAAATTTCTCATGACGTTATCTTTAAGAGTATCCACCAAATCCTGTGATTGAACTGGACAGATTTGGTTAATGTACTGGAGTACATTTAGTTTAACTGTAGCTGCCCGACCTAGAATAGGTTTGGTTAATTTTTCCATGACATAAATGTCTGTATCGAAGTGGTGAGTTTGGAAGCTCAATTTTACAGGCAAAGTGCCTAGCACTCCAGACGGGCCTGTGACAATTTTGTCTGAAACTTGCAGTTGATTAAGAAAGCTTACATCAAATATCTCTTTAGGAACACATGTAATATCTGCTCCTGAATCGATCAAGAACTCAATATTTTTATTAATTTCAGAAACAAATATTGAGGCTAACCATTCCTTAGTATCTACGTGATTAAGAGTAATTGACCCTAAAAAGTTATTAGTTCATTGAGATTGATCTAAATGGGAAGTGTTCAAGGAATTAAATTCTAACTCAAGTTGCTCTAAATCTAGTTCTTGATTTAAATCACTAGTTTGTATGGATCTGACCTTTGAACTCCTGCAAACTGTTGCCCAATGTCCCGACTTTTCACACTTCCTGCATTTTGACTTTCCTGCTGGACATTGATCCCGGGATGAGAACGTAGACCACAGAAACCGCACTTGTCACCTGTTCCAACATTAATTCTTCCTCTCTGGGAACCTTCACTCCTGGGTCTCTGGGAACCTTCACTCCTTGGTCTCAGGGAACCTTCACTCCTTGGAGATTGTGAGGAATATTGCACCCTATTCACTAGTCGACTTGTGTTATATAGTTCTTTGTTTTGTGAAGCTTGCAGCTCTGCTTGTTTGACTATCAGTATGCACTCTTTTAAATCTAGTTGTTCTTTCAATTGTAGACGTTCAGAAGTTTTAGTATCGAGCATGCCTACAACTATTCTATCTCTGATAAATTCTTCTTTAAGTGTTCCATAGTTGCAATACTCGGCAACAGAATGCAAGTTCTTTATGAAAGACTCAATAGGTCCTCCTGGTTTTTGAATTGTGGAGTGGAATTTAAATCGCTCATATATTATATTCCTGCGAGGAATAAAGTATTTTTCGAAACTGTCCAGAGCTTCCTTATATGATGTTGGCTGCACTGGAAATTGTAACATAATTTCCTCGGATTCTTCGCCCATAATATAAACTAGAATGTTCATTTTTTCTTCCTCCGGTTTGCTCATTTGGCCCGAGACTAACATATACCTCTCGTATCTTTTTCTCCATGTTGTCCATGTGCCAGGGGATGAAAATAGGAATTTCTCCGGAGGGCTCACGCTAACTGGTGTAGTGACATTGACCGCTTGAGGTTGTGTATCAGGCATGATGAATGCGAAATTTTAGTGTAATCGTGTGATTTCAACGAAATATTGTATGATTTTACCAATATTTATGGTCTCAACGACAATGGCGTCTATGCGACGAACTCGGTTGTGGTAGGTAACCTGTGAGCGGTAAACACTGGCGGAAACCAACTTGATCTTACTGCTTTTCGTACATCAACACTCGCAGCAAACTACACACCACTGCCACCATGTTTGATCATCAGGTACGAATACATAATCTAGTAAATCAGTTACTGGAGAAAGGTTTATTCAACTTCCTTCAGCCGGCTTCTCTCTCTGCCCGCCCACACGGGTTGCCAGCGTTGCCACACTTATGACAGTGAGTACCAACTTAAATCTAAGCACATAACAGAACACTCATGGAAAGATGTGATTCGATTTATAGATGTTACTTCAGGTTTACGAAGAGATATTGATATATTTCTTGTTATAAAACCACGCAGCCAATCATCACCTGTGCTTTGTTTTTATCTGTTAAAAGGAAAAGCCTTGCAATTTTTTTCAACGTAAGCATATTCGCATTTTTTTGTCTCTCGAAATGCCATAAAAAAACTTTGGAAAGATGAATAATATGATCTGCTAGATGTTTTTCTTCATCTTTTGTAAATATTGGCTTGCGACCTGAAGAAGGTCAAGCATCACAATTTTGTTTCAATCGTTTCTGCAAACTACTTTGAGGAATGGAATCTAGACACTTTTCCGGTACTTCTACCATTGCGAATGGCATTTAGTGCTGCCTTTAACTCATCACTATTCCACGAGGCTATTTTAGTTTTTCTATGATAGGTCATTGGCAAAAATATTTTAATATTAATGAGTTACGTCCAGTCCAGAGTGGGGTAATCCGGCCACCATTACTCCTCAGTCACCGGCTACCATAACCCCAAAAACTACCTGTTCCATTTCCAGTAATGAACAAAAAACTATTATTCAAAATGATACTTACGGTTATTGTTTTCTATAGTATTTTGTTCACAGAAGATAGTGGTTCAATCAGTTTCAATAAAATTTAAAGTTTTAACTTTCTTCACACGAGACAAAATAACCGTTGCTTATTAACTGCAATGTCACAACTAAAATGTCTTCTCTTTCGCAACGATTTTAGGAGGAACACTGCACTACTTCTTTAAATAGTTTATCTATGCATTAGTAGATGGCGCAACCAGTTCCTATTGAGCAATGAACACTATAACGTGAAATTAAATGCGGCTCTCATTACCCCAAGGGCCACGATTTTCCATAAACTCGTCAGTAACTTTATTGTTCGGTTTGTGGTGAATGTTTTTTGAATATTTTGCCAGTGAACAACTCTGCTAATCCTGTCGACCCCTCCATATATGGTGAGAATGTTATTCCAATCGGTGGTTCCTGGAACCGTCGTTCCTTGTGTCTGATTTGGGAGTCTACCTGTATGAATACATACATGAGGAGTTGAACACCATAAAAAAAACCTCCAAGTGAATGAATACTTCAAGAAAACTATGAAACAGCATCCCAAATGAGAGAGAAAGAACAATGGTTTCAGGAACCACCGATTATTAGCAATATAGCGATCCCAAGTCGGCACCAGCAAATGGTTTCCGAATTGATATAATCAGTTCTGCACAAGAACGCATAGTGGATCAGGTTTTTTTAGTTTCATTGGTAAATATAGTGTAACCAGTTTCCGCACCACTCTGGAGCGTAAATACATGGTAGTCCATGTACTAAATACTTTTTCTGGGTGGAACAAAACAAGAAATTCCCATCAAATGGGAAAAATTTTTTGGATATGAAAAATTAGGAATTTATGTGTTATTCTATAAAAAAAATCGGTCATTGATTCTTTATTTAAAAATTATACAGAATAATATAGATTGAAATATTTTTGCATAATTTTTTTCTAGGTTTCCATCATGAAAAAGAGGAACATAGAAATGGACAGAAGAATTGACGATATTCTGACAACCGAAGATGTGTTACATCCATCTCTTTCATTGCATGTACACAACTCCACGAAGGGACTGTTGAGTTCTGGTCCTTTTCTGCATAATGTCTTATCACCCATTAAGTCCAGATCCGTACGATGACCACAGCTTCTCAGTATTGTCATCTCTCCATTGTCTACGAAAAAAAAAACCTGAATCAGTGAAAATTAAAAAAATTCAAATTTTAGGTTTGTTAAAGCATATTTCTATAAAATTGCTCAAAACTATCATTGAAGAATTTATTGATCTCTAGCGAAAATGTTTCAACAAATAGTATAGATTTTATAGTAACAAATAATGGAAATCCAACTAAATATTATAGCAAATCACAAACAGTATTAAGAAAATATTCTCAAACGAATTTGGATATATAACAGTACAATATACCCATATTAAACTCCGCGAGCAAATATCTGGGAAATGAAAGATGATATCCATATTTCGTGGAAGCAGATGATCTTGATGTCAAAGGGTCCTCTTATTTACGTAGAGATCCATCACTAGGCGTCATCCGTTAGGGCGCCACCAATTTTTTTAAATGGCATCCCAGATTTTTTTATTTTTTTTTGCGATTCTGCATCAAATTCTGAATTCAGTCATATAGCACACTCATAGTTTCCCTTGAATACTGATGAAAAACAGCAATTTTACTGCATATTAGAAAAAGGGCCATGAAAGCGTAAAAATAAATGACAAATATGTTTGTTTATTATACCGTTGTTATCGAAACGGCTTTTATCACTCCATAATGTTACCTTCTTTCAAATGTTTATGTATATAATTGTATTTGGACTGAATGTTGTCTATATACGTAACCATTACCACCTTTACTTGGATTTAGTGTTTGATTTTTATATTATCTGTCTGCTATCTTAAATCTTAAATTTATATATTAAACAAATTAAAATGGATATTCAGGCTATTATATTAACTTCATCTTCACCATTCTTTATTTTTTTTTTTCATCTATAATTGAATTCAATATTTATGTGAACTTTATACAATATTTTAATTTTGCTTTGAATATATTTTCTCCACATACAAGCAACATGTGATGCTTCTGTGGTTTCTACCATGTTTATTCAGCTTATGTATCACCTTCTTGTTACCTTTTGTGATCTGAACCTGAATAAATATTATTTATTATTATTATTATTATAATATTTTGTTCAGAAACTGATCATCATGAGTAATTGTGTTCACCCGTATGGGTGAACAACCAGCAATGAAGTTCAATCTCATATCAGCATCTCCTAAATATGGGAATAGATTATAGTTATGAACAATAAACAATAAAGATCATTACCTGGCTGTAGTCCTTGAACCAGATATATTTTGTAGGGATGGATTTTTTTTTGACAAAATACGTTGTATTAACGATTTTGAAATATCACAATCCATTGCTACTTGTCTGGTAGAACTATGTGGTTCCAATACGATTTGACCTAGTGCAGTGCTAGGTCAAATGGTGATTATCATCTGTATCCCTTTTTGTGTTTTTGGCTTCTGTTCATTAAAACATCCATTTAGTGCCAAAGATTTGGTTAAGCTAGTGAGTATTTTGTCTGACGGTAATCTTCTGTCGGGATACCGATTAGCGTATATTATCACTGCTTCTTTTGCATTCCTTCTTGCTTCACCATAAATACATATCATATCCAACTTTTCTGCATTCGAAAATTGAACCATTTTTCAATTTTACAAAAAACCAACATAAAACTGGATACTCTTTCGTAAAATCTGACAGGTATTCTGACAGATCGGAATACTCGTATTATTGCATCTGTTTTGACTCTTTCATGGCCCTCTTTATAATATGCAATAAAGTTGCTGTTTTTCATCAGTATTCCAGGAAAACCATCAGTGTGCTATATGGCTGAATTCAGAACTTTATGCAGAATCGCGAAAAGCATTAAAAAATCTGGGATGCCATTTGAAAAAATTGGCGTTATATATATATATATATATATATATATATATAGATATATATATATATATATATATAGATATATATATATATATATATATATATATATATATATATATATATATATATATATATATATATATATATATATATATATATATATATATATATATATATATATATATATATATATATATATTACTAGCTGACCCGACAGACGTTGTCCTGTCCAAATTTCTATGTTCCCTAAAATGTTTTTCCCGAAAACTCTCGTCTGCGTAGAATTTCTTTTTTTCTATGTTTTCCTTTATGTTGTTCCATCTAGACTATGCTTTTGACTCCTTCCGCTTTCTGTTGTTCCGTTATCCTATTTTCCTGTTATCCCATTTTTTCTTTATCCCGTTATCTCCTTATCCTGTCATCCCTTCCTTTTTTCTTTTGACTCCTTCCGCTTTCTGTTGTTCCGTTATCCCGTTTTCCTGTTATCCCATTTTTTCATTATCCCGTTATCCCGTTTTCCCCTTATCCCCTTATCCTGTCATCCCGTTTTCCTATTTATTCCCGTTATCCCGTTTTCCTGTTATCCCGTTTTCATTTATCCCGTTATTCCGTTTTCCCGTTATTCCCTTATCCTGTCATCTGTTATCCCGTTTTCCCGTTTTTTCTTTATCCCGTTATCCCGTTTTCCTGTTAACCAGTTTTTTCTTTATCCCGTTATCCCGTTCTCAATTTATCGTACTACAATTATTATATTCGATTGCCATCTTGCAACCCTATTGCGGATCTGTGGATAAAATAAAATAAAATAAAATCGCGATGGAAAAATAGGGGTTGATCGTAGAAGGGTGAAAATTTAGGGTGGTATGTATTTTTGAATGCTGTATCATAAAAAAATAAAAACAACAAATTTTATCTGGAAAAAAAAAAAATTAAGGGGCGGACCACCCTTAACATTTAGGGGGATGAAAAATAGATGTTGTCCGATTTGCAGACCTAACCGATATGCACACAAAATTTCATGAGAATCGGTCGAGCCATTTCGGAGGAGTTTAATTACAAACACCGTTTCACGAGAATTTTATATATTAGATACATTCTCAATTGTTCAATACTGAATTCTCTATCAGATTTGGAAAGATATCTGATATTTTACTATTGAATATTTTACACGCTCCCTTTTCTTTTCTTGTTTTATCTCCACATCCCAATAAATAATATTATTTGTGTTATCGAAAGATTCCTGGTCATAATGGTAAAATCAAAATATTACCTGTTGAAAATAAACGATAAAAGATTTGGCTCTATGTATTCCCACAAATATGGCAAATGAAAAAATATTTATTTGAATATCCCATAAACATGTAGTTTTTCTATTTGTTGTTTGAATATCTGGGGAACATTCAAGGATAGGTGGAAAAAATCCAGGGTTGCGTTGCTTCATGACATACTTGATGTTAATATGATACAAATACAATTTTCCCTATACGTGAAGAACATGCAGAATCACTGGATAGAGAAATGGAAACTTTTTCAAATAGGGTATCGTATGCCCACTCGTTCTAAAAACATGTCAAGGGTGTAGATACGGAAGGTGCTATAAATTGTCAATTACTAAGAAAATCAATTTATTTTCTACTTATGGCCGGAACAGTATGTCACACTACTGTACTCTTTCCCCATAGCGCACAGATCATAAGCCAGACAGCTTTCTCTCAAATGTATTCAAACCTATCTATCAAACGCTAGATCATAGCCAAATAAATTTAACTTCAATAATAAAAACCTATTTCAAATGAACATCAGAATTCATTTCGGAAAACAAGAGAACACCAACCTTTCTTCACTACTTTTCTACATCTTGTCGGATCAACAGTCACGTCACCTGAAATATTATTGCAATTCGTAATAGGGAGGGACGTATTGTCTATGGGATCACCACAAGCTGGATCATGGTCCGACCTACAATCCCAGCATTTTATGGGTAGTCCTGCAATGAATAAAGAAAAAACTATAATTACAACTTAACTCAGTTTTTCGGTATGATTTGTTAGAAGCTCATTAAGCGTAATTTTTTAATAACCAATTTTGAAAATTGTAGGAAATATCAATAATTAGTACGTGTCTGCCTTTAAAATACAGTGTTCATATTTGTTAAGAATACCCGAGGAAGACATAAAATAGCCTTAGCAAAATAATTTCAAATACAAAGGACATTATTTTTGAAAAATCAAAATAGAAATCTATAGTCAACAGTGACCAAATTTTCAATCTCAAATCCACTAATAATACTATGGAATTTAAAAGAAGTCCGAAGTAGTTCTTGGTTGTTAATTGTTTCTATACACTAACGAATTTCTGAACTATTCACCTATTGTTCGTATTTGTATTATATATACAGAGTGTTTCATAATTGGATGCTGATCCTAAGGGGCGATCATTCTTGGACGATTTAAAGTAAAATTCTTCATATGTATATAGGTCCGCAACCGCTTTATTTCTGAGATACAGGATGTTGAAATTTAACAAAAAAAATCAGTTCTTCCCCAATATTTCTGAAACCGTTTTGGCTTTTTTTTAAATTTTGGTACATGCAAAGTACGCAAAAAATACATTTTTTCCATGATAAAGGATTTCTTAATTTTCATCAGGGGCGTCCCTGTTAACATGCCCTGTCATATTTTTGACCAAAATATTGATACGCCACTGTCTTTTCCAAATAAATATTATTTTTGTAATTGTCCTATCTTCTCATTAAAATTGTCTCTTGCCTTTTTTTCGTCCGGCGAACGGTTTTGAGTTAGAAAATAAAATGCATTCATTTGCTTGTCCCTATGCGAAATCAGCGTTGAAGAGTAGTAGGATTATCTTGTGGGCTAGAAACATCTAGTATGCTAAGAACACATTTCGTTGTTTTCAACATAAACAATTTTGACACTTCTTTAGCTAGATACGTGATATTATTTACGTTATTAAAACTTGTTTATTAAAAAAAAACATGGTAAATTTTACAAATACCGAATTAGCAGACATGCATTACTTGTATGGGCTTGCTGACGGTAACGCATATGAAGCCAGGCGACTGTATCAAGAGCGCTTCCCAAATAGAATGGTTCCTAATGCTCGAACGATTTCAAGCACCCACAGAAGGTTATGTGAAACAGGAAGTTTTGAGCCAAATCATCACTTGAAAGGAGCACATCGGACTGCAAGAACTCCAGCAATTGAGGTAGCTGTTTTAAATTCAGTTGACGAAAATCCTGAAATAAGTACGAGGCAAGTTGCCAATAATTTGAATATCGCCCATATTCTAGTATGGAGGATTCTTCATGATTATTCATTATATCCCTATCACATTCAACGGGTTCAGGCTCTACTTCCTCGAGACTTTCCATTACGAGTGAATTCCTGCGTATGGTTTCTCCAAAAAGTTACCGAAAATCCTTGAATAACATTTCCCTGTCAAGGAAATGTTATTCATGGACGAAGCTAGTTTTACCAAGAACAGGATCAGAAATTTTCATAATAATCATTTTTGGGCCGAGGAAAATCCGCATGCAATCGTGGAATCTCATCACCAGGAACAGTTCTCATTAAATGTCGGGGCTGGAATTATTGGAGATTACCTAATTGGACCTTTTTTTACCACGCAGATTAAATGGACATAATTATCGCCGATTTCTTGAAGATAATTTGCAATTCTGTTGGAAGATGTTCCTATTTTAATGCGAAATCGCATGTGGTTTATGCACGATGGTACACCTGCTCATTTTAGTGCTCTGGCACGCGAATATTCAAACCAAAACTTTCATAATCGCTGGATAGGTCGTGGGGAAACAGAGTCATGGCCGGCTAGATCCCCAGACTTGAACAGTCTCCATTATTTTCTTTGGGGACATCTTAAGACTTTGGTGTACAGTCAACCAATTCCAACTGAGGAAGAATTGCGAAACCGCGTAATAGTTTCCTGTGAAGCAATAAGGAATACTCCAGGAATTTTCCAAAGAGTACGCGAGTCAATGACAAGGAGGGCTGAAGCGTCCATACTTGCAGGAGGCAGACATTTTGAACAATTAATTTGATTTTGGTATTTTTTGTTCATAATAGTTATATTCTTAAAAATAAAAAATGTGTTTTTATGCGTACTCATTACAAAAACTAAATAATAGTAACCATAAAAATATAAAATTCATGCCTAGATCCTTTGATTACCACAAATTAAGACTAAGAGAAAAAATCGAATAGTGACAAGCAAACGAATGTATTTTATTTTCTAAATCGAAAACCGTGCGCCGGACGAAAAAAAGCAGGAGACCATTTTTATGAGAAGATAGAGGACGATTACTAAAATAATATTTATTTGGAAAAAACAGTGGCGTATCATTATTTTGGTCGAAAATATGACAGGGCATGTTAACAGGGACGCCATTGACGAAAATTAAGAAATCTTTTATAATGGAAAAAATGTATTTTTATGCGTACTTTGCATGTACCAAAATTGATAAAAAAGCCAAAGCGGTTTCAGAGATATTGGGGAAGAACTGATTTTTTTGTTAAATTTCAACATCCTGTGATGTTATTTCTTATGGATGTTTCAAATACGGTACTTCGATTTGATGTTATGAATAAATAATTCAGCAAGTATCAAACCAAATATGACACTTCCGGTTTGACCGGAAGCGCATCCAATTTTTATATTTCAAATGGAAAGTATTTTTTTTTTTTTGAAAATTACGATTCGGTATAGAATCGCCTTTCCAATGATATATCACAATCATAAATATTTAATTTTTTATCTAACTATTTTCATGAAAGTATGCCATGGAAGATTGAACAATATCAAGTGAGAAACAATAATTCATAGCCAAACTTTTTACGCAATCAGTTTTTTACAGGCTAACTATTTTTACAATTTTAGTTTTTCTTCATTTCTCAACATCAATACACTCATTTCTTTCAAATGCTAACATAGGAAGTTTTTAAGTTGGTTGGAAACTCCAATATATATTGAAATACAAAACATGAAAAAACTCCATATTTGTGTTTTATATTTATTTTTTATGAAGATAATTTTCAGGCTCTACCTACATTTGTATTGAACCTTTCAACTTCATCTCAATTGGCTATGATATTGAATTTCTTCTTTAGGTCGAAATATTTATTTCGATAATTTTCCTACAAAACAGTAGACATTTGGAACATGTACAGTTTTCTAACTAAATTCAAAAGAAATTCAACACCTATGACAGACTCAGTTAATCTAATTGTTCAAAATGTCGCCCGTTAACGTCAATGCATTTTTGTATTTTTTTCGGAGCATGCCCGCATAACATTCACTAGTTGAGCCGGAGTAATTTCGTTGATGGCTCTCCTCACCCTGTCTTCAAGTTCCTCGCGATTTTGAGATCTATTATGAGCATTAACTTTATTCTTCAAGTGAGCCCAAACAAAAAAATCCATTGGCGTGAGGTCTGGTGACCTTGGTGGCCAACGAACTGGACCATGAGTACCAATCCAATTGTCTTTTAAGGTTCTAATAAGATGTCCTCGGACTACGTTCGAGTTATGTGGAGGTGCTTTTTGGAAATACATAACGCGACGTGTCGCTAAGGGAATGTCTTCAATAAAATTTTGGATTTCATCATTTAAAATTTGTAGGTACCATTCACCTGTAGGTACCATTCACCATAAAAAATAATTGGTCCCACTATTCTGGTTCCAAAAAATTCCTAGCCAAACATTGAATCCGAATCTTTCCTGGTGTCTTCCTTCTCTGAACACATGCGGATTTTCTTGTGCCCAATACCGTAAATGATTTCTATTTAAATAACCATTGTTTGTTAAGCGTTATTCATCACTGTATAAAATATTGTAATGGAAATTTAGATTTTCTGTTTCTTTTCGTATAACCCAGTTAAAATAATAATCCTCCTCTGCGCATCATTTTCATACAAATATTGATGAATTTGATATTAGAATGAACGATACCAATGTTTATTCAAAATATTTCTTGAGGTTTCTCTAGGTACCCCGACCTCATATTCGATCTTCCTTAATGATGTATTTGGATCAATTTCAACCGCTGCTAGAACAGTGATCTCCGGTATCTTCGCTTACAATATGTTCCCCATCATGATTATTCCGTTCTTTCCTGAACTGTGACTCCAATATTGCAAAATAGTTCTACTACTAGGTTGCGGACGGTTAGGATATCTCTCCTGGTACAGACGCAAGGCTAAACAGGAATTTTTCCTTGCTTCTCCATAAATCAACAGCATATCAACTTTTTCAGTTTGGGTAAATCGGTAGTAGTTGTTCATTTCACAAATGATTATCTTAGAAAATTCAGAACATTCGAAATGTCAACAATTTGGCTTAAACACAACGACAGAACAATTCAACAAATTTAATTCCATAGCCCAACTAACATGAAGTTGAAAGGTTCAATACAAATGTAGGTATAGCATTTTTTTTTTTTTTTTTTTTTATTTTTTGGTTCCCACGAAAAGGGATATCCTGTAATTTCAGAGAACATCGTGGGAACCTAGGGAAAGAAGGTAGGAGTTGGTGTTCTTCTTAAATTTCTGAAGGTTGTATGCCTCGGGGAACACCTCCCTAGGCAATGAGTTCCAAAGCCTCGCTGTTCGTTGGATGAACGAGTCTTTGGAAAGTGATGTTCTGCAGGTTTCCAAAGTGACCACGAAGGGGTGTGATGACTGAACTTGACGGGTTAATCTCGAAGAGACTGCCAAAGCAGGAACGATTGTTGATATTTCAGAAGAGCATCGCCCATGAAAATATCTATAAAATAGAGACAAATCGCCAACTTTTCTACGGTGTTCCAGACAAGTGAGCGAGTTTGTAAGCGAGGCATCACCGACGAGACGAATTGCCCTTTTTTGGACAGAATCCAATAGCCTCAGGATATGTTTAGGTGCCGCACTCCAAATATGGGAACAGTATTCCAGGACAGGTCGGATCTGTGCCTTATAGATCATAAGCAGCTGACTGGGGGTGAAATAGCTCTTGGCACGAAACAGAAAACCAAGTTTTGGGATGCACTTTTGGCAATGGACCTCACGTGATTTTCCCAGGAAAGGTTATTGCTGATAGTAATACCAAGCATCGATATGGATGGCTTCAGTGGTATGGTTACTCCTGACAAAGTTATGTTAGGCACAGTGAGATCGGCTTTTCTAGAGAAAAGACATGCTTGTGTTTTGTTTGCATTGAATTCTACCAAGTTATTAGATCCCCATTCGAGAATTGTTGCCAAGTCCATATTTATATTATTAACATTTCTTCCTCGTTCATTTCTGATTTCACGGGCTGATATAGGGGCCCTGGAAGAGAAAGCGGTATGGAGGGTACTATCATCGGCAAAGCTGTGTACTGGACATGAAGTTGCTTTCAACAGGTCGTTGATGTGAAGTAGAAATAGTGTTGGTGCGAGAATGGATCCTTGCGGAACACCAGCATTTATGAGTAGAGTGTCAGATGAAACTCCATCGACCACTACATGGAGAGACCTGTTTGAGAGAAAACTAGCAAGCAGAGAACACAGCTGAGGGGGCAAGCCATAAGACGGAAGCTTGGCGAGGAGTCCCTGGTGCCAAACTCGATCGAACGCCTTGGAGATATCTAATGCCACAGCTAAAGTTTCTCCATGCTTTTCAATAGATAGCTGCCATATATGTGAGACGTAAGCGAGCAGGTCACCAGTTGATCTCTGATGGCGGAAGCCATATTGCCTATCGTTGACAATTCCTGAGTCTTCCAGATATTTCATGAGCTCGATGTTGATGGCTTTTTCCATGACCTTTGAAATAATAGATAGCAGTGCGATAGGTCTGTAGTTGCTAGGTAGGGCATGGAAATTATCTTCATAAAAAATAAATATGAAACAAAAATATGGAGGTTTTTTCATGTTTTGTATTTCAATATGCATTGGAGTTTCTAACCAACTTTAAAAATTCCTATGTTAGCATTCAAAAGAAATGAGTGTATTGATGTGGAAAAATGAAGAAAAACTAAAATTGTAAAAATAGTTAGTCTGAATAAAACTTATTGTATAAAAAGAATGCAAACAACTGACGCGAAAGTTTACATCACTTCAATCAGTGAATTTCAGTTTTCCATTGTCTTAAGTTCAGGGAAAACAAGCCATTGACGTATAAACAAATTACATAACAACAATTATTGTGCCCCCGCTATTCAGATTCAGGAACTAACCAAATCAGAACAATGGCCGCGATATAAACGATGAATTAAAAGTTTATTTGTCCCGGAAAATACGTGCAGAGCCAAAGTTCACAAATTTTACAAGTTATAGTCATATTCAGGAGGAATAATATATTTTGCGATTCGAGAAGGTGATTTGGTAAATAAGTGTTATTGACTCCAAACAAAGCCAAATATATAAATCTTGTTAACAAGAAAAGTCGTAGCAAAAAGGGCCTATTTTAAGGAACAGAGAAAAAATATCACAGCGGGAATTATTGCAAACGTGAAGCTTAGGTAATATACGAGTGGAACGTAGTATTCAATTTTGTTTTGGGGTTGACAAGGGGAAGTCGGGAAGGTAAAACAAGTTGCCTACAAACTTGAAAAATCACTTTCTGAGTCAGTCAGTTAACCGTGTTCAGAAAGAAATAGTTTTTTGTGCTATAAATATTATTTCATTTATTGCCTTATTTGCCGTGAATTTTCAGGAGATTTGGTCAGTGATATACCGTGAATGTAAATATCATTCCGATACTATTATATTAATAGGATAATATATATATATATATATATATATATATATATATATATATATATATATATATATATATATATATATATATATATATATATATATATATATATATTTAAAGGTGGCCAGAGCGATTTTTTTTAGATTTAAGCAAAAATAATTGTATATGAAAATTGTTGTGACAAATCATATTGAGCACTTGAATATACCAGTTAATTCAATACATAATACACAATGTGTTTATATTGAAAAAAACAAACCTTTTCTATTTCATATGAAGTATTGAAGTTACGCAGCAGATGTATTTAGTCAAGTTGTAAGAAAGACATTAGTAAAAAAAACAAACAAAGGCATCAACGTTCAGTATCCAAAAATTGTACTAAAGCCTACAAAATTTTCTAAAGAGTCAAAAAGTGTCAACATACCAGACACCTGGACGTTCCGTATCTCCATCTATAGCTACCCTAGTGCGTGGAGAAAACCACTATAAAATCTGACGCCCGAGATTTGAAATAGAGAAAGGAAAATATTTCCTGCATAATATTCTGGCGTCATAAATAACATAACTTTCTAGGAGTTTGAGGGCTATTAAAATAGACCCTAGAAAAACACGTCACAATTTATATATAAATTCAATTAAATTGGTGTGATATCGATGTCAATAGGCTTCTTAAAGCTCAAAATTTCATCTGTTCTCACAGTTTGGACTCTTTTTGTGATATAAAAACTGAATACGGTATCCCGTTTACGCCAATATCTTCCATTGTTTGTAAAAGAAGTCCGTGGTCGACAGTATAGTCTGGTTCACAAGTGCCATTTCGTCCCGTAAAATGATGACCAAGGTGTCATTGGATGCGAAATTTGATCTAGATATGATTTACGCTTTGTCCCATGTCTCGCCAACGAATGAATAGTTCAAAAGTTATAAACAAATCAGATATAAAAAAAGAGGGCTTGATTTTTTGCAAATATTTCGAAAACTATTGAAGATATCGAAAATCTGAAAAAAGATCCTAGGAGAACAGGAAATTTCCTAAAAAAAAGTTCGAACTCCCGGATCTGTAGCACAAATATTTATAATTTGCTCGGATGCTTAAAAAAATATTTTAACTAATTAAATATGAATATTAAGGAATGAAAAAAATCCGGCACTTGCTGGATAGTAGAATGAACAATAATCCGCCGGCAAAAATTTTGTATCTCAATTTTATCATTAATTATGCTTTTGTTGATTAACAAATTTTTCCAAGTTGGAAGTAAACAAAAAAAAAATATTTCTTGACATGTTCTTTGGGTAACCTTCCACAGTCTGAAAATGAAAATATAATCAGGAAAATCTATACAAGATTTTGAGAACGGGGGCAGATATAGTCCCCGAAACGTCAATCAAAAACTATATAGAGAAGTACCTTTTAAATTAAAAAAAAAAAATTTGATAGGCAAATTCAGAAGACGACAAGTTATTGACTAATTGAATCATTTTTCTATAGGAAATATAATTTGGTGAACGCAATAACTTATCGGGATGAACTAATTAGTTTGCCCTTTCTACACTTGTATAGATTTTCCTGATTATATTTTCATTTTCAGACTGTGAAAGGTTACCCAAAAAATCATTCAATAAAAAAAAATCTATAATTTTTAAACCGGAAACCAGTTTTTTTGCAGTTGTTCTTTGAAGGCTTCAGAAGAGATTATCGGTAGAAAAAATATAAAATTTTAAAAAAAAAATAAAAAATAAATAAAAATTTTTTTTTTTTTTCAAATATCCTGTTTTTTTTTAATTTTTATCACAATTGTTTAAAAAATCGTTATAAACAAATACATTGTTTATGAGATAGTTTTGGAAATGTAATTAATAATAAAAATACTGATTTTTAAGAAAAAAATCGTTTATTAAAAAAAAATTTTTGCTTAAAATTGCACTTGTTAGTTAACAACAATTTTTTTTGCAAGTAAATATCAATGTTAATTTTTTTAAATCATTATTATTATTGTTTTTTCTTATTCTGAAAGAAACAAAATTAATTTTTTATTTGTTTATTAAATAAACAATTTTTTTTAACAATAAATTTCCGCACTCTATTTTCTTTGATTAATTTAAATAATATCCCGCCTAATCCCGCATCCGAAATCAATGACCCAAGCCTTCAGAATGTATCTGTTGAAGTCTTATGACAATAAATTCATAATAAAACAGTATCAATAACAAACTAACAAAAACTTGTCCGCTATCTCGAATTTCGTTTCATACAATATCAATATCTACCCACCGTAGGACAAGTCCTGAAGTTAAATGGACAACGCCCTCTATTATAAAAACAAACCTTCCTAATTAGAATTAATTAAAATCTAAGGTGAATGATTTGCGATACACAACGCTCTAGGCGTGGTGAGGTATTTATGTCTATATATCAATGAATAATATAGAGAAAATAGTCAACCAAACAACTTTCACAAATGTGATTTGAACGTACATACGATGACAACTTACCTTCTCGAATAAAACAAATGAAGAAAACACTCAACAACAACTTCATGATGAATTGAATTTGTCAGTCGCGCTCTTTTCCAATGGTCAAAACTAATTGTTTATTTAAAATGCATTTTAATTATTATTATGACATACAAGTACCTAGTTACTCAAGGCTGTTAGTAGACGAGATAGATTAAATATAAGGATAGGCGTCACCAAAAGTTGAAAGGTGAGGTAAACATTTTCTAGCTCAAATGCGCATCTGCCATATCCAGTGAGGAGATGCCGCGCCTTTATCTAGATCAGTATCTAGAAAGTAGCTACTGGGTTCTTTTAAAAGCATTCATTTAATTCCTCATTTATCGATGAATATGTTTATGAGTATGGTAGTACAAATTTAATAGAGAAGACATGAGTGGATGAAGGTTTATGTTACAACGTTTTTGGGCAAAGGTCATAAAGTTTTTTATGTATTTTTTTCCACTAGCTGAGCAACGATATGTCCAACTGGTTTTCAAAGATCATACAATTTCACTGACTAACGATTCATCAATGTAATAGATGGATACATACGAGAAAATCTTCATTCATGCAAAAAGAAACAGATTTTTGTGGATTGTAACATAACACCTTCATCCACTTGTCTTCAATTTAAAGTTGTCCCACTTCCACTTATGGCACGTATGTATGGTCCAACTGATAGAACATCTTAACAGTTTAAAATCAGGAAGAATTCAAGAAGGCGACTCCAAGAGATGGCAGTGAATTCTGTGATCTTTCTTTCATTGTGTACATCCATAAGATATTCGATTTTTGTACAGGAGGATGGAAAACCCGGAGACGCACTAATGTCACACTACATAAAAAAAACAAATTATTGAATCAAATAAAATTTATTTGAATCAAACAAATAAAAGTGTCGTATTTTCAGGACAAAATACAGTGTCCGGCCTAAAGTTCGCAGCATATGGAAAACTTTTTTATTATTGATTTCTCAAAAAAAAAACATTCGTGATAAAAACCTCTGCATCACCCCAAACCTGAAATGCAAACACCAAAATTGAATGTTATACGACCCTATACGAGGGAGACAGAAAAGCATGCTTTGTTCTCAAAATAATATGATTCCATCGCTTTATTTCTCACGGTAGAATTCAAATTCATGTGGAAATATTGTTCAAAATCGAATGTTGATCCATAAATTCGAGTCATAGCCACCTATGACCAATTTCATATTTCAACTTTTTTCCCATTTTTTCCTCAGCGCCCTGTACAACATAAGGAATATTATGCTAGACGAATGGTATTTTGTTAGATATGATGATATCACTCTCTGAATGTTTTCTCATCTCTCCCTCCCATCGGAAATCACATTAATTGAATTATGTGACGGAATTTCAAAAAATCTTGCTGCAAATAGTAAATAAAACTGAATTGTCTCCAAGGTATGATGCCAGAATTAAAATGAATTCATTTTCAGACTACGAATAACATCTTTTAAGACAATCAGGAATTGTAAAATATGACAATTTTTTGATAGTTTTTTTTTCAAGCAAGACATTGGAAAGCATCTACAATATTTTATTGAATTTTTTTGCGGCATTCAACGTACAAAATTAAGGTTTTGATCCACTCGAAAAATTTATTCACGTATCATTTATGAATTTCGAAATATTGTTAGTTGTTACATTTGACTTCGATAGCAATACCCAGCTTCCATAGTTTTGTTCTTTGAATTTTACTGTAAATGATTGAGATACAGAACATTTGCCGATCACAGTTGGCTTTGAAAACAAATTCAAGAATAACTCGCATATCTGTAGAGTAATTTCAGTAGTTTTTCAATTCAATCATGGCTGCTCGACTAAGTATACAGGAGAGAGTGGAGATTGTAATGATACATGGTGACAATTACCATACATACAAAACATTCAAGGCATCTGGATCGGTTTCAAAAAAATACAAAGTGACACATAAAGGACCGATAACGATTGAAAATCTAAGAATGTCATTATCGCAAAGAGGAGACAATCTGGGTATGTCCGATCGATCAATGAGAAGAGTTCTAGGTAATAATAAATTCAAACCGTATAAACCAAAATTCATACACACTTTGAAACCGAGGGATCCAAATAATCGCTTGGATTTCTGTTTCTGGTTTCAGTCTATGATGGAAGATAATAAACAGTTTTCGAAAAAAAATCTCTATAGTGACGAGTCCACCTCCACATCAAATGGGGTAGTCAGCTCCCAGAATTGCAGGTGGTGGGCAGATAATAATCCCCATTCCAGGATACAATGTAGAGACCAAAGTTAACGTCTGGTGCGGAATTCTTAATGGCATTATTGTTGGACCAGTATTTTTCAGACAACCACTGAATTCTGCCAGATTCTTAAGAATGCTGCAGACGTTTCTCTCCGATTATTCAGATGATATTCCTCTGGACATGAGAGCTGGAATGTATTTTCAACAAGACGGTGCATTCGTTCATTCTACGCTAGAAGTGAGAAGGTGGTTAAACGGAACATTTCCAAATCAATGGATTGGTAGATATTCCAAAAACGCTTAGCCCGCCCGGTCACCGGACCTCACTCCTTTGGATTTTTCTTTATGGGGATATCTCAAACAGAAGGTATATTCAAGAAGACCATTTCAAAATATACGTCATTTGGAGAATACTATCAGGGATTGTATTCGGGGAATAGCTCCCCAGATACTAAGAAATGTTCATGATGCAATGCACCGCCGTACTATGCAGTGTATTGAAAATGGAGGACTCCACGTAGAATAAAGCATAGGACATATTTGTTTCAAAAAAATTTATTTGTATTGTGAAAATAAATTAATTGGCATTCTGGCATCATACCTTGGAGACAATTCAGTTTTATTTACTATTTGCAGCAAGATTTTGTGAAATTCAGTCACATAATTCAATTAATGTGATTTTCCGATGGGAGGGAAATATGAGAAAAAATTCAGAGAGTGATATCATAATATCTAATAATATACCATTCGTCTAGCATAATATTCCTCATGTTGTACAGGGCGATGAGGAAAAAATGGGAAAAAAAGTTGAAAAATGAAATTGGTCATAGTTGGCTATGATTCGAATTTCTGGATCAACATTCGATTTAGAACAATATTTCCCCATGAATTTGAATTCTACCGCGAGAAATAAAGTGATGGGATCATATTATTTTGAAAACAAAGCATACTTTTCTATTTTCCCCGTATAGGGTCGTATAAAATTCAATTTTGGTATTCGCAATTCAGGTTTGGGATGAAGCAGAGGTTTTTATCACAAATGATTTTTTTTTGAAATCTATAATGAAAAAGTTTTCCATATGCTGCGAACTTTATGCCGGACACTGTATAATCTCAAAATGAGTAAAATTATTTCTTGGTTTTGGATAAAATTTAAAGTTTCAATCAACTGACACTAATTTGCATTGGTAAATATCTAGTTACATCACACATGCACTCTGAATATGGGGAAAATAGCATGGTTTTTCCTGAACACGAATCGAAGAAATGGTGGAATTATACCGTTCCGCGTTACATGACTTATAACCTCATTAAAACGTTTTCCGCACAAATTAAAATGCCTCTTTTTAGCATAACAATACACTCTAAATCACTTATGCAAACTTTGACACAATATCACGTGTTTATCGAAAATCTCTTCTAAGTTGAATGAAATTTTCGTTCCTTAGACAGAAGTCATTCTAAAGTCTTCTGTCAAAGGAACGAAAATTGTTCATTTGCAACTGTGTGAGAAGGAGGATTTTTTCGACAAAAACAACGATATTTTGTGCAAAGTTGTGCCGAAAATGAGTGATTTAGGGTGTATTGTTTATGCTGGTACAAAAAAAGGAGGCATTTTGAGTGATTTTTGTGCGAGAAAACGGTGCTTGAAAATGACGTTAGTTTTTTTTTGAAGTGCTGTAACTCGGAAACGGTATGAGACTGCCGCATTTTTCTTCTGGATTCGTGTTCAGGAGGCAAAAACACGTGAGGAAAGTATTTTCCCCATATTCAGAGTGCATGTGTGATGTAACTAGATATTTACCTTTGCATTAACCAAATATCTTATTCGACCAACTCTATTCATAACTCATTTTAGCAGAAAAGTTGTTTCAACCATGTAATTATTTTGTTGAATCGAATAATTTGATCTACAAAATTGGCTGATGGCTTTATCAAAAATATTCATTCAAACAAGTATTTATGTCGAATTGACGAATTCAATAAAATGTCAATTCAACAAAATAAGCTGATCTCTTCACAAAACATATTTATTCAAATGAGTGAACATTTTGTCAATCCACTGAATTGACAAATATGGCAACCGAGCATGAGAGCCTAACACCAGACATTTAAGTCCAGACGTCGCAACAATGATAAGTTGGCTTTGCTATTCGGTAACATTATCTAAGAGATGCTACACACATTACGAAAAATCGTTACGATTGGACGGTACAGTTCAAACTGCAACGATAAATCTACATGTGTGTATGAGAAAAACTGTGCAGTTTGTCCGATTTTATAAAACTGTACAGTTGAACGGAGCAGTTTGAAATTTTGGATAGATAAATCGGAATCGGAAGAAACTGTGTCGATAATCGTAACGTGTGTGCCCAGTCTTTTCAGTTTTCGCGTGGATCGTGGTCCGAATGGTTGTGCGTGCGTTTGCTTGTAATAATTAAATGGCTTGCTTTTCAATTATTGGCGATACCATGGACAGCAGATGTGAATAAGTATCACTATCCATTCGTAAAAAATTATGCCAATCTTTAGGAAATACCTTCAGTTCCTTTAATAAATTAACATGGGAATGAGCTTCTCTTCTCATTAGCCATTCTTTACACCAAATACGTGTTTTCTTTTTCTTGATTTTTTCTTCCTTTTGCTTTTTTATGGCGAATAATAAACCAACAACTGCTAACGCATCGTCAGTCGAAGCCATATCAACGAATGAATAATCGTACAGTTTTCTAGTACGTGTCTGTACGTGTGTGGGCACTACGAAACTGTGCAGCTTAAATTGTACCGTCCAATCGTAACGATTTTTCGTAACGTGTGTAGCATCTCTACGTCAGGGTCAGTTGTGCGAACGTTTCGCCAACTAACGCATATAATTCCACCAATATAATATTCTTCTATTTGAATTAATCTATTTCCGTTGTTTGAATCAAATAAATATTATATTTGTGTTGAAACAAATGTTCATTCAATATGAGTTGGAGATTGTTTCAATAGATGAACACACTGGGTGTCAACAAATCTATTAGACAAGTCATAACTTCTAGAATATTAGGTGTATCGGAATGAGATTTGGTATAGGTAAATGAAGAGGAGAGTTTTCGCATATTTTTCACTTTCCGGTCACTTCTGGTTCCAACGGAAATGACTCCAATTTTGAATTTTTATATTGTAACATTTTTGGATTTCTGAGACCATTCTGGATCAGAATGTGACATTTTAAAAAGTGTTTACGCCTACTTAATTTTTTTAGAGTCACTTTCAATATTGCATCTAGGTGGCCATAATTGGACGTAAACTAATCTGAGGACCTCAGGTGAAGTCAGAAAATTACAATCGCAAAGTTTTAGTGACTAGTGTGATAGATAGTTGGGAAAATTACATTTTCGTGTCTAACTATTATTTTTCAAATGACGATCATTTTTTGACAAGCACTTTCCGAAAAAATTTAATTAAATACTACTAAGCAAAATACTGGATAATAATTTATTTATATTTCTCAAGGGTGCCTTGGATAATGATTTATTTACTTTCACTGTAGTAAATTTTCAAAGTGCATTCCTACTTGTTCAAGATACATTTCAGCTCGTTCAATGTTTCTCTCAACACGTTTCGTAACATTTGAGGCGTTATATTTCTAAATGCCCGTAGAGTTCTTTCTTCTTAGATTTCAAGAGTGGCTGGGGCTGTTGCATAGTAAACCTTTTCTTGGACAGATCCGCAAATAAAGAAATCGAGCACAATTAGATCCGGCGAGCGGGCAGGCCACCGTACTGGACCATTGGTATCAATAACTTGATACTAAAATGCTCTATTAAATAATTAAGAACTTCTCTGGTATTATAAGGGGGTGCTCCATCTTGTTGGAAGTAAATTCGCCGTAAAACTGCTAAAGGTAGATTATTAAGATGATCCTCGATTTCATTTTGAAGAAAACCCAAGTACCTAACCCCTTTAACTGACCTTGGAGCAATATTGGCCAGACATTGACGCCAAACCTTTCTTGAAAATTGCCCCCATTGCATGTTGATTTTGTTAGGCCCAGTACCGAGTAGTTTGCTTATTTAACATACCATTATTTGTAAATCGTGATTTGTCCGAAAATAGAATATAGTCGATAAAATTTGGGTTAACTGTATGATTTTGGAGCAGCCAATCAAAAAACACTACCCGTCTCTCGCCATCGTCAGCATACAAATGGTGATGTAACTGATATTTAAATGCTCGATATCCGTGCTTTTTCTTGACTAATTTCTCTTAAAGAAACCGTTTTATCAACCTCAACCATAGCAAGAACGTTAATCTCAGTCTCTTCATCTATGAACATCTCAAGGAAATATCAGAAGAAATAACACCCCTACTAACATTTCTGATAAATAACATATTTCAAACATGCCAATGTCCGAACGCGTTCAAGAAATCCATAGTCACGCCTATTCTGAAGAAAGGAGATCCTGGAATGGTTAATAATTACAGACCGATCTCGCTGCTAACAAGCTTCAATAAAATATTCGAGAAAATACTAAAATCTAGACTGATGAAATTTATTGACAAGTACAACTTGATGTCTACCAAGCAATATGGATTCAGGCAAGGTTTATCAACAAACGATGCAATAGCTGCTCTCACAAGCGATATATATAAACATATAGATAATAGACGGCCAGCAATATGTGTATTCCTAGACCTAGCCAAGGCATTTGATACTGTAGACCATATCCAGTTATTAGAGGCCCTAAGTTGCTCAGGTATACGAGGTAATTCCCAAAAACTATTAAAAAGCTACTCAAATGGCAGAAAGCAGGCTGTAAAAATCAATAATGTTCTTAGCTCAGAAACAGAAATCAGTTATGGTATACCACAAGGCACAGTTATTGGCCCTCTATTATTTTCCATATATATATATATAAACAGTCTACTCACCCTGACCTGCGATGGTTCCATCATTAGCTTTGCTGATGACACGGCCATACTCTTTACAGCCGAAGACTGGGAGAGCCTAAAAGTGGAGGATCAAATTAACATCCTTAAAGACTGGTTTGATCACAAATCGGTAACAATCAACTTCGAGAAAACGCACTTCTTGCCATTCGCAAGCTATGAAAACCGGTTGCCAAATTTTGATGAATTGCTAATTAACAATCACGGAAAAATTATGAAAATTACTAGAGCAAGTCATATCAAGTATCTAGGTGTCACTATAGATCCCCATCTTAGATGGGATATACATGTTAGCCACGTTTCGAAAACACTCAGATATATGTTATATAAATTCAAATATTTAAGGTCTATTCTAGACACAACTCACGACAAAACGATATATCATGCTTTAGTTCAGTCTCGACTGCAATATGCCATCCTCAGGGTGGCTTACTTGATACCCACCTAAAAAAAATGGAAGTATTGCAGAAAAAAATACTCAGAATAATGTACTACAAAAAAAATGAATATCCATCGAACTGTATTTTCAGAGATTCACTAGTACTAGATATACGACAACTATACATGTTCAACATTATATTATTCATCTACAAAAATAAAAATATCCTTCAAAATCTTGAACATGGTTATAACACCAGGAATAAATCTAAAGGAAACGTACAAGTCAGCATAACAAAAAAAAAACATTGGACAACATACATATAATTATCTCAGCAGTAAAGTATTCAACTACTTACCTGAAATGTACAAGACATATATACGCACAATAAACAATATAAATCTTGCGAAAAAAATTTTCAAAAGGTATATGCTTGACCTGAATAGGGATATTGTACATAATATAATTACCAAATAATTACTCATAGCCGAAGCATAATACTATATTGTTTTTATTTTTGTATCATTTTTATTTTATTTCTATTGTTCACTGAAATGTTTTACAGCGAGTTCTTACTTCATACTTATTTTTATACTTTACTTTACTTTATAGATTTAGGATTAGATTAGATTAGTTAAGTTTTATATCCTCGTCACTCACAACTATTCTATAACCTATCAACATGCTCACGTACAGTTGAACAAGGGCCAGATAATATACACATGTTGCACTTTAGAATTTGTCTAAACACGTTGCATTTGCACCAACAAAAGAGTACCCACGCACAACTTCGGTTTTAGTGGGATTCTCCATGTTTGTTTGTAATGTCTTATTTAACTATTATATCGCCTTGTACAATGATATTTTACAGAATAAACATATATTATTATTATTATTATTATTATGATAAACCTCTGTTCCGCCTCTCGATTTCCTTCTTGCCTACAACAATTCTCAACATACGGAAAATACTGATGGGCTGGATGTTGCCTATTGGGATATCTCTGAGCATACAACTCAGCAGCATTCCTTGAATTTCTCTGACATTCTCCAAATATTTATAACATATCCACTTTTTCATTTTGAGTATACATTATTTTGAACGGAAATTGAGAAACTTTCACTGTCTGCTCATAAAGCTTATGTCACTGTCATTACCTAAATGAGTGTTTTGTTTTCCAAAGAAGACTTGATAAAAATAACTGCAAAATATTATGCATCATGGCTATCCATGGCACACTTGACAAAAGTAAATACATTTATATCCAGTATTTTCCTTAGTAATATTTAATTTATGTTCTTGTTTTCAATCCAATCACAAATAAATTACTATCATTAAATTCGTCAAAAAATCATGAGGAAATTGGGATATATTGCTCATCACATTCCCATTGTTTGGTCAAAATCTTAAAAATCAAAAGTGTGCTATGGATACAAAAATAATCAAAATGTATGACGAATGCAAGAAAAATTCGAGGAACACAGCAACTTTTTTATTTATTTATTTATTTCATTCATATAGACTACCCAACAGACAGCATTACCTGTCCAATGACAGACCCAGATAACACAGGATATCCTATGGATATCCATTTCATGTCCAATTCTGGTCGGGATATCCCTGGATTTGAAATGGACATCCATAAGATATCCGTCGACGGATTTGAAATGGATATCCTTCAGAAGATATCATATGGATGGCCATAAGATATCCGGAGCAAATAAGTTTAAATTGCAAGATTGATTTTTATTGTGTCAATTTCTGAGCTTCTTTCATGCTCGTACATATAGATTAATGTTTTTTTGGAAAAATCTCATGTTTCGTTTTTCTACTTGGTTTGAAATGGATATCCTTCAGAAGATATCCTAGGGATAGCCATGAGATATCCAAAGCAATCATAAATGAATGTAAATATTCTCGTAGATACACAAATTGTACCTTTTCAAAAATATGTTGTCGCGGGGACCCTCTGCGACCACAGTACAGATATACATGTGTCTACGACAGCCTGGCCATACTATACGCATAATTACTGGCGACGTCTGTCATTTTGTTGAGGAAGGTCGAAGGTCATAGTCATAGCACTGAATCCAAACAAAAGTCGTGTTTTTTTTTTCCTTCGTTTTTGATACCCTGTTGGTCTGGACATAATGGTTTTCATCTGTAGCAATTGATTGTTTCCAAAGGGAATTATATATTGGCCGAATACAGGTAAATATCAATCGAGAAGGACATAACCTACAAAAATCCATTATTTCCAATGTATTTATGTGTTTGCTGTTTGAGTTTCGATACTTTCAGAAATGCTGAAAAGCACCTCGTTACATTTGCCACAATACACGAGTTTTTCAAATGTCATAGTGCCCAGATTAAAAATGGTGTGAATGCCTACAAAAGTGGACATGTGATGAAGATGATTCATCAGTAGATTCGAACATTTTCCTATTGATTGCACTGAAAAAATGAATCTTTCGGAAGAATATTTGGGAACTGGATCGAAGTTCAAAGCTTTTGTAGGTAAGTTGTATGTTTTTCTATTCTAGAGCTCTTTTTTTAGGTACCTAAATGAAATCTCAAAAATATGACCTTGTGGAACGATGCCTTTCTTCCGTGCTCACTAATATGTTTGCCTCCAAATATAGCTGGTATGGAGCAAAAAAAAATAAAGTGGACAACTAAAACTGGCTGAATTATCACTAGGTGAAAAGCCCATTCAGTTGTTCAATTTATTTGATAATTTGTATTGTCTCATAAGAGACTGCTAGTTCAGTGAGAATGCAAAATTTCCAAGAAAAGTTTATGTAAAAAATGCTATATATATATATATATATATATATATATATATTATCATAGTATACCAATAAAGAGATAGAAAAACTATGGCAGTGGTATATATATATATATTATCATCATCAGTATTCGAATTCAAAAGAAAGCATAATATTTCTCAGAATTTTTTTGTAAATTTCAACATCAATTATACCCGTGAATATATCATTTCAGAAGCGGCTGACCTCAGTGATTCGACGGAAAATAAAAAAGCTACTGAAGAAGCCATCTAGGCTTGGCTGAGAAGGGCCAAAGAATGGCATCTGTCATCTTCTAGAATAAAGGAAACACCTGGATGGACGAAGAAAATAGCATTCTATTTTTTCTTTAACTTTATTTTTTTGATTATTTTGCATTTAATATTCTGTTTTTATTTTAGAGTTCACATATACACATATTTGTTGATAACTCCGAAGTTTATGAGAATTTTTTTGACACCAGAGTTTATTAATACATTTTTTTTTGTTCAATACCATTATTTTATTTCATTTCCCTCTAGATTGCTATTACTATATTTCACCTTCGATGGATATACCCGAAGGATATCTTCAGAATATCTCTCAAGGAATCTTTCAGATAGCTTTTGAATATCCCTGAAGGATATCTCATGGATATTCCTGAAAGATATCTTATGGATATCTTTGAAAGATATCTTATGGACATCTCTGGAGGATATCTTATGGATATCCTTGAAGGATATTCTATGGATGTACAGGTTGTTCCACTTTGGACATCCATCGGATGTCCATAAGATATCTTTTGGATATAATTGGATGTCCATAGTATATCCATAAAATTCATGAAGGATGTCCAATGGATATCCATGTGTTATCTGGGGAGTAGCACAAGATAACAATAGATATACAAGTGGTTAGTATCTAGCTAAAGAATACTCAAAATTAGGTTACAAAATAAAAGATGGAATATCAGAGTACAGTAAGATAATTAACCGAACATTAGGATTTCTCGAGAACTAAGTTAGAGAAAATTCAAGTGTTGTATAACAAATGTTTTAATCTCCTTTTGAAGGGGATTATTTCCGTGGAAAAAATGTCCAGATCTAGATTGTTGCCCACAATGGAGTTATAGGATCGAACGCATATGGAAAAGTGGAGAGTTAACAAGAAAATGTGTACTACTCCTATCCGTAACTAGAAGTGATCTGTTTCTCATTGAGGTATATGGTGTACAGTACATGGTAAAAAAATTAAACAGTATGGTGAATCAATAAAGTTATTGAACAGTTTGTATACCAGACAAATATCGAAAAATGTTCGCTTAGTTCAAGGTGTTCTAGTTTCTAGAATTTTAGGTTAGACCCATATGACGAGCAGTGACGTTGCCTGTGATATCTGTAATTCAGAGTATTGATGAATTTTCTTTGGATATTTTCGATTCTCATGGTGTGGTTACTGTAACAGTGGTTCCATATTGCGGATGCGCATTCCAGATTTGGTTTTTCAACTGCATTATGAAGAGTTATGACAGAGTTAATATTCTTAAAATTCTAAGTAACTCTCAAGAAAAAACCCAGATTCCGAAGACTCTTTCGAACAACTTTGTCAATATGAATATCAAATGCCAATTCAGTGTCCAAAGTGACTCCATCATCATTTACTAAACTAACTCGAGTTAACGTTTTCCCGTTTATTGCAAGGTTGAAGGTTGGGGGCGAATTAAAAATAATTTCATTACCTTTCACAAGATTCAGATGTAATTTATTGACCAAACAGTACGTGGAGAAATTGGCAAGGGCAACTCCCAATGCAGTGTAATCCTCTTGACATGTAATTGATTTATATTCGTTACTTCAGAACAATGCTGCGAATACCGACTTTGTTCCTTTGATTTTGTCAAGATTCACGAACAATGGAATGTTCAACAGACAAAACTGCAGATATTGGAAAGTAATTCGGAGTTAACGTATGGGCTGGTGTGATCGGAAGTAAAATAATTGGACCAATTTTATTTTTTTAACTTTTTCCTAAAGAAATTACAAAATGTATGTCCAGTTTCAATATCAGACGTAATATGTTAATACTGTCTGGCATTTTTTTGACAATGGGCTCCTGATATGTTTCTGCCCACCTAGTCGGGTTCAGGATCATCCAATCTAACGATTTTATAGGGTTTTGGCCGTGGGCTTTTGGTCGTGGGCTTTTCTACTATTATTGAGTTTGAAGCTCTATAAACTATATATTCTGGAAACTAATAAAGCTAACTTGCTATTTTAAAGCTTCGTTCGGCACTAAACTCATTATAAAGAGATTCGGTGAAATACAATTTCTGGTGAAACGTTAAATACGGGTCTGCTTTATTGAAACATATATCCCTTTATCACCTCCTAGAAGAGTAAAATCTTTTGTACCTACAGATACAAATTATTAACATTTATAAGTGTCACAAAAGCCTGTATACAAGGTGTCCCTGGACTTCTTCTTCTCCTCCCGGGAATGTATAGATGGGATCAATATATCACCAGTACTTCATATAACTTTTGTTCCTAAAAGCCTTCGTTACCAAGTTACGGGCCCTCAAAGTTACAAAATTAACAATGTTTTTCTTTGATAACTTTCAAAGTGAATATTCAAAATCATCTAAATTTTGGTGATTGACTGAACAAATGAATTCCTTCGATGAGCTTTCATGCAGGAGTCAGTTGTTTTGCTACAAAGTCAGGAACGGACTACCCCCGATGGTCCTCACCCCAAAACTTTGAAATGACTGGGATTTGTAAATATATTTTAACAAAACAAGATTACCTGGACAATTTCCTGAATAAAAGTACTCGTGTGGAAAATCGATCGGAGCAACGATTTTTGATAAAAATGCATTTTTGTTCGACGACATCCAACCTGAGATGTCTACCATTATTCGAAAAGATTAATTTGTAATTAAAATAGAAATGATAGGTACAATGTTCATAACGAATTTTTATCATGCAAACACATTTACCTTACAAAACTCATGGTGTAAATAATCAATTGCAAGCAAGCCTCAAGAGCAAACAGAAATGCAAAATCCGCTACAAAAACTGCTCGATATGACCCTCGTCTCTCTCAATACATTTTCTTAGTCGGCGCAAACACCCTCTCTGCACTTGAAATAGCATGCCAGGGTCGTTTCGTATGGCTTTACAATGTAATGTAATTCTTTTCAATAGGTGTAGCGTAAACGAGGCTTTTTAGATGCCCTCACAGAAATAAATCCAATGGATTCAAATCCGGAGACCGCGGTGGCCATGAATATGGCCCACCTCTACCAATCCATCTATTGGGGAAAATCTGGTTCAGATGGTCCCGCACAATCAAACTCAAATGAGGAGGAGCGCCATCATGCATTAACCAGATATCTCTTCGGGTTTGCAATGGAACATGTTCCAAAAGTCCATTCAAATCGTTCTGAATGAACTCCAAATAACGTTCTCCATTCAATCGGTCTTGTAGAACGAATGGTCCTATAAGATGGTTTTGGATGATAAGATGGATACCAGCCCAAACATTCACGTTGAATTTCCGTTGGTGTTTGGTTTGCAATATCCCATGGGTATTTTCTTCGGCCCATATGTGGAGATTATGAGAGTTGATTACTCCATCTCTACTGAAACCTGCTTCATCAGTGAATAAAACTCGAGTAATAAAAGTCATATCCTCTCTTTGCTTATCCAGGAACCAATTGTCATATTCCAGTCGTGCAGGAAAATCTTCAGGTGTCATGGCATGTACCTTCTGGATGTGATATGGGTGGAGCAGTTGTTCCCTAATTATTCTATGAATAGTGGATAGGGATATTAAAACACAAGAAGATCCAGTCACCTATTTAAAGGATATATCTGTCAAAGATTCCTTTTTTCTATCATCCACTAGCCCAGAGGAATTGAAAGAAATGTTAAAAGATATAAAAAATAGACATACTTCTGGTTGGGATGAGATCTCCGCTAATGTTCTAACCCACCTTCCACATAATGCTATGTCTGCTTTAGCCGAGGCAATTAATATATCATTTTTGAATGGAACATTCCCG
The DNA here is from genome assembly GCA_018342105.1 of Gonioctena quinquepunctata. Taxonomy (NCBI): domain Eukaryota; kingdom Metazoa; phylum Arthropoda; class Insecta; order Coleoptera; family Chrysomelidae; genus Gonioctena; species Gonioctena quinquepunctata. The sequence continues at coordinate 126,994 of JAFIRS010000628.1, read as the reverse complement.
AAATGTCTCAAGATAGCGGTAATAAATCATTTGCTCAAAGGAGGAGACTGTGATATAATTTCTAATCTAAGGCCTATTTCACCATTGCCAACTTTGGCCAAGTTAGTTGAAAAATTAGTTAAAAAAAGGATGACTTCATTTCTGCTCTATCATAATTTGTTAAGCTCTCAAACAGCGAAGAGCACAAAGATGCCATGTTTGCCTTACTAGAGAATATATATCTCAAAATCAACGAAGGAGATACAGTTGCAACAATCTTTTGCGACCTTACAAAAGCTGTTGATCATAAGATACTTCTCAAAAATTAGAAATTTATGGTTTCAGAGATGTAACATTAAGATGGTTTCAATCATACTTAACGGAACGCAAACAAATGGTCTCGCTCAACGGAGAAAGTTTAAAATCTCAACTGGTGAGTTGTGGGGTACCACAAGGATCAGTGCTTGGCCCCCTTTTGTTCTTGGTGTACATCAATGATCTGGCAAGCATCAATATCAGGGGTAAATTCACTATGTTCGCAGATGATACTACAATACTGTGGCATGGCAACAACAGTGATGAACTGAATAAACACATAGCTACAGACATATCCCTGGTGAAAAACTGGTGTGATTCCAATAAATTATCATTCAATGTCTCAAAAACATGCATTGTAACCTTCAGATGCACTCTGAATGACATAATCTTAGGGAACTCGAGAATAAGTACTAAACCATCAGCCAAGTTTTTGGGACTCCATGGGGATAACAGTCTGTCTTTCAATACTCATATCAGTACTTTATGCAAAAAATTGTCATCAGGTTGCTTTGCAGTAAGGGTCATATCATCAGAAATAAATACATCTGCAGCGAGAGCAACATATTTTGCTCTGATTGACTCACTGTTGAGATATGGAATTTGTTTTTGGCGGAATAGCTCTCAATTTCTATTGAACTCGGTGTTCGTTTTACAAAAGAGGGCTGTGAGATACCTTTGTAAAGCGAAACCCAGAGATTCCTGCAAACCCTTGTTTATTGCTCAAAAAATATTAACATTGACATGTATCTTTATTCTGGAAAGTGTATGTTTAATCCACAAAAAAATTTACAATAATATCCAATCTCTGTCAACTTACAAGACGAGGAGTGATAACTTCACAGTATCCCTACCAATTCTTAGAAGCTCCTTGGAAAAGGGGTCAATAATTTATAATGCTAAAAAAATGTTTAACCACCTGCCTTCACATATTCGTTCCTTGGTGGCACATAATAGATTCAGGATGGCTGTCAAGGAGTTACTGCTAGATAGAGCATATTATAATTTGAAAGAATTTTATGACTATGTATTTTAAGTATTAAAGTTTTGATTTTGAATTGTAATTTTAATTTAGCTTTAAATATTTGTCTGTTTATATACGTGTACATGTTATATACAAAAAATTTTTAGTATGCGATTAGGACTATTCATTGATCCTGACGTAATTGTGACTTTTCACATATATGTATGTATGTGTATATATGTGTTTATATTTATACAGTTTGTACTCTTTTTGTATTTTAAAGGTTTGTACTCTTTTATATTTTAAATGGTTATAACTATTTTATAATTACCTTCTTCTAGCTTTGTCAATGAGAATTTAATTCTTTCGATATTAAAGCATATTTGATTTGATTTGATTTATTTGTGTATTCTTTGATGATTTTGGTGAATTTAAGTACCTCTGTGACAGTTAGAATCAATGATGCACTGAAGCTTCGGTATTCGGCTGATCCGGCTAATTTTCATCTATTCGGTATTAGGCCGAAACAAGAACTGCTGGAGTTGGACTGCTGGAGTTGAGCTGCTGGCGATCTATGGTCTGCACATTTTAGTTGATTCTCCAACTTCATAGGGCGCAGTTCAGTTATTATTGGTGAATCATGAGTAAAAAAACAAGTGAGGTTTGGGACTTCTACTATGACTTAGGTGATGATGAGAAACTTGTCAAGTGTAAAATATGTTAATAACAAATATCCGGGTGTGGGACTGGAAAAAAGGCGTCTGCAACATCTATGATCAATCATGTTAAGCGCAAACATGGCGATCTATTTGAGAAACACCAAATCTGAAAATAAGCAAATAGTGAATCGGAAAGGACAGCAAACATTTACACGAAGTCCTTGGACAAACAAAGAAATGAGATGTAGATGACAAACGCGCGACATTTTACATTATGTGATAGGTGACATGATCACATTGGACAATAAGTATGCCATGTTCAGTGGTCACAAGGCTGTTGAAAAATATCCAAACTACAATTTGCCATCAAGAAAATATTTTACAGAAAACATTATTCCCCATATCTGTGAAAAGGAGATGAAAAAAATTAAAAATAAGATGCAAGACATATTTTGTTGACTTCAGACTGGTTGGATCAACATTTTCGACATAGCCACGTAATTTTCAATTGTAAACACTTTTCTGGAAGTCACACAGGTCAGAATATAAAGAACATGTTTCTTGAAATGTGGGATATAGACACCTCACGTATTCACTTAATACTTTGAGATAAAATGGCGCCAATATTGTTACAGGATGCAATGATACTGGATTTGTTCATGATTCTTGTTTTCAATTAACAGTACTAGACAGTATCAATACCCAGAGATCTATATCTGATTTGCTAGCGGTATGCAGAAGATTAGTGGGACTGGTAAACATTCTCAAATGAAAATTGAATAGAAAGATTCTTCTGAAAATTGAAAAATCTACGATAATAATGAAGTTATTTTTTGTAATATCTAACAGAAAACAACTACTTCCCCGGCTAAAGCCACGCTGGACATTGAACTACATCTGATAGATATTGAGAATGTTTCTCTTTTCAACATGAATACATCCCAGGAGTTTATCTGGAATGATGGAAGATAGTGACTAAAGTTTATCTTTCAGTCACAGATAATTCCACATCTGATTTTATGAACATCCTGTTCATATCATCAAACAAATCAATTGGTGGGACATTTTAACCATTCATCAGTTGCACGTTCAAAATTGAAAAATATCCAAGATGATTTGAAAATCAACCACAAAAAATTTGTTACACAACATACAGACACTTTTTATATGTTGCAGCATATACAGGAGCAGAATATATATTGTGCTGAAAACAACTTAGATTCACTAAACTCAAATCAATGGGCTTTACTTGAGCAATTGTTGAATCTATTGGAAACATTTGAGGAAACCACCAGAAATATGAGCTCGAATTTATCATTCTGACTATCAATACCCTCAAAAAATATTTATCTAAAGAAGACAATAATCGTTTCTATGGGGTAGGAACAATGAATGAGTTTTTCTGCAAATAAATCTCAATATTATTTGATCCTTTATTCAGAAATAAATACTATATTATTTCGACAAGGTTCAAACTAGTCTTTTTTTAACATGATGAAATTGAGCATATTAAACAAGTGCTTATTGATGAGTACTCTCCGCCTAAATCAGTGAGTGATGATGATGACGATCTTCCCTCATCAAAAATGGTGAAATTCGAGCCGCCGAAGCATCAATTGGGAAAACATCGTATGTAAACCACCACAAAACAGTTCCATGGTGGAACCATGAATGTGAGAACTCGATCAAAAAAAGTAAGATAGCTTTCAACAAATTCTAACGAACCAAAACTATGGAAAATCGTCTGGAATTCGTTAAACTAAGAGCAGAATCAAGACTCAAAGTGAAACAGTCAAAGCGCCAGTCATGGAGGAAGTACGTATCATAAACAGTACGACTCCAATGACAGAGATTTGGCGAAACGTTAGGAGAATTTCTGGCTTGAGCAATCTCGACAAAATCAAAGTTCTACAGACAACCGAAGGCACAATCTCTGACGACCATGGAATTGCAGAAGAACTGGCTAAAACATACAGAGATAGATCACACACAGAATACAATGACCCAAATCACACTCTGATCGATAGAACTAGAAACCCGGAAGGCAAAATCACTAGAATCGATGAAGACAACATGCTGAACCTTTCTCTCACTATGAATGATTATGAGGAAGCAATACTTACTTTTTGTGAAACGAACCCAGGACTAGACAAAATCCCAGTGATTTTCTTCAAAAACCTTCCACGCAGCGCTCATGTACACCTCCTTCGACTATTCAACATGATTTGGACTAATCACGAGTTTCCCACGATTTGGTCCCAATCAATAATAATACCCATCCTGAAGATGAAAAAATCGAAAATGTACCCAGAGTCTTACAGACCAATATCGCTCACCTGTGCCATGTGTAAACTGATGGAAAAAATCATAAATAAAAGACTACTATGGACCCTGGAATGACTCAATTTAATTACTCCAGAACAAAGTGGTTTCAGACAATACCGATTCACAATCGACAACGTCATTGACCTAGAAAGCGAAGTCCATGAGGCATTCGCTATGAAACAAAAATGTCTAGCAGTGTTTTTCGACATCGAAAGAGCTTTCGACACGGTTTCCCAGAATCGTATTACCCGCATACTCCAATCCTGGAAAATACAATCATTTATAAAGAATTTCCTTTCCAACCGAAACTTTGAAGTAAAAACGAACGGAGTATTATCTAGTCGAATGGCTTTCAAAAATGGAATTCCACAAGGTTCTGTTATAAGCCCTACCCTCCTCATCATTGCTATAAATGACATATTGGCAAACCTCAAATCTCCATTGAAAGGACGTATATATGCCGACGATCTTGTGATATATGGAAAAAGCAAAAATTCGGACACTTTATTTCTTATGACTCAAAGAGCTATCACAGACTTAGAACAATGGTCAAATGACTCCGGATTCAAATTCTCCACTACTAAGACACGCAGCATACTATTCTCTAAAAAAAACATCCATACGTTCCCAACTCTCATGCTCCACAACCAGAACATTAAATTCGAACCATATATTCATTTCCTGGGCATGACCTTCGACCAGAAATGGAACTGAAAAATACATTTAAAGAATCTCATATCATCATGTCACCAGAGACTCAATCTTTTAAGAACTCTAGCAAACAAGGACTGGGGAGCTGATCGGCAAACACTTCTAATGCTCTATAAAACACTGATACGCTCTAAACTGGACTATAGCATACTCGTCAGCAAACAAATCACTACTGAAGCAACTTGAAACTATACAGAACTTTGCACTACGTATATCTTTAGGAGCCTTCTGCACAACACCAACCGAAAGTGTTCATTGTGAAGCTGGAGAACCATCTCTGCAATATAGAAGGATATTACTGAACCTAACCTATGCTGCCAAGCTGAAAGGATACCTAACACACCCCACTCGGAGAACACCATTCCCGGCAAATGTAGTCAGCTCTTTGAGAACAAACCAAGAACAACCAAACCTTTTTACGAGAGGACAAGGATCTACATCAACCAAACAAAAATAACACTACCAGAATGCTATCCCATCAAATTCAACCCTCCACCTCCATGGACACTACCTAAACCAAAATGTCACAAACACCTCAGCCTAGCCAATAAATACTCAACCAATCCAACACTAATCAAAAACGAACTCTAATATTGGATAACCATGAAGACTTTGTGAACCTATATACAGACGCTTCGAAAACGAGCGAAGGCACAGGAGCAGCATTCATAGGACCCAACATGTCATTACAGTTTAAACTCCCCAACTCATACTCTGTATTCAATGGTGAACTATATGCCATTTACCGTGCCATCATGTTCATCAACACTTCTGATGACATGAAATTTCTCATTCTCACTGATTCCCTCAGTTCACTCGAATCCATTCAATAGTTGTACCCCACCAACCCACTAACACTCAAAATAAAAGAAGAACTCCATGAAGCAAAAATGAAAACCAAAGAAATTGAATTCGTCTGGATACCATCACATGTGAATACCCGGAAACGAAGAAGCAGACAAGAGAGCAAAAGATGCCATAAACAGCAAAAACTCCGAAACAGTGACACAAACAGTGATAAGTGACATTCGAAATACAATCGAAACTCCTTAGAAACAGCATGGCAAGAAAAATGGCATACCACTACCGCGAAACTACGCGAAATGAAAATCTCAGTGAAACCGTGGAAATCTCTTCCCAGAAACAGAAAAGACCAAGTTCGTCTTACTCGCCTGCACCTCGGCCACAAACGCCCTCACTCATGAATATCTACTCGACAAAAGTCCCGAACCAATATGTGAAACTTGCAACGTGAAGACCACCATCAAACACCTTCTCGTAGAATGTCCTCTACTCACACCACAAAGAAACACCTGCAATATCTCAGGATCATTAATTTCCTTACTCGGCCCACAATGTGTATTTAGTGACATCATACTATTTATAAACACTATAGACATTGCCAAAAACCTGTAACCGATCTCTTAATGAAATGTAATACTATCAAGTTACGCTCGCTAATAACCTTCTAGGTTGATGCGATTTATTTAAATAAAAAGAAATGGTGAAATTATCAGAGAACATTGAAGGCGCTATTACGATAAAAATAAATGCTACAATGAAATTGCTGGCATAAGCTTAACTACTTCAAATTCAGTAGTATCCCAAGAACTTCAAATATTCTTAATTTTCCGTTAGTGATAAGAAATGGAAATCCTGGTGGAATGAAAATATGAACTTATTGGCGATTTTGAGATAAATTGCCAGGAAATTTATCCAGCACCAGCTACTAGCGTCTACAGTGAAATAATATTCTCAGAGATAGGGAACATCTTGGAAGATACTAGAAACAAATTACCACCAAGAAGAATGATTTATGTATATCCTGTTTCAGTAAAAATAATAATAATGATGAACTTTATGGTATATGCATCTTTATGGTCTAATATTCGGTATTCAGCCAATAATGATGAACTTTATGGTATATGCTTCTTTATGGTCTAATATTCGGTATTCAGCCAAAAGCCTGCTTCGGTGCATCCCTAGTAACAATTTTGTAATTTATTTTATTTTGAAATTTCAATAGTTTATAAATTTTCGACATTTTTGTGCTACAAATACTTGTAAAAATGTGCAACTTGGTTAATAAATCTATTTATGTACCTGAATAGCAATATGCTATCTGAAAGACGTTTTTTCTTGGAGTGCTAAAAATATATGGATTTTTCCTAAAACATAAACTGGGAAAAAACAACACTAAAGGAACCGCTTTAATTTTATACGACTATGTACATTATCTAAGAATAGCAAATTTACATCGAACCAAATTTTCAACAGAATACAACTTGAACTCGAATTCAAAATCTTATGATTTCGGTAAAAAATTACTGGTGAGGTTTCTTTAAAGAAATATAATATGTGAATTCAATTTGGATTAGAAAGCTTTTTTGTTTCATTTAATCAAATATTGGTGTTGGCGAAATGGCATTTTCAATAGTTGTAGGTACACAACAAAAAAATGTACGTGTAATTAAAAGTCTGTTAATTTTGATGAACTTTCCTCCCAATAAAACATAGAAAAACTTTAAAATTCAATATTTTAATTGAGAATAACCTCCATATAAAAATGTATATATCACTAACTATTTTGGACGGACATTTGCAAAACTTAGCCTTAACTACATAAAATATATCAACTTTCAGAGAATGGATGACAATAATTACATATTTGTGAATTAAAATTCAACATATAAAAACCTAATGACTTGTCAATCAAATCAAGTAATGCCTGATGCAAAAAAATATTGTACTAGGCAACTTGCACCATATTCCAAGTTTTGTACTCCATTTACTCCACAACTTGAAGTACCTCACACATATAAAAACATAACAATAATAACAAACAGAAAAAATATAAGTAAAGTACATTGAAATGTTAAAAAAAGTATGTGCTCAAAATTGTTCGTATATGTCACCTATTCTAATATAAAAAAAATTACAATAGATATATTCCAAAAAAGTAAAATTATATAAATATCAATATAATGAATATACCAAAAATATATTTTCATTCCTTTTAACTCACTGTATCAATGGAATTGAAGTAGTTATAGTTTCCCATCTGTAAAACTGATTGCAAGGAACAATATTCCAAAAACACAATATAAAAATGTATAAAAACAATCAACTTGAGAAATGGAATGTATGTTGTATGTATACAAAACATGTCCATATATTTGAAGGTATGAATCACATTTAATCCTACAGAATCGAGTAACACAGACAATCCAAAAGATCCAATGTTACAAAACTCAACACTTCAAGGCACTTGATACTTTCATAGCTACCACAAAATAGTTTAAGTGAATAAAAACCATTATTCTGTATCTCCATATACTGATAATTAAGCAGAATATCTTTGGGAAAATTTTTGGCTTTCTACTACTCAATTTCATAAAAAGCCTAAAAATTTCCAAATCCAAAAATTCACGCACTCTATAAAAAACAATTGTTTCGGTATCAATAACCCCAGTTTTAACATAATTCCCTTTTTTCACAGAATTACTCACTTTCCTATCAATGCTTATAGCAATTTCAACTCTTACAAAATCATAGTTTGAAGTCTACATGAAAGTGAGTATTGGTTTGGTTGAGGTTTCTACTGAATATACCAAACATCCCACTAGACATGCTGGTTCCAATATCTTATAAAGATTTGATATATTTACAGAAATTCCAAATTATTTAGTGAATTTGTATAGGGAAAGATAGTAAAATGTTTTCTCATTATAAGAAAGCATTTACCTCAAAGCTGTCCAAAAAATAAAAAATAGAATAGAACTTAAAATTAATAAAGGTGATTTTGTTTTGATTGAGGAAGTATTACAACCATCTTTTGTATTACAAGTACAATATTCCATGAAGATATTGTAGGTCCCTGTGCGCAATAGGCAGAAACGCTCGTCACCTTCGATCCCTGGTTCCCCAAGATAAGCACAACTTCTGATGTATTTCCATACTCCATGTACTGAAAAAAGTTATTAATTATTCAAATGTAAATGTATTTCTTCAATTGTATTGAAGTCATTTTTGGAAAAGAATAAATGTGTTGAGTTTTGAAGTAAAGTGAACAAAATAAAAGCCAGTTTCCCCAAATTTCATAAATGCATGACATTTATAGCTGAACTTTCATTGTTAAACTTAATATTTTCTATGCGCGTACAAGCTCCTTAACTTTTAAACTAACCATGTTATCAACTTGTTTTTTTTTTAATGACAGGTCCGACAATGAGGCACATTATAAAAATATTTCTATTTATATATAGGATGTCTTGAAATAAGAAACACAACTGAGTTCTGTTTTTCTAAAATTGTAGATATAACGCACTCAGGTTTCTTAGACTTATCTTCAACAGTTTTTGACTTATGTCAATTTATGTATCAAAATAGTGTCGTGAATAGTCTCACACAAAAATTTATAACTTCAGGATCATTCAAGATAACTTAACCAACTTTTTTCTGGTCGATTCCTCAGGCCATAGTTCATGTTTTGAGATTTTTTTTTTTTTTTTTATGTTCTGGTTCCCACGAAAAGGGATATCCTGTAATGTTCAGAGAACATCGTGGGAACCTAGGGAAAGAAGGTAGGAGTTGGTGTTCTTCTTAAATTTCTGAAGGTTGTATGCCTCGGGAACCCTCCCTAGGCAGAAGGTCCTCGCTGTTAGTTGGATGACGAGTCTTTGGAAAGTGATGTTCTGCAGGTTTCCAAAGTGACCACGAAGGGTGTGATGACTGAACTTGACGGGTTAATCTCGAAGAGACTGCCAAAGCAGGAGCGATTGTTGATATTTCAGAAGAGCATAAGCCATGAAAATATCTATAAAATAGAGACAAATCGCCAACTTTTCTACGGTGTTCCAGACAAGTGGCGAGTTTGTAAGCCAGGCATCACCGGCAGACGAATTGCCCTTTTTGGACAGAATCCAATAGCCTCAGGATATGTTTAGGTGCGCACTCCAAATATGGGAACAGTATTCCAGGACAGGTCGGATCTGTGCCTTATAGATCATAAGCAGCTGACTGGGGTGAAATAGCTCTTGGACGAAACAGAAAACCAAGTTTTGGGATGCACTTTTGGCAATGGACGTCACGTGATTTTTGCAGGAAAAGTTTTTTCTGATAGTAATTCCAAGCATCGATATGGATGGTTTCAGTGGTATGGTTACTCCTGACAAAGTTATGTTAGGCACAGTGAGATCGGCTTTTCTAGAGAAAAGACATGCTTGTGTTTTGTTTGCATTGAATTCTACCAAGTTATTAGATCCCCATTCGAGAATTGTTGCCAAGTCCATATTTATATTATTAACATTTCTTCCTCGTTCATTTCTGGTTTCACGGGCTGATATAGGGGCCCTGGAGAAAGCGGTATGGAGGTACTATCATCGCAAAGCTGTGTACTGGACATGAGTTCTTTCAACAGGTCGTTGATGTGAAGTAGAAATAGTGTTGGTGCGAGAATGGATCCTAGCGGAACACCAGCATTTATGAGTAGAGTGTCAGATGAAACTCCATCGACCACTACATGGAGAGACCTGTTTGAGAAAACTAGCAAGCAGAGAACACAGCTGAGGGGCAACCATAAGGCGGAAGCTTGGCAGGAGTCCTGGTGCCAACTCGATCGAGCCTTGGAGATATCTAATGCCACAGCTAAAGTTTCTCCATGCTTTTCAATAGATAGCTGCCATATATGTGAGGCGTAGCGAGCAGGTCACCAGTTGATCTCTGATGGCGGAAGCCATATTGCCTATCGTTGACAATTCCTGAGTCTTCCAGATATTTCATGGCTCGATGTTGATGGCTTTTTCCATGACCTTTGAAATAATAGATAGCAGTCGATAGGGTCTGGTAGTTGCTTCCAGCAATTTTAGTGCGATACAAAGATATTGGCTTTTTCCCTTTTAGAAGGCGTGCGCTTGCTGGTGTTCCATCTTCTTTGTGTTAGGAGAAATGAGGCTGGAAGGTGAAATTTCTTCCCATTGCAAGCTTTGGCGAAGACCAAGAAATGAGCTGGGGATCCAAGTGAGGACGATTCAGCAAGTTTTGATCTTATTTTGGCTTTGTGGGCATCTTTTGAGCATTCTATTGTCTCTTTACATATGCCTCTAGCCTCGACATATGCTGCTCTGGTCTCAGGGCCCGGATTTTTAGCCATTGATGGTATGCTGCCTGTTTGGAAGCCACAGCTCTAGAGCAGTTTCTATTAAACCAGGTCTTATCGGATGATGTTCTTCTTTCGTATTAGGTATGTAGTTTGCATCCCCAACATGATGATTTCAGAAATTGTCTCAGCACATAGTGTTGGATCTACTGAAGAGAAACAAACTCTCTTCCATGGAAACGATGAGAAAAACATACGAAGACCTTCCCAGTCGGCCGAATTGTAATGCCACATGAGACGGGGTGGTATTGTGCAGCTCGATGGTAAATGGAAAGAGCATGTTGTGGAGATGAGGGTGTGGTCAGAGTTTCCAAGTGGGGCACAAACTACAGACGAACTCCAAGTCGATGTTCCATCGCCTACTACGATTTTTTGAAAATGATAAATTACAAATAGCAATAAATCAAATGCAACAACCTATATTTTTCAAGAGCTTTTTGTCAATATAGGGTCTGTGTGGTCTACTTTGTAAAGTTTGCGAGATTTGTTGTAAAATAAGAAATCAAGGAAAATTTTACACATCTGTGTTCTTTCAATAATGAATGAAATTCACTCACGTACCCCAATCATTTGGTAGTTTTACCTGGAAGGTTTGGTATTTTTTGGTATTTTCTATAGATTTTGACATGCTCCTTTCGAATTTTCACTTTGCCACCTTGTATATTTGCCGCTCGCGCTGCCATATTGGAAAAATGGCGCCCAAAACAGTTTTTTAACAATATCTCATTTTATGATGAATAGATAGATAGATAGATAATTTATTCATCATTAAAGCTTTATAAATGTGTAAATATAAAACTTATCAGACTAGTCAGTTCAACACACATATATACATAAAAAAAAATACAGTAATAACTGCTAATAAAAAACAAACATTTGTTGGTGTTCCCAAACAAGACTTACACTTGTAAAAACAAAAACAAAAAATAAGACATGATTGAGAAGTTAGGAATTCATCCATAGAATAAAAAGCATTGGTACATAGGTGATCAAATAATTTTGACTCGTAGATTTTGAAGCTTTCAATTTCACCGAATAGAGTCAACGTGTGATTAAAACAGTTGATACCTTGATAATTATATGAATTTTGCCCAATTGTTAAACGGGAGAATGGTAGACGAATGTGATTAGCATTACGGGTCACGTGGTCATGTATCATATTTCCCTTTGATAATTGAAGTTCTTTTTTTTTATATCCATAGTAATAAGATATATGTACAAGCAAGGAAGAGTTAGAATACCCAATCTAATAAATATATCCTTACAGCTTTCTCTGTATTGTGCTCCCACTAGGCACCTTATAATTCTTTTTTGCATAAAAAATACTTTCTGCATGTGTGCAGAATTTCCCCAAACAATTAAACCGTAACTTAGTGATGAATTCACGAGCCCATAATATGCAAGCTTGAGAATTTCTAGAGAGACAGTCCCTCGTAGATGTCTAATGATAAAACATATACTGCTTAGTTTTGATACTAAGTTATCAGTATGTTTTTCCCAGGTAAGTTTCTGATCTATATCAATACCAAGGAACTTAATGTGATTGACTTGCTCAATGGATTGTGATTCATCCTTACCAGTAGACTGTGATCAATACTAACATTTTTTTGTTGAAACAACATGAAAAAGGTTTTACTGATATTAACTGATAATCCGTTATTTCTACACCATTGATAGAATTCATTTACACATATATTTGAAGTTTCTACTGAGGATACTAAAGTCTTTCCAGCTACCAGGTGATTTGTATCATCCGCATAAATGATCATTTTGTCTGGGGAAGTACATGAATATACACCATCGCTTATAAAAGCCACAAATTGTAGAGGACCCAGAATAGATCCTTGGGGTACACCACTTGTTACCTTCGCTGGATTAGACTTAGCTGATTGTATGACCACTATTTGTGACCCGTCCTGTAAGTAAGAAGAAATCCAGTTGTTAGCTACCCCTCGAATGCCCAAACGATAAAGTTTCTCCAAAAGTAAGTTGTGATCAACTGTATCGAAGGCTCTAGTCAAATCATAATATAATGCTATTGGATATTTTTTATCATTCAGATATTCATAAATATCATTGCATAATTCTTTGATAGCAGTTTCCGTAGATTTTTTGTGCCTAAAGCCATGCTGACAGTTTGGAATGAGATGGTGTTGTTCCAGGAACTTGTTTAGCCGAGCATTGTAACTGCTTTCAAATATTTTTGCGAGCTGAGGTTGCAGACAAATGTTTCTGTAGCTACTAACTTCATTTCTAGATCCTTTACCTATAAATATTGGTACTGATTTCGATATTTTTAGTGCTTCTGGATACTTCCCCTTCACAAATGATTCATTTAGTATGAATGACAGAGGTAAACATATTATATCACTTACTGTTTTAAGAGTGTGTCCATGAATTCCATCAATTCCTGCATACGGTTTTTTTGTAGTTTTTTGTATAATATCTTCAATTTCATTTGGGGTGGTTGGATACAGGAATATAGTTTCAAGAAAGAATGGAGCAAGCCTGACATTATCTAGATTTGGTTCAATTTTTTCAAAGCCCATAAAGAAATTATTGAAATGGTTACATATAATGAGTTTATCAGATTCTGGCTGGTTTTGTATTATGATTTGTGAGGGCACAGCAGTTGTTGGGTTGTTTTTTGCTTCATTAATTATTTTCCAACTTTCTTTTGAAATATAGTTACGAAATAAATTAAACTAGAGAGAAACAATTTATGTTCCATTTTTTTTTTTGTAGAATGAATAGTTTTAGCGCGTACAAGGGCCGCAAAGTCTACTTCAATTTCCATCAAGTATCGCATCAATTCAAAACTCGTACTGATGATTCACTGTACATGCCTGTTGGTTTGCGGCACTCGTACGCTAAAACTATTAATTTCATCCAATATGGCGGTGCCAGCAGCAAAGTGAAAATTCGGAAAGAGCATTTCGAAATCTTTAAAAAAACAATGTTCAAAACTCCCCGAAAACTTTCCAGGTCACCTGTTTTGAGCACCAATGTACTGAAGTACATGAAGAATTATTGAATAGGCTGACAGAAATCCAAGCAGAATCTACCATCAAAAATATCCAGAAGCAAGAACTCCACGGGTGTCTTCATCCCAAAAGTTAAGATATCGGTTTGAACTCACTGGTAGTGTGTCTTATACCAAAAAGGAAATTGTTGGTGGTTGGATCAATGAGGAAAATGAATTGTAAGTTTTACTGATGCTACAGGAAAATCCTCATTAAAGCAGTGGGGAAATAGCAGTGGAAACGGATATTTCACAAAGTAGTGTGGACAGAATAATATTGAAACATAAGTTCCACCCTTAGCATCTGAACCTACGTCAATAATTATATGGTAATGATTTTGAACATGGAGTTGCATTTTGTATTCAAAGGAATGGCATGATTGACGAGGATTAATAGTATATTATGATACAAGTGTATAAGTGAGCCTTTAAAGCACGTGCAACAAATTTGAGGGCACGACGCGGAGCGGAGTGCCCTCAACATTGCAAGTGCTTTGAAGGCAATTATACACGTGTGTCATACGCTATTTTTTATTATACCTGCATCATAACTTCAATAACAATGCTGGAAATGAATTTTAGATCAGGATAATATTCCTTATATTTTAATAATTTATACATATAATCAGGTATATAATGGACATCTGATGTCACCAGGGGCGCGCCAACTATGTGGTAAACCGTACTAATGACCTCTTCTTTCTAATGCCGCGCGTCGGCTCCAATTCATGTTTAATGCGTGATTCTCTTTCGGTACTCTTTTGCTATTAGCGATAGCAGCTAGCTTAAAAAGTCCGAGTATCAAAGGTGGCTTAGCGGTAACGGTAAGTATCAAAAACAAAGAGAGTAAATATAGAAAAATGTTTTTATATTGTTTTTTTTATTCGAGAAAGGCTTAAAAGTCGTCTGTCGGAAGCCGCAAAAAATTAATATAAATATGTCTGGATTTTGTAAAATGGGTCATTCTAGTTTGTTCTGCAAATCAGATTAGTTGATTAATAATAATAATAATAAATAAATTTTATTTCAAGGAATTACTGAGATAAATTGGCAGAAAGATAATCATTGATTGAGTATGGTTCAATCTCCAGAAGTAATATAATTTTTTTTTTTCTTGAATTGAGACAATTTTTCTATAATTTTTATGTTAGTGGGTAGTTTGTTGTAAAATTTTATGCAGTTGTAGAGAGCACTTTTTTCAGTGGATGCTAATTTATGTTGAGGATAGTTGTAGAAAGTATCTACTGCATTTAGACTGTGGCTTTAGATACTCAAACTGAGATTTGTTTTTGAAAAGGAATAATAAACATTCTTGTATGAATATTCCATAGAAGGTTAAAATTTTACTAGTTCTGAATTTTCTCCTGCAAGAATCGCCAACTTTCAGTCTACAAAGAGATCTTTTTTGAACTGTAAAAACTGTGTTTGCATCCCTGCTATTCCCATAGAAAATATACCACAGCCGTATTACAGATTCTACAGTTGCATGATATATAGTTTTGATAGTGACATAATTCGTGTAGTTTGCAATAATCTTCAAGCTGTAATTAGTTAGTGAGGTGAATATTTCAGTGTAAAAAATGGTAAGTAGTGTAACTAAAACTAAATACGGTATATTTTTACTATTCTATGCTTAATTCTAATTAAAATTTCTGAAACATGTTCTATATCAAAACTCAGTAGTTTTCGAGATATTTGACATTTAAAAT
Organism: Gonioctena quinquepunctata; assembly: GCA_018342105.1. Classification (NCBI taxonomy): domain Eukaryota; kingdom Metazoa; phylum Arthropoda; class Insecta; order Coleoptera; family Chrysomelidae; genus Gonioctena; species Gonioctena quinquepunctata. The sequence continues at coordinate 111,153 of JAFIRS010000628.1, read as the reverse complement.
TTCTTTCCCATAAAAGGCAATTAACAATATGGCTGATAATTTTAGCTTGCAACTACCAACTACTAATTGTAAAGTATTTTTAGGTAATTTTTTTTCAAGGTCCTGTAATCCAATTTGTTGGTAAAGACAGATGTAAAACAATTTTTTTTTCAAATAGATCATTATGTAACATATCCTATATCAAAACAAAAACTCATCTATTTTCGAGATATTTAACCTTAAATGTTTTTTTTCCAAAAACGTAAATAAGATTTCCTATTTTAAGGAGAAGGGCAAAAAAAGAAAACGATTATCAGCTCATCAGTTCCGCCAACAAAGACGGCAGAAAATGGAAGAGAAGGAAAAATTCGCTGATTATTTGAAGAAATATTTGAAACCGTCAAAAATAAATGTTCTTCCTGAACAGCGAATATTCATGGTCACTTCTTCAATTCGTCCTCAAACGACTTTAAATCCCAGCTTAGGACAATGAATAAATAAGACCCGCAACCATCCACAGTCTTTCTCCTCGAGTCCACAACAACATTTTAATCGTGGATTTTTCAATTAAAAAAAAAAAAAAACAAAAAAAAAAAATTCTATGAATATTCGATTGAGAATGTTTTCCTTCTCAACATGAATACCCCACAAGAGGTTATCTTGACGATGGAAGATAGTGACTAAAGTTTATCTTTCAGTCGCAGATGATTCCACATCTGATTTTATGAACATCCTGTTTATATTTTCAACAAATCAATCTATCATACCCCATGACAGGTTTTAATGTCAGAAAACACTAATTTCAAAGTGTCTCTCCAAAAGAAATGATTCTAACTTTTTCCATCTTTGCAAAGTGAGATGGCTTCTTGAAAATGTGTTTCCCATTACTTCCGGTCTTCCTGATGATCGTGGAAGCGTGAAATAGATTTTCGTCGACAAAAATGTATTGAAGACCTAGTGAATGCGATGTCACTCCTGCGTCAATGTTACGAATGATTTCTGGTGAGTACTCTCTTTTGGAAAACATTCTTCTTTGCCTCATTCATCTTTATGAGTTCTTAATTAAGACTGGATTAGAAAATCAAATAATTATCTGAATGAAAATGCAAATTTTCAATTTCAGATTTTTTCTTTTGAGTTAGGGCTTTTTCAGAATATCTATCAGATGTAGTTCAATGTCCAGCGTGGCTTTAGCCGGGGAAGTAGTTGTTTTCTGTTAGACATTCACAAAAAATAACTTAATTTTAATCGTGGATTTTTCAATTCACAAAAAAAAAAAAAAATTTCTATCAATATTCGATTGAGAATGTTTCCCTTTTCAACATGAATACCCCACAAGAGGTTATCTTGACGATGGAAGATAGTGACTAAAGTTTATCTTTCAGTCGCAGATGATTCCACATCTGATTTTATGAACATTCTGTTTATATTTTCAACAAATCAACTGTTACAATTAATCAAATAATCATTAATATCCTATTGTACATTCCACTCAATCTTAATTTACTTTCATTCATCTTAGATCGTCTTAATATGTAAAACTTGATTCTACCTTCAACTGTATATTAGATGTATTGGGCTAGTTGAAAATAGCGACGATGCTCGCCCTAGTTGTTCCTCAGCCCCAAGTTCCTCATTTGTTTCTGATTGTAATAATATAAAAGTACCCAGGAACATCATACTGAAAACGTTCCAGCAGCGGCAACATTACTATTTTCTAACTCCACCGTAATATCTGATGACCCTGGAGAGTGGCCCGAAATAATTACATCCGCAGATGCAAGATTTTTAATGGAAAAAGGACTCCATCAAATTACGAATAGGATCTATCCAGTAAACTCACAAGGCCGAAAGTTTTCTGCCAGATGTTTTTATCGTAACCTCACCAATGGAGAGAAAGTTAAAAGGGAGTGGCTGATTTACTCAACAACAAGAGATATGGTTTACTGTTTCTGTTGCAAACTTTTTGGTAAGTCTTTGACCAACTTGTCTAATAAGGAAGGGTGTTCTGATTGGAAACATTTGTCACAAGTGCTAAACAGACACGAAAAGAGTGACTCCTATAAAAAAAAAATATCAGATCTTGGTTAAACTCATCAAATATGTTATCTAAGGGAGTTACTATGAATAAAAGTCAATTACGTTCATTGCATGTAGAAAAAAATACTGGTATTGTGTCATTGAAAGAATAATTTCTGCAATGCAGTGTTTATGTCGTCAATGTTTAGCTTTACTTGGTAGATCTAACAAATTATATGAAGATAATAATGGAAACTTCTTAAAATTAATAGAAACGTTCATCAAATTTGATTCTGTAATGGAGCAACATGTTCGACGCACACATAAAAATCAAAGCAGCGGCAGCGGTAGCGCAAACTATTTAGGCGACAAAATTCAAAATGAATTGATAAATTTAATCGGCTGAAAAGTAAGAACTACTATTTTAGATCTAATAAGAAAACATAAATATTACTCTATAATCCTCGACTGTACACCGGATGTGAGTCATAAGGAACAATTAAGTGTAGTTTTGAGGTTTGTTTTGTTAATAGAGTTGACAAAAAAAATTTAAATACGTGAACATTTCATTTTATTTTGCCCTATAGTTGATTCTACTGGTGCTGGCTTGTATAACTATGTGACAGATTTATTAGTAGAATTAAATTTAAGTATATATGATTTGAGATGACAAGGATATGATAATGGAGCAAACATGCGTGGAATACACAGTGGATTGTAACACCCTGTAAGGTGTTATGTTATTGATGTTTTTTTTTGGCCTTAATGAAAGTATTTATTTTTCTGGTAACTTATGAGATTGAAATTTTATTATTGTAAGAAACACTGGAAGAGCTCATATCTTAGTTATTCAGAAATTATTATTTTCTTTCTTTGAAATAATATTCATATATAGTGGTTACTGGAAGTCAACCATCAATCTTCGATGGGAGATTGAAAAATAATCCATTATCGGTTTAGAGTTTAATTGTTTATTTAAGTTCGGACGTTGTGTTAAGATTTCTTCACACAGTTAAGTGTGCTGAAATAACAAGAATTATTCGGGGAAAGACATCATCTAGAAAAACCTCGCAATAATTAGTAGCCAATAGGATTTGAATATGCAAAAGTACCACTTAAATGAAAGACCAATAAGGGATTTTAAAATGGGGGCTACGCCTTGACGCTAAAATGGAGCGGAAAAAAAAATGGGATGAAATTTGGAATTCGGTTGGTGGGTTTCACCAGAACAGACGTGCTAGGCACGGGCGGAGTGGTTCGTTGGAAAATGTTTGGTAACAGATTTGGGTTTTTTTTATACGACGGTGGGGAATAATATTTTGTGTGACTTAAATTTTGAAGCGTCGTGACATATTTATATGAAATTTCGGGCCAAAGTGAGTTTTTCGTGAGTCAAAATGGGTGGGGTACTTTAAGTATGGGATTTTTATTGTTTTGGTAGATCGAAAGGGAATATATACGAGTCTCTATGGAACATGGGACAACTATTTGGAAAAATTGGTTATTGGAGGCAGCAATTGTTCTACAGGGTAAGTGCAAAGCTTTTAGGAAAAAAGTAGTTTAACGCTTGCTTTAATTTTACTCTTGGGGTGAACCACATGTACAAAAATCGTTCGTATTTATGAAGGTGTATTACCTGTTCTGGTATTGACGCCAATGCACAAAAAGTTTTATTAAAATTAGGGAATTATCGGTAAACATAAAATATGAGGGTTTTACGGGAAATATGTATTTTATTTGTTTTAAAAATACAAGTATAAGCTTTTTTATTGAAATACATTTGGTGTTAATCGATGTTTTCAAATTTATGGTTTCAATCTTTGGTTGAAGCTAGATATGATTTTATTTGTTCATTTTATTATATTATTATTATTGTTTTTCGATGTATTTTTTTAACGATGTTATATTTTTATGTGCTTTTATTCAATAGAAGTATTAAAGTTATTTCGTGTATTATTTGAAAATAGAGTAAAGCAAAAGCTAAATTGAATTCAATGTAAAAGTCATTTTATTTGAGAAGAAAAGTATTATATATATATATATATATATATATTTATATTTAGTAAAATTTTATTTGAGGCAAAAATTACTATTTGATTCATTGAAAAAGTAAAGTTGTTCAAAAGAAGACTTGGCATGATGAGCCGAGGCCGAATTTATTGTTCTAAAGGACAGGTGAGTAAAATTGATCAGTGCCTTACAAGAATTTTTCAAAATCGGGTGAAATAAATTAATTTCAAAATTTGTGGAATGTGTCGAAAAATCTATTTTTGGCCATTCCGCTGGTGACAGCTGCCCTTATAATATCCAAAATATTTTATATATTCTTTTGGTCTTATTAGAAACAAAAAAAAAACAGATAGTGTGGCTATATGGGACATCAGAGAAAGATAGTGACAGTAAGTATGATTTTTTGTTTAAAAGTACGGTATATTATTGAATACTTTTACATTGGTGACCAGTGGTGGGATTGAAAAAGTATAGTATACATTTTTCTGAGTAATATAAGAATTTAATTATATATCTTTTCTGATAATTTTTTCTATAAAAACAAAGAGTATGGTCTAACAATAGCTACTACTTGTACAACTAGTGACATCGGCAAAATAGTTTTTTTTTAGAATTTATTTTTTTCTTAAAAAAAATAAAAATAAAAAAGTTGTCAATACCCAATAAAAATATGAGGGTTTTGACGATGTTTTACAGGATTACAAACACGAATCTTAAATATAAATCCGCGAGCATTTTTTGTTCCTTGTTCGGCACACTCATTAAATTTAGTTATTAACGATGCTGCTAAAATTTCTTTCGAGGTGTCGGGATTCTTTGACATTGATGGTCAATTTTGAAATCGTGCCTTACAGATTTAACTTTAAAACCACTATCTGATACACGCTGGTCCAGTAGAATAGACGCTATAAAACCTTTGAGATATCAAATTGGTGAGGTTTATGATGCTCTTTTAAAAGTAATGGATGCATCCGCACCTTCAAAAGATTTTAGTACATCACACCTAGCTCGATCGCTCGCAACAAAAATCCATTACTACAATTTTTTATGATCTGTAGTAATCTGGTACAATATTTTATTTAAAATCAATAAGTTAATTAATGCAGAATCAAGGTATAAATCTAAAAGCTTGTTTAGACTGTCTAAACAAAATAATAACATTTTTTTTAGACTTAAGAGATGATGAGGGATTTAGCGAACTTCTTGTAGACGCCAGGGAGCTGGCCGAAGAATTAGAAATTGAACTAAATTTTTTATCTTCACAAACAGTTCCTCAAAGAAAAAAGAAAAGATAGTTTGATTATGAAAGTACTAACGAACCAATAACGAAAATGAATTACAAAGTAAAAGTGTTCTTCTCTATACTAGATACGACCTTATCATTTCTTAATGAAAGATTCAAGGAGTTGGAGCAATTTAATAACATTTTTGGATTTATTTATCAAATGTTTTCAGCTTTTATGAAGAAGAATTAAGAAACTCGTGTGAAAATTTATAATTTCATTTGAAAGATGAAGCACGTAAAGAATCAGATATTGATGCAAATGACTTATTTGATGAAATTATTTGTTTAAAATGCCACTTACCAGAGCAAAATGAGTTAGATCCTCAGTTAATTCTTCAACACATTTTAGAGAACAATTTAATTTCAACATTTCCAAATACTGCAGTGGCAATAAGAATTTTTTTAACGCTACCAGTATCTGTATCATCGGGAGAAAGGGAGAAAACTTTTTTACGATCAACTATGGCACAAGAGAGACTCAGTAATTTGGCAATTATGTCCATAGAAAGTGACCTTATGGATTGTATTCCTTTAGACGAGTTGATTAAAAGATTTTGCCGAAAAAAAGGCAAGAAAAGAGTGCTTCCAATAAGTTATTTTGTTTCTTTTTTTTCTGTTATGTAACATTTTTATTGTTTTATAAGTTTTGTTATTGCTTTGCTTTTTCTGCATGCTTCGTTAATCCTTATGTCTGAGACTTTTCAAGATCTTCTAAATTTTATGGGGATGAGTAGTCAGGTATCATGCTGATTAAAATCAGTACACTTTTTTTAATTTGAGCTTTCGGAAATACTCATTTCCTTTATTTGCAAATATCAAATGATAATGATGATTTAAAATTATAGATTATACATTATACGGTTTATAAATTAACACATATTTCATTATCTGATGTATCAGTATCAAAATTAAATATAGGTATTAGCACGTATTTTAATTTTATTTATGTGTACCTACCCATATATAAATTTTTACTAAAAAAGGGGTAAGGGGTGTGAAATTATATATTACCCACAGGCGGCCGCAAGGCTTGGCACGCCCCTGGATGTCACGTCTTGTTGACATGGGTATATCAATTGTTGTTTACAAGCTTATTTGACTGTTCATATGATTGATAATTTTAAAATGGTTGCGAATCAAGGAGAACTCTCATCCGAAATTTCAAAGTTAGCCGAGAGTGCTGAATCAATATTGATACCAGAAAAATCCAGAAACTCATATTATGAAAAGTTAATGCTATGGATCGGGAAGAAACAGACTCAAATTGTTTTATATTTTTGAGGTAATTTGTCACATAAATAAAAAATTGGACTTGTTTTTGTTATCTAGCAACCTTTAAAACATGGCGTGTTTTAATCTTGAGATTTCGCACGCTTTTTCGTTCATAGAACAAGGATTATGATGCAGGTATGATAAAAAATACATTGAACAAAACTCTGCAACGTTTAAGAACAACATGTTGATTAACAGACATAATATTTTGCAATAAAAAATCCTCACTGGTTGAGGACTATTGTTGATTACCAAAAGCGATGGTCGCTCAACGTCTGGGGAGGAATTATTGGAAATCACATTCTTGGACCATACTTTTTCGACAATGTGCTGAGTGGTGAAAGAAATTTACATTTTCGTCGCGAACATCTTCCCAGAATGTGGAATTTGAACACCAGAAGGACCATGTGGTTGCAATACGATGGTAGTGCAGTGCATAAGAATAGGATAGTGCGGGAATTTTTAGATCCATCCTATCCCAATCAATGGATAGGCAGAGGAGTTACTATTCCTTGGCCTGCGTGATCCCCAGACCTTACTCCTATATATTTCTGTTTTTGGTGGAACGTGAAGGAAAGGGTTTTCAGAGTTCGTCCAACAACTGCAGATTATATGAATAACAGAATCACGAAAGCCTTCTGTTCAACTGATGAAGCAATGCTTGCTAGAGTTTGGAGCTCATTTACTAGAACACTAGCAGCTTGTATGGAACATGATGATTACCTATTTGAGCATTTATAAGTAGCCTTTACTCAAAATTTTTACATTGTTTTCTGTTGATTATCCTTTCCTGTTCTTGTAAAGATTACCAGACTTGTTTCCTTTATGATGTACCCCTGTTTTTAATACAATTTAATTTTGGTGAATTATATTGATGTCAAATTTTACAACCTACTCAATTCCTTTTTTTTTTTTTTTTAAATCATGCATTTGAAAAAGTTGAATTATTGCCATTTGTAATTTGCAAAAAATCATAATAGGCGATGGAACATGTACTGCTAGTTCGCCTGCATCTCAAAAGATGCGCTAAAGCCTAAGGAATAAACTGAAAAAAAGTTGGTCGAGTTATCTAGAATTTTGTTGTGGGTCTATGCACGACACTATTCTAACACATAAATTGACAACTCAAAAACGATTGCAAATAAGTCTAAGAAACCTAGGTGCGTTATATCGACAACTTAGTGGCAAATCTAAAAATGTAACAAAAATGGGGGGTTGTGGTTGTGTATCTTATTTTGAGACATCCTGTATATAAATAGAAATATTTTTAGCATGTGCCTCATTGCTGGACTTATCGTTTAAAAAACAAACAAGTATATAGCTTGGATAGAAAAAAAGTTATGGAGCTTGCACGTACCCCTGGGTCACCCTGTATAATAAAAAAATTGTATTGGATTTTTTTTTTAATTGTAATGGAAAAATTACCCTTGTTAACCCTTTTTGCAAAGTTTTAATTGCAGATTTATGATCATCTGACAAAAATACGTGGGTACCACAAACACTCTACGCAAAGATTATATTTAGCGAGATAACTGAAAAAATTTACCTTTTTGTCGAATTTTTCTACACATTGTTGGTCTCACATTTGGTAGGTAATCCAACTCCTTCAGGGTTTTACAATCGGTTATGGCAAATGTTGTGTTATCGAAGGGGTCAGAGCATTTCGGATCAGCATCTGATCTACAGTCCCAACATTTTATTGATGAACCTGCAATGATGATTCATATTGTTGTTGCTCCAGTAAAATAGGAATGACTTTACTTTACATTATTTGATAGATCATTTAAAATGGGCGTAACCTAACCACAAAATGTTTTTCAGAAGAAACAAGAACTATTACAAAACTGAAGAATATTATATAATGTATGCCTATGAATACTAAATGCACAATTTTTAATTTCTTCTTATATATTAGTATGTTTAAAGAATTGCATTGATTAATACACGTTTTAACTTAAGTTAATAAAATACAGTACCTTCTTGAATAAAAATGGAAATGCAGATGACAATACAAAACACACATTTAACATTAAATTCCATTATAGATTGGTGGAGATTTCAGCTGAATTAATACTGATTCAAAATTATTAATTGATGATGAATTAAAATGAAAACAAAAACAAACGTTAACTAAATATTTTGCACAGACCACGCCTCACCCACAAAACACGGTGTTTTGTGGCCTCACCAGTTCTGTGTTCTGTGTTCGTTTCGTAGTAGTAGTAGCACGGAGCACGGAGTCAAAGATTAGAGGACGTCTAGATATAACCAAAGATTATTGTTGTACGAACAAGATCCCTCACAGAACAGTTAGCGAGAAAATGAGATGAAATCCTTGAAATTTACTACAATGTTTACATGTCTGTCAAAAATCAGATGACTGCCCGATTTTTCTTGAAGATCTGGTGATTTTTCCAAAGTGATTTCTTCGTAAACGGCCTTTTTGGGATCTTGGAAACTTCCACGAAGGAAGAAGAAAAGGTAGGAAAGTGGACTGATGTCTCTAGTCGATGAATTGACTTGAAAATTGAGGGCTTTGGAAAATTTCCCCGATGACATTGTTTCATTAAACTTTCCGATACAAACTATTACCAAGCCATTCACTGCCCATCTCTGCCGGACTATTACCTCTCTAACAACTAACAACCTAAACAAAATCAGAGAGTTTATTGTAGATATCATAAAATATGTTGATGAAGTTGAGAAATCGATGAATCATGGTCTGCGACAGTCTAGGCTGCTTCCAGCTATCTTAGAATGACTTATCCGGAAAAGGTGAGCCCTACTAACAAAGGCGAGTAGAGAAAACAATCTAAATCAGTTCTTCTTTTATTTTTCAGTAATACCCGCATGAGATAATCGGAAGAGGGGGATCTAAACCAAGAAGTTGGTCGGAAGAACAAGGCTCACTGTCAAGATCGATAAGGCTAATGACTATTATTAGTATACTTATAACTTTTTAATAAACACATGAATTTCACAAGTAAGCGTGGACTTTTCATTCTATGAAGATATCTTGACTTTGGCTAGTGAATTCCGAACCATCACAGAGGATTCCATGGCTCTTTAGAAAAAAATATCCACTATATTTAGAATTTTCCATCTCCAAATAAAATATACTTATAGTCAGAAGATTGTCATCTCATGGGCAAATGGAAGGTAGTTCAGAGAAGATACAAATTAATTCATACATATACGAGTCATTTTACTACGAAGATAATTGGAGTTCTCGCAAGAAGATGCCCAAAAGCTGAGACACTATCAGTTTTCACAATTTGGTTTCTTTCACTCAGATAGGACTCTAACCAATTGAAGCTTCGTCCTCTGAAGCTGTAGAGATGAAGCTTACGTAACAGTCAAAAGCTTTAGATATATCACACAACATCGCTCACTTCCTTCAGACTAGAATATAGATTTTTCAGACAGCGAATTTATCTATTGAAATTATTCATTCGAATGGGAATATTTTATATTGTGAAGTATGCCAACCAAAACTTCAAAAGTGAAGAAACTAGTAATAGAAGGACCAAGAAATTGAAAAAGTTACAGATAATACTGAAGCACAAATAATTCAAATGTAAGTTTGATATATTAGAAACATATTTTTTCAATGATGTATTCCTACCAAAATGAGTCATTACATCATTCAATATTCAAAGTTTATAGCACAAATATAAATATGAAGTAAAACATGCTTCAATTTTTCAGAAACTCCAAATTTAGGATTACTGATGGTATTGTCAGGATATGTCTGGGGATATTAAATCCCATTGTGAGTACTTTTTTTTTAAATAGCATATGATTTTGATCCACCCCATGTTTTCTGTTTCATGTATTGCTCACAAGAATGTATTCCTGCACAGTACTCACATTAAATCTCTTAATTGGCCCACGAGACAGTAGTACAATGTACAAATTGATTTCCCCGATATTTCAAAGGATGCCACAGATAAGAGGGGAAATTGAGGTATGCTGATCTTTGAAGGTAACATAGATGATGTCATAAAGGCGAGGAGAGAAAACAACCTAAATCAGCTTTTCTTTTCATTTTCAGTAACACCCGCATGAAATAATCGGAGAAGGAGGGGTATCTAAACCAAGCAGTTGGTCCGAGAAACAAGGCCTACTCTCAAGATCGATAAGGCTAATGACTATTATTAGTATAATTATCACTTTTTAATAAACACATGAATTTCACAAGTAAAAGCGTGGACTTTTCATTCTATGAAGATATCTTGATTTTAGCTAGTAAATTCCGAACAATCACAGAGTTTTCGATGGCTCTTTAGAAAAAATTATCCACTATATTAAGAATTTTCCATCTCCAAATCAAATATACTTAAAGTCAGAAGATTGTCATCTCATGTGCAATTTTTTTTAACAAAATTAAACATAAAAGTAATGATAAAAATATTTGACTTGCTAGTTACAAGATAAATTACAATCACAAGTTGAAAAAAATGATTACAATGGGCAAAGGTAGTTCAGAGAAGATACAAATTAATTTATACATATACGAGTCATTTTACTACGAAGATAATTTGAATTCTTGCGATAAGATAGTCGTGGTGTCTGCCAAAATAGTGAACATGTCTTAATTTGCCCAAAAGCTGAGAGACTATCGGTGTTCACAATTTGGGTTCTTTCACTCAGATAGGACTCGAACTAATTGAAGCTTCGTCCTCTGAAGCTGTAGAGATGAAGCTTACGTAACAGTCAAAAGCTTTAGATATATCACAAAACACTGCATCGCTCACTTCCTTCAGACTAGAATATAGATTTTTCAGAAAGCGAATTTATTTATTGAATTTTAGATCTTTAGCAACTCTGCTAGACATACTAGAATTATACCGTTTTTAAAGTTAGGTTCCGTTTTGTCCCTGGAAAACTTAGGTCCAAAGTTTTGGCGCTTTCATAGTGACAAAAACACAGTCCTTTATGGGATTTTTTGTGTATGCATTAACTTGTCTAGTATATAAATCACTACACTCAACAATAACCTGTTTTCATCACATTTTCGTCAATCCTAGCGAAGTATCCATGGAATAGATAGCTTGTCATGAAGAACTTAGCAAGAACCATAAAAAATGTAATAATGTATTCATCTGAAACCAAAGTTTGAATAGTTACAATCTAATGTAGACCTTTTTAGTTCGATCGTCAATTGAAATTTCATGCCTATAAAAATGAGAACATATTCTCTTAATATTTCATCCCATTCGAAAATCTTGATATTTCCTATTTCCTACATTTTTTTAATACGAAAACACCCGAAGGTCCGAAGCGTTTTCTCGTGTACGATCCCCGACACCTGATGTCACATGACAGGTTTTCCTGACTCCTAATTGGCTAAACCACATCTATACCAATCTCTGATTTAATGAATGAAATCAAAAGTGACAGCATTTGGAGGATTTTGATACGATTTTACTATTTCATTCATGAATAGGGTAAGTGATTTCTCTTGTTACTCTACTCTTTGATATAACCTCCGTGCTCAATGGTAGCCTTAGATCATGTATGATCTAAGGTGGTAGCAATTCAAAAGATCAGGGTCATCATGCGAGACTTTTTGATTGTACTCAAAAGACAGACGAAAATGTGCAATTTCACTAAAAATATGTTAGAATTCATGAACTCCAGTTGTATCTTGTCAGCCACCACAATGTCCATTGGTTGAGAAGTAGTACTATGAATTGTATGCAATGCAATTTGAGGACCATATGGTTTTTAGGTAAATTTAATGTGAATTCGAAATTCATAGTCAACCAGCTGGTACCCACGACTTCGTACGCGTGGAATTTGTTTTTTTTTCTAATTTTATTTATCTAAGTTATGCTTGTGACTCTGCCCGCTTCACATTATGCCGTTATCCCGTTTCCCATTATTTCGTTTTCCGTTATCTCGTTAACCCGTTTCCCGTTATCCCATTATGCCGTTACGAGAGTTTCAGCAGAATATCTGTTTTTCCATTTTCATGGTGATCGGTGGAACGGTATAGAAGTTGGTGCGCTAGCATAAAAACTTTCTACATGAAAAAACACTCAGATGTGCCAACTTCCATGGTGATTGGTCGAACGGTGTCGAAGTTCATCAATCTCATACATATATATCAACATCCATTTTTATTTACACAGAAGATATATCATATATCAAGTCTGACAATGGACAGATCATATATGCTACGCTACATACGGCATCATGTAGCATTAGGCATTTATTTTTAGAATAAAGAATTTTGTTTGGAGGATTTGGCAACCCCACTTTTCAGTAGCTTACCTGCGAATGAAATCGAAAGAGTGTCAAGAGTCGGTCGGTCCTGAGATGATATATTTATTTTCATATCGGTAATTATAATTTTTTCCGGTGACATTCATTACGCAGTATTGGCATTTCAAGAGAAGCGATACGCACTCTGGTAGCTCTAATGTAAACTAGTTTCTGCCACATTGTTTTCTAACCACACTTTCGTATCGTTTGTTTACCATTGATTTTTATCAATATAGTGCCTTTCTTTAAACCGTTTTCGTTTGATCTTCTTTTATCATTTGTTATTGTTATATTTTACTTGTTGTTAGTTATAATTTAGTGTTAAGAAATTGCCTTTTCAAAGGCAAAGCGACCCCTCCGCTCTGATAATGGCGTCTAATAATGATTATTGTTCTGTGCCACAGTGCAATTCCTGGGCCAAGAAAGACACTGAAAAGAAATGAATTTTCCATAGATTTCCCTAAGAAAATGACAGAAGGGTTTATGTTGAAACGGAGATGGGACAAGAATTAATCTCAAAAAGAAAAGCCTGGATATTAAAGTTTCGGATTGGCAAACCAATCAACAAATTCATGTAAGGGTGTTCGCTCCATTTCAAGCAAGAAGATTATATTAACAAAGGTAGGTAGGTATGTTGTTTTTATTTACTTATTCACTCAAATATAATTTATTTATAGGTGAAAATACAAAACGAGGTCGTATATTGAAAAAAACATCTGTATCATCTCAGAATCTGCCTGCATCTGTTGTAACACTAAGTATGAGGAATGTAGCCAAGTGGGAACAAGTAAGGAAAGGAGCCAGAGCGACAACGACATATGAAATGTGTTTACATCGGCCACCAGCTCCTGATTTGCAAGAACAAAACATTTTCATAATTTTAATGAACCCTTCTATAATTTTGAGTTCTCCACTCACTTGATGAGGCTCGGATTGCAGAGCGCTTGTCTGGAGACAGAGAGCACACACTTTTGTCACTGAAGAGTTCCATTCGGTTTTCCATATAATATAATATGGTCTGCATTGAGGACCTCTTCACCTTCTACTACACACCGAGAACTTTCGGTCCCTTCAACAAACCTCAGAAATTCCAATAAACCTAATTTTAATTGGACCATTTGTCTTTGTTTCTAAGATGACGATTAAAGTATTTTATCACTAGCTTTGTTCTAACACTGTAACTATTAACACCTCAACACTAATCCTTACACCAATGATTATTATATCTAAATGAACATTAATAAAAGGTAAAAGTCATCCGAATCACAGTTTCAACAACGTTTAAAGGGCCTAAACCACGCTTCAAATACTCTAAATACGAAATGAACAAAGTAAACAATGAAATCGATATGGAAGAAAAAGTAAGGTTATAAATCAATGTGGTAGAAAGTACTTCATCTGCCGCCGCCGGTAGCGCTACAATCTTAATTTGAAATCCCAATTGTCAATCTTAAATATTTATACGGTGTGTGGTGTTTTCCTTTTTCCCCCTTTTCCTTCCCAAAGCCGTTTCCACCACCAGACGAAATCGAACAGGCGAACTCCGTATTAAGAAAAGATAAGAATTTTCATCATATTTCTCACAAAATATTATCCCTTTTCTAAAATATTTTGTTTTGCACATGAAGATTAAAATCTAGAAAGCTCAACAACCAACTCAGAAATTGAGGAAATGTTCAATATTTCTAATAATCCGTTATTGAAAACTTCAATTTTTTATCACATTCCAAAACGTACTCCTAGCGCCTCTGAATGGCGTATGCATCGTTACTCCACACAGTTCAAAGTTTCACTACTAGTTGCTTCGAACTGTCAATTATAATTTCATCTGTTTTCGTGTATATGTTTTACTAATATTTTTATTATCATAGTATTTTGAACTGCTAGTGGAACATTACATTAAAATCGAGTTGAATTTATGTTTGGGTTGTAAGAAATAGTATTTATTGTCTATCAATCTTCCTGAAAAACCACAATTGGCGCTAGTGTTTGGTATTTGAGTGGCGGTCAAATCAAGTTTAAATTGAGAAATACCTTCAAATTTGAAAATGAAAAAAATGGGATTTGAGAAATTATTTTCACAAAATGTAATCTCTGAGTACCGAACTGAGGCAAAGAAAAATTAAAATAAAATCATGCGTAGAATGATAACTTAGACTGGGTACCGATTCAATCACTTGGCTACAAAAGGAGTTTCAACGAATTACAAAATGTGCAGAGATGGAAATGGGAAGAGAAGCGATAACAAAGGAAATGAAAGCCCAAATATTCCAGGGACCCAATTCTTGAATTTGCAGGAAAATATTCTCTAGATAATATGACGTCATTTTCTCTCAATACTGGATTTAGCTATTCTTGACACTTATTCCTTTCAAAATTGTAGGAGTACTTTATCCAAGTTTTCACTAGGAGAAATCGAATTCACTGGTGAGATTGACTGGGTGAACACGTTTCACAATTCCTGGTGTTGGTTTTTTGCGATTTGATATTGGACTGTTTTTATTTCTCATTTTTGGTAAAACGGGAAATACACACGCTGGAAAAATGGAAAATGCGAGAAGGATGTTCGTTATCGAGAATATGGCCAACGCGGAAGAGCAGCTTTTGCAAGAGCGTGAACGGTTTTTATATCAGAATCCATTCCAATCGCTGGACGAGCCAATAAACACAACTGATATTTCATCCAAACAAAAACTGACAAAGAGACTTACTGAGTATAGTAAATCCACGTTACACTCAACAACCACTAACATCCCTTTGAGAAACTATAAATGAAAATAACCGTAGTCCATGCTGACATCTAACTGGTCACTCGCTAATACTGTTGATTGCAATATTTGAATCAAATTATTTGCAATTGACTGTTTTACTTCTACCTCTTTTTTCAGTAAATCTAATTTATGTCTCTTCATTTCAAGTTTCTGTGTATAATATGAGTCCATATACTAATTTTCTTTCATAATACTATTATTTTATTTGTTGATCCCTTTCTGCTGCTTCAGCCATTTTTCTCGATGCTTCCAAAGAGTTATCATAAATTTTAGTTTTGCTAAATCTTTTGTTTTTTTTTCTTGTGTAATTATGTTCACATTATTTTGTTTTCTCTTCGCTCCCCACATCATCCACCCCTCGGATCAAAATAATTTCACTTGGTGCGTGGGCTGGTCTGTTTTACTTCCAGTCATGGATATATTTTCAGGTTCTCCCTATAAATAATGAAATCATATAATTCTACTAGAAAATTAACTATATAGAATAACCTACATCATTTACTTACTTCAGTCACAATCGATTCTGAGTTATCTGGGTAACCCTGCACTGCTGTTTCACCAAGTATGTTCATCAATTTCTCTTCCGAACTTGACAATATTACATTGGGTAGGGGTGGACCACCACCTGTGCCTGATGTGATGTTTTTTATTTTCAAATCCTGCCATGTCTAAGTGCAAAAATATCAATGAATGCTGCATATTCGATATAAGATACATACCTTTCTCCACATAATTCCATTTTTATTTGCACCGGGAATTGCATTCAATTGTACAGCAATGCTGTCCCAGCGATCTTTTGCTGCCTTATGGGTGAATGTATTGGAAAATTTGCCGTCTTTTAGTTCTTCATCATTTTCAATAATATCTATCGAAAGGGTTTTTTGTTTCTCACTCTCAGAAGTTCGCTTTGCCATTTCAAAATTCGTCAAATCAGTACATGAATTCAAACGAATAAACCCCCCCACATTCAAATGCATAATTTACAGTGGTAACAATAAAACCTGTCGCTTTCTAAGAATGTGATTGGTTCAAATATAAATTCTACCGAAATCATACTAGACATACGTCACTTATATAGTTCCGTTTGGAAACACATAAGAATAACTATTCCTATGTTTCATATTTCCCAAGAGAATTTGA
Source organism: Gonioctena quinquepunctata (assembly GCA_018342105.1). Taxonomy (NCBI): domain Eukaryota; kingdom Metazoa; phylum Arthropoda; class Insecta; order Coleoptera; family Chrysomelidae; genus Gonioctena; species Gonioctena quinquepunctata. The sequence continues at coordinate 94,407 of JAFIRS010000628.1, read as the reverse complement.
AAGTGTGAAATAATTCTCTGGAGAAAAATTTCCTGCTATATCAAGAATTGACACCCTGTGGTATATGAAATTAAAAATGATCAAACTGTTGAAAAATGCATAGAAAACCATCAGCGATATATCAAACTAAACTGAATGGCACAGGGCCACAGTCCATGCGATGAGATGCACCTATTGAAGAAGTGGAGAATGTGAAAGTATAGAACTAGAAGTTGGGTGGAAATCCAATACCCCAGGGACCCAATTCTTGAATTTGCAGGAAAATATTCTCTAGAGAAAATGACGTCATTTTCTCTCAATACTGTGTCAAGAATAGCAAAATCCAGTATTAAGAGAAAATGACGTCATTTTCTCTAGATAATATTTTACTGCAAATTCAAGAATTGGGTCCCAGAAGGGACCCAATTCTTGAATTTACAGAAACATATTTTCTCTAGAAAAAAATGGCATAATTTTCTCCCAATAGTTGATTCCTTTCAAAATTCTTACGATGTTATATTTAATTTTTTGTGTTTGTTATTCTTGACAATATCGTATCAGAATCCATTTGAATCGCTGGACGAGACATTATTTACAAAGAACTTTCGTTTGAATAAACAACTGGCAAGGTATCTATAATAGGTGTGTTGAACCCTTTCTGATGGATGCTGCATATTCGATATAAGATACATACCTCTCTCCATATAATTCCAGTTTTATTTGCAACGGGTATCACATATTCAATAGGTATCGCACATGTTGCCAACATAAAAAACCTTCAGAAATGTCTGCCTCTCCAATTGTAATAATTTAATCACAAACTGAATATGCTGGATCGGTATTTTCAGTCCCAAAGTGTTCATATTTTTGTATATAAAACAGGGAATTTTCACGAGTGTTGGTGCCTGTCCCAATCTGATCCGTGCTTTCGTGCATTATCGACTGTCATCTGCCACGATACCATTTGAACCTTGACGCAGAAGAACGCCACTTCTTTCTCTTGTTGCTTGACTTCTGTTGTTATCACTTGTTATGTATTCTCTTATTCAATCTTTTTTTCACAAAATATGTTTTGCGCTACCAACTGTTCACATTTTTAGACACAAAATCTCTATGAATGACACATTTGATATAAGAAATATATAAGCGGTTCATGACCAAGAATAATTGAATTGGTATATCAAATTGGCGATTTTTCATATCACCAAAGCCGAACAATTGCCATTGGAGAGGCAGAAACTTTGAAGGTTTTTTTTTAAGTTGGCAATTTCTGCGAGACTTCCCTATTTTGCCACATATTTGTAACCACTCTGCCCAGGGATCTTTAGCTGCCTTATGAGTGAATGCATTTGACGTTTTTTAGTTCATTATTTTCAATAATATATATGTATCAAAAGTATTTTTGTTTCTGGCTCACAAATTTATCTTTGCCATTTCAAAATTCGTATCAGTACAAGAATTCAAACCAATAAAACCCCCCATTCGAATTCATAATTTATAGGGGTAACAATAAAACCTGTCGCTTTCTGAGAATATGATTGGTTCAAATATAAAGTCACTTATATAGTTCCTTTTTGGAAGCACATTCCTAATGGACTGCCCAAGTTGCAACGTCAAACACGATGGGCTGAGTTTGCGAACCTTTCCATTGAAAATGCAATTGCATGTTAAATGCCCCTAAGGAATTTTTATTTTTTATTTTATTCGTGATTGTGTTATAAATTGAAATATTAATATTTTGTTATAGTGAGACCAAATTCAGGATTTCCCATAATATTTCATCGAGGGGTAAGGGTTATAACATATTTATGGCTAATTTAAAAGAGTTGAGGATATGACATTGTTTTGTTCTAATTCAAAAATAATTAAATTTAGGACTAAGAATTTCTTACTGGCATTTTTTGTTCTGAAGCTTTCTAAGTATACTCTTTATCTAAAACGGATATGTTGTAATGTCCAAACAGAGCCAGTGTGCATGGCGATGTGGTGACATTTTATCCCCTTGGGGCAAGAACAAGTAGCAGAGGTAATATCAGCTGATTTACTCAGTGTTATCTACAATATAAACATGTTCATTATACTTTTTATATTTCATGCTAGCATGTATTTCTCCTCTGATAATCATCAAATTGCATTATTTTGCAATGGTTGGAACCATAGACAAATTAAAAATAAAGAGACTGTTTGAAACATTGGCGATCTTGACCACCAAGTTTTTGGTACGGCCAGTCGCGCATGGAGGCGCTGCCTGCAATCGACAGACGACTGATGACATGGTAATTTTCCAATTTCGACAATTGTCAGAAAATAGAAGTTTATTGTTTACACATGTATTTTTCATTATGACAAACCACGCAATAATTTCAGAATAATTCTTCTAATGTTGTCATCGAAAAATTAATGACAGAAATTATACTATGGTTGAATTAGGAAGCCAACGTCGAAAATAGAATGTTTTGTTATTCGAGTTGTCGCTGAAATTCCTGGAAATATTCTATTACAAGGTAAAATATATTCTGCTTTTCATAACTGATACCTACTTATTTCCATCCATCAGTTGCATAAATGTTTTTACAAACTGATACTTATTTCCATCCATCAGTTTCCATTTCCTATCACCAATTGAGGAAGTACCTACGAAGATTATCATCAAACTGGAGTATTTGTTATACCTACTAGTTCTCCTTTGTGCTAATAAATGAACAAAATTATTGAAGGTTTGTTGTATGTAGGTAATTTGTTTTTGGTTGATTTGATGATAAGACTGAAGAATATTTTTAATTTTGTTGTTCTTCAGAGTTTTATTATTGTTTTGTCTGTAGTTGTACCTTGTCCTAGATACAATAAAATGTGTTTTTTATAGTGTTCAACTTATTATTCTTGTTTAATGAGAACTTTAATTTTGTTCTTGGTATCATGAAACAAAGATTTATTTTGAAACTTTATTTTAACCACGAACGAACTAACAGATTCTACGAATCGATTTCTGTATATATTTTATTGGTGATCGATTTGCCATTCCTGTATTTCATATGATACAACCATTCATATGAAATACAGGAATAGCAAATCGATCACTTATGAAATATATACCATATCAATCATATAAAAGTAACACCTTTAAAAAACACCCTATATCAATCGGTAACTGAAGATAAATCTGTTTTACCAACTGTACTAACTCAGTTCAGCCAGTTGCGAGATATGTCGCCACTGTCTGAACGTGGTGCCAACTTTTACTGCAGGTTTGACAACTCTCTTTATTTTTAGTTTCTCTATGGTTGGAACCCACTACATTTTCTCCTTTTTTAATTATTTTATTGTAATTTTCCAGGAACTCGTTTATGCTAGAAAGGTGTATAACGTATTCTAAGCTAGAGTTCTGAATATAAAACAAAATATTTAAGCAAAACTTACAGAATAACAATCGAAACCAATCAATGACACATAACCTCAACTCTTCTAAATAAGCCATAAATATGTTAAAATCCTTACGTCTCTACAAAATATGATGGGAATTCCTAAATTTGACCTTACTTTAACAGAATTTTAGTATATCCATCCTTATTTATAACACAATCACGAATAAACTGAAAAATAAAAATTCCTTATGGGCATTTAACATGCATTTGCATTTTCGATGGAAAGGTTCGCTTATGACGTCGTTTTATGACGCCAGACTTAGGTAGTCCATTCGTCCAAGAATAACTATTCCTACGTATCATATTTTCTAAGAGAATTTAAAAGTATGAAATATTTCTCTGGAAAAAAAATTCCTGCGATTCCAAGAATTGAGCCCCAGGTTAAGCCACAGAACTCAAACCTCAAGTTCTGTGAGTTCTTTCATCTGCAGCAAAGTCAAAGAATTGTAATTATAATATACTGACTATAATTACAATTCTATTAGCGAAGTATAACACGGAGTTACCCTGAAACTGGATCCTGGATCTATCTCTTTTTTAAACACAATGCAGGAAACACTTTAACCTTTGTCTACATTATACTACAATACACATATTCAGGTGGACTTGTACCACATTTAAAAAGAAATCGATCGACGAGTTACGTGAGTAAAACACAAGGATAAACTGTTTTCAGTTCTCAAATTTATCAGACTACGAAGATGCTAATTAGGTTTGTTCGTTTGTTTTGTATCAAATGAACGCAGTTTGTTAGATCTGCGTTACATAAACGAACGAACCTATTACTACTAGGCTAAATAGTTTAGTAAATTACCAAAATAATAAACAATAAACACGCGGAACACGCCTATTTCACTGGAGTTAAAAAATTAGTGCCTTATAATGTTGACTAGATTATTTTTTTTCTATATTGGAATATTCACGATTCTATCAATCTTTAGGATAAGTAAGTTTTCTCAATTATATACATTGTGGTAAAATAGCTGATTTCCTTGTGGATATATCCTTTGTAGGTGAAGCAGTCAGATGTTTTCAATGTGGCTCAAATGAGGACGGAAAATATGAGGACAACTGTGGAGCTTACAGAAAATTCGATAAACGAAGTCATATAGCCATCGAATGCAATAGCGAGGAGAGTCATATGCCTGGATCATTTTGTATGAAAGTTACCCAACAAAGCCCTAAAGGTTTTATATGTAAGTATTCAACTACTGCTCGTTTTTCTGTTCATGCATTCTATCGATTTTATTTACATTTCAACCAATGAAAATTATCTTTTGCTCATAGACAATCGGATGAGATAAGGGGCCATTCATTAATTATGTAACGACAATTATGTCAATTTTTGACCTTCCCTACCCCCTTGTAAGAGCACATAAGATTTTTCGGACTCCCCCTCCCCCTTCTTACATAAGATTTGATCTGGTTTTAGAAAAGGATTGCACATTTTGACTTATAAATATATTATATATATATATATATATATATATAAATAATGACATGAACAACTTCTCCGCCAATATTATTGAAAAATTAATTGCTAACATTCCCCCATCATGTAAAAAAGGGTCAGATTTGTTGAATATCTCTGTTAAAGATTCAGTTTTTTTAAGACCTACAAATGGAACAGAAGTTTTCAGCGTGATTTCATCACTTAAAAATTCAAAAAGCATGGACCCTTACAATATTAGTCCAACAATTATAAAAATTGTTAACGATATGATAACTGAACCCATTGTTCATTTAATAAATGTATGTTTCTCAAATGGAGAATTTCCAGATTTTTTAAAGCTGTGCATAGCCACACCCATACACAAACAAGGTGATATAAATGACTGCAATAATTACAGGTTTATTACTATAACTCCTGTATTGTCTAAAATTATCGAAATAATTTTAATAGAGAGGCTTATAAATTATCTAGTAGGAGGAGGATATATAAGTGAAAGGCAGTATGATTTTAGGAAGTTACATTCAACCACTCAAGCCGTAACAGACATTATTCATATAGTAGCAAAAAATAAAGATTTGGGTATAGTAACCAGAGCTATGTTATGCGACCTTTCGAATGTTTTCGATAGCGTATGCCACGACATGCTTCTAAATAAGTTAGAATAATATGGGATAAGAGGTTCAGCAATAAACTTGTTAAAATCATTCTTTCGGTAGAAGGCAATCTGGTAGAAGGCAATATATTGTCTACAACAACACTACATCTGATATACAGGTAATCAAACATGGGGTTCCCCAAGGATCTGTGTTGGGTCCTCTGCTGTTCATTTTATACATAAATGATTTACCATTATATGTTGACATTGCGGATACTTTTCTTTATGCAGACGACGCCTCTTTTATAATTGAATCAAGTAATACAGGTAGACTAGAAGAGTTATCAAAAGAAACTCAAGAAAAATTTGAACAATACTTCAATGCAAATGTATTGTGTTTGAGTAATGATAAAACTAAAATCATAGATTTTAACAAAAGAACGAATAATGATAACGAAAAAAATGTGCGTTTACTAGGATTTCATATAGACAGCAATCTCAGCTGGAAAACACAAATTACAGAAATCAAAAAGAAACTGTCTAAAGGTCGCTTTGCCCTGAGGAGAATGAGAAGCGTGGTAAGCAAAGATGTACTTAGAATTGCATATTTCGGTCTTATACAATGCCATTTGCAATATGGGATATTATTATGGGGATCAGTATCAGCAGCAAATTATGTTTTTATATCCCAGAAAAAAATTATCAGAGAGATGGTTCGAGCTAATTTCAGAGATCATGCAAAACCTTTATTTATTGATTTAGAGATTCTTACGGTACCATGTCTATATATACTTGAAGCTATCTTATACGTACATATAAATAAAGATAAATACACTACTGGGGCACTTATACATGATTACAATACTAAAAGCAAAGAGGTCATTAGAACAGCAAAAACGAAATTAGTAAATACCGAAAAACAAACCGAAGTATTATATGGCAAAATATATAATATGCTTCCAAAAGAATGGAAAAACTATAAAAAAAAAATTGTGGTGAAGCAGGCTCTTTTGAGCCAAGCATTTTACTCAATAAATGGGGTTTTTGATGCAGTCTGGCCAGTTGATTAAAGGCACTAAGGAAATTGTTTCAATTTTAAATGTGTTTTTTAAGAATATGTGTTTAATATATTTTTAGGTTACTTAGCTATATTTGTAATGCCATTTGTATACCTTTTCTATTTTTTATGTGTCTAAACAAATTATGTGTGTTTGTTTTCAAGTGTACATAATATTGTAACATAAAGACCAATAAATTCTTATCTTATCTTATTTTATCATAAGAATGGCTTTTACCCCCCTCCTCTCGAGATAAGGGCAGGTGGAGATTTTGAGACTCCCCCCCAGGATCCTTACATAATTAATAAATGGCCCCTAAAGGATTGAAGTGACAAAATGGCCTTTAGGGAAAATCCACAGATTTGTGAATTGTAAAATTTTTTTTTTGTAAATAAACTAGCCTCCCTAAGCAAAAAAAAAAATCCTGTGGTCTGTCATAAAAAAAAAATGTATGCCGGTAAATATCTAGTAATCCTACTCGCACGATTTGGGACATCCTGTTTGGTGAAACTATTTTATTTTCGTCTTTTGAACACGAATCCGAAGTCAAACATGGCATTTCTAATACTTTCAGAGATAGATACGAGCTTCTAGAAGTACAAAAGGCATTCTTTTTCAGCACTATTTGTGGCCACCAAAAACACTCACCATTCCTCCTTCTTTTAACAAAAACACGCCCCTATTCACGTGATTTTTGTATTTTATATAAACTGCTGTTTTCTAAAATATCCACTTTTCTTCAGAATGTTAATACATACCACGATTCTTACTTTCCGCAATATTCATTATGGATGAAAGTTGTTGTAATATGTGTCTTCAGAACTCACTAAATTCCTAATCATAATTACATAAGCTCTACTGTACATTGAGAATCATTGTTGTGATATACGGGAATTTCAATGAAAATTTTACGAGCGAAGAGAGCAAAACAAATGTACTAATAATAATAATAATATTCTTTATTTCATGTGAACATTTCTATATACAACACAATATATACATATGTATGGTACATACAAACATTGAAAGAAAAGACGTCTAATAAAAAACAATAATTTTAGTGATTTGTTTCAAAATATTCTTTCAAATCATATGGTTCCAGATTCAACAGAAGTTGTTTCACTTTATTCTTGAAGATACTATGTGTCGTGATAGACTTAAGACTGTTCGGTAATTTATTAAATATTCCGATGCACATATATGAGGGATTTTTTTCTGTGAGTGTTAGTCTGTGTATAGGGAAGTTAATATTAAGTGTTCGTGTATTATAGTTGGGATTCATGTAATTTTCTGTGAAAACCTCCTTGTGCTTATGTAAAAATGTTAGACATTCGAATAAATATAGTGCAGAGACTGTTAAAATTTTTTTTTCTTTGAATAAACCTCTACAGGATTGTCTGAAGGGCATTTTATAGATAGTTCTCAAAACTCTTTTTTGTGCAATGAATATTTTTGTAGATTAGGTTCTGTTCCCCAGAACATAATTCATATCTCAACACTGACTCAAAATTTGCATGGTACAGAATTTTAACAGTTTTTCATTCATGTATTTTGATGTCATTCTGATTGCATAAATGACCTTGTTCAGTTTTTGATAAACGGAATCGGTCTGCCTATTCCATTTCAGGAAATTATCTATATATACTCCTAAAAATTTTGTGTATTCATTGATTTTGTTTCATCGCCTGCCAGCTTATACTCAACGGTTTCTCTTTTCTACACCTGTCGGTACTAAAATCATCAAATTTGTTTTATTTGCATTCAACAGTAATTTATTTTATCGAACCAATTCTTGCTCTTGAGAAAAAACATCTCCCTGGCTTATAAGGTCATCGCTTTCTTCAGCACCAATTATTAAATTTGTGTCATCTAGTAATTTACTACAGTTTCCTACGTTCTGGGCAATGGTGCATAAATCATTCAAGTAAATTATGAATAAAATCGGCCCTATTACACTCCCCTGTGCAATTCCTGTTGTGTTAATCAATAAATCTGATTTTTGAAACCCCACCCTTTGTGATTGTTACCCTTTGGGCTCTTGAAGATAGGTACGATCGAAACCAGTTGTGTGCTTTTCCTCGGATTCCATAAGTTTCAAGTTTTTCCAACAGATTCTCTTGATTCAACGAGTCATATGCCTTCGATAAATCTAGGAAAATGGCTAGTGCTTGGTTGTTATTCTCAATTAAATCTAAAATACTTTTGGTGAACTGGAAAATGGCGGTTTGGGTCGACCTACCCTTCAAATATGCATGCTGGGTATTTGTAAAGAAATTTGTAACATTCAAAAAGTAAGTCAGTCTAGAGCACATCGCTAACTCAAATAATTTTGAGAAGCCTGGTAGCAGATTGATGGGCCTGTAGTTTTCTATTAGCTGAGGATCCCCTCTTTTGAGGAGAGGTTTAATAAGAGCTTGTTTCAATTTTTTGGGAAATACACCTTGTCTGAATGAGCTGTTGATGAGAAATAAGAGAATTTCACAAATTTCTGACACCGCCAACTTAACAATACTCAATGGGATCTCGTCATCTCCACTGCTGTGTTTGTTCCTGAGAGATCTGGCGAGTTCAATGATCTCTTCAGGTGTTGTCGGTCTGAGAAGCATTAACCTGTCATTTCTCACCAGCAAACTCACATCAAATGGGACGTTTTCCAGGTTTTCAAGCATTTCTGAAACTATTTCATTAAAATATATATTAAATTCATTAGCTACAGTTTCAGGTTCTCCATCAATTTGACATTCATTCCTTTTTGAATTTTTTCCGTTTATTTCATTACAAATGGCCCACATGGTTTTATTCTTATTATCAGATTTATTTACCCTTTCTGTATAGTGCTGGGACTTGAGTTGTCTGAGAAGTTCATCGTATTCTTTTTTGCAGTTTTTATATTGATCACGAAACATAGGATTCTGTTTACTGAGTGACAAAAATATATCCAAACGCTTTTTACAGTCTGTTACTTCTTGATTTTGTGGAAAGTGTTTATGTTTTTTATTTTGTACCAGCTTTAAAGGAAAGCATTCACAGAAAATGCCATGAAAAATTGACATGAATGTATCCCATTGTTTATTAACGTTATTTTGTACATCAAAAACCATTTTCCAATCTTGTTCGTTAAGCCTCAGCTTAAAGTTATCTTTAGCTGTCTTGCTAAAAAATCTACTATATTTAGGTATAATTTTACAATATGCTTCAATTTCAAAGGTAATTTTTTGAGCTTGATGGTCTGGGATATGCAGTTCTAATACTTCTGTGTTCCATGTTTCTAGATTTGTGAATATATTATCAATACATGTTTTCGAGTGTGCCGTTACTCTTGTGTATTCATGGATAGTTTGAATCAAATTAAATGAGTTCATCAACGATATAAATTCGGTTTTCAAGTTATTTTCATCCCTCATTTCTATGTTCATATCGCGACTAAAATTATATTAGTATTCTCTTGAAACTTCTTATTAAAAGTTGTTCCATTTTTTCAAAGAAAATTGGTATGTTTCCATTTGGAGGTCGATAAATACAAATAATGATATATGTTTTGTTCGAACACACACTTTCGGTCACAGCACATTCAAAACTTCCCTGTTCTGAACACTTCGATAATTTTTCCCTTGGTTTTCCTTTGACTGTATTGTGTAAATAGATCGCTGCTCCACCATATCCTTCAGGTCTGCAGTAACTAGAAGCAAGTTGGAAGTTGTTTATAGATATATTTTCCAGTCTGTCTTTTGTTTGCCAATGTTCGGTTAGGCATAATACCTTACAGTTTGACTGAATATGTAAACTGTTTTCTATTCGATCTACTGCATTTCCAATAGATTGTACGTTTTGATGAATCACGCTGATAGTTTTGTGTTTTTTGTGTGTTTCTTTGCTCTGCTGGGCCTCGTGTGTTTCATTTTCTATAAAAAATCTCCACCTAGTTGGTTCAGAAAGTCTTTGTGCTTTGTGAAGTCGAATCTTCTAATACCTACTCCGCTTGGCCAGAAATCTGGTTTGTACATCTCATCCTTTTTCGATAGTGGTGCTGTTACTACATATCTTCGTAGTCGATCTTCTGTGGTTGGGATTTCTTTCACACACACTCCATTTATATAACCTGGTTTTTTGGTAATATAATCTTTTATCTTTTCTTCTGTAGCAGCCCTCTTCACTCTGTATAAATAATGCCATACTTTTTGCTCTGGTCCTGAGAACTGGGAAATATCGTCGCTAGGACCTGTGCCAATGTTCTTTTTGTATACTCTATTTTGTTTGTTTTGTTTTCGATACGTGACTTCCACTTCCACTAATAGATCTCTTAAAACAGTTCAAAATCGACCAATAAGTTATGCAGCCACCAGAAAAGTGTCCTGACAATATATTCACAAACATTAAAAACTGAAAATTAGAAGTCCTTAGTGCACCACTGTCAGACAGACCATGATCCTCAATTATTAACAGACAAAATGAAAAGTCATAAGAAGGAATATATCAACTATGAACTAAACTTCTACAAAGGCTCAATCGAATCAACACCCGAGAAAAAAATCATGAGACATTTATAAGACCTTTTAATTACTCTTTTCCTCTAACTGAATCTAAATCTGTGAGAAAACCATACTACTGTAAATACTGGAGAACCCCTGAAATTTATGAACTCAAGCAAACTGTTCAACTTACACACGACATGCCAAAAAAACCAAGTGATTTTAATAAATCACAGTATGAAGCTATAAGGAAAAGATACAACCTAGCATTGGCAGAAGCAAAGAGAAACCACTACTATAATCAAATAAATCTAATAACAAAAATAAAACCATATGGAAAATTATAAATAGTGAAGGAGACAATGTTGACACGTTCACTGCTCATGCCGACACTGTGTTGATATGAGCATTTTTATGAGCATATGTGTCGGAGGAGGAAACATTTTATTATATCACATGCAAAAGGCTGAGTACTGCAGATGAACTTTCGCCGACGTAGAAGCACTTTCAAAGAGGTTGGAATTATTCAAGTTCAAGCGTGGTTCTAAATTTCAATGACTGAGGATCCCACAATGGCAGATGTTGCGGCTCTTGACCAATCAGGATCAAAAAGAACAAAAATCAGAGACATGAAACGATTAACTGAAGACCAAATGCTTACATTAGCTTTTTTTCCGAATCGGAAGAGGAGGCTTACCAAAACTCCGGTAATTAATGGAATGGTGCAGAGTTTGCAGCGGACTTCTAAGAAAACGCTGAGGAAAATAACATCACTCAATGTGACCCTGAACTTTCTGCTAAAGAACCAATTGTGCAATATAATTATAAATTGGGTGGAAAACCCTTCAACAATGAAAAATATTCCATTTGTTGTGAATAATGAGAAATAAATAGAATTCATGACCACAACTATGCGTCAGTGAGGGCTTCACATAAAAAACTAATCTCAGCGCTCACGACGCATTGGTATGCAGCACCAGGGATGCCTCTCTAATATTCCATGAACAGCAAACGTGTTGTAACCAGAACTCAACACGAATTTGATGTAGTCATTTTCAATTAATTCTTCATCGATCATGCTGAAGATATTGTTGATGATATCGGGATCCAAGAAAATACTTCAATTATTCATAAATTCAATAAATTACCAAATTATTTTTTATGCGGCCTTTCAACGAAGATGAAATCATCTCAATTGTCACTAATCTTAAAACCAAGAATACTCGAGACATATATGTACTAAACTGTTTAAACAGTGTACATCACTTTTGATCAAATCTCTCACTTTCATTATCAACAACTGTCTTTCTGATGGAATATCTCCATCTCTGCTCAAACCTTCTAAAGTACTTCCAATCCATAAAAAAGGTGATGAACAACTATCTGAAAATACAGGCAAAGACACATTTTACCAACAATTTCTAAAGTAATGGAAAAGGCAATCTTGATACAATTTGCTTGATGCTCATCAGTTTGTATTAAGAAAAAATAAAAGCACTGTAGATGCTGTAAACAGATTAGCCAATAAAATTCTCGAAGCTTTTGAAAATGAACAATCATGAAAGACTACTAGAGAAACTAGAATGGTATGGAATGAGAGGAGTTTCTAGAAACATTATTCAATCCTACGTTGAGAATAGAATCCAAAGGGTTTACAATAACATAAGTCAGGAACGTGTTATTGAACGGGGCGTACCAAAGGGATCCATACTGGGGCCTTTCTTGTTTTTAATTATGACTTTCCCTCACATATGTTGCTAAAATGAGTATTTCTGACCATATTATATGCTGATGATACATCTTTCTCTCTTAATATGGAATTAATTACTGATATTAATATTTCAGCAGGCATTACTGCTCATGCAAAACAATGGTTTGAACACATTGAGTTGTTTTTAAATGAACACAGATATATCTATTTTCAAATTATCACAATATCCACCGTACTGTTTCCCAGGCAGAATCAGTAAAATTTTTGAGAGTAAAACTTGACCCATCTCTTATCTGGCTTGCACACATTAGCAAAATCTGTGGTAAAGTAGCAAAATCAGTTTTTGCCATTCGGCATATAGCAGTGACCGTGAGCCAGGAAGCAGCTTTAACAACATACCACTCAATATTCCACTCAGTAATGAGCTATGGGATACTATGTTGGGGAAAATTTGCAAAAGTTAATTATACTGTAAACCACTGTTTCAAAATCTTGGTATCATGACATTGTTCTAAAAAATTGTCTATGAAAACATCACAAACGTTAAAAAAACTTACACATACACAATACTCTCAAATATTCATTATAATACCCGGGACGGACATAATGTTGTGCTTCCTATGAAGAGATTAGAAAAAAATCAATCAATAGGTATTCCTCTATTCAATTATCTTCCTAAAAAAATTGGAGAACTACGATTGGAAACTTTAAAAAAATTATTAAAAACATCATCAAAATGAGCTTTTATGAAATTTATGAATTCAGTGGGGTTCTTGAAGACTCACTTGCAGGCATCTAGTATTCCTGTTAGTTGATTTTATGTTACTAATTTTAGGTTAGTTGATTTTATGCTACTGGTGAGTTAATATGTAGTTTCTTTGTAATAATATATATATATATATATATATATATATATTTATATATACAGTAAAAACCGAATATAACGACATCGTTTATAACGACAGATCAGTTATAACAACCGAATGGCAAGGTCCCGGCCGAATCTATATAAACTAATAAGTACACATACCTCCTATAACGACATCGGAAACAGCGACATATCGCTTAAAACGACGAAACTTTATCGATATTCATCGGCTATAACTACCAACCGTTTACCTATTCCAGCAAAACAAAACGTTACTAACAATTTTCACCTTTATACTAATAATATGAAGGAATATTTTGCTATAGAACCTCTTTCCCGCTCTTTGCCATTTGACCTTGCATGTTTTACGACTTATTCAGTGGGATAGTTGACCGCGTGAATTACAGGTTCATTTTGAAACTTTTGGTTTAGATCGTGTGTTTATGCGTTACTATGTCGCAAAAAAGAAATAGGAAAGTGTTTAATATTGAAGAAAAATCACATATTATATGGAGATTAGAAAATGGCGAGTCAAATAGTGAAATTGCAAAGGAATGTGGAGTCTCACACTCTACAATATCAACGATTTGGAAGGATAGAGATAAAATAAAGGCTCTTTTCGATAACAACTCTGAAAATTAAACGATCGAGGACATCTGAACATAACGTTATTTGAAAACAAGTTCATATGCATAACCTATCCCCATACTACAAACAGACATAATATATACAGACATTCTTGTGTATATTGCTTATAACAACTATCGGACATAACGTCCGAAGTATAAGGTCCCTTCAATGTCGTTATATCAGGTTTTTACTGTATATATAATTGTATGTATGACTAGTCCAAGATGAACTTATTATGGATGCAATATATTCTATTTCTATTTTACCCACCAGAAGCATGGTAATTTTTATATTTACAATGTTGATTGCCTTATCTCAAAGGTAAAAAGTCAAACGCTACAATAGCTGTATTTTGTTGCTCCCCAATTTCTAGTGTGTATGTTTTTGAGGATCGGACGGAGGCAGGCCTTTGGAGTGCCTCCATCCAGCCCTCACAAAACCGAACCTGGTCAATATCTTACGTTAAACAAGGGAACACAACCTAACCTAACTTGCTAACCTTGCTATTGAAGTGAAATGCAAGCCAATCAACCTTACGAAGTAACCCTGCTCTGTGCTCGTGGACACGTTTTTTCCGAATTATTGAGGCACAATAGTGACAATCAGTCGCTAGATGCAAGTACAAGCTACATCACAGAAGTTGCCAGATAGACAGCACCTAAGCCAACTAATTGAAACCTCATGATTGTTTATTTATTTATAGGTCAAGTACACTACAGAATTGTTATAAAATCCCAAATGGTACATCAAGAAAGTTTCAATTAAAGAAACCATTAAAGCTAGAGTACAGTTATGAACCTAACAAGTAAGCTCCTTAACATAAACTAATGTACTTGCTTAAAAATAAATAGACCTATTTATTTTTATTAGTCCAGTAAATAAAAAAAAATATTCATAAAATACCAAATACAAAATATTACAAAAGACAAGAAAAAAACATAAAGACATTCAAACACTAGTAATCACTTAAATTATAAAACAAAACATAAATATGTCTAGTACATTACATAATTGTAATAAAGTCCCAAATGCACAAACAAGCTATTCCTTCAAAATAAATAAAGGTATGCATTTTCATTAGCCGAGTAGTACATTATTTATTGTAATAAAATCCAAATGGTAAGCACAAGGAAGGATCAATAAAAAAAAAGACATTGAACACTAGAGTAAGTTATGAACATTAAAATCAATAATCAATAAATAACGACTATTCAGAAGTTTAATGAACAATCGCTGGATGAAGTTCTCTGTTTGCCATTTTTTTGAATTTTAAATGTGACAGATGAAAAAGATCAAGTTCTGAAAAGTGTGTATTAAAATTTTTCTGAAGTCTACAACTTATTGCCATCGAGCCATAGTTAGTCCTGTAGAATCGCAACCCAAATGAAAAAATTTGATTACTTCTCAAGGTTCTTGAGTTAACGGAAAGGCAAAGCTCTTCTAAAATGGCTGAACAATTATAGTGGAAGTTTATTATTTTATGAAGGAATAGAACAATTGCAAGTTTACGTCTGTCCTCAAGTGACAATAAATCTAATACAGAAAGCCTCATTTGCGGGTTAAATCCAAAGTAGGGTAGGCCAAGTTTTCAAATTAGATATTTAGTGAAACGATTCTGAACTTTTTCAAGTCTCTCTTTATGACGAGCATAAAGAGGACACCAAATAACGCTATTATATTCCAAGATACTCCGAACCAGTGAAAAGTATAATGACTTTATAGCATCATAGTCTGTAATATGGCGAGTATTCCTTTTAATGAATCCGAGCATTCTGAGCGCTTTATTACAGATGTTATTGACATGATCAATGAAGCTAAGATCCTTATCGAAAATAATTCCCAAATCGCATAAGCTATTGACTGGCAGAAGAATTACCTCATTAATGGAGTAATCTCCAATGACAGGCTGCCTTATTCTATAAAATCTCAACACATTAGACTCTTGTAGATTACTCTTTACCACTCATGGAATTCTAACAGTGATTTCTATCTTTATAATGGAAACAGTGTGTTTAATTAAAAAATATTTGAACAAATTTCAATCCTTGCCAACCCATTATGTGACAAGGCAATCCAACAACATTAAGTTGCCAATACCAATGACATCAGTCATAAAGGATTCCATTATCTATAATGGTTGTAAAATGTTCAACCATTTGCCAAAGAATGTAACAGAAATAAAATCTTTACAATGCTTCAGGAAGGCTGTGAAATGTTTTTAAGTGATAGACCATACTATAATATACAAGAATTTTATAATGATAATTTTTAAATAACCAATCAATACTGTGATTTTAAATTTTATTTGGGGTATATTTCATTGTGACTTATATATTTTATTTATTTTTATATTTATATGAATTTATGTTATGGGTTAAGACAAACTTGTTTATTTTTTACTAGTATTTTGTACGACTTATATGTTTTTATATATACAAACTGACTTCATGTATTAAGTGAAAATTGATTGTTTTAAATGCATTTTATTTTTACATATAAAGTGCCTTATAGATTAAGATTAAGTGAAACTTTGTCCACAAGATTACTCTTATGACAATAAAGTATATTCTCTCTCTCTCTCTCTCTCTCTCATTACATTTCCCAAAGTTAACCTTTAAACAATTAGTGTCACAGTAGGTACAAAAGCTATCAAGGTCATTCTGAATACATTCAATATCGTTGGTAGATTGCACTGTTTTGAAAAACTTAAGATCGTCTGTATACAGAGAGATATCACAGTGTTTAAACACAGATTTAACATCATTAATAAAGAGTAGAAATAATATAGGCCCAATGTGCGAACCTTGTGGAACCCCTGAAGTCACATGAATTGTTTCTGACATACTGTCAGCTATCTTCACATTCTGCAATCTACTGGAAAGGTAGGATTCAATAAATTTCAAGTATTTGTTTCTTCTTCCACAGGCACATATATTCAATCAAAAGGGAACATTTTAAAATTAAATAATTTCTTTAAAATACGTGACTGCCAAGATTTTTTCATTTTGAAGCTTCTAGAGAAATGGACTATCACATGAACCAAAAATTTTGGTGATAAGCGAATACTTCCTATTTTTTTATGTACTTTTTGTCGTACTGTTCATAAAATCACGAACCTTTTCTTTCTAGGGGATGGTCGATGGAGACAGGTCATCAGAAGGTGTGCTTCAGTAGCTGACACTGGGGTGACTGGAGTGTGTAATTGGGGAGTATATGAAAATGGGATATACTGGGAGGAATGCTACTGCTCTGAAGACGAATGTAATGCGTCCAGCATTACTGGATTATCAACTGTACCATTGAGTTTGGTAACAATGGCTATCTTGAGGTATTTTTACCACTAAAATACTGACAATTGAACAATCCCTCGGAAATAATTTGTTTGGTATTGAAAACATGAATCTCAGTACGACACATAACGGACGATAGTAAAGTCGCAAACATCTTCGGGAAACACTTCACTGTTATTGATAAAATAGAATCACTCGACCTACCACAAGACATGTGTACAAAAAATGCGATCATAGGTCCAAACTCCATGTTTTTTTACCCTGTCACTGAACAGGACATCAAATATATAATATTGAGCCTAAAGAAGAAATATTCAGCAGGCATAGATGAGATTCCAGCTGTAATCTTAAAAGAATGTTCCGACGACATATCAAGCTATATAGCCATGATAGTAAACTACTCTGTAACCGAGGGGCAATTTCCAAGCCAACTTAAAATCACAAAAACAGTTCCAGTTTTTAAAAAAGATGATCCCCTATGCGTGGACAACTACAGGATGATCTGCCTTTTGAGTTGTTTCTCAAAAGTTATGGAAACTGCGGTTTATAACAAACTCGTCAATTACCTAAACAGACACAATAGTATTACCCCCTGCCAACATGGCTTTCATCCTAACCACTCAACTGAAACAGCATCCGCTGAAATGGTCCAATATATCTATAACAGCATCAATCAGAATAAACATGTAGTGGAATTATTCTTCGATCTCACTCGTGCCTTCGACACAATCAATCCAAAATACCTAACAACGAAGCTAGAAGCACTGGGCATTCGAGGCCCCTTACAAAGCTGGATTGAGTCATACATGTCTGACAGAACTCTCAGGGTGCAGGTCGGGGATGAGCAGTCGGACAACTACTACATCGTAATTGGCACCCCGCAGGGTAGTGTCTTAGGGCCTCTACTTTTCCTACTCTACATGAATGATCTCCCAAACTATATTAGCCAGGGTTGTTTCGTATGGCTTCACAATGTAATGTAATTCTATTCAACAAGGCATCTCTGGTGTGAATAGGTGTAACAACATTCAGATAACACAACACGAAACGTGCTTATTCCACGCGTACATACAAAATATGGACTGCATTCGATATTTCATAGTGGAGTAGCTTGTTAGTTCAAAAACACCACGAATCTACATAACTTGATATTTCATTTGAAAAAATATATACATTGTGAATGAAACTTTCAACTAGGTACTGTACTTTTTGTTTACGACTTTATTTTAGCATATTTTGTATTATCCCTGTTATAAATGTTGTTGAATTAACGTTAGCATTAGTATTTCTACCGTGAAAATTTTTCATTTCAAATAATGGTAGACGATCGATCGGGTTTGATGTCGTCGAGTAAAACTGCATTTTTATTAAGAATCGTTGCTCCGATCGACATTCCACACGAGTACTTTTATTCAGAAAATTGTCTACGTAACCGTATTTTGTTGAAACCTATTGAAAAATTATCTGTCATTTCAAAGTTTTGGGGTGTGGACCATCGGGGGTAGTCCGTTCCTGACTTTGTAGCAAAACAACTGACTCTTGCATGAAAGCTCATCGAAGGAATTCATTTGTTTAGTGAATCACCAAAATTTAGATGATTTTGAAAATTCACTTTGGAAGTTATCAACCTTTTTCATTTTGTAACTTTGAGGGCCCGTAACTTGGTAACGAAGGCTTTTAGGAACAAAAGTTATATGAAATACTGGTGATATTTTGACCCCATCTATACATTCTCGAGAGGAAAAGAGGAAGTCCAGGGACACCCTGTATATAATTTTTGCTAAAATATTAGTGAGAAAAAAGCTATAAACAATTCCACAAATTATCATTTCTATTCCGTCCAATTTGAAATGTATATTTAATTAATTTTGATTTTATTGGCGTAGGACATAGTCTACATTGTTTTTGAGGAAATATGTAATTTTATACTTTTTATACCTGATTGAAAATATATTTTTCTTCTGCCCAGAATGTGTGTCGTGCAATTCAGTTGTTATTTATATATTATGTTTGCAACAATGCTGATGTAAAAAAGGAGGAATGCACATTTCTTCCAATTTGTATTTCTATTCCGTCCAATATGAACTGTAGAAGTAGCTGATTTTTATTGAAATATTATTTTTTTAATTATATACATATTGTACATTGTTTTTGAAAGAATTGTTATTTTATACTTTTTATACTTCAATAAACAGTATTTTTTACCCAGAAATGGATGTTCATTTTGCCTTATTGTCATAGGACAGTTCATGCATAATAGATTGAAATCTATATCAAAATAAAGTATCTTGGAACTACTTCGAACATGCATATAGTTTGAATTCAGACTGGACCCCTAAAAACGAACAAATACAAATTTCAAAAATTGAAAACAAATTATCCTGTTTCCTGAGTTACTATGATAATTCCGCATATTTCATATCATATCAAACTTTTGGCTGGAAATGGTTTTGTCATATAAGATAACAAACCCTCATATAGCATATAAGTACCTGGGAGAACTATAACAGAAGGAAAACATTTTGGGCCACTTCATAAAATAAACATTTGTTCTTCATTATTGCAATGTTTTCTCTATTGCTAAATGTCAATAAGTATGGTGCTAACAAAAATCACTGTTTCAACAAATTGTATCCCATTTAATAAGAAAAATCCTATTTAATTGAAAGTTTGCTACAGAAATATCTTAAAATAGCCTAAGTGCGTAATAAGGACACACTATGGGTGGGAAAATTTCTTCCTTTAGATATTCAGTTACATGAAATTTTCCTATTATAACTTTGAAAATTTAAATTTTTTTCTTGCTGTTAAGGCTCCAATGAAAAGTTATAAAATATTGGAATTTTAGTTCTTCTTCTTTCACAAAACAAACAACTGTGTCCCTATTTAAAAATCTTCGAAGCTCACATTTCTGAGGTCACCATACTCTTTATTGAAACGTGTTGCAATTCCATCTCTATGATAGATCTGTGACAAAATGGAAAATCTAAGGGAAGTAAAGTACACTTGGTACTTTGGTGCCCTAGGGCTTTTGCTGTGGTTGCATATAGTTAGTTTGGGAGTTGATAAAATGCATTTGATTTTTTTGTCTATTCCCAATTATTATAGCCAGTTTGAAACAAGCATTTCAAAATCTTCAGTAATGTGATTTTGAAATTCATGAAATCCAATCTGGCTATAACTCAGAATGTTATTTAATCTGATTTCCAAATTCGTAGCATGAATGAGCTGTAAAATCTTGTTGCGAAAAAATGACGTAGATTCGGTATTATTCACAAATCAAACAACTGTGACACCAGTTAACCATCTCTGAAGCTTTAGTTTCTGAGGTCCCTCCATTAATCATGCCTACTCTTTATAAAAACAGGTGCCGCAATTTCTCCTCTGTCATAGATCTGAAATTTGTAGCAAATGGAAAATCTAAGGGAAGTAAAGTACTCAGTACTTTGGTGCCACCCAGACAGCACAAAGACGTCTTTAAGGCATCCACCCGAAGATGTTTGGGGCGCCTTCAACAGGGTTGGCATGTTTTAAAATATTTGTTTTTAAACATTGTTTTGCAACATGTTTTAAACTCGACTTCTTGAAAAATAAATAATGTATTCAAAACTTGGAAATAATCAGACAAAATAGTAAAATTGAATCTTTCTGATTTGGTGTCATCACTGTCATCAGATGTATCGATTGGCTGGGACCTGGGGCCGTGTGCCACTTGGAGGAGTGATTGCTATAGTTCATTCATCAATATAAGCATATTTTTGAGCTCTACGAATGTTACGGTTATCATCAAGAAATATCGAAAAATACGATAATATAAATGAAAATTTATATTTTTTCTCACTTTAAATATCATTTATACAGTGAGTAGAATCTTCTGTAGAAATTTGTATAAACAATTTGGAACCACTGTATATTAGATTTCTTATTGTGACTATTATTCAACAAATGGACTACTGATGGCTAAGTTATAAATTCCAGAGCCATAAAGCTGAGCTTTCTGCTTTCACGAATACGTTATGTGCCAAACATAAGACATATTTGAAAGCCACACATCACAAATATTACGCATAATTTACAAATTATGGGTCAGCAACAAACTCGTTCTAGAAACATCAATTATACCTATATTATTTTAAAAATTGATTTTCAAAGCCTGTTTTCAGATAATAATGAAACATCCATATAATAAATAACAATTTAATCTAAACTAGAAAAACGAACATCATTGACAACAAAATTTAACATCTTCGATGGCTATGATAGTAATGAAACATCCATATAATAAATAACAATTTAATCTAAACTGAAAAAAAAACAAATCAACATTCACTTTTTTTGACGAGGCCTCCAATAAATTCTGCCTATGACGATGCTCATGCCTAGAACTGGGTTCACTGAATTGTTTGGGCATTTTTCGTTTTCTGAAAATAAAGAATATATTGTCTGAAGGTATCTGGTTAAACTTTTGAATAAAATATATACATTATTGTTCCTAGGGAAAATAGTAAAACTATATGAAGATTGTGTGAAAACTTTATTATATTTAGACTAACCAGAATATCCAAAATCAGTGTACCTATAGATGAAACCTGGGTCAAGTAAATACATTTTTCTATAAAGAATATTCGAACTCGATTGGAAGAATCAATATTCATAGTCCAAACTGTTTTTCACCAACACGAGGGAATAACTATGAATGGTAATAAAAAACAAATATAATCTAAATAACAAACGAAGAGAAGTGCAGAGAAATAAAATTGGAAATGGGGATGTTTGGAAGGATAATCCCAGCAGGTGATTCTTTCATATTAGATAATGGACAAGACAACAGGGAAAGTAATCAATATAATAAATATAAAAAATCCTTGAAGCTTTGACGTACTCTAATTGTTTTGTTTGTTTTTAACCGCTTTTTTAATTGTTTTACTAAGCCTCAGAAGTTAATGAAAACTTGTACTCTTTATGATAGTGTCTGCATTTCCTCAAATTCGAAATGCACTATTCAAACTTCCATATAGAGGAAAGGTGGAAAATTTGATAAATAGCTCAAGAGTAAAGTGAAGTATCTTTTCAAAATACACAAAAAAGTTATTCAAAGAAGTGACTTATAATTGAAGTAAAATTCTCCAAATTTGGAATCACAGCGTCCTATTATTAAAACAAATTCAATTTATTTTTTCCATTTATTTATTACATCACCCTGTGTATTTTAAGGAATTGAGAAGTAAAAATTGAGTACTACTGAGAATCAAAATAACGAACATCCTGCACTCAAAACTCTGAAATTTAGATTTTAGTGATTTTATATACCCATCACATATGAAATAAACCCACCGAGATAAAATAAAATATATTACTGCATGAATTTCTAGATTTTCAAAAGGAAGTAAACTTTTGAGAAATAGATAGATAGATAGATAGATTTATTTCACAACTTTACATTAAATGTTTGCTGCAAGTCAAGAGTTACAAGAATTGTACAAGATATACATATAAAAGTCCTTAAAAAACACGATATATAAATATATATATATATATATATATATATATATACAATATAAAAACGATTCACATAATAAATATTCTGATATAAAATCCTAAATTAATTATGACAAAATTAAAAAAAAACATCTATAACAAGTACGTGTACGAAAAAATGAATTGACCCTGACAAGGTGACAAAAATTTATTCACTCAAAACAAAAAAGTTGCATTTAAATACTCCTCAGTGCTATGAAAACAGTTTTCCAACATGAATAACTTAATTTTAAGTTTGAATGACTTGGGGTTGAGTTGTTTGATATATTCAGGTATATGGTTGTAAAGGTTTATATTTGGGGAGTTTTTCTGAGACTTTGTTAGTCTAAAGTACGGTATTATGAGAAGTTCAGCATTTCTTGTATGATACTGATGAACATCCTGATGTTTCGAGAATAAATGTTTATTTTTATGGATTTCAAGAACGGTGTTATAGATGTAAAGAGATGGAAGGGGTAAGATACCCAAGCTTTTGAAAAGTGGTTTGCAATGGTCTCTGTACTCCGCGTTCATAATGATTCTTATGGCCTTTTTTTGTTGTCTGAAAATTTTAATGGATTGGGTGGAAGCACCCCATAAAATTATGGCGTAATTTATGTGTGAATGAAACATGGCAAAATAGGCAGTTTTCAAAGCATGAAGGTCCACTATTTTTTTTAGTTGTCTTAGAGCAAAAATGCTCTTAGACACCTTCACATTCAACTCATGTATGTGGGTTGACCATGATAAGTTTCCATCGAGAGTTATTCCCAGTAGTTTTCCACTTTTAACGCTACTGTTACTGTTGTTTGAGGAAAATATAATTTCCTTGGTCTTCTCTTCATTCAGTTTCAGTTGATTTACTGTGAACCAATCTGTAGCCAGTTTCAATGCTTTATCCGTATTGACGGATAACATTTCCAAGTTTTCGCTGTTTGACACTAAAGAGGTATCATCTGCGAAGAGAACACTCCTGTTGGCAACATGAAATGTACAAAGTCATTGACATAAATCAAAAATAACAAGGGTCCTAAAACAGAGCCTTGGGGAACCCCGTGTAAGACATTTTCAACACCAGAAAACGTGTCATTCATACACACTGACTGAGTTCTATCCGTCAAATAGGATTTGAACAATTTGAGGGGTAGTATTCCAGCTTGTCAAAAAGAGAAACATGGGAAACACAGTCGAATGCCTTGGAGAGGTCACACAGTGTAATGGCCACGATATCACCATTCTCAAGACCTTCCACAATGTAATTCACAACCTTCAACAAAGCATCAGTTGTGGACTTTCCAGCTCTAAAGCCATACTGGTATTTGCCGAAGAAATTATTTATTACAAAAAAATTAACCAACCTGTTTTTCAGGATTTCAAAAATTTTGCCCAGAACCGGAATTATTGAAATGGGACGATAATTGTCGATTACAGATTTATCACCCTTTTTCCATAATGGCAAAACTTTTGCATACTTGAAACAGGAAGGAAAACACCCTGTAATTATGCACGAGTTGAGAAGTGTAGTAAGTGGTTCAATTATTACATCAATGATCCCTATTATTATTTTACTAGATAAGTCATAGCAATCCAGACATTTGGATTTTTTTTAATGACTTCACTGCCTCGATAATTTCACACGGCAATATGAGTTTAAGAAAAAAGGAGTTACATGATGCGGAAGTGGAACTGAGTAGATCAACCGAAGTTTTAGTCGTGTGAGGCAAACCAGATATTATATTTTCTGCGACGTTGGCAAAAAAATTACTGAAGCTTTGAATTGGAACATCAGATATAACCTGTGTTTTAGGTTTTTTATTTAGTTCATGATTAATCAATTGCCAGCTACTTCTAGGCTTGTTCTCTGATTCAAAAATGTACTTATTATATGCTGTTTTTTTAACGGTATTTAAATGATATCTGTAGTGGTTACGATAAGCCTTGTATGCAGCGTAATCATCCTCATTTTTCGTACAGTCACAAATAGCTTTTAAACAAGAGAGATTTTCCCTCATTTCTCTCAGAAAGTCATTAAACCACTTAACTGGAGGTTTAATTCATTCGAGAACTTTTTTCTTTGGAAAACATTCCTTTCCGTAGTTACTCAAAATGTCTAGAAATTTGTTGGCAAAATCATTTGTGACAAGATTATTTATGGTGAGTATATTCCAAGAAACATTTTCCAATAAAAGTTTCAGCTTTAAAATATTTTTTTCATTAATTTGTTTCCTCCATACTGTTGAAGGTGTATTACTACATTTAGCATTTATGATCATGTATTGTCCGTAATGATCAGATAAGCAGGGCTCCAACACTCCCGTTTTAAAATTATCGTTTTCAAGATTTGTCAAAATGTTGTCTATACAAGATGACGAATGAGATGTAACATGTGTATCCTCATGAATAGTTATGTTGATATTAAATGAATTTATCATACAAATAAGTTCTTCACGTTGAGAGGAATTTGATCTAAAATTCACATTGAAGTCACCGCAAATAATTATCTTGTGGCATAGACTAGTACATTTTACTAATAGATTTTCAAAATTAAACATGACAAGTTCAAAATCACCCAGACCGGACCTGTAACAGGTAATGATAATTGTCTCGAGGGACAATATCTCAATACCGCAGAACTCCGAATTTATCTCACTGTTAAAGCCTTCACATTCAATTTCCCTATATTTC
Source organism: Gonioctena quinquepunctata (assembly GCA_018342105.1). Lineage (NCBI taxonomy): Eukaryota > Metazoa > Arthropoda > Insecta > Coleoptera > Chrysomelidae > Gonioctena > Gonioctena quinquepunctata. The sequence goes on along the minus strand of JAFIRS010000628.1, from coordinate 68,730 downwards.
ATGCCAGACTTGATAAAAATAGACACACCGCCGTGTTCCCTTTTTTCTCTACAAAAAAACGAAGCTAAATGGTAGTTCACAATATTCATTAGACTAGGAGGAATCGGCGCATGAGTACCGAAAACTATTCCACCTCAATTTTTTTATACAATCCTCTTTAAATTGACCTACTGATGATATAAATGCATGTTGCCATGGGGCAACCCCGTGCCATATTGTTTAAACCCAAATTGTTTAAACAATTGCAAGAAATTGTTATTTTCCAACCGGACAATTTTTTTAATTTTTTTTTATGGAAATACAAATAAAAAAGGTCCTATGACTTTTCACGATAAAGTTAATATTTTTGGAGATATGAATTTTTAATGGTTCGAAAAATTTCAAATTTGGGAACTTTTGACCCATGAAAAATATATTAAAAAAAAGAATAAAGTATAAAAAATATTTTGTTTTTATTCTTTATACAATAGTTAATAATATCCTTAATTGAGATTTGAAAAAATTTCATTGTTTATACCTGTTTTTTAATTGTTTATTACGCGCGCTCACAAGTATGCGTCCCTTACCTTTAAGTATCGCCGTCTCTCTCTGCCTCATCCGCTGCATCGGCCTCTCTGTGTCTGAATCATTATTCATCATTTATCTTAAAAACTATTAACTTTATCAAAATTGTTAAAGAGAGCAATGTTATTAATAATTGAATTATCTACAATTTGTTTTCAATAAGTTGTTTCCTGAAATCAATTTTACAAAAGTTATTAAAGTTTGAAGCGGAATATGTAATTAAAACTAATTTTACTTACTTATTTGTTATTGAATAACTTCTTCAAACGAAGGTTATAGATGTAGAAGTATGAAATAATGAAACAAGATTTAAAAACATGTATTTATTTATCATCAATATTATATTTCTACAGTCTGCAGAATCACAACCACATAAAAGTATGTGTATAATTTTTTTTTAAAGCAGGTAAAATTTGACAAATTGGGTACGGCAGAGCATCGGCTGCTTTGGGACACGAAAGAAATCGTGATTTTTTGTTATTAATTTTCATCCATAGTCCGGAACAACCACTTTTTCTCAACAGTGGCCAATAATAAATACTTAGTACGAAAACATCAGTGTCTACACTTTAAATAATTATTTCAGAATTCAACTGAATATTGTAAGCAGCGTGACAAAAAATTCGAGTATCAGCCTCAATGTGATTGTTTAGTAATTCCGGTACCTCTACAATTGTTTCACTTCGATAACATTTACAAACATTATCAAAAGACACCAGAAATAATTAATTCTTGATTATCTGTAAGTGAAACGTACTGTAAAACATTTTGACACAGAAATCTTACTAACTTCAGCTTATTTTTCGGACTTATCAGAAATGTTGAAATATTTTTAGGAATTTTAATATTGGGCCCTTGAATAACTATTTCACATTTCTTTATATTTTTGGCTCTTAATTCAGCTTCTAAATACTTGATACTTTGATTTTCATACCTATCAAATACAATATCAATACACGTAACTTCGACTTTTTAAAATATGATGTAATATATTTAAAAAATGCTGTAGCAAATTCACCAAACATAGCATGTTTAGATAGCTGCAATCGATGTACTACTGTCATTCCATCAAACAAATGTATTTTAGAATTTAAAGAAGAAAATGACATATAATAATAAACAATTAAAAATCAGGTATAAACAATGAAATTTTTTCAAATCTCAATTAAAGTAATTGTTAACTATTGTATAAAGAAAAAAAAATTTTTTTTTCATATTTTATTTTTTTTTTTTTCATGGGTCGAAAGTACCCAAATTTTAGATTTTCCGAACCTCTAAAAATTCATATCTCCAAAAATATTAATTTTATCGTGAAAAGTCATGGGACCTTTTTTATTTGTATTTCAATAAAAAATATTTAAAAAATTTGTCCGGTTGGAAAATAACATTTTCTTGAAATTGTTTAAACAATTTCGGTTTAAACAATAAGGCACGGGGTTGCCCCAAGGCAACATGCATTTATATCATCAGTAAGGCAATTTGAAGAGGATCGTATAAAAAAATCGAGGTGGAATAGTTTTTGGTACTCACGCGCCGATTCCTCCTAGTCTACATGGATTTGAGGGCAGATTCACTCAGCCAGTGTTCGGATAAACAGATGATATCATATTTCTTTTCATCCAGGAACAGATTAAATTGGTCAACCTTATTTGAACGACATTGAATATTCATATGAAAAATATCAAAACTCTTGTCAACCATACCTCCTTTAACATCTACAAATACAGGGTTTGTTAAATATACTGTTTCACGTCTTTTCTCCTGTGAAAAAAACGATTTACATATGCACCTTTTGGCCAAATATTGGGGTGCATTGCTTTGGTTAAATTGGCAAAATCAACAGAAACCTTAAAGGAAGAGTAATGATCCGGATACATTGAGTTAATTTTTTCCACCACAACTTCTGGAAAAGAATCAATTAAAATAGATTTGAGCTCTTCCACGGTCATTCGTGGATTTATTTTGTAAATATGCAAGCTTAAGTAATACTTTGATATTAATATTATTTTTTACTTCTAAGGCACCAACTATAGGTTTGTTAACATTTTTTCTCCTGTAGGTAACTCTGGTGAAGTTTTCAGCATTCTCGATATCAGAATTTGCACTACTAATTCCTGGTACGTGACGAATAGAGTGATTAGAAGAACCCGATACACTCGGTTCTTCAATAGTAGCCACCTTACTGTCTCTCGAAGTTATGGTAGCGCATTTTACAGCATATGATACTTGCGCAGTTGTAATTTGTTTCTTAGCAGAAACCTGCAATGCTGTTGAGGAAACTGGAGTATCCATGTCCATATACTTCATGATGAGATATAGGTAGTCCATTAATTTTCTCTATTTTGTCACAGATACGCAAGAATACCCAAACTCAAATTTATTTTACGTTTCTCGACTAAAATTTCGATTCTAATCTTTTGAAGAAAAACTGAAATCATTATGCGATTGAATACTTGAAAATTATGTCATTTTCCATCAGTATTCCTACATTCAAAATATGAAAATTACACGCCATTTTATATCACTCATGACCAGAAACGAACAAATAACCCATGTATTAATTTCACAAATCATACTTGGAAACCTAATTAACGACCATGTATAATGAAATAGGTAACTTACCTCTGGGTGGATGAAACTAATATAATGAATTGTCTAATAGTTCGTATATAATCGTTAATTATTAATTTTTAGAATGAAATAATGTAAAACCGCAAACACTCACCCACTGCATTACTGGTATAGTTAAAATTACAGAAGCATAAAAAACAAGTTTCCCAGTCTTGGAATCGGTATCCTTTGAGCAGCAGAGGCGGAGATAACTAATTTTATTTGGATATTTAAATATTTTAAAATACGTTAAAATAAAAAAAAATATGCCATAAGCGAGGAAGTATGTATTAATAGGCAATCGGATCATCGTAATTTCATTTTCCTATGGTCGAAAAAAAGTCATATTTTCCAGCAAAACAACAGAGCTATATAATATTTTAAAACCTATTTCGATCCCAGACCAGAGACGCTACTGGCCTTCATTCATTCAGACCTCTTCAAACACAAATATAACTCGTGATTTATTCGTTTTCTTGGTCTCCAACGTATTGGCACACCTACAAGCATTATCATTGGCTTACGGTCCGTTTTGATTGGCTCAGGCGAAGCTGGTGCAGAAGTAGACAGCTGTCACTCAAACCCACGTTGACTGTCGCCTCTTTTGATCTTCCGTTCGGCGACGGAGAATGTTTACGAGTCGTGTAAGCGAAGTGAGTTTTTGATTTGCTCCTCATAGAAACAGCTTCTGCAATTGAAATTGAGAAAGGTTAAACTGTACCTAAAGAGTAAAGATCAGCGACCGTCAACAGTCAAGTCAGAGTACACCTGCCCTCTGAGAATGAGAGATAGAATCGTAGACAGCCAGGCCCAACTGTGCAATTAGCGAGGGGGAAACAACTCTTTAAATAGGTGTACATACAGAAAATTAAATATTTCAATACAACTTTCAGTGCCAAAATATCTTAAATATATTTAAATTATTTCAATATTAGTTTCAGTAATTCAGTATCAACAAATACCACTTCATACTTTAAATATTACTTTTATTCCAAAAATATCCACTCCATACTTTAAATATTATTTTCATCATAGAAAATATTTAAAATATTTAAATTTTTAGTATTTCCAAAATATACTTATAGTTTCAATATTGTTTTCATTACCAAAATATCCTTCTCAGTATTTCATTACAGATTAAATATTACAATATACTTTTCAGCCCTCGAATATATTTGAAATATTTGGGATGCAGTTCAGTCTACAATAATTTTTTTGTACACGACCCACAAAATGCTTACTTTGGATACTGAAAATAGTCCGCAAAATACCACTTCACCGGACTAGGCCGGTAAAGTCGTCATGGCAACAATTTATCAGACTATTTTTTTAGTCAGAAAACTTATGTTTCTTATAAACGTTTTAGGAGACGCAATGAACTATAGAATATTTTTGAAATTTCGTAGTGACAGCACACATTTTCCTCGAAATATTCTTTTGGAATGCTTATTTTATGAAAAATGAACACTAATATTTGACAAAAGTGTCATTGATAAACAATCGCTTGCTGGATTTTTGCACAACTTCCTTACACTAGCGTATGGATGGTGATTGAAAATATATGCACGGCGAGGAAATATGTGTAGCATTCATTATGTTCTGTTTATTTGGAAAGCTAGAAAATGCGGATATTATCTTCATATCCCGGATTCCGATTTATTCGCTAAAGCCTCACTTTGCGAAATTGTTACATAAACTACTATTATTTTTACCACGTTTGTACTGGAAGACAATACAATATTAACTCGTTTTCTTGTCTATCTGTTTGCTTTTTGTAACGGGCCACAAAAAGTGAGGTTAGACTCAAACAATCTCTACATATCGGTGACTAGCGGACGTTTTTTTGCGATCTACAGTGTGCTCAACGATAATGAGCACAGTGAGGTTAGAAAATCAAAAAATCTGTGAAAGTAACAATTATTTCCTCTTAAAACAGTGAAAACACCACGGCTAATTGAGATTGAGGAATCCAGCGGGGGAAGTGCCAAGTGAACACAAAAGTGAAACAAGTGAAACCAAAATGCTACAAAGGAATACAACATGGAAAAACACCTAAAAACGATGTTCTAAAATGTGGGAAGGGAAATAGATAAAAACAGTTGACTAAGTAAATGTACAACGGACAACAATTACATTTCTAGTTGCACAGTTGCAGAAGCTGAAAAACTTTGCGAAATCTGCGAAATTGTATACTACTTCTCCCCAGATTCTTTGTAAGCGAAAAACGCGAGAACGGTTGGACCGATTTGGCAATTTTTTTTAATGTCTATAATAGCCTGAGGATTGTTGATACGGAAAATCAGCAAATTGGAAAATTCGGGTATATAAAAAATTTGGCGAAGAAAAAGACTATTGAGTCATTTATTACCACAAAGAAAATGGCTCAGTGGTTGGACTGTCGCCTACCAAGCAGAAGGTCACAGGAACGAATCCTGGCCGGGGTAACATTCTTTTGTATTTTATAAAAATAACGGCTGGACCGATTTGGCTAATTGTTTTTTGGAATGTTCGTAATATACTCCGAAAAAGGTTTTTGGGGAAATAAAGGATTGTTAGAAAAGTTATTGGAAATTTCTTTGTCCTGGAAAAGTTTTCAGGAATATATAATAAAAATGAATGTCTGTTTGTCTTGGTAAGTTTCTAACTTGAGAACGGCTGGAGCGATTTGGCTATTTTTTTTAATGTCTGTAATAGCCCGGAAATTGGAAAATTCGGGTATATAATAAATTTGGCGAAGAAAAAGACTATCAATCAATCAATCAAACATTTATTGAATTAGTTATCATTCACAATAACACTAATAAAAGCAGAACATAACATCATCGTAAAATACACACTAATCCAACAGGTCAAACAGCTAAAAGTTAATATAATACAATAAATATAGGTACTACATAATTCTAATAAAAAAAACAGACATTAGTCAATGATACAATTGTTAAACAACTCGATCATCAGATGAGGACATAAAAATAATATTGTAGAAATAAAATAAAATTATGAAAACATGTAATACTATTAGGTTTCAAGGAGAAACTCTTCAACAGAGTAGTATGCTTTTTGCAATAACAGAATTTTGAGTCGCCTTTTCAATTCATATTAATACTAGATGATTTAATGTCACTATTTAGCCAATTATAAAGTTTAACCCCGCAGTACATGGGATGATTCTGTGATACCGTCAATCTACTATAAGGTTGATGTAGATGCGAGTTATTTCTAGTAAAATGATCGTGGATTTGTTCATTTTTTGGAATCATTGAAATATTGTTTTTAATATATATATATATATCAGAGTATTGTAAATATACAAACATGGCATCGTTAAAAAACTGTAATGAATGAATAATGGCCTACAATGTTTTCTTGAAGATGCACCAGCCAAAATTCTAATTGCTTTTTTCTTAATAGCAAAGACTTCGTTAGCTTTCGCTGATAAACCCCATTGTTCAAGACCATAGGAGATAACTGATTGAATTAGACTGTGGTATAGAAGTTTGAGAACATCAAGAGAGACTGTTTGTTTCAACTGACGAATTGAATATATATGTTTACTAAGTTTGACACTATCAACATGGTACTTCCAGGTAAGTTTATCATCAATCTCGACCCCTAAGAATTTAGTACAATTTACTTGATGTAAAGATACATTATTTAATTTAACCAAATAGCGGCATTTTTTGTGACAAAGTTGAGCATTTGAGATTTGGCAGTATTTAGAAGCAGGCCATTTAGTGAACACCACTCAGAAATTTGATCAGTTACTTCCTGAGCTTTTTTAATTACTTCAGACATAGTACTCGCAGATACCAAGATGTTGGTGTCATCCGCAAAAATAACAGTTAAGGAAGCTTAAGAACAGAATTTCGGGAGATCATTTATGAAAACTAAAAATAAAAGAGGTCCTAGAACGGAACCTTGAGGTACCCCTATTGACACACCTTTTCTTTCAGAATTTGTTCCGTTCACACAGACCAGCTGACTACGATCAGCCAGGTAAGATCTTACCCAATTCAATGCTGAGCCACGTACACCATATAACTGCAATTTGTGTACTAGTATATCATGGTCAATGAGGTCGAATGCTTTACTAAAATCGAAAAATAATCCAAAAGTGTGATGTTTGTTATCCAAAATGTCCAGCACATGTTTAATGAGTTGATCAATTGCTCCAACTGCAGATTTATTTTTTCTATAAGCATTCTGATTGGAAGACAATAATCTGAAGGATTCTAAGTAATTATATAATCTTTGGAAACAACAGTATTCTATAATCTTAGAAAACTGACTAAGTAGAGATATAGGCCTGTAAGATGCACAATCAGAAATTGTTAATTAAAGCAAAAGTCCATAAATGTGTGATCTTTTTTTAGAAAAGTTATGTGAAATTCTTATTATTAATATAAAAATTAACTGAATATAACTATTACGTTAATGTCTATTAATCATATAAATAAATTAGATATTAATCTTTACTGAATATTAATCTTCAATAAAGAATATCAAATTTAAATTTAACTATATTATATATATATTATTAAAAAAAAATGGAATTTAACCATTAATACTAACATATGAATATCCTTACTGTCTAATCAGATAGTAGAAGACTTAATAGGAAGAAAGCCTTAGAAGAGAGTATAGTATTATTTATCTTCATAATATGCAAGTCTATTATATATATATATATATATATATATATATATATATATATATATATATATATATATATATATATATTGTAAATTGGTACAATTTTAGACATTTTTAGGATATCGGGAAAACTCCCCTCAGTGAAAGTGGCGTTCACTATATCCATCAAAGGCTCAGAGATCAAATTAGCAACCATTTTAATGACATTGCCAGGAATTTCATCAATACCCGATGATTGTTTCTTGCAGACTTTTTTTATAACTTCCCCAATTTCGATTTCAGTAACAGGGTATAAATAAATACTTTGTAGAGCGGGTGATATATAATTAATATTTTTAGTATCAGCTTTGGATATACTACTATTGACTGTTGAGAAGTAATCACTAAAAAGGTTGCTAATATCATAATTATTAGAAAGAATGTCCCCATCATCAGCACTTTGAAGAAAAGGTATGGCATTGCCAGTGTAACCTTTCTGTGCTTCCTTTATTATTTTCCAGGATTCTTTCACTTTATTGTTAGCTGAAGAGATTCTGTCATCATTGTAAGTTTTTTTAGCATTTTTTAATTTGGCCTGATAAGTTTTTTTAAGGTCATGATATTCCTTCTGATATAAACCATTTTTATATACTTTGTTTAACTCTGATACCTCAGTTAGCCTTCTGCTCTATTCTCTCAACTCATTACTGATCCACCTGGGGACCTCGGATTTTTTGTTCATAATGAACTTTTTTGGAAATGAAATGTCGAAATAATAAGAAATTGTATTATAAAAATACTCAAACTTAGAATTAGCACCATCTATGACATTCAATGGCGACCAATCGGTCTCTGATAGAAAGCTAGAAAATAACTCAATATTATTGTCACTATAACATCTCGTGTGTTTTTTAAGGTTTTGGTCCATCTGATCATAGCAGAAAGTTGTCAGCTGGAAATTGTGATCGGAAATAGAGGAATGATTAATAGAAAATGAAATAGGATCAGAAGTTGACAAAATGTTATCTATACACGTTGCCGATTCCCCCCATATGCGAGTAGGCTCACTAATAATAGCACTAATATTGTGTTGCTGAAGCATATTTATAAAGTCTATTTTATTATTGCTTAACCTCAACATATCAATGTTGAAGTCACCGCAAACGATTATTTCCATGTTCTTATACTTACTATATAGAGCCTCAATTGTTCGATCAAATGAATCAAAAAAAGTCTCAGTATTACCAAGAGGTGATCTATATACAGATAAAATTATTATAGTTTTACTCTTACACTTTCGAGTCTTTTAATATCAAAAAGAAAATAGCTCAGTGGTTGAACCGTCGCCTACCAAGCAGAAGGTCACAGTAACGAATCCTGGTCGGTGTAACATTTTTTTGTATTTTATAAAAACAACGGCTGGACCGATTTGGTTAATTGTTTTTTTGAATGTTCGTAATACTCCGAATGAGGTTTTCGGGAAATAAACAATTTCTAGAAAAGTTATTGGAAATTTCTTTGTCCTGGAAAAGTATCCAGGAATATATAATATAATAAAAATGAATGTCTGTTTGTGTTGTAAGCTCATAACTTGAGAACGGCTGGACCGATTTCGCGAATTTTTTCGGGAAAATCGGATAACGAACGGGAAAACGGGATAGCAGAAAACGGGATAACGGGAGAAAGCGATAAGGCGATAACGGGATAACAAAAAAACAGGAAAACGGTATAACTGGAAAACGGGATAACGGAAAAACGGGAACTGGAAAAGGGATAACGTGAAAAATGGATAACGGAATAACGGGATAACTCGGTAATGCGACAACGGGGCAACGGGAAGCGGGCAGAGTCAAAGGCATAACCCAGATGGAACAATAAAAAAAACATAGGAAAAAATAAATTCTATGTGGATGAGAGTTTCCAGGAAAAAAAATTGAGGAAATATAGAAATTTGGACAGGACAACGTCTATCGGGTCAGCTAGTAAAAATAGTTTGTTTGAGGTCGATATGTTTATAATTAACGATATCAATTTATTCCTAATGAAATCAATTATTGGGTGATATTAACAAAATTTTTTTTTAATTTTAAAAAATTAAAAACATTTTTGTTTTGCTATTCCCGTGTTATTTGTTATAAATTATTCGAATAAATAATTTATTAGTTGTTAATTAATTTAGTTAACTATGAATAAACTGTTTCTCCAGTGTAGGCATGAGTGAACTAGACCGCAAAAACAGCAGTTATTTTTTCTGGTAGATTGTTCCTAGAGTCGATCTGATGTTTTATCAGCATACCTTTTGTTTTTAGTTTGACATTTAAACCTTTATTTATTATATTATTTATTTCGTTTATTAAATAAATATTTATTTTGCAATACTTTTTATTTTTCAGTTATTTTCCCTGATCTTCAAATGAAGGATTTTTGAATGAAATATAATAATATGTCCTAATAACTTTAATTTTGATTTCTTACCAACAGATATATACACTTTTGGTATTTTTGTAAAAACACTGGGTAAATTATACCAAAACCGTTGATTACTTTAGTTCAATAGATTTTATTACCTTAATTACCCCAAATATTATATTCACTATGTTTCATTAATTGTCATTACATTTCAAACCTAAGTACATGTCCAGTATTTTCAATACGGTATATTTTAATTATTTTCATTTCATCTCTAGTACTTAAAATACCTTCAGTATACTTCAATTATTTGAATACATTTTCAGTACATTAAATACTATCATTATCCTAAATATATTTTAAATATTCCATTAGTGCCTATTTTTCAAAAATATATTTTAAATATTGTTCATTAACAGATATTTAATTAGGGTGTACATATTTTGGGTAGTTGTTTCCCCCTCGGCAATTTGGTGTAGTTTTCCCAATATCAATTGCAGAAGCACAAAAAAGTCTTGCGGCGAAATCCTCTGAGCAGCAGTGGCGGAGATAACTAATTTTATTAAGATATTTTAAGATTTTAAAAATATTTCATAAATAATGAAAAATGAAAAAAAATTAAAGACAAGCTTTTATTTATACAAATACATTAAGAAAGAAAAATAATTTCATTCATTGTTTGATGTAGGTTATTATTATATCCTAAAACGTATTTCAATCGGCACACACCAAGACCACAGACGCTACTGGTTTTTAATCTTTCAGAGCTATTAAAACGCAAATATAACGCGTGATTTATGACTTCCCGTCGTATAGACACACCCCCAAGAATTCGATTCGATTGGCCCAGACGAATCGGTGACAGCTGTCACTCAAGTCCACGTTGACTAGGGCTCTTTTGATCTCCCCTTCGCCGACGGCGAATGTTTACGAGTAGTACACATTATTTTTCGTTCTGTTTCTTCGCATATACACTCGTGTTAGCTCCCTATAGAAACAGCTTCTGCAATTGATATTGGATGGACTATACCTCTTACATTCGCGAGAATAAACAGCCACATTGGGAATATAAAGTGACACACTCAAAAAAAGAAATTTAAATATCATCCAATTCATGTTAACATTGTGATGTTCTCAAATAGACTTTGTTGCGATGTTGCCCGAATGCAAACTTTTTAACTGGAAATTTACCACTTTCTGTGGAGATGGCATTGTGGTTATTTATTAATATCCTCAAATTATTATCACTGCATTTTCGAATTTTTGTTAACAAATTAACAAAGCAATGTCGCAAAATGAATATGTTTTTAACAAATATGCGTAATCACAATTGAGATATCTTTTAATGTGCAATTTATTGAGACTTCGCGAAACTGCCAAGTGATGTAACGTGTTTACTGGGGCCAGACCGGCCGCTCCGGGGAAATCACAGGAATCTCGAAAGATGCCGCTGATGCGGGGGGGATTTAGCACAAGTTGTTTCCTGGAGCATATAAAAAATTTCGGGGAAAAGACCGGTCAATTATCATATACCCAAAAAGGCGTGTAAACGAGAATACCATCGATGAATTCAGGACCTTATATATGAGGGAATACGAAGAACTTATCGAAAGTTATACCTTCTGGACTGTTTCAATATATCCCATCCAAAAAAGACCATAATAATAAATCAAACAAAAAAAAAGATGAATTCCACTTCCAAATTCTAAAAGAGGACGCAAATAACTTACGCCAGTTAAATTGGCTTAGGAAGTTTTGCTAGCGAAACAGATGAAATCCTTAAATTGGAAAAGAAAAACCTAGAACTTAAAATAATCTCTGAAAAACAAAAAATGTATAAGCTAAAGTGCAATCTTCCCAGAACATTACAAAATATATCCCAGTGAGAATAGAATTTTTATAGAACAGCCAATGTCCGCCGAAGGTGGTGATTTTCAGGATGTGCCTGGGATGTCACAAAAAAATGTCCTAAGTTTTTTTGATAGCCTTTTCATAGACACAACAGGACATTCCCAAAACGTTTTGCGCACATTAAATCGCTGTAAATAAAACATTTTTAGAGATCACTGCTTTCTGAAGCCTTTTGTTATTTATTTGGACATTTGGAGGTGTCACATGCTATTTGAAATGGAGTTTTCTTTTTAAATTTTTATACCACCAGGAATGCATCTCTCTTGTAGGATGTTCATCAATTAATCTAAATGGAGATTCTTCTTAAAAAAACGAATTTAACACATTCTGAGTGAAACTTTTCCATTAATTTATTCTGTTAGGAAAAATAGTAATAATGTTGAAAAATAAGCAATAAAATAATGAATGAAAATCATTTTTAAAGACAAGCTTTTATTCAAATGCACTAAAAAGTAAAAAATAATTGTTTGGTTGTGTGAGTTATAGATTCAAAAGCTTGTCTCTCAAAGTTTTCAGTTCGAATACAAACTCACTCAATATATAACTCACGAAATGACCTACCTCACACATCCGAAGCAATTATTTTTTAATTTTTAGTGCATTTGAATAAAAGCTTGTCTTTAAAAATATTTTTTATTAATTATTTCATTTTGTGCTTTTTAGGCATTTTTTTCTGAGCTATCTAGTCCTTCAATGAGGAGACCATCTAAAGTGAACTCATGCGCCATTTTGGAGTTGCCCTTAATTTATGAATTTTAATGAAAATCAATAATACCAAATTATAATCTCCACCCCAAAAACCCCGCATACCAATTTTGAATCGAATCGGGCCATAATTACAAAACTCAACCTGAAATTGTGAATTTTGATAAAAAATTCATGATCTCCGACCCCGAAAACCCCCACATACCAATTTTGAATAGAATCGGACCATAAACACAGAGATCATCGGCCATCTTGGAGCCGCCATTTTGATTTAATGAATTTTGAAGAAAAATTCATAATTTTCGACCCTGAAAACCCCTACATACTGATTTTGAATCGAATCGGACCATAAAACTAAATCTCGTCCGCCATCTTGGAGCGCCATTTTGTTTTTTCTTCAACAAAAATTCTATAAGCCGCCATTTCAATTTCATAAATTTTGAACAAACATTCAAAATCTCCGACTCCGAAAACCCCCACATCGAATCGTACCATAACTAAAAATTCGTCCGCCATCTTGGATCCGCCATTTTTTTTCTCTAACAAAAATTTTATAATGAATTATGAACACCTGCCAAATTTCAGCTCAATCGGATGTCGGCAAGTGCTCCAAAAATGGATTACACATTTTGAACCGGAAAGAATGACAATGACAATAAATAAAAGCTTGTAAAAATAAAGTTTTTCTATAACTTCCAAGGCTTTTATATTTCTTAGGGTACTGAAATTAGGATTTCATCATATGAAACAGATTCGATGTGAAATATACTAACCACCAATTTTGAAGTTAATTGCAATATGATTAGATATTTTCTCATATCTAATTTCAATTAAATCTCTAGGAAGGAAGATTTGATTGAAATTATATTGAGAAAAATACTCATTTTCACAGTGATTCTTCAGTTTCATCACAAACTTGAATTCTTCTATTTGAAGAGTCAATATACATTTCAGTTCGCAAGTCTGTTGGAAAACATGAGAAATTGTTTTTTATTTTTCGACACCCCATAATCTGAAAACTAACAAAGTTTCTAATGGAAAAGTGTATAAAGAAAACGGTCGTTTTTTTCAAGAATCTTCAATGATACTTAATCATGTCATAACAGATTCGAACGCCTTATAAAAAAATACACATTGTAGGTATGCTTTTGAGGATATATTATGTTTCTGTACTATGCTAATAGATTTAATTCATGTAATACTTACTTCATTTACTTATTCAGTGATATAAAAAATGTCTATTATATAATTGGTAATGTTCACTACACTTCAAACACCCATCACTTTCCACGTTTTTCTCAGTTACAAAAAATAATCTTCAACCAACGCTTCACAGTGTTGCATGTGCCATACAGTGGGAGTGCCTAGTGTCTAGTGTCGTTCTGCGAGGTTTATCAGGTGTACCACACTGGCCAAATTGTAACATAGCGGCAATTTTAAAATGAAAGCAGAAAATGAGTGAATAGGTCAGTTCGACATTGGTTTCATTTGCTTATGACAATATAAGAATGTTGTTTCTGACCTGTGTGAAATAGAAGGTTTTGTTATTAAAATGAAAGAATACAACAATTTTTTTTCGATAAAACAAACATTTCCGTTTTGTTTGAATTGTTGCAAATTTTTATCAGAGGATGTAAATTGCTATTTTTCAAAACATCGAAAGTTTGCAGAACTTTTGCAAATTTTTCCGGGCTAATAATGTGAAAATTCATTAAATCCTGATTTTCAACATCTTCCGTTCAGAAAAAGGGGTTGCAAAATCAGACTAATTATCATTTGAACGTACTCTTCACTCTACTGAAGTTTTAAACCTTTTGTAATTCTTATCAAATTTTGGGAAAATCATGCCTATCTCTACAGGCCTATTATGGACATGGCTGTGTTTATGCAGCAAAACTTAGTCGATTGGACTTATCTGGTATTCGCATCATGTAATATTTCAATTTCTAGTAAATAAGGTTTCTCAGCTGTTTTACGAATCAATACACAAGATTAAAATTATGATAACTCAATTTACCCAAAAATAAACTTAGCAGGTTAACGCTTTAGGCCGACGAAATGCAAAATCCATTTCATCGATTCCATTTGCTGCTTCCTTTTGCATTGGGGACAGGTCCAGCTCATTATTCTAATTTTATGAATAATTTTTAGTGGTAGATAGCGATACTTCCGTGAAAGGAAATATTCGTCAATAATTCATTCACAGTTTTCATAAATGAATTAATGAACAGTGATTCAAGCTTCAACATCATCTTACATTTTTTGGTTCATTTCTCGCATAAAAATATATAAATATATATATATATATATATATATATAGTTATTCAAATTGAAATTTTGTAGGGTCCCGAACACTTGGGTTATTTATGATTTTTTTTCACTGAACATTATTTTAGAAAAACTTCGATAAAAAAAAACACATTCAAATACTTATACGGGAAGTCTTGGAAGCGTCTAGTTTTTATGTATGTCTCTAAGACTTCCTTTCATGTACCGGGTTATTCACTATAAATTACCCACCCCTTATCATCGTTATCATTGCCTATAGAAAAAAAAGTTAAATGTAAAAGTTTTGTGTTTATGACTGAATTTTGGTAAAATGCTACCAAAAATACAGTAGCGTGCAGATTTCAGGAGATATTTAAAAAAAATGGGATACCCTGCATATTATTGAATTTTTGGAATGATCTTTTTTCCCTGATTTCAAAAATATACCATATGTTACCCCTATCTCATCCCGTTTTTGAGTTATTCAACGTCGAATAACTTAGACTAGTTGTTACTGTAAATACCTATCCTATGAAAGTTAACATTTTTAAAGTATGCTATGGAAATGACAACTATATTATGTTTGTTCAGTGACATTTCTTTAATGGAATAATCAATAGTATATTTCATTAGGAGTCGAGAACCTAGGCTTTTTCCGTGCGTGCGCGACAAGTTCCCGTGGGAGGCGCAGCCGAACACGGGAAGTCGTGCAAGCACGGAAATAGCTATTTGTATAACAAGGGAAGAAAGTGCTACTTTTCCTCCTGAGGATGAAGTTTACTGCCGCTACGCTTCGGGCAGTAATCATTCAAGGGAGGAAAATACACTTTACTCCCATGTTATACATATGATTTTTCCGCCTCCCTCGAATAACAAGTCATTTTTAAATAATTTATTTATGAAACTAACAGAAAAAAATTATTAAAGAACTAAAACTAAGAAGTAGGTACAGTATAACTTATGGGCACGTTATTTTCATTCTTGCATCCTACATATTTATAATTTGTGGTAGAGTAATTATTTATACTAATGTTAAACGTGCAGTTTTGAGCAGTGGTTATTTGAATACCACTAGAAGTGAGAGCTGGAGCCAACGCAGTTTTCGTGATATTTTCATCAACAACATTATTATACAACTGGTATCCCCCGGAAGTACTCGTACTTGGCTGATTACAATCAATTTCATTAACTTCAGTGACTCCCATAATTTGGTTCGAAATTTTTCGCTTTTTTGCAAGAAATTGCTCCACATACCCTTTAGCAATATTCGTTCACTTCCAACCTCCGTGTTGCTTTGAAGCAAGAATGTCTCCTCCAGAATTTGCCAGTAAACTTGCCGAGGTTCTTCTGAAACTATGCCCGGTATAATTTATGGCATTAGGCAGTTTTAAAAATTCTGCAATTTTTTTAGGAATTTTAGCAATATTATTTTTTCCAACCATTTGGTTGATACGTTTTCCTGCTCTATAGCAGACACATAAACGTGTCTGATCTGTTTTAGGGCGTAGCGATATATATTTTCTATAAATGTCAATATAATTAGGGCCATTCCCCGGTGAAGCATTGATTACAAACGTTCTCTGTATATTTGTTTTAGAATTTGGTATATTTACTATTAAAATGGAACCTTTATCTTCAATATCTGTATAAGTTATTTTATTGATGATGTACCATGACGTCACTTTTACTTTTCCTCCCTACAATGAGGCCAGGAAATGCATACTTTGGATAGAGGTAGGCGGAAAAAGCATTTATGGACGTGTAATGAACGATATTTTTCATTATATCTACCTGAACACCACAGATTGTTAAGAAACATTTATTTTTAAAGATTAACGAACAAAAACATGTATTTTTAATTTTTATTGATTGAAATATTTATGGTACAATTTGTGTTGTTGTAAATAGCTAATCCTTTAGCAGCTACTTCATTTTCGATAACTGTAGTTGATAAAGCCGAAGGTGCTACTATATTAGTAGAAGTATTCAATTTTTTATTTCCTCCCCCCTGCATTGTATTCTGATGTTGGCGTTGTTTTTACTGTTCTTGAATGGCTGAACAATTTACGAGAAACTTCAATCTTTCTGCTTACCGATTCTCCGATGTAGCCTTCAGCCACAGTCGAGTAACGCCAACCTCCATGCCTTTTTAAAGTATGCAGATCTCCTCCGCCCTCGACTAACATAGATGCTGAAGATCGTCTTGAGCCGTGTCCAGTATAATCTTCCGGATTTTCTAGGTTCAGATATTCAGCAATCTGCTTTGTTGTACCACTGATTGTATGACACCCTGCATGTTGAACAAAACATCTACCATTACGATACGCAATAAATAATATTTTACTATATTCATGTGTGTAGGTCTTAGATTAATATATTTACGATAAAAAGTGCATGGATCAGAGGGACATCCTTCCTTTGTAATTGTGAAACTTCTTGATTTGTGATTTTTACCATCTCGAAGGAATACTATAAAAAACCAGCCATTATCTTCCACGTCTTCCAAAATCAGACGAATCAAGTCATCTCTTCGGCAGGCACCGAATATGCCAAATATTAAAATTATTTTACTTAATAACCACTTCTCGTCTGGTGTTTCAAGTATGAATTTGGCGATTTGGTCAGCACTTAATACTTTGGACTTTTCGGTGTGTAACCAACACTTTCTCGTTTGAGAAATGCAGCAGTTTTTGGTAAATTATTAACATTTACATTTTATTTTACTGCCAGACAACTTTTTAACATTGAAAATTGATTCCATAAAGTTGAAGCATGGATTTGCTTTTTTCTGACAAATAAACGAGAAGAATATCACCACTTAAATTTATAACTTTCTGCACTTACTTTTGCCGCTTCACGTGATACTTCTTCCTCTGGTGAAATCATTTTTAAATATTTCCACTAAAAATATCCAAATATTGTCACAAAACAAGCGTTATTTACCCCGTTGCTAAGAAAAAATACAAACAATTTGCGATTTCATAGAGAACTGTCAATAACATGTTGAAAAGGGAAACATTCTCAATTGAATATTGAATAGAAAGATTTTTCTGTGAAAAAAAACCAGATAAAAATGAAGTTATTTTTTGTGAATGTCTAACAGAAAACAACTACTTCCACTACCAAAGCCACGCTGGACATTGAACTACATCTGCTAGATATTCTGTTTATATTAAAAAAAAAAAATCTGTCAATAATATATTATTTTATTTTGACATGTAAGTAGTGTAACGAACCCAGGCCGGACCTGTCGCCTCGCGCGTTGCCGTCGACAGCGATGAGATCATCCCCGGAGATATTCGAGAACCATCCAGTCGCTCTGCCACGGAAAACAACGGTCAATATTGGAAACAATTGGAACATGCCAGAATTCGAAACATCGAGAATGCTGTATCGGAGATAAATAGGCGACCCTCAAGTGGAGTCAAAAACAGTCTGAACGAGCCCATTCGATCGAGCTATACAGTGGCGTAGTAATATAAATTAAGTTGTAGATTAAGTGTGAAATAAATTAATAAACCAAGTTAAGTTTATTTACGTTATAATTGGTGTCGGAAGTGAGATTTTGAAAATAAACAAGTGATCGTGGAGTGGATAGTCAGAAAAATAAATTGATAGACCTTTTTGTACGCCCAAAATAGACAGTGGCCCGGTTTTCGCGAAGTGGACAATTGTGCGTGGGAATATAAACTGATACACTCTTCGCGTGAAACAGACAATAGACTGGTGGCCCGTGGAAAAGAATTCGCGAAGTGAATTTTTAACAAACTGATAAACTTTTCGTGTGAAACAGACTGATTCCTCGTCAAAGACAAAATGTGTTCAAAAAGTGCGCCTTGCGGATTTGAAGGTAGCGGAATTGAAACAGGAATTGGAGGAAAGGGAACTGGAAACAACGGGTAAAAAGTACTCCAGGAAAGACTTGCAGAAGGACTTATACAAGAAGGTGAGGACCCGAAACATTTTTATTCGAAGTTCCGGAGGTGATTTGAGTCCGATAATAGAATCCTTGAAAGAAGAGCTGCAACAAAATTCAAGAAGCCTGGAAGATAAGCTCCTAGAAAACACAGAAGACTTAAAAAAGAACTCTGTGGTGTGGCAAATCGTCTAGAAAAAGAATAGGAACCGTCGAGGCAGAGATGGACAAGATGAAGGAAACGATCAGTAAGCTGGAAAAACGAATTGATAGTGCGCCCTCCACAGAGATGGTTAACAAAATGCAATGCTGGACTTGAGTTTGAACTTGGATAAAGTTCAAGAGGGTATACAAGATGTCAAGGTCATTTCTGAAATAGGGAAGCTTTCCATGAAGCCGCCTCAATTCGACGGAAAAACTCCATGGGAAAATTACCGCCGACAGTTTGAAGCAGCGGCCAAAGCAAATGGATGGAATGCAGGGGAAAGAGCTATAGCACTAACACTTGCATTACGTGGAGAAGCGACGAATATTCTACAAACTCTTACCGCCCAAGAACAGGAGGACTATGATCACCTGATTAAACATCTAGAATTACGATATGGCCAGGCCCATTTGGAACACGTATACCACTCCCAACTGAAAAATCGCTGCCAGAAATCGGGCGAATCCTTACAAGAATTCGAAGCTGACATTGCACGCTTGGTTCGTCTTGCATATCCAGCCACACCGGAAAATGTAATGGAGCGATTAGCGGTTCAGGCATTCTTGGATGGACTCCGTGACCAAGAAACCAGACAAGCGTTGACACTAGCTCGTCCAACACATCTCGTAGACGCACTGGCACGCGCTTTGGAATTTGAGGCAGCAAAACAATCCTGCAAAAACCAAAGTAAAGTTCGAAGTATTGAAGAAGACTCACAGGAGCATGCTGACTTGGAAGCTGCCATAAGAAAAGTGATGAAGGAAGTTTTGCCTGAGAAAAGACAGATAAGATGCTGGAATTGTGGCAAAATTGGACATGTGCGTAGCAAATGTCCAACATTCAACACGACTCCGATGCAGGAAAACTAAAGAAGGTCGACGAGAAGGGGCAATCGTCGGCCTGTGTCACAGCAAGCCCGGTTAACAACGCATATGTCGCTATCCTGCAACGACAGAACAGAGGTGTTTTCGTAGACGGTCTCATCAATAACGAGCCTTGCACCATGCTGCTAGATACAGGTGCGACTAGGACAATTCTCGGCCTTCCTTTGCCAGAACACCGGAACGATTGAACCGACAACTTGGAAGCTACGCACAGCAACAGGGGAACCAGCTACTGTATATGGCGAGCTACCGATTGAAATAATTTTGGGCAGCACTAAAGTGAAACATCAGGCACTTGTAGCGGACATCGAAGACGATGCAATCATCGGAATGGACATCATGAAT
This sequence comes from Gonioctena quinquepunctata, assembly GCA_018342105.1. Classification (NCBI taxonomy): domain Eukaryota; kingdom Metazoa; phylum Arthropoda; class Insecta; order Coleoptera; family Chrysomelidae; genus Gonioctena; species Gonioctena quinquepunctata. Next base: position 48,281 of record JAFIRS010000628.1, on the reverse strand, counting down.
TCCAGAGGGTTTGAATTGGATTTCAAAGACGGCGTCCTACGTGTCAACGGAGAAGAGCTGGTACTTCATGGAAGAAGTGAAGAGTTGATCCATGTGCTGTTGGCTGAAGATGTAAGCGTACCTGAGAGGGCTGAAACCATCCTGGAGGCTCGCCTGGACGGGAGTGCGAGCAGTGGAGACGTGGTGATGTTCGAGCCCAAACTTCATGATGAGAAAATTGGACGAGGATTGCCTAGGGAAAACCCTGTTACGTGCTGAAAAATTTGTACCGGTAAGGGTCATGAATGTCAATTACTTTCCAGTGACCTTAAAGAAAGGAACAATTTTAGGGCACTGCTCGTCAGTTTCATCTGTGATCCGGGGCGTACGAGGTACGATTAGCCAACCCAACAACTTGCCCACAGAACTAGAAAAATTAGTTACCATCTCTTCCAAAGATATAAAACCAGCTCAACAGCCCAAACTAAGAGATTTAGTCAAAAGTACCAAGACATCTTCGATACCGGACAAGGAAAAGGGGGTCGAACTAATGTGGTCCAGCACAAGATTGATACTGTGGGTGCCCGACCGATCCGGCAATCAGCAAGAAGACTTCCTCTTGCCAAGAAGGAAGAGGCTGACAAAATAGTCAGCGATATGGGAAAAGAAGGAGTTATCGAACCATCTGACAGTTCCTGGTCCTCTCCAGTCGTACTGGTGAAGAAAAAGGATGGATCGACACGCTTTTGTGTAGACTATCGCCAACTTAATAATGTCACGAAGAAGGACAGTTACCCTCTCCCGAGAATAGATGACACCCTAGACACGTTGGCTGGTTCCACGATTTTCTCGACCCTTGATCTGAAGAGTGGATACTGGCAAGTAGAACTCGCTCAGGAAGATCGAGAGAAGACTGCTTTTACCATCGGCTCAGGATTGTGGCAGTTCACCGTTATGCCATTCGGGCTCTGTAATGCTCCCGCCACATTCGAAAGATTGATGGAGACAGTGCTGAAAGGACTCTCATGGAACACGTGTCTAGTGTATCTCGACGACATAATTGTGGTCGGCAGATCGTTTGAGGACCACGTGAAAACTTGGAGGAAGTATTCCTGCGACTGAGGAACTCCGGATTGAAGCTGAGCCCTAAAATGCCATCTGTTCCAAAAGAAGTACGATACCTCGCCACGTTGTCTCTGGAGAAGGAGTAGCAGTGGATGACCAGAAGATCAAAGCTGTTAAGGATTGGCCCATCCCAAAGACATTCACCAACTTCGAAGTTTCCTTGGTTTATGCACATACTATCGCCGATATGTGCTGGGATTCATAACATCGCTAAACCACTGACCAGGCTCACGGAAGGCCAAACAAAGTTCCAGTGGTCCGAAGAATGTCAAGATTCATTCAGGAAGCTGAAAGGAGCTTTGATCAACGCACTATACTGAGCTATCCCTACCCAAAGGGAAATTCATTTTGGTTACGGACGCTAGCAACGTGGGACTTGGAGCTGTCCTGATCTCAGATCCAGGAGGGACAGGAGCAGGTCATTGGTTATTTCAGCAAGACGCTTAGCAAACCAGAGCGCAATTACTGTGTTACCAGGCGAGGCTGTTAGCTGTTGTAAAGGGTGGAACACTTCTACAAGTACGTGTATGGAAGAAGATTCCTGTTGAGAACTGACCATGCAGCTCTCAAATGGCTCTTACAGTTTAAAAATCCTGAGGGTCAAGTAGCACGTTGGATCGAGAGACTCCAGGAATTCGATTTCGAGATCGAACATCGAGCCGGAACTAGCCATAAGAATGCAGATGCCTTGTCGCGAAGACCATGTCCAGATGATTGCTCACACTGCCGACGAGCAGAAGAGAAGAAGCAACACTTTGTAGAACCGCGGCAATGGATGACAACTGGAATGACAGCAAGATCCAGAAAGACCAAGAGAGAGACCCCGACCTTGGCTTAGTCGTCAGCTGGAAGAAGGGCAATCGAAGACCATCATGGCAGGAAGTCGCAGGTTACTCGCCGGCTGTTAAGTCCTATTGGGCACAATGGAACTCTCTTATTCTGGACAATGGGATCCTGAAACGTGTGTTGGAGGCCGATATTGGTGGGAAGACAGACGCCAAATAATTGTTCCCAGGAACAGAAGAGAGGAAGTGCTGCAGGAAATCCATGATGGAGTCGCCGGAGGACATCTGGGAGTGACGAAGACCCTGCAGAAAGTGAGGCAACGGTTTTACTGGGCCAATTGTCAAGCTGACGTCAGGACTGGTGCAGGAAGTGCGCTGTGCGCTGCTAGCAATGGACCTCGAATACGACCCAAGGCCCCGATGCGTCAGTACAACGTAGGCAGCCCGTTCGAAGAATCGCCATTGACATCGCCGGCCCGTTTCCCGTATCCGACCACGGGAATAAATACATCCTTGTGGCAATGGACTACTTCAGTAAGTGGGCGGAAGCCTATGCCCTGCCAACCAGGAAGCCATCACCGTCGCCGACGTCTTGGTGAAAGAGTGGATATGTCGATTCGGTATTCCAATGGAGCTGCACTCGGATCAAGGCAGAAATTTCGAATCAACCTTTTCCAAGAAATATGTCTACTGCTGAACATCCGCAAGACAAGAACCACGGCCCTACATCCGCAGTCCGATGGAATGGTGGAACGGATGAACAGGACGATCAACCGCCACTTGTCCAAGGTTGTCTCTGACCATCAAAGAGACTGGGACCAGTATCTTCATTTGTTCCTGATGGCCTATCGATCCGCAGTACACGAGTCAACCGGTCAAACTCCTGCTAGTATTATAATGGGCCGAGAACTGCGACTGCCTTGTGACCTGAAGTTTGGGATACCGCCAGGACAAGACACTGCGGGAGAGGACTACGTCAGCAAACTTCGGCAGAGAATGGACGACATCCACGAACGAGTCCGGTTGAACATCAGAGTGCCAGCGATAAAATGAAAGACCTATGACATCAAGGCCGACGCAGGAGGATTTAAGGTTGATGACCTTGTTTGGCTGTACAACCCCAAGCGTCGTCGTGGACTATCACCAAAGTTGTGGAACTCGTGGGAAGGACCACGTATAGAAATCGTGAAAAGGATAAACGACCTTGTGTACCGAATCCATAATCCACCCCGAGGAAACCAAGGGTCGTCCATTTCAACAGGTTGGCCCCTTACGCTGGAAACCATGACCAAGTTCGCACCCTCAAGCCACCGGAGGATGATATGACGTTCGAAAGTTTATGTCCTTGTATTCAAACGGGCAGAAAGTTCTACATGGGATTACTAGAGAGGAGTCACGAGACCTTTTCGAGGTGCCTGCTGACTACGCACTAGCGCACTGTGTGGCAGAAGATCTTCGAATGTCAGGGCATCGCCGTAGTGTTCTCAAGAAATTTGGTCAACTCCAAACACTGCGGGCAGAATCCAGAAGTTGGTGGGGTGCTACAGTTGAAGAAAGGCCAGAGAAACATCTATTACCTAGTTACCAAGAGGCATTCCCAAGATAAACCGTCCTATGAAGATGTCTGGAAGAGTCTCACCAAACTAAAGAATACCATGGTGGACCAGAACCTGGTGGATCTAGCAATTCCAAAATTATCCTGTGGTATTGATGGGTTGGACTGGAGAGTCATAAGAAGTATGCTGGAGGCGATATTCAGATCCAGCGGCGTCAAGATTTTGGTTTGCTGTAACCCTCTTCCACGACCGATCATGAAGACCGTGGAGTGTTACTTCCATCGAACTTCACGGTGCAGATATGGGGAGTCATGCAGATATCGTCACACTCCAAGGATGAAATTTCGGGACGAAATGTCTTTAAGAAGGGGGCAATGTAACGAACCTAGGCCGGACCTGTCGCCTCGCGCGTTGCCGTCGACAGCGATGAGATCATCCCCGGAGATATTCGAGAACCATCCAGTCGCTCTGCCACGGAAAACAACGGTCAATATTGGAAACAATTGGAACATGCCAGAATTCGAAACATCGAGAATGCTGTATCGGAGATAAATAGGCGACCCTCAAGTGGAGTCAAAAACAGTCTGAACGAGCCCATTCGATCGAGCTATACAGTGGCGTAGTAATATAAATTAAGTTGTAGATTAAGTGTGAAATAAATTAATAAACCAAGTTAAGTTTATTTACGTTACAGTAGGCAGCTTTCGGTGCGCTAAATAAGCATGTTAATATAGTGTTTTCAGATAGGTATGATGAAAAATAGTTTACAGTGAGGAAGAAAAAGTTCAAATATATACTTGGTATATACAAAACAACAAAAGTAAATGTGCAGCAAAAAGAGCATATAGGGTGTTGTATCGAAATCGTCCAACACCGTCAGAAAATATATTCAAAAATATTTACCAAAAGGTGAATCATACCTTCAGTTTCAGTAGGCTAAAGCGTGTAGGTAGTACAAGAAAACCAGGAAGAACAGCTAGATATACTGCTTCATTTCGAAGATAAGCCTATCCATATTAATTCGCGAATAGACTTTTTTGAAACATTGAATTATTTTTTTGAAAATTCTGAATGTGGTTTAAAAAATGTAGCCGATCAATTTGTTGAAAGTTTTTCCAAAATCCAACGTACTTTGAAAAAGAACAACTACAAACCATATAAAATGTTACCCGTAGCAAGTTTTACCAGAGTACTTTGAAAAATAAACAACCATATAAAATTTTACCCGTACAAGTTTCAACAGAAACTCGTAAGAGGAAAAAGCTGGAATTTTGCCAACAGATGATTCAACATTTGAATGAAGATCCCGATTATTCAACTAAAATATTATGGTCTGATGAGTCATCCTTTTCTACGGCAGGAGTTTTCAATAGGAAAAATCGAAGGTCGTGGGAGAAAAAGGACAACAGAAAAAGATTGGTAAAACAAATAAAGAAAACAGGAACAAAAACTGTTAGCGTTTGGTGTGGAATTTTTTGAAATAAAATTGTTGGCCCTATATTTTATTTTACGAAGTAGAAAAACTCAAAGTCATCTCCACAATTTAATATCGCAATCGATTAGTTATGTAATGGTGGATAGGTAAAAAACCATCGATAAGTATATGTTTCGAACCTCTATAAATTCATCATCAGCGGAATGTAAAATTATGGAGAAGAAAAAATGATGGGTAAAAAATTATTATTAATTATAAGTCAAGAGTTCATATTTGAAACAAATGACAAAGAAGGTTTGCCTTTAAAATTATTATCCCTCTTTTTAAATCTAGGGAGGCTAAATACATTAGCCGATATGAAATAAATTGACGACATGTGGAACGTGGAACAATGGTAGCAATTAGTGGTGAATGACAGCAACTAACAGTCCGGACTTGACCCCTATGGATTAATTTTCTGGGGATTTCTAAAAGACATTGTTAATAATAATATTCAAATCATTGAAGACACGATTTTACTTGAAATAGAGAACAAAACTTTTTTTTCTATAGGCAATAATAACTATGATAAGGAGTGGGTAATTTATAGTAAATAACCAGGTACATTTTAGAGACGTCCATTTTATGTCTCTAGGCCATAAATTGGACGTCTTTAGGATGTCTAGTGCTTTTTGGCTTCTGGTGCGGTTGCAGCCATTGTTACTGCATATACCTAGTAGGTTTTGAGAGAAATTATACAGCTTGGCAGTTGTTGGAATGCATTTGGGAATGCAAAATTGAATCTGGATGAGCCCCTGATTATAGCAAATGATATTGTAATTTAGTTTGCTCGATAATGAAAATTCTATGATGAATCAGAATTGCGACAACAAAAAGATGATCATGCTTTTTCAACAACTTTATTGTATCCTGATATAATATACAGGTCAATCAAATATACTTACTCCATCAAATTTTTTATTTACAATGATATTTATGTTTTGAGAACAATATCTGCATTCTTTTCTACTAATATCGTCTAGATATGCAAATGTTCAATGAATCGCCTATTGGAATGTAACTATAGGTCCTACTGAAATATGAAAAAAAAAAGTGAATTCACACATTTAAAATACATTCACAAAGTAACCATTCTTTTTCAATTTGGATATTTCAAACGAACGTCTATAGGGAAACTTTGATCAAAATTGATATAATTTCAGAAGATTTTGAGAATTATTTTTGGTGGATGTTTTTAGTTTCAGATAGTGGAATGTCAGAAGTGATTTTTGATACTGGTAACTGTCAGGGTCTGTTACATAGTATCATATTATGTATTACAAATCTCTAATTAAAACGATCATAACATACCTACTAGATTCTTCTCTGAAGCCAGTCAGTGCCAAACATCTGAGGGGATGCAAAGTGCTTGGTGTTAGAAAAATCAACCTAATTCTACCTAGATATTAAAAATGTTATTTTGAGGAATTCAAATCATTTTGCTATAATAAGTTGGAGAACTCTATATACCCATACCCAGTAAACATTTACATAACAGTCATGTAACAATTACAGAACCATATTTACTTAAATTTACGAAAAACAGCCCACAAACATTTTCAAAATTCCAATTCTAGAGAAGTCCATAATTTCACAAGCGATCGTCAACCTTCATTTCATTCAAATTACATTAACTCATTTTATTTTTCTGAAAAATAACTTAGCAAGGGATTTTTAATAAGATCAAAAGAAGTGACCATGGCATTGCGTTATTTGACGATTTAGTTTCCTAGAAATTAAAAGATATGATCAGATATAGACAATTACTGGTAAATTATTTCATTTTTTCAATGTAAATGCAATATTTTTCGTATAAAATGACTTTTCAACAGTTAAATATTTTCTTACCATTAAACCTCTACAAGACAATCAAAATCTTTGAAAATCCTGTAATTGTTCAGGAATGCAATGACGTGAAGCTATAATCAGTTCTATGCCAATTTTTAATGCTGAGGTAAGTCATGAATAATTTGTAGTTTAATATAAACTATCTCGATGATACATGAAAAGTGGATACATCAGATCAAATCTCTTGAGAAAGTATTGTAGTAGAAAATATATCTATCAATTTTGGTAGGTACCACTGAGTAGAGATACGAATAAGATTCATTTTTCGTAATATGCTACATCAGATGGAACATAATTAGGTAATTTTTGCAAAAATATGTTAAGGTGTTTACTGGGATGAGATCTAATTCAAGACAGTACTCAGATATCACATTTTAGTGTGCGATAAAGAATGAAATACAACGATAAACAATAAAAAACAAACTTAAAAAATAACAATCAGTGATAAAGAACCGTGAGAACAGATGCTATAATTGTTGCTAGAATAATATTTGTTTTTAATCCTGTGGCTGAGTTACATCCATCATATTCACAATTTTCACAGAAGCCCAACAGAAGTCCCTTGTTGACAGACTGCCTGCATGTACCGACGGTTTCTTCTAAAGGTATCATCTCACATCGACGAATGATGCTGACGTAGTTGTTACCTAGAAAAAAAATATTTTTACAGTCATTCTTTTATTTCTTGTTTTTTTCCCACACACACAAGACTAAAGAGCAGAAATAATTATTAAGATATATTTTTTTAATATGCAACGCTTATAAAATGGACTAAAAAGTATGAAAAAATTTCTTCTAGCCCCATACAGATTTATAACCCGATACAGATTCATAACCCTATACAGATTGTCATGAGAATTTGTGATTGTGAATTTTCAATAGCTATGAAAAGATGAAATGATTTAAAACGAAAAACGTGGATAATAGTGAGGAGTGTGGTAGATAGCTACTCATGCATCAATTATCTATTGCATGCGCCCCACGTTTATCGTTTTAAACCTCACAACTATCTTCATATTCATAGCTATTAAAAATCCACAATCACAAATTTATAAATCTGCATGGGGCTGGGAGAAATTATTTTATACTTTTTATTCCGTTTTATGAACGTGGTATATTAAAAAAATATATCTAATTAATTATTTAGATATGAACATACTACTAATCTAAATGAAATTGGATCTATGAAGTCCAATATAAAATATACATCTAAAAATTATTCTTCTACGAAAAACAATCTTCGGGATAGTTTATTTCAAACATTTTTCTCTTTCCTAATAGAAAACCTACATGGAAGTCATTTTGCAGTTTCAAATACATTTGTCTAAAAGTTAAGTTTTGTTCAAAGTTTGCAAGCTCTAGTATGCTCTCATCTCCATTTCTTCAATATTGTCTATTTATACTACTTTATGAATCATAAATAAATAGTCTAAAGGTCATTGAATGCAATAACTTTCACTTGCGAAGTAAAATATGTCGTTCTCCAACCAGTTCCCTCATTACCAGCCAACGTATTTTCTTCAAACCGGTTTGATAACATCAATAATTGATGTTTGTGGAAACCTACATGTCTCCTATAAATCGTTGATTGAGTTCTGATCGAATTATCATATTTTATGTTCTAGAAACAAACATTTTCCAAGAAAACTTGACTTCAAAAGGCGACAAATAAAGTACTTAAGTGATCTAAGTAATTGAGATACAATATATTCAAGGTTTACATATTTCCACAAATATCTCTGATAACTGATTAAACTTTTCAATGAATTTTAATAAGTGATGATGTTGATGTGATATATTTTGAAATCAAACAAGACAATTTGGCAATTTCTGTAACAGTCAAACGAAAAGTACTCTTGTAATACAAACATCTGAGAATTTATAGAAAAAATAAATAGGATGGAATCAATTTTTACAGAGGACAAAGTAAGGGCAGCTATTCATAGAATTACACCAAGACAGTTGAGAAACAATAAGAAAAGTTCGCCTTTGACAACAAGATGGAGGTCACTTTGAACATCTGGAACCCTAAAGATATGTAAATAGGTAGTTTCAATATAATTATTTCATTTTCAACAGGTGCTTCATTTTAGAAAAGTTGTAACGTTATGGTATTTTCAGTTTTTTAACGAAAGTTTTCTTACAACCTAATAGAGTGCGGTATCAAATTAATCGTAATAAAATGCTCTTTTTCTTCTAACCCGACGAGCCACCATGTTGCCATTTGAAAAAAATTGTAATAAAAATGTTAAAATCTAACATCACGTAGCTGAAACATTTTGATGGAAAACAGTGAAGTTGTATTTTTACAAACATTTTAGGACTGAAATTAGTTATTTGAACGTATCCATAGCACTCTAAAATAAAAATTTATTTCGAAAAAAAAAAGTATTTTCTTTAGAGTAGCAATTTTTTCCACCTTCAAGACCTGAAAGGATCAAAAGCTGACATACCAAACACCAAAAGTTGACAGGCGTTAGCGATTGTATATCGGCAAGTCAGAACTGCGAAAGTCACATTTATGGATAATGTATTTTTAGAGGAAAGAAAAGAGATAAAAAACAAATTTAAATGATATAAACCGCTTTGGAACCAAAAGTAGACCCTGTCAGCTTTTGGAGCCACATTATATTTTGGAATCAATACTTGACAACCCCCTGAGAAACCTAACCTCAAACAAATTAAAGGTAAACAAATACAGCGAATAGTCACTTTCTACTATAAGCTGAATTTTACTCATCATGAAAATATGATACATACCTTGGCTACCACAACTTTTCCACCAAAGATTTCTTAAGTGCGAATTTACACGATCCAATAAATTGGTCAATTTTGTGACCTTGAATTTTATTGATAGGTGTAAACAGAAAATTGTCGTCAATTTGAACTTAACCAATAAATTGATGAGTTTAGAATCGAATCGGTTCTAATTTTTCATCAATTTTTAGTGACAATTTGCAGTAACTTTCGGCCATGAATTGGATGCCTGCTAGAACGGAGATTTTCCGGTTATGTTATTATTTACGCGATTCACATACATACCCTACCCTAACCGCGAGAAAAATTATTATGCGAAAAAAAAACATAATTTACGTTGCATTACATTCGCAGCAATGTGCATTGCTGGATATAAAAGAAAGAGATGTAGAAGATGGTGGATTAGACCTTGGATTGAGGAAAGAAGGAGAGGAAACTTGACATTAGTCCACGAAGAATTTCTGAGTGCAGATCCTGATCAATTCAAACGATATTTAAGAATGGATCAGAGTCAATTCAATAAGCTATTGAATAATATTCGGAACTTTTTCTATAGTTGAACCATTTCTTGTCAGTATGTTGGTATTCCTGAGTAAAAACACATTTCCAAAATTGACCAATAAATTGTCAGGTGTAAATATAACCCATATTGGTCAATTTTATTGTTCAATTTCATTGGATCGTGTGAATTCGCACTACCACATTTACTGAAGAACACTATTCAAGTTGACAACAACATGCACCTGTTAATACAACATGGCATCATTTTGGCGGGAAAGGTACTGTCAAGGCTAAAATCGTACATTGGGTAACAGATGGAGACAGTTGTCTTATAGACATGTTTTAGTGGAGTTTATTGCAGACAAACTCTTATTTTATCGAGATTTTGGTGAAGCCGTCAACTATTGGAGGCCTGTCAGCTACTGGGTGTTTTACCTTATTTATTCGTTCAGTGAAATGCCACTTTAGTGACCTGTTTTGGTAGATTTAAGCAACACCAATTAAAAATTATCAAGTAACAATTATCAATTAGCAATTAACAAGTAACGAATATGATGGTATTTATGCACATTCAATTAACAATTAAGGAAGAAAAGTAGGCATGCGCACAAGATATATGAAGCGGGAAATTGCCGAACGTGGTCGATCAAAATACCATCATCAATTTCCATTTTTTACAGTATATTCTTATAAACAAAGAAAATTTCAAAAGACGCCACAACCCAAAACCAAAACAAACCAGAATATTTCATTTGATAAAAGTTAGGTTAGCTTTCGTCATCGCAGGGATCAATCTACGGTCATCTGCGCACTAGAAGAAAATTTGGTTCAATTAAAGTAAGAAGTTAAAAGTTGGCCAACTTTCTACTTGTTAATTGATAATTGTTTATCTTGTCTGCATAAACAGGACCATTGTGAGATGATGGTTCAACTTATAAAATTGCTAATTGTTACTTGATAATTGTTAATTGGTGTTGCATAAATCCACCATAATTCAACTTAGCAGGTACTGAGCCTGCCGAGAAAGTCAAATTCATGCGATGTTACTATTTTTGGACATTTTTCTCATCTGGTTTATTGAATATCTAAAATCAATGTCAAGAAATTATTCTAGAGTGTATATTTTCTCACCTCTAACGATCTCTTTCAAACACACGTTTTTCATCCTTCTATTCCTGGCTTCATTTTCATCACATAACTCCAGCTTGGGCAGTTGTCCGTTGTTGTTGAAATTGGGGTTGAAGCTTGGGTTCACCTGCCCACGGTTAGCAAAGTTGGGATCATTCTGACGTTGATTGTTGAAATTAGGATCATACTGCCTTTGATTGTTGAAATTAGGGTCATATTGCCTCTGATTGTTGGAACTGGAGTCATATTGCCTCTGATTGTTGAAATTTTGGTCGAAAGGTCTCTGGCCGTAGTAGTTTTGATCGTTCCTTTGCCTGTTGTAGTTTTGTTGCAGACTGTCGTATAAATATCCTCCATTTCTGAGAGATATGATGTCTGTCTGGTTGAAAGTATCCCTGCATAATGGATCGAGGTCGCTGGAACAACTCCAGCACCGCAGGGTAGTGGCTGAAATGAAAATTGAAGAAAACTTATATAAACTAGGGTTTTTTGGGACATATTCATTTTTGCTAAGTATTTTTCATGAATTTTCCTTATTTAAACGCCGGGAAAGTATTCTGGATTGGTAAAAAATTTGACTGTTTTTTCCAAAGAATGATTTGATTGTTTCTGGTGCTGAAATTTTTCACAAAAACAGCTATTAATATTTTATAAGTTAATTAGCGTAGCCTTGAACTTATTCAATCAATGGTATATGTTCGGTGCTGAAGCCAGGAAATTTTATTCATTATTTGGTTATCGATCATGTTCATATTTCTGCATTTTTTTTTCTCAATGAAATATAGCAAACTTTTTCATTCGATATATAGATTATAAAGGATTCAAACATGCTCATTCATGTTTTCAAAATTGGTATAAAAACCTCTCAGAATCATAAGTTTACATGGTTTTGGACCCAAGCTGCAAGCAGTTTTTAGGTAATTTGGCGCTGATTACAAATCCGCAGCCCGTTTTTTGCCATCAGGTCAGGATTTCTAGATGAATGAATAAGCAACTTTTAACCAAAAATCATTACTTCATTTGAAAAAACATCAAAAATTAGAAATGAAGTGCAATGGAACTGCATCGTTTGTAATTTTTTGGGCCCTTCTCTCATAAGAGACCAATAATAATCGCTCAGCATATACCTTCATCCCAAAAACCATTGTAATTTTTCTCGATACTTTGTAAATCTTAGCCTAGTCATTCTTTTTGCTCGTCGCTAGTTTCGCCTAAGTTGTTACGAAAAAAATCCAGATGGGAACGAAGAAAATGGACCACCACCAGGAAGAGGAACAAGAAAGGAGTACCCACATGTACATTGTATATAGTAGTTCTAAGTTTGAATGATTTGTATATATAGAAAATAAATTTTATTGATTGATTGATTGAAGAAAATGGATCTTCAACGACATTCAAACAACTATTTTGCGGCAATTCTTAAAAAAAAAATATATACAATTCACTTGTAGTCGTTATTCTTTCTCTATTACCAAGGAAATTTCGAACAACCCTCTGGAATGATTGCCATGGTGCTGCTTCCGTGGCCTATAGGTACACATTTGGTGAAATTTTTGTCATTCATCAATATTCTAATATCTGGTCCGACAAAAACACCTTTCTTGATTTTGGCGTAGGACATTTTGATAAAGAGCTGTATCAGATTTTGAAAACCGGGTTCATCTGAGTCAAGGGCATTCACGAAAGACCAAGTTTAATGTGTAAAGGTAGACGTAACACACGTGGAATTGGCTCAGACACTGATTAAACTTCGGGATACTTCAAACTCTTATAATTTTTGGAATTAATACCGACCACATTCGTGAAGCAAAAGTAACTGTCATCCATGTGGTTTTGCGGTTTTTTCGAACGCATCGGCGATTAACATTGAATTTACACGACTTTCTTTACATTCTCACTAATTACTTTTCCATTTGGAACCATAAAAATACGTCTCGAATACGGATGAAACAAACACGATATTGACGCGATAAGATGTTAGTCGTTATGAGACCGCAATTCTACCAGCATAAAAATCAAAGAAATCTAACCTGATGGCGGGAAGCGACCTACGTATTTTGAATCAGCGCTCGAAAATACTTAAGAAATCACTTTTAACTTGTTGGGTTTCAAAATTTACCAAAATTTGTAAACCGGTATTATAATAATGAAATTTTTTTTTACATTGTTGTCTTCTTCAATTGACGATTGGAAATATACAGAGTGGGCTATTGAAAAGAGCCCACACTGATTTTGGACCTTTCCAGCAGGTTTAAAAAGAACGAAGGGACATGTCGACTATCATTTGAAAGGGTGCACAAAATCAATGTTTTTACTCACTTCCATCCAGAGTGATATCAAAGGAAATTGTTCCATTAATACATCATTTTATGGTCTGTCATTTCGTGATTTTGAAATTAGGACCAGTGGTTTCCGAAAAATGACATTTCAAACTTCCACCACCTAAGAAAGTAATGGAGGCATTACTCAAAATGCTTTCGAACATTCAGTGTTGACGTAGATGATTTTGAAACCCCTTTGGACGCGATGAGAGTAAAATTTCATGGTCGAATATGAGTGTAACGTTTTGCGTCAAAAGCGTTTCATACTTGGCTGATGAGAGAAATACTTTGCTGGGCTCATTTTTTTTCTCCACTCTGTGCCATCATTCATTGCCCTACGTGTTTCAGAAAATAGATATAGGTTCCTACACAGTTATCTGCATTTGTGTGTAATAATAATTTGTTTATGTGGTGTACGTATTTCAACATTGAGTAATATTCATTGTTGACTAATATTTATTGATTAATTATTGATTTCTAAGAACAGTTATTTTAATGTAATATTTTTGGTAATTCATATATTTTTTTAAGTTCTAATAAATATAAATATAGTAAGGATTCTTAAATAATTGAAAAAGAAACGAAAGTAAAAAATCGTGCCATGCTAGCGTGTTATGTTATTAAATGGCATGAATAATTTTGCAAAGTAACGAAAGAGTTATACTCTTGTTTCTAGGTAATAGTTGGTGTAAGTAGTTTGTTGTAGTGTGCGCGCAAGCCAATAGGCCTTTTCATTTAGATGATTTTTTAAGGCGCATGCGCTCGTTTTGAGACCCAAAGTCTGATTGGCTATTGGGAAAGTGAATAGCCATTGGTTAGTTTTGAAATAACAATTTGAGATTGGCTTAGTTCAAAATTAGCGGTATTTTCACATTATGTCAACAGTCAACTTCATGACAAATGCACCTGCATACATTGGCGTTCGTAACTTTCTTTGTAGGTTGAGTACTTATTACCTATTTTATACCGCCAAAAACCTTTCATTCGTAGATAAAATAATGTACACGAATATTTTCTAATGGTGAGTTTTCTTCTCCATGTAAATTCAAGTCAACTATCCATAGGAAAACTCGGAAATATTTTATTTCTTTAAAAAATAAAATTCGCCGTCAATGCCGTTGGGACTGACAGGTAAACGAAGTTTGTCATTTGTCATCTAAATGAAAAGCCTATTGGCGCGAATCAATCAATATATGAAACTCGAGGATATTGGGGTTTGCAGCAATGGAAAAAGAAAACTCTTTGAAGATGAGGAAAACATTCTCATTTCACTGATAAAAAAACAATATATTGTTGAATGTTAAAAAAACGGACGCAGTTACTAGTTCGCAAAAATTGAAGGCGTGGGCTATGATAAGTAATGAATACAATACCATCTGCGGTGGACTAAAAATAAAAGGAATATCACCTACAATAAAAGACAAAATTTCTACTTGTGCTCTGTCCAAAGCAGATCTTGTAGATTTACAAAAACAATCATTCGAAGAAGACAAGTTGAAATTAATACACATGAGTGAAAAACACCAACTACAGAACGAGGAGTAGAATCTAGAGAAAACTCATATGATTGAGATATATAAACAAATATTATTTTTGAAACATAATGTATCAATCAACAGTAGTAAATCAACATTTGTAATTTCTTGAGAACAGATCATGTAGTTTTTCATTTGGCAATTGTGATGATTTAATTTTAGTTTTTTATGACAAACGTTTTTGGTATGAAAATCATGATTTGATTTTTATTTGGAAGTTTAATTTTTGTTACGATTGTGCCTTTGTAGTCATTTGAGGGGTGATTCTTCGTATTTTTGTTAGTTGCGGACGATTTATTTTGGCAATCGAAATCTATTCAAATATTTTTTTTTGTCCATTCTCTCAAATGGTTTCTACGTTTTCTAAATACGGGTCCCTTTCTTCTTGGGGCAATAATATCAAAAACTCCAAAAAAATCTTCATAGTCTGTTATATCTCCGAACGTCTTTGCAGTAGGGTATAAAACAATAATATTCAACACAATAATAATTTTCAGAATTTCCCAAGACTATGATAAATAGCCGACTATTATTTTCGTCATAAAGTACCTTGTATTTCGGGACAATTTGATGAGACCATATGAACATTACTAATCTGAATAACGCCCGAGAGCTTTAGCTCGAGTGAGTTATTCTTTGGTTATTAATGAAAATAAGATAAATGAAAGAAAATAATAGTCTCTTTTTGTCATAGTCGACTGATATTCAGGAAGATTATTTCTTGAACACCACAAAATCATTCGGTAAGATTCCGGTCATATTTGTCACTTTTGCTAATGTGAAAATAAGCCAATCATTATACGTTTATCAACATTTAATAGAGCACTGTCAGTGACGTAATCTGACAGTTGTTAAACAGCTGACGAGGAGGCAAGCAAAGCCTTTTTCCATTGGAGTACGTGTGTCTTTCTTGGGAATTTTCCCGAAAAACGATATCCCAAAAAATATTCTTGACATTGTTGTGATCCTTAGTTCATAGTGAATATTGTGAAATAAGTGCAAAAGTCTATAGAGGTGTTATAAACATGGATTTTCCAGTTTAAAAATACGTTGTCATCATAATAACACACCAAAATAGTTTGTTTTTTAGATTTGATAAGGTTCATCATGACATTTTGTGCTTTATGGGTTGTAGTAACCGATCCAATCAGGACGAGCACGTGAGATTTACCGATTTCCTTCCAGAGGCATAATTAGGAAATAATTAGCAAAATTATTGGATTTTTCAATGGAAAAAGAATCTTACACTATATTAACATATAATATGTTCACTAAATGTCTACAAAGTTCATAAAAATCACAACAAATCTTTAAAAAACAAAACACAATGATCTCCACACACACTCCAATGCTTTGTTGCTCCCGATCAGCTGATGACCATGTTGTGACGTCAGTTGACAGTGCTCTATTCAACTTACTTTTAACAACCACCAATTACTCATAAACAACAACAACCATTTCTCCAGGCAGACTCATAACTTTTTTTGGTATTCTCTGGGATGGATTTGCTTATATGTTCACTAATTTTCGTAGTAAACCAAAACGAGAAATTTTCAATTTTGAGTGAATATTGCGTCAAATTTTGACATTTACCATAGCACTCTTATACAATCGAAAAAAATAGCCGCTCATATTTCTTTATTTACCTGTATAGTCGATCATATTGCATATCATGTGACTAAATTCATGACTTTTTATAGGTGGAGCCATGTGAGAAAGAAATTATCAATGTCTATTGAAATGTCAAACAATCAAATAGGTTAGAATCGGCAATATCTCCTCAAACCCCTAAATTCGTGAGATCAACTTAAACCATTGTTAAACTAGGTTTATCTCATAAACCCGTATTGAACAACTGAAACAAAATTGGTAATCCTGGTTTAGTCCCAATCACTTGGTGATCCTTGATAGAACAACCGGGCCTAAAGGACCTGTATTTTCTTTAAATGTCGCATGGAAATCGCGTAGTGGGTGGGAAGCGAGGAGAGGCGAGAGCTTGGTATAGTCCATCCAATATCAATTGCAGAAGCTGTTTCTATAGGGAGCAAATGAAAACTCACTTCGCTAACACGAACGCATATGCCAAGAAACTGAACGAAAAATAATCTGTACTACTCGTAAACATTTTCCGTCGGCAAAAGAGCAAAAGAGCCGATAGTCAACGTGGACGTGAGTGACGGCTGTCACTGTTCTACAACCGATTCGTCTGGGCCAATGAAGTCATAAATCACGCGTTATAATTGGGTTTTAATAGCTCTCAAAGATTAAAAACCAATACGTTTTAGGATATTCTAGTAACCTACATCAAATAATGAAATAAATTATTTTTCTTTCTTAATGTATTTGTATAAATAAGAGCTTGTCTTTAATTTTTTTTCATTTTTCATTATTTATGAAGTATTTTTGAAATCTTAAAATCTCTAAATAAAATTAGTTATCTCCGCCACTGCTGCTCACAGGATTTCGCCGCAAGACTTTTTTATGCTTCTGCAATTGATATTGGGAAAACTATATCAACTTTCCCTACCGCCACGCGGCCCAAGCGTTGCGTACAGAGCGGCGCCTAAGATAAAAGAAATCGACATCGTTATAGTTTTCCCAATATCAATTGCAGAAGCATATAAAAGTCTTGCGGCGAAATCCTGTGAGCAGCAGTGGCGGAGATAACTAATTTCATTAAGATATTTTAAGATTTTAAAAATACTTCATAAATAATGAAAAATTAAAAAAAATTAAAGACAATCTTTTATTTATACAAATACATTAAGAAAGAAAAATAATTCCATTCATTGTTTGATGTAGGTTATTATTATATCCTAAAACGTATTTCGATCGGCATCCACCAAGACCACAGACGCTACTGGTTTTTAATCTTTCAGAGCTATTAAAACACACATATAACGCGTGATTTATGACTTCCCATCGTATAGACACACCCCCAAGCATTCGATTCGATTCGATTGGCCCAGACGAATCGGTGACAGCTGTCACTCAGGTCCACGTTGACTATCGGCTCTTATGATCTTCGCTTCGCCGGCGACGAATGTTTACGAGTAGTACACATTATTTTTCGTTCCGTTTCTTCGCATATACGCTCGTGTTAGCGAAGTGAGTTTTTATTTGCTCTCTATAGAAACAAGCTTCTGCAATTGATATTGGATGGACTATAACTCACTTAGCTTGTGACGACATTTCATAATAAAATTTATTAATATACGTACTTTTAAAACAAATTTATTTTTAATGTTTTTACATGGGGCCCCCTATTGTCCAGGGCCCGGTACAGCTGTACCAGTAGTCGCCAGGCCTGAGTGGGCTACATAGCGATGGCGTCGTGAGCATATACTGTGTGTTCTCAAATGTGAGGCATCTTCTCCAAGAGTAGAACTCATGAAAATTGGTGATTTTACGGAGAATTACCCCCATTAACATTTAATGATAACAAGATATCATTAAAATAAAAATTGAAAAAAATCAAGTACGGTTTTGGCAATTTTTCGGCTGTTCCATTGTTTGGAGAGGAAATAGCAGCTATCGCTCAGTGTACGTCGGCTAACTGGGCCTAGCTATCATTGTAGATTATGTTAACATCCACAAAACTGGTGAATTGCTTTGGATTATAAAAACTGATTGAATTCATTTCTGGAATTTGTGATGAGTGGTGTTTGAAAGAACAATGGGCGATATAACAGGACATAACATCGCATATATTACAACGTCAAATAATGCCAGTTGCTTCCAAGTGCAAACATTTTCGAAGAATACAAGCCTTACAACCTCAAGATCGTCCTACAAGAGTTGAATATTGCCAGTAGTTTCTAACGATGTTAATTAAGTTTGCACACGAAACAAAGTTGATAATTTTCATAATACACGTATTTGGTAATAAAACAGTTGTCATGCGTGTATGCTGTAAATTTTCAGTGGATAAAGTGGAAGAACAGGCGTATGCAACGGAAAATCATTCATTTATACCGCGGATAGAAATATATACCAGGACCGTGCGTAAATTACTTTTCAAGTTCATATGGCAAGTTCTACATCTTGTTAAAAAACACCTCACCTTTGAGAACCTCTAAATTGATTCAAGATACTCTCTGAGAAGATGGCGGATTGAGTTTGAATTTTTTGTACGAGACATTGATTTTGCCAGCGATAATTTTGTGACCGCTGAGATCCTCCAGTATTACTTTGTCAATGAACGAATGCGCATTATTGCATGTAAGTAAAGTAAATACATGAGAAATAAACGAAAAAAATCCAAAAACAACGCAGCTCAATAATTGAAAATAACGTTCTTGTCTATGTGTTCTCTTTCCGATTCATATTTTCAATTTTTCTGTTCGGTTGAGAATTACTGTCATTTCTATAAAATATTTAATACTATCTATTCAGACGATAAATGATATAAATTGTGGACATCAAAGAAGATACAAAGAGTAATAAACATCAGAGGTTTAGATAAGTGCAAAGCACTTGTTTCGAAAAATTAATTGACAATTTGAATCGTAAATTATAAATATTAGGGGATAAAATATCGGTTTGAAATATTCACTAACTAGCGGACTATGGAACCCATAGTCCGCTAATCACACCCGTTCTTGACCGTTTTTCTGAAATATCGAATTTACTCTTTTATTCAGCATTTAAAAAAAAACTTCTGGATTGGCACATGCGGCTCTCGTGACTGCAAACATTTCTTTGTGATTCATTTCTTCGACCCATCCTATAGAATGTAGATAAACAAAATATTTAACGCGTAGTTCATGATGAAAACCAGTAAACAGTGAGTAATAATAATGTTTCACGACTCACTAACGCCCTGATCCACACGGTGGATTTTACCGATCGGATATTTCAAAGTCGCCTCTCAAAGAAATCCAAATGTTTACATACCTGGCGGGAAATTGTCCGACGACGTCGCACGAGTAGGCTGGTATATGCAGTATATTTTCATGTTTAAATCAAATCACATCAGTTTATCTGTGTTATGAACAGAGTGCAATGCAATGCGAGTAAAACATTTGTGCCACTACAGAGTATGGTCACTGTCAATTCTAGAATCTCAAAAATTAATATCTTACGATCCCTACCACTTTCTAGTACGTATAGGTATGTGAAAAAATATGGATTCATTAATTAATTTCTCTTTGTTTACACACACTTTATTAGCTTCACCTGTATGTATCTTTGAAATTAATTTTCACCCCTTTCCAGACGTTCGATCATTTGAAATTTTGTACACATATTAAAAACTGATGACAATACACTAATTTGACAGCTATGATCTCCTCTCACCAAGATCGTCACGAGATTTGATAAATTCACTGGTGCGGTCTTAGTACTCTCACCAAAAGTTATGTAGAAAATATTATAGGTTGAGGTACGGAGAGGCTAAAGAGCCATATCGACCGCCCTAAAATCTACTTTCAACAAGACTTAGTCAAAACTTCTCAAGTGGATGTATTAATCAATGAGTTTTCTCCCGTAGTTGGGAAGTTTAAAAACACGATTTTCTAACTAATAAAATTATAGTTAAAAAATCTATAAAAACAGGTTTTTGTAGCAATATGAACTGAGAATTTTAAAATAATAAGAATAAAGTAATTGACCAAGAAATTCGTAATTTTATTAAGAAAGCGTGATGTGCTTTCTACTTTCTTTTTATAATGGCTCCACTAATCAATAGAGACCTAACAAAAATTTCAAAACGGCTGAAATTCTAGATTCAGGAATTCGAAAGTATGGAGTATCCATTAAACAATTATTTACCGTGCCACGGCGCTAAAAATAAAAAAAAATCCAAAAATTCTCCGAATTTTCATATTTTAAGTTACAACTCCAGATGTGTTATTTTTTCTACAAAAATGTTGCTATAAATTTTGCATTTTTTTTAAATAAAGTGCACAAAGTCATCTTCAAAAGGGTTCAATATAAATTGAAACACAATAAGTAGACCACAGGCGAAAAACAAGTAGTCACCAGATCCGGAAAGCTCTTAAATAAAATCACCATCGAGCTTATAACATCTTTAGGTGCGTCGGAAAGGATAACTTTTAACCGGCGGTACCTAGTGACACAAAGAAACACTCCATACATTTCTCCCACCTCGATAGGATTCTAAATAAAAGATTCCTTCTCAGTAGAAGTGGCTAGGTTGCCCGACTGGCATATATTTAAAGAAAGAAAAAGCCAAGTGAAGTGGGATAAAATGATAAATAAAGTGACAAAGTCATCTTCAAAAAGGGTTCAATATAATTTGAAACACAATTGGTAGACCACAGGCGAAAAACAACTACTTTCCTAGCAAATACCACGCAGAACGTTGAATGATATTCACCTGTCAATCCATGCAAACATTCCATATAAATGGATATTGTTCGCAAATATTTCTTTCTGATAAGCTTGATTATGTTTAATTTATGTCGTGTTCGCCTAACAGTCCGCATACCGGTTTCAGGATTTTTGGCCCTCATCAGTACGAAGTAGTCACCAGAGATCCGGAGAGCTCTGGCCGAAGCGAGACACAACTTAAATAAAATCACCATCACTATAACATCTTTAGGTACGTCGGAAAAGACAACTTTCAACCGGCAATCAATATCCATTTATATGGAAGTTTGCATGGATTTTCAGGTGAATATCATTCAACGTTCTGCGTGGTATTTGCTAGGAAAGTAGTTGTTCTTCCGCTGTGGTCTACCAATTGTGTTTCAATTTATATTGAACCCTTTTTGAAGATGACTTTGTGCACTTTATTTATCATTTTTCTTTTTCTTTCTTTATTTATTTTTTATTTTTAGGACCGTAGCATAGTAAATGATTGCTCAATGCAAGAAGAGGAAGAAGTGGAGTGGAGAAGGAATGTCCTCAGCAGTTATCGCTGTTCGAGAATTTTTTTTATGGTTCAACTTGAATGGAGGTGCGAAATCTAGCATATCAACTGGCAGTAAAAAATTATATAAACAATCCCTTCGGAGAGGGATTTGCTGAAAGATAGTGGTTGATGGTTGACGGAAATTAGTTCGAAACCAGCAAATATTGTCCATATGACGGCCGACTGGAACTCCACAAGCGATAGCTAACGATTTCACTAAAGAGAGAATGGACGAATTTCAATACAATCTTGAGATATTCTTTTTCTGCTCTGGATATTTGATATCGATGAAAGCGGTCTCTCTATAGTCCTGAGCAGGATTCAAAAATATTATAACTCGAAAAGAAAAAGAAAAACAAATCCGCTTTTCATGGCTGCGAAAAGCGGATCCCTAATAGCTATTGACATCTGTATAAGAGCAAGGGGAATGTTTGTAACGTAGATAATTAATTTTCCACGCAATAATATGACCAATGCTCTGATGAGTGGTGCTACAATTGGCTCAATAGAAAATGCTAATCCATCGGGGTGTATACAAAATTGTTCACCCAGTGGAATATGTGAAATCAATCGAATGGAATGCCAATTGTTAAGCAGAACGTTCGTTTTTTAAACCATTTTATATATTAGATTATGATTTTTAACAATAGATCCATTGACATATGTTCAACGACGACTTGCAACAAAGCGTATCTCGAACAATCTCAACGAAGTACTTTGTACGATTGATTACCCCTAAGCTCCGAAGAAGCGAGAAATATTCCCGCGAAACGTTTGCCAAGACGTAGAATAGCTTTTTTTTTGTCAAACACCCTGCAATCCCCCAAATATAAATATCAATCGAAGCATGTCCAGTCCTCGATGGCCATTACAGCCATACCAAGAATGAAAAGTAAGGATATCTGGCTAGACAAAATTATGTAACAATTCTTTCACTGCCCCTGATTGCATGCATAAAGTTCTGCCGCTGGATCGAACTTGAGTCTATTAATCTTATTACAGTGGGGAAATTAGGCGTTTCCTCTAGAAAAACAATTTGCCTATATCACCATACGATGTTATAAAGCTGTTCGGAAAAGTCTTATTGAATATCAGAACCGAGAAATTACTGCAAACGACTTCAAGGTAGGTGACATATAACCATTAAACAGATATATTTTTACTGCAGCCGATTATTTGGCTGCTGCAGAGTTCGCAGACGAACAAAATGAAAATCAAGCTCATATATATTCAGTTAGCGCATACACCACCTGTTATATTAGTGTAACTTTGGTGTAATAAGTGTAAGTCTAGTACATACTACCTTTCTTATTCTTATGTAGCATTCCATGTAAAACGTCATTTGTCAATGGATGGAAAAAGACATTCGATTGTCAAGGGTCAAGGCTCGGCAATTTCGACCTGCTAAACATTTGCCTATTGCCTTAGATTTATAGACCTGACTGTAATTCCTAATGTTGATAAAATACCTGACGTTCTTAATAAAGATTTTAATACGTCAACGTTATAACATCACCACCCAAGAATATTGACGAAACTGAACCAGGACCGTCATCTTCTGTTAACGCAAAGAGTCCCCCGGTTAGGTACTCCCTTTGAAATTTATTCCTTGCCTAAACCAAGTTCTCCTTACAAGAAATCTTTCGAAGCAGCATAGGCGAAGAAATCAGAGAAAAAGAACAAAGTGAAAGTCGACCAAATAAAATGGGAAAATACCAGAAAAAAAACAGCGAAGAAAATATATATTAGAGAATTAATAAGCTGTGAGTCCTCAGACTCTGCTACTGGGACTGGCTTCAATGCTGGAAACAACACAGATTCATCTGGAGATTGAACAATGAGACATGAGGGTTCAATACCGACTGGGAAAGACGCCATCTGTTTCTTCTGCAATGGGTAATATAGCAAAGATAGAAGAGGAGACGAGTGGGTACAAAGTCTAATTTATGGACTGTGGGTGCATACTGCTTGTGCAGGTTATGAGTCTGCTTGCCATATTTGTGATTAATGCAAGAATTGATGAAAATTATTCAGAGAGCGTGAAAATACTTGATATAATTGTAAAAAAATAATACAGAGTAAAGATAATTTGGAATACATACCAAATTATAGTTCAATCATTTTCAATTGCAGAAGTTGTTTCTATAGGGATCAAATGAAAAACTCACTTCGCTAACACGAGCGTATATCCGAAGAAACGGAACGAAAAATAATGTTTACTACTCGTAAACATTCTCCGTCGGCGAACGGAAGATCAACGTGGGTTTGAGTGACAGCTGTTTGAGTGACCGCAAGCCAATGATAATGTTTGTAGGTGTGTCTATACGTTGAGACTAATAAATCAACAGCTTCAGGAGGTCTGAGTAAATGAAAGCCAGTAGCGTCTCAAAATAAAATTAGTTATCTCCGCCTCTGCTGCTCAAAGGATTCCGCCTCAAGACTGGAAAACTTGTTTTTTATGCTTCTGCAATTGTAAATGGTTTGACTATACCTACCCTCTTAGTCAAATCTACATTTCGAAGTTCTTTTGAAAATGATCAGATTGATTATACAGTGACCGGCAGAAAGTACGCATCATATGTGAATTTTTTTTAATATAATATTTTGACAAATGTCGATACATGCAATCGCTTCTGCATCAAAAGAAACCCCAAAAGATGTTGTACAGTGCCGTTCGTCTCTTCTTGTTTGGCGGGAAATTTAAATTTTTTTAAAATTATGTCTCAAAACACACTTATTTGGGAAAATATTGAAAAATGTTATTTGGAAAAGTTGTTCAGAACTACATTTTATAGCTATGTACAAGTTTGGAAAAAAAAAAAAAAAAAAAATTTTTGCCTAAAAAAAATTTCAATTTGGAAAAATACATTTCTGACAAAGAAACTCATTAGTAAAGCCCAAGAGTAATATTTTGAATAATATTTTGTAAAGATTCACCAGCTACTTCTATTTTATTCGAAGAAAATTTTAAATCTGTGGATTTGCCATGTGTTCAGCTGCTTCATAAGAGGTCACAGAAATATCTTCAGGACATTAACCCGATACTTTTATTATTGAAAAGGACCATGATCTACAGAATTTTAATATGAATTTTTTATTATAATGTTCTGGAGTATTTAGTGAAGAATAAACATGGCAAACCATAGATTTCAATTTTTTTCCAATAAAATAGAAGTAGCTTGCGAATATTTACAAAATATCATTAAATATTACTGTTAGCCTACTAATGAGTTTCTTTGTCTAAATTATTTTTCCAAATTGAAATTTTTATATGCAAAAATTGATTTTATTTTATCTCAGATTTTCAAAATTTGTACATGGCTATAAAATAACGTTCTGAACAACTTTTTCGAATAAGATTTTTCGATATTTTCCCAACTAAGTGTGTTTTGAAACATATTTTTTTTTAATTTCCCTCCAAACACTGTACAACGTCTTTTGGGGTTGCTTTTGATGCAGAAGCGATTGCACATATCGATATTCGTCAAAATTTATTAATAAAAGAATTTCCCATAAATGATGCATACTTTGTGCCGGTCACTGTGGAAGTAGTAGTCATTTCAAATATAAGAATTGTACCCCAGAATGCCCATCTTTTGTTGAGGCGTGAGTGATGCAAGCTCTTTCGGGATCTTGTCGTTCGTTTACACTCAGTTTGGGTTATTTCGAACTGATTTGGTTGTTCTGCTCTGTAGCGCCCACCACCTTATCTCTGATGTTACAAATGGAGTGGGGATTCAGAAAATCATCAAATTATTTTTCCCGCCAGGATTGCATTACGCGGGTGAACTTTACTACCATGTAACATTTCAGCTTTCTTCGCCAAACAATATTTGAAAAAAACGTGGCAGCTCTTTCTGCCAGAGAAAAATTATTTTACTTTAATTTTTGAGGTTCAAAATCCTGAAAATATTTTCATGAGCATTATCCCAAATAAAAAAAAAACATTAAAATCAAGACATATTGCATAAGGACTCGACTTCCTGTATTAATCGTCGTCACTGGTTAATGACAGCGTTTTAATAAGATAATTATTTAAATTTTCAAACCATACCATGCCCACAATAGGTTTAACCTTGAATTCGCCGACCAATTATTACATAAAAGAAATCGCATCGTATTGTTTATTGTTATTTTTTCCGTGACATTAGAAAACAAATCCCAGAACACTCATAACTAATTAGTATTAAGTGGGAGACCCTATAGTTTCGATTGCTGAATTATATCAGCAGATTTGCATTTTCAACACATTCAATAAACATGAAAGGCCGATTACACTCTTGATTGGGGGTAACATTTTTAAGCTCCGGACATGTAACTATTATGATGAGCAACAATGGACTCAGATGGTGACACATAAATGACGATATTTTATTGTTCAATATCCAAATGCAAGACTCACGTAGGTTTGAGTTTTCAGTAAATGATATCAGTTGAAAAACTTTCGGAGTATGAATGTTGAAAACAGATTTTAATTGCACCCTTCAACATATTATAACGGTAGTAAAAGCTGTCACGGAAAAAAGTAATGAGACAGAAACGCCTCACATACTTTGTCGCCAAACGTACAACAAAGTATCATTTCAATGTTCGTCAAAATCATGTTGTCATCACGAAATCAAATAACTTAAAATTTTCGATGACCAAATGGGATTTTCCTTGACATTGATATTAGAAAATTACAAAAGCCAACGACTTGGAACGTCATGATGTTATGAAACGTGTTTGTTAATCAATTTTCATATTATTTGTTCATTAAATTACTCTACCTAGATTTGATTTAAAATAAAATTTTGCCAGTATAGCGTTTGATTAAATTTCAGTATCCTCTGCAACCTTCGAATCACTTCAAATCAATAAAATCTGAACGAGTACAGAGATTCCCTTCAAGACTCCACCTATTCCCTTCCTGGGCAAAACCAGTTGGGAAAATTGACAACTTCCCATCAACTGACTCCCATGCCCGTTTGGGTTATCCATTTTCAACAACTAGGGAATCCCATTGAGTCCACATCTCCTTGAAGATGGGACCTCTGTCCGAAATGTCTCTCCAGAAGGGTCTACTAATTCTGTTCTCTTTCCAATGCAGGAAGACCCCGATGTCTGTATCAGTTTCTTGGTCCTGTGTGGAAGTTTGTCCATCTTTCGTTGATAGTCTCGTTCGTCTGTTGTGAGCTCCTTCATGTGCGTCAATACGCTGACAATGTTTGCAGGCTTCTGGATTAGGTCTTCTAGATGAGGCATCCTCTTTACTATGTAGTCATACTGGGCGATGTTTGATTCCAAAATGGTACTGGTTTAGCTTTGATATCCTCCTCGCCAGTTGTCCTTCTGGGTTTTTCATCTACAGTAACCACTTCAGGGCTGCATTAAGTATTTGTGGAAGTAATGTACTGCTTTGACGATCTCCAAAAGATCTTTTCTGGTGACACGGTAATTCCTTTCGGATTGCGACATCACACCGCTGTAGTATTCGATGACCTTTTCTTGACCATCTTGCTCCTGTGATAACACAGCTCCAAGTTGCCTATTGCTCGCATATGTTTGGACTTGATTGTCTCCAACTTGCGGAAAGCTCTTTAAACTTTTGATAGACCAGTGGAAGTTGATTTGATACCCCGTCAAATGATGTAGTGGAACCTCGATATCTGCAACCTTCCACAAATGGGCGTTATAATACACATGCCCAGAAAGCTTCTCACCGCTTGGTCTCAGCCAGTCTCGAATAGCCTATATTTTCGATTAATTTGTTTGAGTTCCTTCTGCCAAGACTGTGTGGCTCAAAAATCCACTTGCTCCTGGGTAAGGGGGCACTGAGATACAGCCTGAGATTGACACTCCTTAAACGTACGACAACTAAATGAAGGTTGCTAGATGTTCCTCAAAATTTCTTCCCATAACCATGACATTATCAAGATATACCAATAAGAATAAGTCCACGTAATATCAGCTCCATCAACCTCTCGAAGGTCGCCAGGGCATAACAGAGGCCAGATGGTGAATGCAGTCTTCATAGTTGCCAGTATCCGCTCTCTAAGTCCAAAGTTCAAAACCATTGTGAGCTTTGTGTTTTTTTTGGAGGAGGAATGAGGAAAATTATAAATACCTCACAGTAATAAGGTAGGGTGGGACTCACTGAGTTCTGGGGCCTGAACACTATCTGTCCCTCCGTTTTACCCACTAAATACTCCACCCAGTTGACTCAGCTGGTCATGACCTCCGATGACACTTGGTCCTGCTGGCCCATTGTATCTTGCCTGTTGTTCACATTTACAGCAACCATTCCAGTAATTTTGTGCCTTGCCCAAGTCCTTTCACTGGGTGTGTGCTGTACAATTGCGGTTCAACAATTGGTTGTCCAAAAATTGAGGCAAGGCTCCGCAGTTGCGCAGATTTAAGATAGATGATTTCTGGTTCCTTACCGCATAAACCATATGTTAGGTAACCATTTTTAGCTAGTAATAGTGAATATACGTGCATTAACCGGCCAGCCGAGTTGACGAGAACTTCAATAAAAATCTCCTTAAGTTCAAGGTGGAACAGCATAAGCCAAAGACTGCATGACTAGGGGGTGGACTGGTTACGATTATGCAAACTCCGGGGTATCTAGCGCCCCCAGGTTTCATTTGCCTTTGTTGGGCTCTGCCGCAGGTGACTGTCTTCCCCTAGCTTCTCGCGGGACCTATCATGGTTATGAACACGGTAAACAGGGCGAGGAAAACTCCCCAAAAATGATGGGAGGATGCGGAACTGAGGGTCGTTGGAGAGGCAGCAGTGCCTCACAACGGAAACTTGGTGGAAATTCTACCCCGATGAGCCAAAAGCTCAAGGCTCAAGTGTGCTTAGAAGGAAGTTTATTGAAGAAAACCTCAGTATAGGGTTGCTTCAAGAGCACTGGATTCATAGAGAACGAATACAAGGACCCGCAATGAAATCATGTGAGTAACCTTTATGCAACACTCATGAAAAACCACGAGCAGCCATATTGCTCGCACCTAACATTAAATTTACTCCTGTTCCAGAGTTCATCACTGGAGATTTGGCAACCGCCAACTGAAACAGGCAAGAGGCAGATTGTTATTACCTCGACCTACTTCCCAGGAGACTCGCCGACACACCCTCCACCAGAAGAAGTCCAAAGCCTCATCAGAAACATTTCCTGGGTCCAAGGTTGTTGAAGACGGACTGCAAAGTGCTTAGCAACAGATCCAGCAGGAGCCTAGCTAGGAAAATCCTCACCACTCAGAAGATCAAATGGGCCATTAAGAGCTTCAAACCTTTTGAATCGGCTGGAAAGGACGGCATATTTCCCGCCTTATTACAAAATGGCCTTCGAATAATAGAGCCCTTCTTGAAGATACTGTTCAAGGCCAGTTTCATTATCGGTCACATACCGAAAGCCTGCAGGAAGGCTGCAGTAGTGTTCATACCAAAGACTGGGAGACGTCCAGCTGACGAACCCAAGTCTTATCGCCCCATCAGTCTCAGCTCCTTTCTCCGGAAAATAATGGAGGAAATTATAGACTGTTATATAAGAAGTGAGATCCTTTTGGGCAGACCGCTTCACAAAAAACAGTTCGCCTATCAATCAGGCAAATCAAACGATCGATGCTCTACAATGCTTAGTTGAAAGCATTGAAAAGATATACTTGGCCGAAGAAATGGTTCTAGGTGTATTTATAGATATAGAGGGTGCTTCCGATAACATCTCCTAGGGGAAAGGAATATAATATGATCAGATCGATACATGCAATGCTGAAAGCAGAATTATTGTAGCAGCTCTCGGAGAGGAAATGGTCAAAATGACAGCAGAAAGAGGTTGTCCCTGGGTTCCCTGCTGTGGTCACTGACCGTGGATAATTGATAGTGAAGCACATGAATCTGGAATCACGACTCAAGGTTACGCCTATGACCTGGTCGTCACTATCAGGGGCAAGCATGACGGAATAATATCCAATCACATGCAGATAACCCTAAATATAATCAGAAGCTGATGCACAAAGGAAGGACTAAGTATAAATCCTAGCAAAACAGTGCTGGTTCCATTCACAAAGAGGCGTAAGTACGAAATGAAAACTCCAACCTTGAATGGAACTCAGTCAACTTTTTCCAATGAAGTCAAATACCTGGGCGTCATAATCGAGCAGAGACTAACATAGAACATTCTTTCTAAGGCTACAGCGGCAACCTATGATTCAAAGCTGGAAATGATATACTGTGTTATCAAACGATTATCAAACCCTATGCCTCATTAGTATGGTGGCCAAAAACCCAACAGTACTCTGCACAAATCAAACTGCAGAAAGTGTAGTGGTTAGCCTATCTGGGAATCACAGGGGCAATATTCACGTGCCCCACTGCACCATTAGAGGTAATCCTGAATCTTCCACCACTGCACTTGTGTGTAGTGAAAGAAGCAGCAAAAATGCCTTCAGACTGCACCAGGCATCAAACCTGAAGGCTGGAAATCTGAAGATTCTGGAAAATATTCCCCTAGAATCCAGGTACAAGCCATCAGGTATTTTGCCAGCTAGGCACGACTTTGAAGTGAATTATGAAGTAGTTTTGAACAACCACCAACGAACGGGCCTCAGCTAGAAAGGAATGCATCAGTATGGTATACTGATGGTTCCAAGATGGACGAAAAGGGCTGGAGTGGGTGTAACTGGTCCTAGTTTTGAGTTCTCAAAATCTCTAGAAAAAGTTCCAACCATTTTTCAAGCAGAAACCCGTGCTATAGAAAATTGCGCCCAAGAATGCCTTGAAAGAGGCTTCAGGAGGGCAAAGATCTATATCCTATCAGACAGCCAAGCAGCACTAAAGCTCTGAAGTCACACGCTGGTGAGTCTAGACTGATTTGGGACCGCATACTCTCCCTAAGACCTGGCTCGAACAATCAGGTGACTCTGATGAGGTTGCCATTTAAAAAGGAATCGAAGGCAATGAGGAAGCGGAAAGCCTTGCCAAGGAAGGGGCGAACACTCAATTTTCTGACCCAGAACCCTTCTGTGGTCTATCCAAACCCACATCAAAGGAAGTGTTTCGGCGCTAGGAAGCTGAGCAAATTATAAAACCCTCTGGAATAAGGTTCCAGATCAAAGACAAGCGAAAAGGCTTCTGAGCCCATCGCCAGAGAAACATGAACAGCTTCTCGAGTTAGACAAGGAAGACTTGAAACTGGTAACGGGACTGCTCACCGGACATTGTCACCTCAAAAAGATGGATAGATCAGAAAATGAACTGTGCCGTTACTGCGAGAACTTCACTGAAACTGCAGAACACCTTTTTTGCGACTGTCTAGCGCTGTTTTGCGAAAGGCTTAAGTTCCTCAAAGGGGTTTCACTAACACCCTCAGACATCAGGAACTTAGGAAACTGATACGATTCGCACGAAGTCTCGGAATCCGGGTCTTGAATAGATGAAGGGTACTGTACAAAAGACCTTATAGGTCGAGGTATGGAGGGGCTGAAGAGCCATATCGACTCCCCTACAATTTAAAATCTCGGTCACCATTGAACAGTCCCATTTTGTTGAGGTGCTCTTTTACTGGCAGATTTCCAGTTATCAGCCCTGTGATGATTTCCAGTTGTTCACTGGTTAAAGTTAACAGGTGTGCTGTTTTTTTCGGGCACGGGCCTTTGATGTCTTTTTTCCCGTATCTGTTTGTGTTCCAGTACCCCGAGAGTCTGTCCTGGACCTGGTTTGTTTTCCGATCATCTTCTAGCGATTTTGCCGGCTTTTTTATTCATTATATAGATGGGACAGGTCATATTTCTAAGGAACATGTAAAATGTATACAATAATTAATTTGGCCGGATTTACCACCATGTTGTACAACCAATGTACCATATGTGATTTCAGCCCCCATTTCTTCCTAAAAGAACACATTGATGTTGTCTCCGCTTTTTTGGTCACTTTCATCAGATGTTGGTTCCAGGTCAGTTTCGAGTCCAGTATAACCAGTCTCTTGATCTATATCATTACTCCCCGAAGTTTTATGGTTCATAGTCCCTCTAGTTTTCGTATTCGAGTTAATGTTAGTACGGTATTTTTTGAGGATTGATATTCAACTCCTCCAAGTCAATCTGGTTACCAGGTTTAGGGCTTCTTGCATACGATCCCTAACCGTGATGTTAAGTTCCTTCTGTTCTAGGACAACTATGTCGTCAGCGTACCCAAGGGTATATGACCTTTTTCTTTCAGAAACCCCACTAGTCCGTCCATGCCCAGATTCCATAGGACTGGAAAAAGAACTCCCCACCTGCGGGCATCCTCTGGTCGCCTGGGCCACTAAAGCCTTGTGGTTAGTATGTCGTCAATTTGGGGTTATCAGTAGCTGTAATCTTGGTGGTTGTCTAATTGGTTGGACTTGATCGGTATTACTATCCTGGTTGGTTCGTCCTGTTGGTGACCCTACCGACTCTTTCTTCGGCAATGAATCTCATGGCGGCTTCGTATTCCTTCGGTGAAAATGATTGAGGATTTATTAATGGTTTCTAATTATATCATCAGCCGTGCCTCTTATATATGAGTCCATTTGCTTCACAAGCTGCTACCCACTCAACTGTTTTGCATATTCCTGCGATGAAAACACTTCTGTTTCTGTTTTATCAATCTAACATTCTCATTATTTCAATATTTCTCCTAAATGGCTAGCTTGCTACATACATATTTCTTGTAGAAAATCTATGCAATGTGCAAGCTGAATACTGGGTCAGTAAATTTACCAAACTCGTGAAATGTCTAGTATATTATCAGGATTTGTTATTGAACAGATACATTTCACGTAAACAAAATTGTTTATGATCCAATCAAACATAGTTTCAAAATAATCAATCTGTATGCAAACTGTACTCTTGAAATCATCATGAATATTTTTAATATGGTCTGTGAATCGATTTATGTTAAACACCGTTTCATATTTGGATAACATTCTCGAATTTTGAAGGTTTATAATTTTACGGATTTTTTGGTAATTTTGATTAGATAATTGTTTCTGTCTCTTTTTTTTCATGAAATTAAAACCACTCACATCAGATACACCCTAAATTTGCTAAAATTATTTCAAGGATACGAATATTTTTGAAGAATAATTTTCCTATAATATTCGTGACCAAAAAACTAAGTCAGGATTCACAATGAAATCATGGATAAAGTTGAAACACAAACCTGAATCAACAAACCTGAAATTTTGAAATTAATTCATTAGGACCAAAACTGTAAAGGAGGCCATGCTGCTGTTTCATTTTTACAGTTAACTGATAATAGCTCAATCCTAATTATGCTTTTGGAATATTTATTTCCACTTAAAAAGTTAGGAATGCATTTTTAACGAGAATATACGATTAGCCTAATTTAGCTTCATCTCGATTCTGTTTTGAGAATAGGTGGCCGGGACTCAAGCATCCAAAAAGTTCTTATGTTCCCAGATCCCTACGTTACCATAGTATAAAGGCTGACAAATTTCTTGTGCAAGTACACTACAGCGCATAAGAACGTTTGGCTTCTATGAGTCGCAGTGGCTTTGAGATATACATTAAATTCTGACAATAGATAATGCGATTTATTCATATGATCTACGGGATAATATTGGGATCACATCATCCATTGCCAGACACTTTGTACGGTGCAAATTCCCTGCCAGACATCTTAAGTTTAATAAATTAAATTGTACTTACGTTATACTATACATTTTTCGGAAAAATTTGTTTATTGCTCTGATCGAAAAATTTCGTTTGACTTTTCGAATTGACGTCCCCGGAAAGCGCGAACAAAAAATAATCAGGCACTCCACCTCCGCTTTCTTCCGGTCGAAAAAAATTGTGTTTTAAGGAAAAATTCCATATTGGACTTTTTTGGAGAAAGAGGGTGCCATAGTTAAAATCGTAGGGGTCAACTAGGCGAAGGTTTTTTTTGCATTCAGACCCTCAAATGGTCCCCCGTCCTCTTCCGAAAAGTCCTCTGGTGCAATTTGCGTTTCTCTACGGCTCCCCGTTTGGGCTGTGTGCGTTACCATGGACTTTTTTGGATAACGTGCGTGAATCAAATTTGATAAAAATATTTTTTCGAATATGAATGAATATTTTTATGAAATCATATTTCCTAATTTTTATATAATAACGTAAGTCAATTGTAATTTATTAAACCTTAAAGATGTCTGGCAGGGAATTTGCACCTCACAAAGTGTCTGGCAATGGATGATGTGATCCCCAATATTATCCCGTAGATCATATGAATAAATCACGCATTATTCTATGTGCAGCAATTTATGTATATCTCTAAGCCACTGCGACTCATAGTAGCCAACCTTAGTTGAAGTAAGCTAGGTAAGTAAGTATTATCGGAATAATTAAAAATTAAGTTGGTAGTAATTAGTAGATTTCAGCCACAAAAAATTGAAAAATAAAAACTTCTCAAAACAAAAAATTAATCCAACGTAAAAATCAATTGAAAAGCAAAAAATTAAATAAACCTTAGTATTGATGATAATTGAGCTCCTAAACTAATGTAACTAATTTTGAGTCGATGCCAAACAAACTAGCAATTAAATTAGGTAAAGCGTAAAATGATGACAGCGAGATGCACAGTGGCGTTTCAAAGTAATTTAATGATCTTTGATAATTGTTTGTTTGGGCCAACTCAAAAATAGTTATTCACATTAGTTTGGGAGCTCAATTATCATCAAGACTAAGAAGATTCATTTTATTTTTTGCTTTTCAGTTGATTTTTTCGTCGGTTTAATTTTTTTTAATGCAAAACTTGAAGCACAAATACAATTTTAATAGAAATCATCACTTATTATACCACAAAAACTTAAATTATTTCCGGAGACAACAAATATTTTGAAAATTTTCCCGAGTTGAAGACGAGGGATAATTTATAATATAATAAATATAATAATATTCGCGACCGAAATATAATTTCGGGGAATAATTTACACTCGTTAAAAATATTTTCAAAACTTGGAATAAAATAATAAAACAAACCTGACATTTTAAATAAATGTCACTGGTAGCGAAGCCGGCCAAGGTATTGTTGTTGTTGACATATGTTGCTTTGTCATTTCTGTTTAAACGGTTCTGTCACAGTAGATGTCAATTACTAGTACAAAGCGTATGTACGTTGTCACAATTTAGTAAAGAAAATCAACAAGTTGTCTAAGACAATAAATTCAAAACCTAATACCAGATAACACTAGAAAATCAAAAGCAAGTGTATGGAAGCTATTTGTTGAATTTTGCAACGAAAAGTGGCACAATATCATGAGTGTATGGAGTGTCGTACAGCTGGCTAATTTACTGTTAAAGTTATGTGAAACTCTACTGCTTAGCAATTACAAGTTTATCAAGAGGTTCAAAATAAAATTTAAGCCGTTTGCTGATATTGAATTTGCCACCGCCAGAGCTGCATAAAACTACAGAGCAACCCATTAAAAAGAAAAGTGAGT
The DNA here is from genome assembly GCA_018342105.1 of Gonioctena quinquepunctata. Classification (NCBI taxonomy): domain Eukaryota; kingdom Metazoa; phylum Arthropoda; class Insecta; order Coleoptera; family Chrysomelidae; genus Gonioctena; species Gonioctena quinquepunctata. The sequence continues at coordinate 12,948 of JAFIRS010000628.1, read as the reverse complement.
GCCTCAGCCTCAACCAGTGATGAATATAAAAAATTATTGAAGTCTGCCTTGGAGATTCTCCAGATGGCTTGCAGCGTGAATTTTTTCATATAGTTTCACATGAGCTTGCTTGGTGAGGAGGGGAGGGAATATTCTACCTGTATATTTCAAAGAAGAAACTGATCATTTGAGAAACCCAACAGGTCGGATAGAGTATAATCTAATATTTTCTAAAACTATATAAGGTGGTTTAAAAAAACTGTCAGATAGTAAATGATTGATTAGAAATTTCGACAGTCCACATATGTGTCCCGTTCGCTTGTTTGAGATGTTGACTGAAAAAAGGCGAAATCTTATTGATACCGACAGATTGTTCTTAACTCCAAATCCATACTGGAGTTAACCCAATTCGAAATTATGGATCAAGAACAGTCCAGTTGGTAAGAACATTATAACTTCATGGTTTGAATCAACTGTCTCTGATATGGGAACGGACACTGAAAAAGTTAAAATCACCAACCATTCTGCAAGAGCAACAGCTGTTTCGAATTTCGTGAAAGAGGGAGTCGGTGAACAGCAGCTCATTAAAATTACCGGACACAGTAATTGCCAATCAATCAAACGTTACTTACAATTGGACGTTGAACATCATCAAGAAAATATTGAAGCCCCAAGGAGAACTTTACCAACTACTAGCAAGTTTAATCATGATCAGAGCACAACGCAAGATAAAACCGAAAATAAAACAGAAAGTGCCCAAATCCAAACCACGAATTCAAGCCAGCCCACAACCATTTATAATAATTATGTTTTTAATATTAATAATACCTATAACAATTTAATTTGTTTCAGTATTATTTTGCTTGATATTTGATACCATTAGAGATTTGTCAAGAAAGATAGTTCAACATAAAGTAATTTTGAGGAAATTCAAAATGTATGTATATCCACCATATTTCGTTAAATAAAAAAAAATACCAACTTTAGTTATATCAAATGGTGAAACTCAGATGGGTAGTAGTTCAATCTATCGCCCTTTGGCAATTTTAGGTCAATAAATGTCGTAGAAATATATTTTTCACAATTAACACGACGCAATTTCCAAGAAATCCACCATATTTCGTTAAATAAAAAAAATACCAACTTTAGTTACACCAAATACTAAAAGTCATATGGGTAGTAGTTCAATTTATCGCCCTTTGGCAATTTTAGTCCACTAAAGGTGGTAGAAATATATTTTAACAAGCTTTTATTTAGTTTCACTTGTTAGTTCGTTCGTTCGTGAATTTTGACCGACTTCTAGTCGTCCGATTGATTTGAAATTTGACAGGTGTTCATAATTCCGGCGACAATGTATTATGACATTTTTGTTAGAAAAAAAAATAGCGGACGAGATTTGTAATTATGGTCCTGTTCCATTCAAAATTGATATGTAGAGGTTTTCGGGATCGGAATTATGAATTTTTTGTCAAAATTCATAAATTCAAAATGGCGGCTCCAAGATGGCGGACGAGTTTTGTGATTATGGTCCGATTCGATTCAAAATTGGTATGGGGGGGTTTTTGAAGTTGGAGATTATGAAATTTTTTAAACATTCATAAATCTAAGATGGCGGCCCCAAGATGGAGGACGAGTTTTGTGATTATGGTTCAATTCGATTCAAAATTGGTATGCGGGGGTTTTCGGGGTCGGAGACAATTTTTTGTCGAAATTCATAAATTCAAGATGGCGGCCTATCAGATGAAGGACGGGTTTTGTTATTGTTGTCCGATTCGATTGAAAATTGGTTTGCGGCGGTTTTCGCGGTCGGAGATTTCGAATTTTTTGTGGAAATTTATAAATTTAACGACGAGTTTCTGATTATGGTCATATTTTAATCAAAATTGGTATGGGGAGGGGGGCTTCAGATTCGGAGATCATGAATTTTTTGTCAAAAATCTATAAATTCAAGATGGCGACTTCAGGATGGCAGACGAGTTTTTTTATTATGGTCTTATTGGAGTTGTTGGGGTCGGAGATCATGATTTTTTCAGCTCAAAACTTACAGGGAAGACCTTGTGATAACGATGCTCTATTAGAAATGATCAGATTATGGCGAACTAACTAAAAAGCAAAAAATAAAATAACTAATAGAAAAACTTTTTGAAGACAAGCTTTCATTTAAGCCGTGTACTAAAACGTATAAAATAAGTTTAAGTCATCGCTGACAATGATTCAATTATTTTTTGTTGAATTATTTGGTTTCAAAAAGCTTGTCGCGGAAGTGTTCATGAAACTAGGTACCAATTAATTTGATTGGGCAGTGATTGGTTGGTAAGTAAGAACTTGTCAAAGTATTTAATTTTTACAAAGCATCCATAGAAGTAGGTACCAATTGATTTCATTGTACAATGATTGGTTGTTAAGTAACAACTTGTTGAAGTATTAATTTTATTACAATTCGTGCGACAAGTTTTTTAAAACCAAATAATCCAACAAAAAATTATTAAATCATTGTCAGCGATGACTTGGAACTCATTTTATACGTACACAGCTTAAATAAAAACTTGTTTTTAAAAAGTTTTTTTATTAATTATTTTACAAGTAACACGACGCAATTTCGCAGAAATTGATATGTAGGTATATCCACTATATTTCGATAAATAAAAAAAAACCAACTTTAGTTACAAATGCTAAAACTCAGACGGGTACTTGTTCAATATATCGCCCATTGGCAATTTTAAGTCACTGAAGGTGGTAGAAATATATTTTTCACAAGTAACACGATGCAATTTCAAATAAATTTAGATGTAGATATATTCACCATATTTCGTTATAATAAAAAAAATACTACCTTCAGTTACACTAAATGCTAAGACTCAGATGGTAGTAGTTCATTTATCTCCCTTTGGAATTTTATTTACTAAAGGTTGTGGTTATGTATTTTTTAAAGTAATGCACAACACTTTAATCGAAAAAATATATGATTAACAATGTTACATAGATAAAGAAACGAAAAAAACAAATCAAAACAAAAGAAATCTTTTGTGTATCATTATTCAGAAATCTGCCTTTCTTTTAAACCTCTCTAGAATATGGGTGTATATTTTTGTCAGGTTGTGTGTATAACTTTTTTGGTTTACGCAATTATCAAAAAATAACCCGACAAAAATATACACCCATATTCTAGAAAGGTTCAAAAGAAAAACAGATTTCTAAATAATGATACACAAAAGATTTGTTTTGTTTTGTTTTTTTTGTATCTTTATCTATTTAGCGCTGGAATATTTCAGGTGGGATGATTAGTTGCATATTGACCATACACAGTTGTGTGTTGTTTCATTTTAACGTGTCTGTATTTGTTTGTATTCAATTTTAAAGTTTTTAATGTGTTATTTGTGCCAATGTGTTTTTATCGACCAGAGTTTGTATCGACTACTCAACAGTTTTTTAGTTGAATCCATGAGCAGGATAAACTTAGTTTTGAAGGTGGGTCATAGATATGTTATTTGTTTCAATCTTCACGTGATTATTGTCATTTCAGCTTTGAAAAAGGAATAAATCAATTCCGAATCGTCAGCAAAAAAAATGGTTTTACTCTCTGGTCCTAATTCCCGTTAAATCCAACTATATTCAATTCTTGGGACGATGAATCATTTATCAATAAAAAATAATCGAAGTTGTAGAGCTTATAAAGATTCATCAAAAGCCAATAGTTAATATTGGTATAAAAATGAAAGATTGAGATTCTTTTGAATATTTCAACAGCCGCCATTTTGAAACTACCGGAACGATTTGACCCATCTTTAAACTCATCAAAGGCATTGATGTTAAACTCATCAAAGGCATTGATGAAAAAAAATATGTTTGTGCACAATTTCGTTCCATTCGGTTGAAAAATGTGGCCTCCACTGAACCATTTTCTGATTATCTTGATGTTAATGATATTCTCATCGAACAACAATCGGGTTTCAGGCAATCACACTCATGTGAAACAGCTTTACAATTTTTAATATCGTCATGGAAAGTTCTTTTAGACTTTCGTCGTGCATTTGAAACAATCAATATAGATTTACTATTACGGAAAATCAATAAATTTGGAATAAAAGGCAATGTTCTGAATTGGTTCACTAGGTATTTACAAAAACCGTAAGCGAATAGTGAAATATAACAATAAATTATCATCTGAATTAAAAACTGAACATGGGGTACCACAAGGCTCAGTCTTGGGGCCGATATTATTTATTCTATTTATAAATGATATAAGTCAGCATATGAAGCATTGTCAAATCAGGCTCTTTGCGGATGATACAATGCTTTACTACGTAGGAACACCAGAAGAAAATTGAGGTGAATCTAAATAAAGATTTGCAACTTATATGGGAATGGATACAGAATATCAGACTGAAATTGAATGTTGATGAAACAAAATTATGAGGATTGGTGTTAAAAATAATAAGGAAAGAAATGCAACATAATGATCAACAATGACATAATTGAAGAAGTATAAATCTACAAATATTTAGGAGTTTATATTGATCAGCAATTGAAATTCGGGGCTTATTATGATTTCACAAGAAAAAAATGGCCAAGAAGGACATTTTCTATATCGCTTGAGCAATAAAGTATCGGTTTTTACTAAATTGACTGTCATAAATCTATTATATTCCTCACATCGATTTTTGTGGTACACTGTTCTTCATGGACAATGAACATATGTCGCATTCCAAAAAGTTCAAAATGGCGCTATGAGAGCTATTCTGATGTGAAACAAACGTACACCCATCAAGGAAATGCTTCACACCTTATCATTGATGAGTGTGAGACAGAGAATACCTATACTACAATGTATAACATTTTGTACACAAAATGAAAAATAATATGCTACCATCATACATATCGAATGATTTAATCTATATCCAAGATATTCACTCTCACGACACACGAAACAGAGCTGCAAATGAATTTTACATCACCAGAGATAATGCATTGTTCAGTAAGGGTTTATCATTATTCAATAATCTACCTAGGGATTTGAAAGAATGTAACTGTTTGAATAAGTTTAAAACAAAATGTTCAGAATATGTCAAGTCTAAATACCTACTAGTATGTTTTGTATATGTCTAGAATAGGAGTAGTAAGTAGGTGTATTAATATTTGTTTGTAAATTATGAGAGCTATTTTGCTAATAAAGAGTATATTATTATTATGATCGGTGGAGATATATCAAAATTTATTGAAAGAATGTTGTTATGATGGGACCAATAAGTAGTATTTCTATCAAAATCTACCTGAAAATACTCCTCTTCATTCGCAAAAAAAACTGAAGTAATATTGAAACGTTTCAGCGTTTTTCGAAAAACAATAATAGTTTGATATATTGGATAAATTAATATTGAAGGGATGTTTGATACCCGAGAAAGAACTTGAATGCTAAATCGCAGATCTAGACGATTTACTGTTCCTTCATCGATTTCACTTTTCACATTTTGCTTTTTGTATAACATAACACGATGTATTATTAGTCGTTTACGTCCGAAAGAAAGAATAGCCTCTTGGAAAAGATCACATTTGATATATTCCTAGTAATAATTAATGAAATAAATAGTGATCCTGAGCAACTTTCAATTGAGATGAAAAACTGCTACTCAAATTAAAAAATATCAACTCAAAATGATGGAAAGGAGAGAGTGAAAGTGTGTACGGATTTCCGTAACGTTTGTATATGTTTATGTTTGAAAGGTGAACAAAATACGAGTTCTCGTTGGACTGTTACAATAGATGCGTAACCTAAAAATTTTACTTTCAACGAACCGTTGCTCAACCTACTTTCGAGTCTCGGTATATCAACAAAACACAATTCAGTGAATTGTTGTTGTTTATACTAACGATGAAATATAACTATTTTCATTGCTCTTTTAATTTTGTTGACTATAATTTGATGTCTTTTACCTTTGTGTATGGAAACGAAAATGATCACTATTGCACCAACTAAGAACTTCATGATTTCTTGTAAATAGGTATATTAACACTAACGGAACTAAGTCTCAATAATATTCAGTAAAACTTGCGAAGAACGTTGCTCAATCTTGCTCGCGGCGAATTTGAATGGCTACACGAAGAAAGATAAGTTGTTCTCCCAGTTTTTCTCCCACCGAACTTGTAAGTTGCAGCGAGAATCCAACAAGGTGAACGCTAAAAGGTATGTTACGAAATTAAAAAGGCCCGTATTGTGGATCTGCAGAAGGACGTATCATTAATGATGCATGTTAAGCCAAAACAAAAGCTTTTTATAAAGCAATGTATTCAAGAGTTGATGAATTGAAATTGAACATGACCTTTCAACAAAGTGCTCTTTCTAAAAAACAATTATAGCATAGCATACACTAATATTTTGATTTAATCAAAGATATAGTCGATGATGTTTTATGAATGAACTGAAATATAAGTATCAAAATGAAAGGCACAAAAAATTCCTTGAAAGGGTTTTTTGAAAATGAAATCAATCAGAGGATCTACAGTGTGGTAATTGAGTACGCGGACAAACTTCAAGGACTAATTCATCGGATGAATTTTGAAACCTGTAGAATAACAAATCAATGAGAAGACATACTTCTTTATTTCTTTATTATACATTTTAATTCTTATTTGAATTAAACAGAACAGAACAGAAAATACTACATAATAATTTTATTTATATTAATATATTTATATATATTTATATAATATATTTATATATATATTTATATATATATATATATATATATATATATATATATATATATATATATATATATATATTTATATATATTTATATTAATTTCCCAAGGCACATTTTCAAAGTGACTATCGCTGCTGCTTTCCATATTTTATTGCGAATTGCGATAAAAAAACATGCAAAATTTTGACAACTAATTTCATATGAACTGTCAGCCGTTATTTCGTTGCTATGGTAATGATCAACTGCATTTATCAAAATCATACCTACCAAGATTTTCATATTTACAATGACAACAGACAACAACGACGTGATTCTTCCCGGCCTAGTCAGAGAAGTACGTACTTCCCGGACTAGGCCGGAAAATGCTACTTTCTCAAAGAAAAAGCGTCCGGGAAGTGGGTATATCCGGGACGGTTGACGAAAAATGAAATTATAGTTTGAAAAAACTAAGAAAACACACTTTTGTAGCAATATGGACTAATAAGGAAAACATTAAATTATAATTTGAAAGAAAAAAAAAGTTGAGAGGTGTCAAGGGACACCCGGATGGAACGTAGTTCCTTTCGATTAATTAGTGAAGGAATTGTAATAATTTTTTTTTTAAGTTATAATAATATTTTTTTTATTATTAACAAATATAATGTAACATAAACTTAATCAGTAGGCTCAATTTTAGTACATACGCATTGACATTGTATTATTAAAATATTTATTTGCTTTTAAATTTATTAAAGTTATGACGCGTACACTTGCTAAACACACAATAATGGAGAGATTATAACGCGTATGACTTGGTTAGCACAATAGTAAAGAGAGGTTAAAATGCGTACTTGCTAAAAATACATAAGCATTTATTATTGTCTGTATAAAATCTCTACTTACCTAACTCCATCAGCAATATCCGGAACTTGTGCAGAAACACTGTCAGGATTCATTATTGTTATTATTTTTTATTATTTATTATGTACAAAAAACCTGTATACACTCAACAAAAATAATCGTCGCGACACCACACTGTTCAAGCGAAATAGAAAGACGAAATGAAAATAACTGGCTTGCTTTCTATGAGAGAGAGAGAGAGAGAGAGAGAGAGACAGACAGAGAAACACGCGCATGATGCACGGCTTACAACTATGGCGAAAAGTTTCGTTACAACTTTTGGTCTTCATTTATTCCGTCTAGCCCTCTTTCGCAACGCGCGATAAGGAACTACGTTCCAAAAAACGATTTTATAGCAAAACGGACTAAAAGTTCGAAATAAAGTCATTGACCATAAACCTCCCTCTTATGTAAAAAAGTCGTGAGGTACTCTTTACTTACTTTTCATAATGAATCTACCTTTATAGTCCGGTGGGAACAACGGCGAAATCGCTGGTTTTCGGTATATCAAAAAGGGACCTATGCCGGTAGATTTCTTATGTTACTCTACACATGGAATGGAAATCTACGACCCGCCACCGTGGTCGTGACAAAAGTTACATGGAAAAAACGAAAAAAATTGGAATATTCCAAAAATCAAAATGAAGGCACTATAACTCCTAGTATAATAGAGTTATTCGAAAAATTATTTCACTGTTCGAAAGGCCTATTCACGTACTTTGAAATGTGTCATCAAAAATTTGAAGAAAACATTCTTTTTCCGAAAATGAGCATTACTTTGTGCTGAGACTAAATTTTCAATAATATGTTATTTTTTCAACACGCTGAAAGTCACCCATAGTTCATCCGACTGAAATTCTTTTTTAAATTAGCTATAGAAATTTGAACACAACTGATACGAGGACCGCATGGCTTTTCGGTACGCCTTACTACCCATGCTTTTATGCAGTTATGGCAGCATTCACCCGCCATTCCATGGTATGAGTATAGGCCAATCAATAGAGATTTTCGGTGACTACCAGGAAATCGACTGTGCCATCATACGAAAGACTTCTTCTTGTTATGTTGTTACGTTTCCTACTCGCAAGTATCATTGCTGAATTTGTTATGAACATTTAAATGCACAACAAACTTTTTTTTTTCGTTTTTGGCTTGTAACATGAAAACTAATGGAGCAATCTAGATGGACAAATTGTAGAAAATTAAAATATAAAGGAAATTAGTTTCAACGCAACTCGATCGGATTAGTAAAGGAGAAGAACCGGAAAAACCAGAAGAAAATCAGCGTTGTTAAAATAATTCATTACTCCACCTCTTTCTGAGTTGTAGTGCAGGCTTTCCACGACATAGTGGTGATTGATATGTACTTTATGTGTAAGAAATTGGGGCATTGTCGTATCACTAGTTTTGGCATAATTGCAATCTGAATTTTTCAACGCCCTTCATTGCAGCAGAACTGGATGTTCCATAGGTGGTCCGATTTCAATTTTTCTGGAAGATTTTGAGAGAAGAAGTATAGTACTACAAAATGGCGTTAAAATGCTGCGAAATACTTGCAAACATGACCGAAAACCAACGAGTGCATGAAGGCGGCTCAGGAGTGGGGGTAAAGCCGCAGTCGCGGGGAAGCGTATGTACAGTGCTTCTGAAAAGTCCCCTCCCCCCCTCTTATTTTTGGAACGATTATACATAAACAAGTGAAATTTGGAAACTGAATATTAAAGGTTGTAAACTTCCCTACTAGTGATGATAGATGACAAAATCGTCAAAGATGACGTCACAAGGCCATTAGGACCAATAATTTTAAATAGAACCCTACGGCAAGCGACACCTCTTTTGAAAGGTATCGAAAAAACCTATTCAATGATACTAATTTTGCTTGTGTTTATGGCAGTTTTGGCAACTCGCTTTTAAAAAACGCAAAGATGTGATGAATTAAATCAGTTAATACTGAAATTCCAAATTCAAGCTCCGCCTCTGGATAGTTGTCAAATAAGCTGACGTTTTTGTTAGTCTCCCTGATTCGACGTTTTTGTAATTCTCCAAGTTTTTGTACATTTAATAATTTGTGTATTGTTGATCGAACGTTGAACTGTTTAAGCAGCTTTTGGTACTTTTAATATTTTTGTACATTTTAATAATTTGTTGAACTGTTGTGAACCGAACGTTTAAGTGCTTCAAGAAGCGAAATGGTGCGTGCTTTAGGTGATAAAGTAGCAGCGATCCTAATTCTTGGTGAAACTGGACAAAATATTCATGCAGCAGAACGCATTTTTAATGAGAGGTTTCCCGATCGCCCCGTTTCGAAGACTCATTCAAGGGAGCTTCTTCGTAAGTTTGGAACAACGGGTAGTATTAATGATGCGAAACGATCTGGCAGACCACAAATTTCTGATGAGAAAAAAATTGATATACTGGCTGAAGTAATAGTTAATCCTACTTCTTCAACAACTCACGTTGCATCTACCTGTGAAGTCAGTCGAAGTACAGTACACAGGGTGTTGAAAAAAAATTCATTCATACAAATTAAAAATATTTCATCAACTCTCAGACGACGACCCAGACCGAAGACTAGAATTTTGTGAAAATATGGAAACTAAAATTAACCAACAGCCAGACTATGTCAAAATAATTTGTTTTGGTGACGAAAGTACTTTCTACCTTAATGGAAATGTAAATACACAGAATGTGAGGTATTGGAGTGACGCAAATCCTCAAATGTTTTGTGAAACACATACCCAATTTCCCCAGAAGGTGAATGTTTGGGCAGGTATCCTGGGAAACCACATCGTTATGCCTCTTTTTTTAAATACTAATTTAACTGGTGAGGTTTATCTGGAGCTGTTACAAAACACAATAGAACCGTTAATCCTTGAAATTTTGGGAGATAATCCAGATAAATTCGGCAATTTGGAAATAACATTCCAATAGGATGGTGCTCCTCCACACTATTACGGTGCAGTAAGACGGTATTTGGATGAGGAGTATCGTGGTAGATGGATTGGACGACGAGGTTCAACGGAATGGCCAGCTCGATCACCGGAACTCACACCTTTGGATTTTTTTCTGTGGGGGTGCCTTGAATCGAAGGTTTACGCCACTGAACATGACAATATTGACGTTTTAAAACAACGTATTGTTGCAGAATCTGAGGCTGTTTCCGCAGACACATTTGCAAAAGTACGAGAAGAGTTTAAAAATAGGATATTTCACTGTCAGGAAGTAAGTGGAGGTCACTTCGAGCAATTTCTTTAAGTAGATACTGATTCTTAAATCTGTAATTGATATCATACTGAATGGAATTTAAATTTAAATGTTTACTAATGAGCCATTAAAACTGCCATAAACACAAACAAAATTAGTATCATTGAATAGGTTTTTTTGATACCTTTTGAAAGAGGTGTCGCTTGCCGTAGGGTTCCATTTAAAATTATTGGTCACAATGGCCTTGTGACGTCATCTTTGACGATTTCGTCATCTATCATTGCTAGTTGGGAAGTTTACAACCTTTAATATTCAGTTTCCAAATTTCACTTGTTTATGTATAATCGTTCCAAAAATGAGAGGGGGGGAGCGGACTTTTGAGGAGCACTATATAGTAATACAAGCGCGCTGCGCCCGTTATGAATCTGCTGCTCTACACCCACTCCTGAGCCCCTTTTATGCACTCGCCAGTTTTCGGTCATGTTTGCAAGTATTTCTCACCTATTTTGCAGCATTTAAACGCAAAATGAGAATAGACGTTCCGTAGTACTATACTTCTTCTCTCAAAATCTTTTAGAAAAAATTAAATTGGACCACTTGCTTACCCCCATTCCAATATCTTTGGAAGTAAACTTAGATTGTTGTGCGGATAAATTAAGGGTTTGGTATATTTTGAAATAGCTTGGAAGAGGTAATATTGACAATTGACAGGATAAAAGCTCGTTATGATTTGAAAGCTAGTTCAGGAGGATTCAAAGGAGGTTGCACAATCGATGTAGGAAAAAAAGGTGTATCTCCGAAACTAAATAGAGAAAATAATCAACGACGTGGTTCATATAATCCAACGCAACCCTCAGACTTATTTCAAAGTTATCCATCTGGAAAGACTGAAGCCCTATCACAGTGGAGCGATGGCTTTTGATCGGGAGGGTTAAATTTTGAGGGGGTAAGTGTTACGAATACAGTACGCAACTGCCTGTTATTTGTGTCTGAATCGACAGGAAATCACCAGCATGTAGTATGACCGATCACTGACGTGACAAAGAGGTCGAGGTCACTCTATGAATATTCTCTAGTATTCTCTAGTATTTTCTACCACGCGATTCATAACTATATAACGCAGCATCATGAGCGGAAGAGACAGTATGATGCAACTTGATTCATCGTGACGAAAAAGGATACAGTGTCGTGCATGATATTTCGATATTGAACTGTGATTGATTCATTTAGTGGTAAGAGTTGTAATTGTGTGATTGTTTTTTAATTGTAGATAAACGAACAATAATCGGTTCACTATTTTGATAGAGACGCACCCCAGTTTCGTTACAATATAATAACAATTTTTTTTCTTGACTCCCAGAATTTCGAAAGAATGTGTTTGATCAACTGAATGGGGAAAATTATACTGCTTCTGATCATACGGGCCACACTGATTTTTAATGATTCGTAAAAATTCAAATATGTTTTTTGAGGTTGGGACGTCTTAAACACAAAATTTTTCGAGGAATTTCCAAAATGTTGTGACGACATTTTCAAGACTTCCATTGCAACAATACAGAATATCTTCCATTTTCAATAGTTTTCAGATTTGAAATAAAGTGAAAGGAATTGTAAAAATTATATTATTTGTAATTAATTATTTTTACGTTCATATAGCTCCCGTCACCTTTCTCTTCTCTGATCCCTTGAACAATCATGCATTATTCTCAATCAGCCAAAGACGATATTCAGTATATTGCTGATTTGGTAAAGAGATGAATGTGCGACAAAAAGAGAACTCGATATCGAGGTTAGTCACAAAATGAAAAATCGAACGTATATTGCTTGAATGTTTTCAAATTTGATTTGTATGGAAATCAAATGATGAAAAATATTGAAGTTATATGAAGATTTGATAAATAAAGGGGGACAACTGAGGTACTATATGAGGGGACATATCCAGGTCTGCTGCGATAAAGTGCGTTAAAAAATTCAGATTGCAATTATGCCACTAATGATCCGACAGCGCCTCAATTTCTCACACACAAAGGACATATCAATCACTACTATGTCATGGAAAGCCTGCACTGCATCTCTGAAAGTGGCGGAGTAACAATTTTTTTTAAAACGCTATTTTTTCTGGTTTTTTCCAGTTTTTCTTCGTTACTAATAATCCGATCGAGTCGTGCTAGGCTTTTCTTCATTTT